>CM053769.1:112810067-112829917 GCA_028658325.1 Potorous gilbertii
TGCTCCTCCTCATCCCAGGACCATCACTCAGGGCTGAGATCCAGATCGTCTGCGTGATTCTCCCAGGGTCTTTAGGATGAGGGTTCCAAAAGTGGACACTCCTGCTGCCCTAGGGTTGTGACTGGGACCAGAATGCACACCCCTTCCACTCAGGTGAAAGAGCCTTCTTACTGACCTTTGAAGCTGTCTTTGGCATGTGGGTTGAGAAATCTGGGAGCCACAGCTGCCACCCATGATTCTGCACCCTGAAGCCTGCTCCAGTCCTGTCCTAGCCCCATGACCCAAGCTGGGCTTTGTTCCACTCTGAGCCCAGTGGGATAGACCTTTTCTGTTGGCCTTCCAGGCTATCTTGAGCTGGAAATCTGTTTCACTCTGTCATTGGGTGCCTTCTGCTGGTCTAGAATTTGTTTAGAGTCACTTTTTACAAGTATTTTATGAGCTAATGGAGGAGAGGTTCTACAGATCCATCCTTCTACTCCACCATCTTGGCTCCACCCATTCATAAGTCTTTCTTAAGCAACTACTTTGTGTCCGATACATTGGATATACTAAGTCAAAAATAAAAACAAACAAACAAAAAATACCTTACTTTAAGGAGCTTCCTTCTTTCAAGGAAATAATTTAATTGTATAACATTGAAACTCAACCATCTTTTCAAGGTACAGTGTCCACATATCAGTGACTACGTGACTGTCAATTTTGCATGAAAACTGCTGAAAGGAGTTGGAGGAAGAGAATCAGAGACATTGAAGAAGAGTGAGAGAATTTGCTCAAACATACCTTTCTCCTCACTTTGCATTAAGAGGACAAGGCATTAATATAACGCAGGTGCCAAGAAGAATATGGGAAAGAAGACATGATCTTTATTCTGCCGAAACAAGAACACCAAACATAGTCTGGGAGTTAGAGTAAGTGAAGAGTACGTGAAAAGATGGGGGACACAGGCGGACATATACATACACACACTCATGAGTCTAAGGGAGATTTGATTCATGATTTCATTAATGTAGTGAACTCTTAGGGGAAGACATTCCCTGGAACAATCAAAGCCAACATCTTCTTTACAACTTGTTCTTTGTTTCCAAGAGTACAAAGACTTTACATTAACTTATTCAAGGTCAATTGATAGAATATGACAGAGGTAACTACAGTGGCCCTAGCTAGGACTTCTGAACTACACGCTATGTGTTCTTAATAGAATATAATTACATTAAATACTAGTTTTAACAAACACACTACAGGCCTATAGGAAAGTCCTCCCTCATGCCTCCTGGTACCATGCTGAGGATCCTGTGTTTGAGAAGAATAAATCAGGTAAGTACAAGTATATCTAGCAAGTTGGGCAAAACTTCAATGACAGGCTCCATCATAGAGAGGGCATCACTGTTTGGAGGATAATCCTATCTAGTCATAGAGGCTTCTTGTCAGGATGCATATCTATAGTGACTCTTGAGGACCATCTATCAAGACACTAAAGTCTTACAGCCTGCCATAGTGGCTTAATTGTGTCATCAACAGAACACTGCATTTTGAGCAAGACAAGAATTTGTATACTGACTCCAACATACATCATCTGTGTAACATCTCTTTGCCCCAGATTCCTAATCTGTAAACTGGGGATAGTACTTATTCCATAGGGCTGTTGGAAAGCTTAATAAGATAATATTCAATTGTGATCTCCTTGAGGACAAAGACTCTCTTTCGCTACTTTTTATATCCTTAGTGTTTAACATAGTGCCTGGCACCTAATAGGAACTTATAAATGCTTAATAAACTGGCTGACAATCTAATATGTTTAAAATCCTTTTGGCACCATAAAGCACTATATGAATTATATAACAATAATTAATGCTCATCCTGAACAAGTTTTCTCTGCTTCATTAAACCTAGGATACTCATTTGTAAAATGATGACAATTGTAGCCCCTATTTCAAAGGCTTCTTACAAAAATCAAGTGAGATCAGACATGGAAAGCTGTTTAAAACTTTTATATGTTATTATAAAATTATAAAAATTATAATATTATCGCCTTCTTCACCATTATTGTTAGTGATTGGAGGAAGATTCTACATAGGTCCTTTCAGTTTCATAATATACTGGCAATCTTAGAAGCACGTTTATAGGTTTATGAAACTCCATGGCTTTCTTTGTTTTTATTGAACCTGAAAAACTCACATGACTTTCCATTAATATTCAAATCTCTTGGAATATTTTGGACAGATCTGAAAGATAATGGTGATTTGAAAGAACTGGTTATAGTTCCATTGAGTCTTTTTCAAAAGGCTAACTGTTTCTTGCTTGATTTTGATTTCAGCTACCTCTAAATGGAAATATCGCTTCCAGGATTTGTTTTCTTAGAATTAGGTTTTGTACTGTCTCCTTAGTTTGTTCACCAAGAATACGTTTTGTAACAGATGGTATACACACACACACACACACACACACACACACACACACAATTCACCCACACAGACAATAAATGAGGACCAACCCACTTCTCAACATTCAGTGTCATTGAGTAGGCATTATTAATATAGAAGGAGCAGGGAGGGAAGAGGAGCCTAGACCTCTACAAATATCATTTACATGCATGCTTTTGTGTAGCAGCATCACAGAGGAAGGTTTCACAGTGAGGCTTTTTCTCTTTGCAGAGGTTAGTACATCACCTCGGGTTATTGGGGGTTGTGTGACAGCCATTCCTAGCACTTAGGAGTGAAAGCTCCAAAACCAGTAAAATACTAGAGGAGAATAACAAAACTGGGAAAACACTCTAAATATAGCAACAGAAAGAGAAAAAGAAGAAAGACAAAATTGGAATCAAACACTCCTCTTTTTCACTGATGTTTACCTACAAAACCAAGATTTTATTTGAAAGAGCAAAATGGACTCACACATTGTTTCTGGTGACTCAACATGTTGCCAAACCATAGTTTTTTAAAGAATAACATTGTGTGAAAGACTTGAAAGGTTTAATACAATGTGGAGAGAAGGCTTGAGGCTTATTGAATCTTGAATGAAAAAAGACAGTTCAGGAAAACTTTGGAATGGCAAAAGAGTTAAAGTTATTGCTGAAACATTAGAGGAAGTAGACTAAAGAAATTCAGATTAGAAGTGGAGTAGTAAATGGAATGCTTTTGGTCAATCCAAAAGAAATTATGCCTGTAGCAAGTGTAAACAAGCATGCCCTTAGTTGAAGAAAGGGAGACAAAGGAGAACCAGACAAATGGGGCATTGGGGGCAAGGGAGTAAATTGCCTTAGCCTACCCTCTGCAATCTCCTATCCCATGTTTTCTTTTTCTTTCTTTCTTTCTTTCTTTCTTTCTTTCTTTCTTTCTTTCTTTCTTGTCCTTCCTTCTTTCCTTCTATTCCTCCTTCATCTTCTCTCTCTCTGTCTCTGTCTCTCAGTCTCTCTTTGTCTCTCTCTCTCTCTCTCTCTCTCTCTCTCTCTCTCTCTCTCTCCCCCTCCTTCCCTCTCCATTGTGAATTTAGTGCCCTGATTTGAAGCATCTATTGTCTGAACAAATTATGCCTCCACTTTAGAGTATCTTCTGTAGAAGAGAGGAAGATGTGAGAAGAGTTGCTGAATGCTCCCCCCACACACACACATGCTCAGTTGCCCAGGTGACATAGAAATTTCATATAACATCTTAAGTTACTCCTTGAAGAGTTTTTCAATTTGCTTGCATATCCCTTATCTATGATGTTTGTCAGTTTGCGGAATGCTTCCTCTCCCTCCTTTCATATCCTTGATTAAATTTTAGTACTTATCCTTGCTAACAAGTTTCTTTTTTTTTAAGTAGTAGCCATTACCCTGAATAAAGTAGAGATATAGATCTATACAAAATAGAAGCTACATTATGATTCTGGGAGTGAAAATAAAATGGATGAGTTTATCCAATTCAAGCCCATTCATATTGACTGTCACCCACTGGCAAGTTACAAAGGGGATGAGATATAGAAAGATAAGTTTTGATGAGTGACGGTAGAGGAAAGCAATCCAGATCATGGCATACTGTTAAAAAGTGATTTATTTGGGGGAATGTTCTAAGCAGAGATGTGACAGTAGTCTTTGTGAAGAGAATGGTACCCATTGTATCCTAGGGAAAAAATTATTATTGGTTACAAGGTTTAATTGGATGCTATAACAGCCAGGGACCAGCTGAGATTATCAGAGAGCAGGATGATGAAGACCTCTGCTTAACATGGAATTCTACAGGAGATAACAGTCTAATTATAAAGTTCTAACCAATATATCTCTCATAAGACATGTCATCTCCTCTCATTTTCCCTGGCTATCTTCCATATTCAAAATACTCTCCCTTTTCTCCTTTATTTCTTGGAATCCCTTGCTCTTTTCAAAGTTCAACCAAACTGCAGATCTTTGCTGATTTTCCTAATTATTGGTATTTGCCTCATCAAAATGCTTTTTATGTCCTATGTATATTTTTAGTTGAATATATGTTGTTTAATCCAGTAGAATGAAAGGTCCCTGAGGACAGTGAAAGTAATTTGGCCTTTGTATCCCCAATAATTATCACTGAGCATATTTGAAACACAATGAATACTTGGTGAATTGAATTGCATATACAGGGAAAAGAACAGTCACACTTCCTGAGTCCAGTTTTTCTGGAAACGAAGGTGAATATCAAGTCATCAGAGAAAAGATATGAAGGTAAACAAAGAAATAAACCAGAGAAATACTTAAAGTTGGATAGTCTGTCTTTTAACAGATCAAGACAGGGATACTTGATGAGTAGGAGAAAGGGTGTAAGTTGAATTCTATAACTGATGACATCATAGCTCCCATTTCCATGGAATGAGTGAGGAAGGTAAGGCCAATTTAATCAATGACATGAGGAATAATGTCCATTACCTACTGTAGAAAGTGAATAGGGTTAGATCCACTTATTACCATAGTTCTCAACAGTAATGAGGCCATTTTTGCTCAGAGTTTCTATTTTAGACCTTAATTATTGGACAAAATGCTAACAAACTTAGAATTTTGGTGTGTATGATAGGCAGAAGAGACACAGAGAAATATGACCCTGGGACATCTATTAATCATGCATTGTTCTTATGAGTTCCTTTCCTGAATATCCTTTTGTGTCAATTTCATGTTCCTATTTAGGGCCTTGTCCTGAACTTAAGGCAGATTGGGCTGTGTGCAAATGTACATGTGTGTATGCATTGTGAGTATGTGTGTGTGGGGGGGGACAGCATATGTTTTTGTGTGTGTATGTATGTGTATGCAGGTGTACTCCTTAGGGGTAAAAGTCCTTACATGAACATTTCTCAATCTTTCTCTGTGGGGCAGAAGAGAGATTCTGGAAGACTCAGAACTGATGGGGCTGGTCATGTGTCAAATTGCTTAATCTGTATGGATTATCTGGAGGACAATCTGTTATGCAAGCCTTTTCCTTGTTACTACTTTTGAAAGTTGGATTCATGGCAATGATCTTTCTCTCACATACTATAGTTTTCCATTTAAGGCTGCTCGATAAAAGCTAGAGAAATTATTTTTAGACCAGCATCTCATGATATTTAAAAGCCATTGAGACAAAAAGACTAATGCATTTTTGATTGAATGGACTTTGGAAATAAATAAAGGAATAATAATTTTAAAAACACATATTAAGTAGTTACTGTATGCCAAAAAATTTTTATAAGTACTAAAATAAAAAAAAAAATGAGACTACCCTAAGAAATTCACACTGTAAGTGTAGGGGATAAACCATTAAAACGTTCAGGGTCAGAAAGGGTGGAAAGATCTGGGAGTCCTAAAAGGTCAATGGTCTAGTACATGGAAATGAAATGGAATAAAAATTTATATAGCTTGTTACTGTGCAAAGTACGTTTTACAAATATTTTCTCATTTGATCCTCTCAACACTACCGTGAGGTAAGCAGTATTATGATCCCGTTTTATATTTGAGGAAATAGAGTCAAGTATGTTAAGTGACTTGTCCAGGGTTGCATAGCTAGTGAGTGTTTGAAATAAAATTTCAATTCATGTCTACTTGACTCCAAATAAACCTCTCCAGTGAACCACTAGATGCCTTTAATATCAAGGCACAGTAGTCTCCAGGTGATACCAGCAGGTCAGATTATCCTACCGTGGGGACAATGAACCTAGAAGTCCAGAAGCTTTAGGTAAGACCTAGAAGATTTCAGGAGGCAGAGACAAGACCATTAGTAAAATATGGTGTTCCTTTATATGCTTACAATTAATAGAGTTGATGACTTGATCTCATTGAAGCTGAGAGAAATTAAATAGTCAAATAGGGTCTGATCATCCCAGAGCTGGGGGAAGGAAAAGTCAGTGGGAGAAGATCAGCCCTTATGGTAATTTTGCAGAAAACAAGCTTCACTTGAGTAATAAGATTATGTCTGATGACAAAGCATTGAGGAAGGAGTAAGGGGAAAGCAAATAGAGGCAGTGGCTCAGACAGTATGTACTAAGAGGTTGCCTAAGAAAGAGAAAAGAGAGTTAGGGCAATGTATTCAGGGAATGGAAAATCTAATTCTCAAGAGAAAGACTTACTAGGGTAGGGGATACTTGGAATTTTTTGAGAGCACTGGGCAGAGTATCAGATGCTAGGGAGAAAGGAAAGATGATTGAAGGGACAGTCAGCTAGTAAAGATGAGGGGAAAGATTTAAACCTAGATTTTCCTAATTTCGAATTCAGTTATAAGGCAACTAAGTGTCACAGTGGGTTGAGTATTAGGCTTGGAGTTCAGAAGACCAGAACTCAAATATAAGTCTTAGATGCTTACTAGCTATAAGACCTGGGATAGTCACATAACTCCTGCCTCTCTTAGTTTTCTCAACTGTAAAATAAATATAATAACCTACCTTCCAGGATTATTGTGACTATCAAATGTAATACGTGAAAAGCACTAAACATAGAGTAAATTATAAGTTCTTTTTCTCTTCTCTGTTCCCTACAACATACTCAGTAAAGGAGAGGAATCATCAGAGGCTAACATGTATAAAGTGTCTTTATTTTTAAAAAACATATTAATAAAAAAGATAAACATGGATTTTTTTCCATGATTTGTCAAGGATAATGTTGATTGTACAATTGCTTTCCCTTAGAACTTAGGCCTGCCTCTGACTGGACTGTCAAAGAAATTAATTAGTACTCATCATTTTTTGTAATATCTTAAATATAATTTATGTTGTCTTATTGTTATTCTTTATATGAATTCTTCTTAGGGTTCATTTTATTTCCACTTTTATCTTTCCTCAACTCACAGAACAATTCTTGGCACTAATTGGTGCTTGATAAATATTTTTTCTTAAAACAAAAAAAAAAAAACCAAATGAAGCAAAGTGACGGTAATAAGAAAATGATTTTTCTCTGTCATTATAATGACCTTGTTTTATATTCTTTTACTTCAGACACAGATATTAATACTCTGCACCACTTCGTTTGTCTCCTCAGTCTTGAATTCAAAGTACTCATGGAATCTCTTCAAACAAGCCTGGATAAGAGTCTCTTGGATCTGTATGTAATAGTGGACATTCTTTTAAAGATATGGGTGAGACTAATTGACTGCTGAAGTTACAACTGGTTCTGAAATATCTTAATTATAATACTGATGCAAAGAATAAGTGCATTTGACTAAGTCAAAAAATCAGAGAAAATTCTGAATTTACTAGTTTTGGCATTGTGAGAGATCTAATAGGAAAAAAAAATCCAAGGTCTTTAGCCTTCAGGACTTAGCCTTGCTGGAATAGAAAAGGCTATGAGACAGTAGCAGAAGATAAAAATATCACAGCCTCAACACATTTTAAAATGCTCAACTTCCAAAGAGAAGTAAAGAGCTTTGTTGAGAAATAAGTGGACAATAGCACATCACCATTAATTGAGCACCAGAAATGTTTTTAAATAAATTGTTAAAATCAGACATTTGGAAAATATGAAACAGTTGAATAGCAAGAAAGAACAGCCAATGTTTTGTCCATATACTTGACTTATCCCTACAAAAATGACCAAGGTTCTATGCTCTAGAAGGGACATGAGATGCTCCCCCTTTCAGTGATATTAAGGATGGCATGGACAAAAATTCCACAGGACAAGCAGATGTACAGTGTCTTTGATTTTCAATTCTTGTGGTATTTTCATAAGAACAGAAATCCATTTAAATATCAAAGTGATAAGTTCCATAGAATGATGTGTGTGTGTGTGTGTGTGTGTGTGTGTGTATTTTCCTTGGTCTACTGACAAGCTGTATGTCCTTACTATATATGACTATATTTCACTTAAAACTAAAATATAGGCGTTATATCTTTTTAATATTCTTTGCATCTATACAACCTACAACATATGTAGGCTTTTAAACATAATAAAAGGTAATTTTTTTCACAAGCTACTGTCAGATTTCATCCCATTTGTTCTTTGACCTATTAATAATATTATTCATTTTTATTGTTCAGAACACAGTTATAACTATTTATCTACTTAAAAGTAATATTTCTTAATATATAGTCATAAAGTAGTAAATTGTACTTAAAAACATTCAGAAAAATGATAGATTAGAAAATACTTATTTGTCCTAGCCAGGAACTTATCATTCCTTGCACTTTGTAAGGAAAATATCCCCCATTATAGAGAGATGATAGATAAATATAGATAGATATAGATGTGAGTGTATATACACAGATATATGCACATATATTTAATGCAATTATTTTATTATTTCCTAATGTGGAAGCAACTTTAACTTCTACAAATTAAAACACTTTCTTTCACTCTTTAGAAATATTCAACATACATCTTTCTCTGTAAAGCCTTCAATTAAAATGAAATCCCATAGTTACAAAAGACTTGAAAATTTATAAAGTTCTACGACCAGCAGTTCAATTGATCATATATTAGTATCCTAACTATTTCTCAAGAGAAGGAAACTAAGACTCAGTTGAAGGTTGTTTCCTAAAGTCACATAAATAACATGTAAAAGGAGAAGACTTAAAATTAAGGAATTTTGAGTTTAGTGCATTTTGTATTGTTATATTTCCTACCTTTATCTAAGTTAAGTTTTTAAGTGGTATAATTATGGTGTAGTTCTTTATTGTCAAGGAGGCTGATAGGAATTGTAGGTTTCCTAGCTACAAGGCAGGACTGAAAGACCATGAAATGTGGAATGTGAACTTTGGAGACTTGGAGCAAGGATATGTGCTCAGTCAGCAGCCAGACAACTGTAAAGAAGTATTTCTACTAGTGCTAACTGAATATAAATACCAGTAGTTGGAAATATAATTGACCCTCTTGGACACTTAAAGAAGGATATGCATGGAAAGAATTGATTGTTTCATTCAGACCAGGTAATTTCATTCCATCTATACTCCTTCCTGTCTTCTCTGCCTCACCACATTCTGATAACCTGCCATATTTTGCCCAGGAACTTCTTTCATTAAATCTTTCTTATTTGTTTTCTATACCGTTATAATGTGTTTTCATATTCAGATAAAATGAAGCTGATTTTATTACATTCTGAGTGAATTTTTTCCACAATGTGTGGACTGCCCTGTAAGGGAAATCCCTGAATCAGAAGCTTTGGACAATTGTGAGGATATTTCCATCTTTGTCTCCATCTGTCTAATACCCTGATTCTTCCTGAGTGTGTCTTTTAATATGCAATTTGTGTGTTTGTGTTGCTGCTGTTCAGTTTCTTTAGTGAATTTCAGGATGTCTAATCTACTGGCCATGGTTAGGAAAACCCAGGGATACCTTAGTAGGCCCTCAAGGGATTAAGTACAACACTCTCTGTTTTAAGGGGAGTAACCTGAGATTGAGCTAAGAAGGCTATTTGGAGGTAGATTCTGATGTTCAGGAGTACCAAATATAAGCAGAGTTAGAACTTAGGCAGTCAGGAGGCACTTATAGATATGTGACCAAGTGAAATATATGGCAAAATCTATGTATAAGGTTGACTCGGGTATGATTGGAAAGAGAAATGGAAGACCTCTAAGCAGTTTAGTGAGTGGTAATTTCTATTAGGTTTGAAACAGTAGAAATGGGCAGAGAATGAATATGAGAGCTGATCAATAGATATGGTCTATAAGACTAAGTACATGATTAGTTATCTGAACTGAGGTGAAGAGTCATAAATAATTCCAAGTTCACAAAGATGAAAAGAAAGAGAATATTTGAAAGACAGATAATCTTGCCTTTGTATATGTTGATTTTAAGGTAATTAAATGAATATGGGCAAAGATATGGTCATATAAAATGTCATATACTTTTGGGAATTAGATCATGAAATTGGTAATGTCAATTAAATTAAATAAAGTCAATGAAATTACCTAAAGATAAAATGTAGACAGAGAAGACACCAGGATCTAGGTACTCATTTCACAGAGAAATTTTAAGCATAGCCTGGAAATCAGTAGATTAACTCAACAAGGGTAAAGAGTAAGATGTGAGGATAAATTTCACAGTATGTAACTTGTTGAGTTCAGGACTGTGTAGTTGATATCTTAGTCTTTTGAATCTTCAGTGCTTAGTAGAGTGCCCAGGCTATAGCAGGCCATTAGAAATGCTTACTGATTTATAGGTTGATCTAAAAATCTAAAAGGCCCCTTCAGTCAATAGAAAGGTCTGGAATCAGCAAGGCAAAGAGAATGTGAATTAGGAAATAAAAATAAAATTTTGTAAAAGATTTTATACTACTTCATCAGTGAATTTATAAAAGCCATAATAATGTCAGGCATTGTGCTAGAGATAAAAACAATTGAAAAATATAGTCTAGTTTCTGACTTTACAGAACTCACCTTATAGCATAAAATATGTCTAAATAACTAAAACTTATATGAAGTAGATGGAGGTTCATGTCTCCTTCTGTGCTAAGAGCTGTGTTGGAGCAGGAGAGAGGCAAAAAAAAGAGTGTCCTTCAGTAGAGTAATAGAAATTAGTTAATGTTTATAGGGAAGATTTAGGTTTTTGTTAATGTGGAAGGAACCAAAAAAACAGACATTTAGATATCTGTTGACTATTGTGAAGGGAATTCAAAGTTCACATACAGTGGAACAGACTCATAATTACATTGAGTAAAAGTGGAGTTGGGGCAAAATAAGGCTATTTGAATAAAAATCATGGTTTGGAAGAAATTGTGGTGAACAGAGTTCTGGCAAGAAATTTGGTAACACCATACAACTGGATGTGGAAAGTAGGAAGAAACATGGAACAATGAAAAGCATGTGGGATTTGAAGGCAGAATCTACGTTCAAATTTTGGCTCTCCCCATAGTATCTATTTGAATTTGCGGAAATCGCTTCACTTCCTCCTTTGCCTTAGTTTTATTTTATTGTCATTTTTGTTTTGTTATGTTTTTCTTCTATGTAGGAAAGAAATTAGTCTTAAGTACCACTGCAGTTTCTTCCAACTCATAATCTTTGATCCCATTATAAATTATATGGCATGACATGTTTTACCCAAGGAATTTCTATTCAAATAATAGAAGAAATAAAGAGTTTTTGTGGCCCTATAGAAGAAAGAGGAAGTTGTCATTCTGATGTTTTAGAGTTTATCAGCATGAATATCAGGCCAAGGGGTCTTATCTCCCCCAAGAAGTCAATGGTTTTTCCTCCATTGACTTGTAGAAGGAGAGGGCCAGTTGATATCTTCCCTTACATGAAGTTTTTCTTCAAGTGGCCTTCTGATCCTTGAAAATTCTGTGGGGTTTATAATGTTAGTTTTAGGTTGAACATTGAATTTTAAATTAGATAATAATGGCTATCGTCATGACACATCCTTAGCATTGTTACTTGAAAATAATTATTTATATGAATGTAATGGCACACTATTGTGCTGTAAGAAATGATGAACATGAAGATTTCAGAGAGGCCTGGAAAGACTTATATGAACTGATGCTGAGCGAAAGGAGCAAGACCAGGAGAACTTTGTACACAGCAACAACCACAGTGTGTGAGGAATTTTATTGATAGACTTAGTCCTACATAGCAAAGCAAGGACCTAAAAACTTCCCAATGGACTTTAGAGGCAAAATGCCTTCCACATCCAGAGAAAGAACTATGGAATTGGGTCACAGAATGAAGCAGAACATTTTCTTTTGTATTCTGTTTTGTTTTGTTTTATGGTTTTTCCCATCTATTTTCATTCTTCTATTCAACATGACTAAGGTGAAATTGTATTTAATAGGAATGTATAAGTAGAACCCATATAAGATCGTACACTGTCTCAGGGAGGCAGTGGGGAGGGAGGTAGGGAATGAGGGGAAGGGAGGGGAAAAAAATCTGAGATATATGGAAATGATTGTAGAACATTGAAAACAAATAAAATAATTAAAAAAAGAAAAGAATTATTTATGTGATAATTAAAGTGTAATCTCATTCAGTCCTCACAACAATCCCCAGAAGTATGCTATTATTATGGCCATTTACATATTAGTTACCTTGTACTTGGAGAAGTTACACTTCTGGTCCAGGGTTACTCAGTTTATTAATATCTGAGACTGTATTTTAACTCTGTTCTTTGTGACTCAAGTCTAGCATTCTATCCTGCTACACTACCAAATGAATGATAAGTGTAATATATCTCACACACAAATATAGTGAAAATAAAATAAGGTAATGTACACTAAGTAGTGCATAAAATTAAAAAGATGTGTACATGTCATAGCAGATACTGGATGTCCAAATACAAGCTCCCTCCATCCCCAAACTATTGTATACCTTGTATTTTTTTTGGGGGGGGAGGAAGTATAGGAACTAGAACTTGTATTTCATTTTTAAAGAGTGCTGAATGATGACTTCTCTCAACCAATGCAGGCAAATCCTTTACATATTATAGCCTTAGAAAATTTCCTAGAGGTTTGTGTCTTTAAATGAGTTATTGTGAGCCACACAGTCAGCATGTATCAAAAATGGAACTTGAAACCAGTTGATACTGACTCTGAAGTCAGCTCTCTAATCACATCTACCATTGTGTCCCTGAATTTCATCTGTATTTGTCTGTATATGTGCTAGGTACTTTGTTTCTCCTTTGATGGAATAAAAATTCCTTCAGGGAAATGGCAGAGACAAGAGTAGGTACTGCTTCTGGAGGGTAAGCAAAGCTTTAGGGAGTCAAACAATTAGGTATATAAAGCCAAGAACAAGTGGATTGAGTGCTGGAATTCAAATTGGGAAAACTGATTTTAAAAATCAGAAAAAAAATGAAATTAATTTCAAATTTGAATTCTGTCTCAGACACTCTGTGATGCTTGGAAAGTCATTTAAACTTTGCCAGTCTCAGTTTCATCATCTGTAAAATTATTATAATAATAGAACCTCCCTCATAATATTGTTATGTGTATCCAATGAATTAATGTATGTAAAGTACCTTATAAATCTTGCTAATTTGTTGCTGTTGTTATTTGAGAGATTTATGATTGTTTCATCCATCTGACACTGAGAAAGGGTTATGCCACCATCACTGTAGCTTATGAGTTGTAATAACATTCTTTTCCTGTTTTTGATTTCTCTATATCTTCAAGTTTCTTCTTCAAGGATAGGCCATGTGACAGCACAGATGGTGAGTTATTGTTTAAGTTATATCAATGGGACTTCTGGACTATTTAATTCTCAGTGGGAAATCTAGACACTATATAACTCATTATTCAAATATTAGTATGTAAGCTTTTCTAGGTAGCTTTGTAAAGGCAAGAAATTCAGAGGAAAAAGAAAAGGGAGGAGGACTTTATCCATGTTTCCTTTCCTTTTTCCTCTTTAATGTATTTTCCTCTCACTCTAAAATACGCAAACAGATACATCAACATAGATACACAGACTAACAGAGAGGATTTTTTTTTTAACAGATCTACTTCTCCTGGGCAATTGCCAGCCTGCATCTTTTGAACATGAGTAGGCGTTAGTGTGAAGCATGTTGAAAGTGGGATGATGTGGCAAATATGGCTTTTTTTAAAAAGGGAGTTTGAAACAGCATGATGTCTGGATCCAACATAGCATGCCTTTGTGAGGCAAAGGTTATTCTCATACTCATGAAGCCACCTGGAAATGTTTACATGTCAGGAAGAATCTGATGGCCTACTCATGCAGAAGAAGAGAGGGAAAAGAGTTGTATGTGCTAAATGGATAAATAGTAATACTTAAAAAAAAACCCACAGATTTACATAGTACCCAGCCTGAAGTAATTTCCTAGCAGATGACACTAAGATAGTAATGAAAGGCATTCACTGAGAAAGTCAAAACGGATTGATGCCTCCTCCAAGCTATTAGAAACTTTTTAGTTCCTTGGGAAAGGAAATAGAAATTAACCCATTCATATAATAATATGGGGAAAAATGCTAAGTCAAGGGAATATCACTGAGTTTTAAACAATCTGGAACTACTGGTTTCCAAAACTCCTCCCTCCTCAAAGATAATTCTGATATTGAACTGATACTAAACTGAATGAGATAGGGACAGATGGAAAAGTTTAATGTATTTCAGAATTGCCAGAAAGTACCCTTATAAAGATGTGCAGAGGTATGATTAATTTTCTATAATGTTGAAATAAAGAACATAAAGAGTGACTAAGGATAGATAAGTTAATAGATCTGGGGAAAATTGTCCTGACTTTTATATGTTGGTGAATATACAACCGATAGAACATATGCATCAGTTTATGTAGGTTGCAAGATAATATAAATTTTAAAAAAAGAGTTGGACCAAGAAATGAACAAGAGGAAGAAAACGGGTGAGGCTTTCTTTAGGAAATGGTATAGTGCTTCTGAAGACAATTAGCTTTTTTTTTACTATGAAATAAGAGTTCATATTTTTTAATATTTATTTTTTTTCTACAGTCTCTTAAGACCACTATATCCATCAAATAATTCAATGAATGTGTCACATAAAGGGGACAGGAAAGTGAAGTTGTGGTCAAGAATGAATTGTATCATGGCACCAAGAAAGAAATTTATAGAAGTATTAGAATGCATAACATCAGAAATTTGATGGAAAATATAAGTAGCCTAGTTGCATGGTATGGACATACCACAAGGTATAGAACAAGATCTAAGATCCACTGGTTTCCATGGAGAGGAATCCCTTCCTGATCACACTCTCCTTCCCTATATTCAATGAGGCTGTAAAGTCAAGTTGATGATATCTATCTATGTCTATCATTTCATTAGTATAGATACTTAAAATAGGCAATGAGAGCACAGAATTTTGGTGTTGTTTTCTTCCCTTTTCCTTTGAATCTGAAGCAGGAAATCAGAAGGTAAAGAATCATGGCTAAAAGGGAGAATGGGTTCCTCTGGTAGAAGCATAGAAAAAGGTGTGTTAAGGGATAATCAGGTTGATAAAACTCATTTGTGCCAGCATACTGATCATTAAAGCTTGGGACTGATCACCACATTGCCCCTCCCTTTTTGTGATTTTTATCTTATCTGTTCCTTTGTCCTTTTTGATATTTGCTGAGTTTTGAGCTCCATGATCTCCATTTACATTTTGACTGATGACAATTAGTTATTACTCAGTTTATTCCAGCAGATTAGGATAAAGTCCTGGTTTAGGTTCTTCCTTGATTCATTTTTTTTTACTTCTCTTTAGGAAACTGTTCAAAGTAAAGGTAAAATCATAAGACCTAAAAATCCTAGTGAATTTGGGTTACATTTCCTAACAGGTGGATAGGTACCAAATGCACTAAGTTCCACTGTGGGTGAAAAATATGATTTGGAATAGAAAGGCAAGCCAGAGGATGAACCAAGTTTTATAATGCTGAGCTTTCTATTTCATTTTTCTTATTTAAATATTTCCACTCAATAATTCATTAGTTTGCTAGCATCAGTTCATATCAGTGGATCAAAATCGGTTAAAATAAAGTAAAAGTTCTGGAGAGTTTCATGCATATTACTCTAAGATATTTCTTTAATATAACTTTCTTTTTTTTAGATAAATATTTTATTGCTCCTTTATTTCAGCCACTATGACATCTTAATTGCCCTCCAGAACCCCACAGAATACTCTTGTATAATTAATTGATCTAGGTTAAATATCTAACCTATTTGTTCTTTCTTACAAAATATCTTTCAGAGCAATATATCATTGCATTCCTCTGAAGTCAAGCTTGAATGCTACATTGATCAACATCAGTAATGCCCCAATGCTATTTCCCTTTACGTTGCTGTGGCTATTATGCAAATTGTTATCTTAGTTCTTTCCACTTCACTTTGCATTAATTCACACAAGTCTTCCTAAGCTTCTCTGAACATAATTTCTTAAAGCAAAATTTTATTCTCTTATGTATACTACAAAATAATTATCATACCTTCTGACTTTCACTTCCTTGGGCTATTTATTAGTCATATTGTAAGGCAAATGGGTATGTAAAGAACTCTTGCTTTTTCCGCATGGGATCACTTCATCACAACCATGTACTCAATCCTGTGTCTTCTCTGGACTTCAGGAGTCAAGGATATGTGAGGTTGTTCCCAGAGAAAAGATATAATCACAATATGTTGGAAATATTTTTAATTACTAAAAATGAAATTGTGAGTGTGTGTGTGTGTGTTCAGTACGGAAAGGTAGAGGAGGAGGACTGGGGGGTGAGCAATAATGACCAATCCAGGATATTTAAAAAAAAAAACAGTTTTCAGTAAATAATTCACCTTCTAGAGAATAATTGATTGATTCATTTTCTTTACTGACACTTTATTTGTTGGCATATCCAATTGTTGACAGTCTCTCAAAAGTGAGGAGATCTTACCTCAAATTCTTCCTCTGATGCTTATTAGCTGTGCGACTTAAAAGAGAACTAAAAACGTAACTTTCCAGGGTGTCAGTTTCCTTCATCTCCATAGAGAAGAGCTTAGATTACATGGCCCCTGAAATTGCTTCCAGTTCAAAATCAATAATCCTATAATCCTTGTTTCCTTACCCAATGCGTTCTTGTCTGTTTTCTGAGGATATGACGCCATCATCTATCGAAATTACCAAATGATGACTCTTAGAAGACATTTTGACTGATTCACTTCAAACATATTCCAATATTTATAATTTAAACTTACTTCTCCCTAGCCAAAGAATGGAAGTAAGATTATGAGAAAAGTGAATGATAAAATGATGAATTATTCTCACTGAGGAAAAGAATATCCATTTTAATACTATTGCTGTTGTAAGGTGTAGGGTGTATTCAGGGAACACTAGTATCTCTATTGTAAGGGCCGCTGAGTGCTTTTCAGATCTACTTTTTTCTTTTGATGTCCACCTGATTTCTCCAATTCTCACCCGTTGCTCAAAGAAGCTATAGCATTCCCAGTAGTCACACCCCCATAAACTATTTCAGCAGATAAGCTAAACCAGTTTGAAGGTAAGCATAGGATGTCAAAACTTTTGGTGAGTTAGGGAACTGTCTCCCTCAAGCATGTGAAGACTTTCTCTGGCAGAATGGGCAGATGAATACAATTTGTTCCAATAGCCATGAAGGTGACTGAAGGAGGTCCTATGGAGCACATAGAGCTTGGTTTGATACTGAAGACAATACAGTCATCCCAATGCATTCCAAACAATCACCAGTTGTCTTGACTTTGTCTTGCTACTGGACTCCAATGACTCCAGGATAGAGAGTGAGGTCAATGACTTCACTCAATTCTGACTTACTTAAATCCAAAGTATGCTCAAATCACAAGACATAACCCATACCATTTCTCACCAGCCAAATAATGGAAGTAAGGTTAGGAGAAAATAAATGAAACAGTGATGAATTAACTTCATTGAGGTAAAGAATATATATTCTGATATTGTTGTTTTCCCTCTAAATCTCTTTCCACTGTGGCATATAAAGGAGAAAAGGAAATCACTGACACATGCCAAGTATTAAGAGAACAGAAATCCCAGGTAAGGAATGATAGGTGATTAATAGGAAAGGAAGCATTCTGAGAAATTTTACTTCATTTCTACAAGTCATATGGTATTAACATAATTTCTTTCTATGTCCAAGAAACACTACTTCAAAGGAGAAGTTTTCTCAGGAGACTTACCTATGAATTTAAGATGTGTAGTTGTGAGGAAAAAAAGACACTAAGAAGTCTTGTAAAAGTATCCAGGGACACTTTGAATGTTAAACAATTATCATTCCTATCTGAAGAAATGTGATTCCTTCATCCAAGCTGAAGAACTAAGCAGTAAAAAAAAAAAAAATCACATGAGATTTTCCTATAGAGTAACAAGAGAGGCTGATAACATTTTTGTAGTCCTTTGAGGTTTGCATATATTCGTATATATTTCACTTCTTTTTATACTCAAAATGAGTTTTTAGAGGTATATGCAAAAACCCCATTTTACAGATCATAACCATTAAACAAGCATGTTTGAGGGCCTTGATGATAAAATAACTATGATAGGTGCTGGGGATATATAATTTTCAAAAAAAAAAATTTGCTCTCAAGATTCTTGAAGTCGGTTTGGATATACATTTATCTAATGTTTCAAAGTCTGCAAAACACTTCCAATACCTTATCTTATTTGATCTTAAAGGCAATTTGGTAATATAAGAGATGTAGATATTATCATTGTTTTTTTTTTTCAGTTAAAGAAACTGAGACTCAATGAACTTAAACCTCTTTCCTGTTTTCTTAGAGCTATGGTTGTCAACAGCAATTAAATCCAATGTCCTACTAATTTAAAATCCAACCCTTTATCCATTGTCCAAAACCGCATCTCAAAAAGTGACATGAGGTGGGGGCAGAGCCAAGATGGGGGAGTAGAAAGACTCACCTATGATAGCTCTGAACCCACAGCCCATAGATTTCCTCTAAAAAGAGCTCCCGACAAATTCTGGAACAGTGGAAGCCGCGCAGCAACACAGTGAAGGAGATTTCCATTCCAGAGAGCCCTGAAAAACCGAGCAAAAAGGTCCATTACGCACCAGACAGAGCAGAGCCCTCCCCAGCCCTGGACGTGTGGCACTGAGAGGAGCGAGCAGATCCGAGCAGGCTTCAGGGAAGGAATCTCCAGAGGCCATGAAGGTCCCTCCACCCACAGACTCACAGGTCAGTGAGAGAGACAGGCTGAGAGAGGGAACGGGGTGTCTCCAGGACACAGGCCACCTCGGGAGGCAGCAGCAGAGGCAGCAGTAGCAGCAGAGGCAGAGGCAGACTAGCGGCAGAGGCAGCAAGCAGCCACAGGCTCCGGGATCAGGCAGGAGCTCCACAGGACCTCCCTTAAAAAAGGTCTCTCCATAAACCCCCTGAGGGAACTTATGCCCCCACCTGAGAACCTGATTTAATCTTACCATGAATAGCAGCCAGGCCTGCTGCCAAAAGCCCTGAGGCTGAGGAGCAGCATTTGAATTCCAGATCGCAAGCACTACCTGGGCTGACCTAGGCTGGGGGTGGAGAGGACTCTTAGAAGTCAAGCAACTGGATGGGAAAATGCCCAGAAAGGGGAAAAAAAATAAGACCATAGAAGGTTATTTTCTTGAACAAATGATTCCAAGCTTCATCTCTGACGAAGAAGACCAACACTTACCATGAGGTAAAGACATAGGAGCCAAGGTCTCTGTATCCCAAACATCTGAAATAGGTATCCCATGGGCTCAGGCCATGGAAGAGCTCAAAAAGGATTTTGAAAATCAAGTCAGACAGGTGGAGGAAAAACTGGGAAAAGAAATGAGAGAGATGCAACAAAAGCATGAAAAATGGGACAATACCTTAATAAAGGAGACCCAAAAAAATGCTGAAGAAAATAACACCTTGAAAAATAGGCTAACTCAATTGGCAAAAGAGGTTCAAAAAGCCAATGAGGAGAAGAATGCTTTCAAAAGCAGAATTAGCCAAGTGGAAAAAGAGGTGCAAAAGCTCACTGAAGAAAATAGTTCTCTCAAAATTAGAATGGAACAGATG
>CM053769.1:112830417-112848165 GCA_028658325.1 Potorous gilbertii
ATTACATATACATATGATATATAATATATATTATGTATGTTATATATATATGCTTGTATACACATAAACACACACACCTATACATATATATATATATATATATATATATATATATGTATAGGTGTGTGTGTTTATGTGTATACAAGCATATATATATAACATACATAATATATATTATATATCATATGTATATGTAATAATATATTACCCTCAGAAAGGGGTGTGTGTGTGTGTGTGGCTATCTGTCTATTTCTGAAAGGTTAATTCCTTACCCATAGTTGCTCCCTCATATTTCTTCAGTTTGATGTCTTCCTCAATGAGAATTCTCTGTATCAACTTTTATACCACTTTTATACCATCCATTTATACCACTGTATCCAAAAGTTTTGTGATCTTGAGGCCCAGAAATGACTCTTTTTATCCTTCACCTAATGTTGGTTTTGACTTGTATGTTGACACTTACCTTAGCTAAACTTCTGGCCTCTTAAAGGATATCAACTGAATGAGTATAACTCAGAGAATAAATTTCCATAATTAGAATAGGAAAAGTACACCAGACTCTTACCTAAGGATATTTTTCCCCTAGGAGAGAACATGTATATGTCAAGCTCACACAGATTGGAAGCTGCCACAGCATTGTGTCAGAGACACTGTGTTATAGAATGAGTTCTTCAAGAAGAATGGAGAATGTTATTTTCAATTGTGGTTTACCTTTCCATACACTAAATTCTTCTCTTAAATGTACTTTTAAGAAGCTATCTGAAAAGAAAGTCTGGCTTATGCCCTCCATCTCACACAATAGCAAAAAGTGATGATTGCAGGATATCCTGGGGAAACCCTGGAATCCTATCTGGCAAATAATGAGCATCTAGGATAGGAGACCAAGATAAATAGCTCATCACCGTGCTTTCCTCTTTCTTGACAATCTAACTCCTTCATTTCTTTCCCTTCCTATTTTTACCCAGTTGTTATCAAGGTTCCTGGAACTGCCATGTAAATATTCTCTCTCTCTTTTCCTCTATCTGTATGTGTATGTATGTGTGAGCATGCATGTGCATCATACCTTTAGGTACTAATACATAATATTGCAATTTCATCTGCACATACACTATGACAACATAAGTGAGTAGGAGATGGAAAGGAGATTTCTATTTTTAATCTTGATTTTACAATTAAAATGGAGCAACCATGAAGAACTGCAAATCACCAAAAATAACTGCTATAAATACCATTGATTAAAAAAATGAGAAACGAAAGGTAGGTCATTTCTTTTTATTCTTTCCAAAAAGAAACGAAAGCTCCTGTCAGAGTGAGCCCCTTATCATCAGACACATATCAAACTCCATTTTGTCTCCAAAATCTATGTATATCCTTAGTATTTCTGTAGTGCCCTGGGCCTCAGAAAAACTTATACATAGTGACTACAACAATGCAAATGGTGGGGGTGGGGGGGTGTAAATCCATTATAATTAGAAGGACTAATCTTAGCTAGAGACCAAGATGGGAAAATGAATAATGCCCAAAAAGCTGAGGAGGGGAGGGGGTGCTGAAGAACATAGAGAAAAGGCAGGGACTTGCCTGAGCTCTCCCCCAACCCCCTCCCAATACCTGTAAATGATGGCTCAAAACAAATTCTACAGTCTGGAAGAACCCACAAAAGGACAAAATGAAATAATTTTTCAGTGCAAGACAACTTAGAGAGTCATCAGGAAAGGTCTGATGGACCAGGGTGAGAGTGGAGCCTCATCCAGCTCAGGAGCACAAGTGCCAGCAAAGAGCTGGCCTCAGCAAACCAGGAATAGGCTGGGGAGAGGGGAACACAACTGTAGCTGTGGCAGCTGTGGCTGTTATTGAACCTCTCAACCTACAGATGGGAAAGTCAGACAACTGGTCAGTAGGAGATTACATGGGTTGCTTTGCTAGCACTAGGGGCTGAACTCTGTTGCATTGCCCATACTTTTATTTGGGACAGAGTCCTGGGTTTCAGTTCCAGGGCAAAGAAAAGCACTAGTACGCTAGAGCTTGCAGCCATTGAAGAGCATGAATCCAGGTCACAGTTCCAGAGTGGAAACAAGTACTTGTGGTCACTCATAGATCAGTTCACCGTATAGGAGAGTAATAAACACACCTCTCCTTAGATCACACTATCTTGGAAGAACTGAAAACTTAGAGGTTCCCAGTATTACTTCTAAAAGCCTGATGCTTAAGATGATTAAGATGCTTAAGATGGTTTCCTATACTCCAGAAACATAGTCCTACTTTAACAAACAGGTGGTGAAAGTCAAGTTATAGGCTTGGCATATGAGCAAACAGTACAAAAGTATCCTGACTATAGAAAGCTAATATAGTGACAGGGAAGATCAAAACATACACTCAGAAGAAGAAGGCAAAGTCAAAACTCCTACATCCAAAACCTCAAAGAAAATATGAATTGGTTTCAGGCCATGGAAGAGCTTGAAAATAATTTTAAAAATCAATTAAGAGAGGTAGAGGAAGAAGAATGAGAATATTGCAAGGAAATCAGCAAAAAAGAGTCAACAAGTAAAGAAGGCACAAAAAACACTGAAGAAAAATGTGAAAAATGTGAAAGGTCAAAGTAACCTCAACTATTCCTTGCTCTAAGGCTAGTTTAACAGTGCAGGGGAGAGTGCACTGAATCTGGACACAAGTAAACTTAGTCACTTGTTAGCACATGACCCTGGGCAGGTCTTTTACACTCAATGTGGTTCAGTTTCTTCGTTGATAAAATGTAAATAATAATAACATCTGCCTCATAGAGTTAATATTAGAATCAAATAAGATATGTAAAGTTCTTTATGATTTGTTTTTATTGTCTATATATAATCACAAATTTATTGTATATATTTATTATAAATTATTTATTATTATAATAGTTCTCTATTCATTATGCCACAATGTGTCTTTTGGATGTATGTACAACAATTAAAATAAATATACTGAAATATCCTCTCCCTTCCTCTTTAAATCTTTGTGTCACCAAGGCAATATTCACAGCACTGGTGGTGACTATGAATATGCCAGCATAGTTCTCAATTGTAAAGTATAACAGACTCTCCATATAGAAGGCAGAAGAAAAACATTTATTCAGACAGCAGAAAACCCAAAATCTGAAAGTCAAATCTAGTAGCCAACAAATCAAAACACATTAGCACTGCAGGGGACAAAGGCATTTCCTGGCTATCTCCTGGTGCTGGGGCCTTCCCACAATCAAACAAATACTCATGGACCCAGCTTGCCTATGTCCTTCCCAGCTCTGATTAGCTTGACCAAACTCCTCCTAGCTCTGCTCTATCCTTCCTGCTCCACCCTTTCAGCAAGCTCCTCCCACCACCAGTGACTTAGGCTTCCATGTGATTTAAGCAGATAACATGGGCCTATTAAGGAATTGGAAAGATTTTCCCATTTAAATTACCATTACAGTCTTACCTATCCTTCAAGGCCAATCTCAAGTCTTCTCCTAATACAACTGACATCAATTCCTAGCTTCTCTCTATATTTATAGTACTTACTCTCTTGGGAGAATGTCACTAGTGGGCAAAAAAGAGGCAGACCACTGCTTGAAGAATCAATTAATCAATAAGTAATTCTTAAATGAAATTAAAATTTCACTTAAAAATGCAAAATTTCTTAAATGCACCAGGGATCTTACTAGACACGTTAGATAGAAATGCTAGAAGTGAAACAATCTTCATTCTCCAGGCTTTCATTTTTGGAAGGGCTTTTGGTTTCATTTGTTTTGACGTTCTGTCTAGATAGAGATTGAGCTTAAGATAGAGATACATAAGGTGTTCTTAAACTGGGAGAGAGAGAGAGTAATGGAACATGTATGTACCTGATGGGCTGGGTATTGTGGTCCTGACTGAGACTAAATGGATGATATATTTGAGAACATGGGAACACTTGCTATTTTAGTGAGGCAGTGAGGCATATGAGGAGGTTGGGGTGTTGGGTCTGGGGCACTGCCTAGCTAGAGGCAGTAGCTAGGATCCTATCATTATCCACCCAAAGAGCTGGGGCACAAATTCATTTGGGAAAAGGAACAAAGGACTTGGCTTCTATAGCTTCTCTGAGCTGACAAGGGCCATAGAGCTGTCCCTGCCTCAGTGGGTTCTGGAGGGTGGTTGGAGGGATGGATATAAACTGCACATGAGTGATGTGAAGGGGGTTGTATTATAGAGACCAGAAGCTCAGGTTTCTCCTGGCTCCCAAACTGTAGGGTCATCTGGAAGTTGATGGAAGCCAGTCTGGAGGAGACAAAGAGAGCCATCACAGGGGAAGAACCTCAAAATTGCTTCTGGGTTCCAGCTTTCCTATGTTCTAGTGCCTAACACACTATATCCACTATGGAGAGTGAACTCCAGGATATTTTCACCATGTCATCATTATTTTCAATATTTTTATATCCCTCAAATTACAGGCTATGTGTAGCTTTTTTGAAGATACTTCACCTTTTCTCAAAGGCTTTGCAGTTTTCTTTGTTCCTATAATTGGTCTTCTAGATCATGAGGAGGTACTTGCTAATATTACCCAGATACACGGGGATCTGACCAGGGAGATCTCTCAGGTATATCTTGAGTTCCAAGAATCTCTTAATGCTCTGGCTAATGTGGTCTTGGATAATTGAAAGGCCCTAGATTATCTTTTGGTGTCAGAAGGGGAATCTGTGATGTTGCCAATACATCTTGTTGTCTGCACATCAATAATTCATATCAGGTTGAGCTCAGGACTAGGGGAAAAGAAAAACATGAGAAGGCCAGAGAGGTGAAGGAATTGCTTTATGACCTCATCTTTGGTGGCATCTCCTATACCTGGGGCTCTTGGTTACTATCCATTCTATTTCCCATTTTAATCCCCTCCCCTCAGTATTTTCCTCCTTTTATTATTTGGCCCCTGTGTATTAAATCTCTTGGCTGGCTATGGCTCCTCCAGAATGGCCTCCCTCAACTACCAGATGATCCTACAGCATGAGACCCGGGAGAAACTTGAGCCCTCAGTTGTGATAATACATCCCCTTGACATGGCTTGTGCATGCGTAGAGAGCCTTACTCTTTACCACTGTAACATGTTGTCACCATCCCCCACTTATTTTTCCCAGACCCTCACCCCCATCATGGGCTCTTATTAAACTGTTATTACCTTCTCAACCTTGTCCAATGGATGAGCCAACTTCATCTTCTCTTGTCTTTGGTTCTTGAATCCATTACTTCCTTGTCCTATGACTAATGCCGAGTTGTGATATTCCTGCCATGGATAAGGGAGCTCAGGCTCCATTTAGATCTAGTTCAAGTGAACTTTGACCTCTCTGGGACCATGCATCCTGAGGCAGTCTATTCCACTTGTTCAGGGAGGACTAGCTGGTGTGTGCGCTTGCCTGTACAGAGCTGCTCATCAATCTGTTGTGCCCACCTACCATTCAACTCCAATAAACTGTACCATGAAAAGGGGGAAACCCCAGCAAAACAGCTCAGCCAACAGGCTAAACCTATCAGTGAGTCTACCCCATGTCTGTGAAGACTTTCCTTGGTGGAATGGGTGAATGAGAACAATTTGTTACAGTTATTATGAAGGTGACTGAAGCAGTCTGAGCCACAAGTTAAGAGTTTAGCAGACATTAAAAGATGCCAAGGTCATCCATTGCATTCTCAGTCATGGTCAGATGTCTTGACTTCTGTCTTGTCACTGGACTTGCATAACTCTGGAAGAGACAATAAGGCTGAAGACTTTATGCAAATCTTAAATTCAATTCACCCAAAAGTCAAGACATCACCCTGTAATCCTCTGAAAACAAAGGACAAAGAACAAAGATCAACATTCCACTTGTCCTTAGATGGAAAGGTTGATCAGTCCTAAATGTGACTTTCAATTATTGTTCTTCATTCTAACATCTGAGGCTTAGTAATATGAGTTAATTAATATTTAAATTGTGAGGGGGCAAAAACTGCTCAGTGACATTTTGTTACTCCCTTGTTAAATTTTAATCTACACTTTTGCTCCTGCTTGAGCTGTGTATTCTACTGCAGGCATGTGGTGCTGATACCCTGCCTTCTGCAGCACTAGGGAAGCGGCCTCAGCAAGCATCTGGATCTGCAGCTGCTTTCACTACTCCCAGAGCCTGTGGGGTATCCCTGTTGCTTATGAAAACATCAAAATCATGGGTGAACTGGGAGATATCTACGATGATCATAGCCCCATCCATCTCTATATTGAAGCAGATTTTGTCTTGTTCTGCGCAGAGAGGGAGTAGAAGCTTGGTACAGGTAAAGCCACCTAGGCTTTGGTGTATGGACATATCAAGACTTGCATCCCCAAACATGCCCATGGAATAGTTGGAAATCCTGAATTTCCACATTGGGAATGAGCTAGCATTTAAAATATCCCGCCTGGACTCAGATGCTGCGGCAGTCTTCTACATTGGAGGATGCTGACAGTCAGTGGCTTTGGCCTACATAGTCAGAGATGAGATGAAACTTGAAGCTGGGGAAAGGCATCAAAGAATAGGAGCAGGTAGGACTGAAGCATCTCTGGGTGGATGGGATATGGGAGGAGGAAGGGAAAGGAGAGAAGAGGAGAAGAGTAGGGGAGGAAAGAGGAGGAGGAGGAGGAAGGAGTTGAGGGGGAGAGAGATGGGTAGCAGATGCCAAGAAAGAAAAAGAAAAAGGAGTGGGCCTCACAGCTGCCATTCCACTGGAGAGGCCAGTCCAGTTCATTGCACCAGAGGAAAGGTCTGAGGACATGCCCTTTGGTCTGAAAGGGGGGAAGAAATGATTACACCCCATCATTTTAATGTTCCAGAGAATGAAAGGCACCTCTTACAATCAAAGGTCAGGTACGATTCTCTTTACTCAGACAGGTGTGTGCTGAGATAGTCCAAGGCGATTTCAGAGCTCAAGAATTGTGACTTTGGTGAACCTGCTAGGAGGTTTGAAACTCGCTTTGGGAATTGTGTCCAGGGGAGAGGGCAGAGTAATCAGAAACTGAATTTCCCTATTGTCATTGATCAGCATGTCCAGAAACAGAAAAAGCGCAGACTTGAGATGGTGATCCCATTTGGTCTTTGGAAAATGAAGTGGTAGGCAGGTCAGTGGAGGACTCTACCCTCTTGTAATGCTCAGGTAATTTAGCTATTACTTCAATGACTATCCTTCAATCATTAAACTCATTTCTGGGAGAACAACTACTACTACCACTATTGCTACTACTACTACTACCACCACTACCACCACCACTACTAGCCAACATTTCCATAGCTCTTGCTTCTTGCCAAACACTTTGCTAAGCCCTGTGTATGTATTATCTGCTTTGGTCTGAAGAACAACCCTGAAAGGTTAATGCCGCCCAGAGTTGTAACCCTGCTAACCAGTGACTGATTCAGGATTTGAACTCCTGTCTCCTTGACTCCAGATGCAGAATTTTAACCACTATGCCTCTTAGCTGCCCCAACTACAGTACATTCTGTAAGTTAGGGCCTGCATTAAGAAAATTGGATTAATGGTAAAACTGAATTTCCTCAAGTGTTCTTCACTATGAAAGATTGATCATAGGATTATTTTTCATTGGGAGTCCTGTCTTAAAATAGGTTTCCATTTAAAAAAAAGGTTTAATTTATGTGCAGCTTTCCTGGAGTGGGGAATAAATTTTTGTGAAAAGATATATGTATATTCCAGTACAAATTACTTTGTTTTGGGATAAACACAGACCCATATCAGTTATTACCAAAGTACATTTTCAATTGTGTATATAAGATATTCTTTTATTTAACTTCCAAATTCTTATTTTTATGCTAAACATTCACTTGTGAGTTTAAGGAACCATTTACAAAATGTCAAAATATATAATTTCCAAAATGAATTTGTATAAATTTACATATATATTGTTAAACATTTAAAATAATTCACATTTATGGATTTGCTAGATTTGCATTTTCGGTCCTTTCTCTGGGGACCCCAAAGAATAAAATGCCCCACATTAATGGTGGAAAATATTATTGCTCAGTAAACACTTGTGTAATGAAGGATAGGAAAACTGGAAAAGAACTGAATGAAACATTTACATAATGGTTACATTTTGAAAAAGGATACAAATATTTTGAGGTCATTAAACCAGCCTTATTCAAAGGATCCTGTGAAAAGCATAAGTATATTTACACAAGAAACTAAAATTGCCTGTTATTTCATTTAATCAAGAGATGAAGATGTGATTGAGCCTCCAGAATGTTTGATGTATTGTAAATGATTTTGTAGGGAGTGTGAAGATACTTAGCCTGGTGTTGTAGATAGCAAGCTTGCCTCCATGACAGGAAAACCTGGGTTTAACCTCTGCCTGACATATGAATGAATAATCATTTATTAAATATTTATTATTAGTGTCAAACACTAGTTATGCTTTATTTTCCCTACCTCTCTCTATACACTAGTCAAAATGCCCTGATCAACACTTCTAGTGTATATCATTGTTCCTGTAATCCTCTGTATCACTGAACAGAATGTAACTAATCCTCTTTTTCCTTTATAGGAATGCTCTTCCTCCACATCTTTTCTCTTGGAACTTCTTGCTTCCTTCAGGTCTAGTTCAAGTGAACTCTCAGACCTCTTTGGGACCAAAGATCCTTATCTCCATGCCAACCATTTTCTTCTCTGCTGTTTCTTCATGCTCCAAACCACTTGTCCACAGACAACTCACTGGTGAATTAAGCCACTCGGTCCTGAACTTGTTGGGATTGGGCACTCCCACCTCCAAGCATGGGGAAACTTTTCCTCTTTGTGGAAAATGCAGGCCTTTTCCTTCTACCACATCCACACACAAACATCACATAGCTTTTTCCTGACCTGCCTCTTCCTTTTAGAATTGTAGTAAAATCAATACTACCACTAAGACATGCCAATTCTCTTTGGTTTCCATTACAATGTTTGTGATTTCTCAGACTACAATTCCTCTCCTTGTCTCTACTTCCTTATGTGCACCTGCACTCATTCTCCTTCACTTACTGGTCAAGCAAAGACTTCCTCTTTGCTGCCCATTGTCACTTCCTGGTTCTACCCTTTCCTCCTTCACCCAGTAACTTCTCTGTCTTTGAGGTCCATGGTATTTATATACATCATCCAATTAAAATTCTGGAACCAGGTGTCTACAAACCCCTAGGTCAATCCCCTTCCTTCCTCAGTGAGTTCAAGAACATACTAAGGGACTTCAATATACATCTCAATTCTCCTTAACTAGCCTAAGCATTCAATTTTTCATCCTGTCTCCCATGCCTGATTTTCTCTCCCTCCTCTACTTTCAATGCTGACCTCTTTGGCTTCTATTAATTCAAAACTAAGAGCCTACCTCCTACATAAATTCTTTCCCCACCCCTTTTAATTCTAGTGTTTTTCATCTTTTAATTCTTTCCTATTTATCTTACATATAGCTTTCTACATACACATACATCCATATACGTATATGCACACACATACACATATATGCATATATATACATGCATATACATTGTATCTTGTGTCCCTCATTCAACTGTAATCTCCTTGAGGGCAAAGATTATCATTCTGCTTTTCCTGTATCCCTAGCAATTAACACAGTGACTGCTATACAGTAGGTACTTAAATATTTACTGAATAAATTGAATGAATGAATACCTTGTTTGACTTGTTTTGTTTTTTTTTGTTTCTTTTTCTTTTCTTTTTCACTGTCTTATATAAAATTATGTTATTTTAAAGACATTGGTCAATTTCCTAAATCTAACAGAACCGAAGTCCTTCATTCTCTTGACTTAGTCAGCACACTTCAGTAGTCTCTTGCCTCAGCTTTTGCAGGGCCCGTCTCTAATTGTTGAGGTTTTCATGAAACCTTTATTTTGGTGGAAGGCCCAGACAAGGGATTAATCATGGCTAACCTTGACTGAACATTATGACCTGTAGTTATTAAATTCCTCTCTTTCCTTATGATTGCCAGTTTCTCTTTTATATGTTGTCCTCACTTATCAGAACATGAGTTCCTTGAAAACAGAGGCTGTCTTAATGTTTCTTTTTAATTTATTTAGTATAGTGCCTAGCATATATTGCATGTCTAATAAAAGCTTGTTGACTGATTGAGGATAAGGTTGTCCTTCAGATGTTTGTGAATTACATTTTCCTAATTGCATTAAAGAAATCCCTGGAATGGATCTATGATCACTGAAAAGGGGGGTGTCCATCCACACAGGAAAAACCAGTTAGAGGAAGGATGCCTTGTATCAATATTTCAACTTTCATTTGAATGGAAACCCTATAAAGCTTATTCATTAGTATGTATTTATGAGGCTGGTAATGAAAGATGAAAAGTTGGAAGAGTAAAGGAGTAGAAGTGTGGAAGATTGGAAGCACAGAAGAGAAACATAAAAAGAAGAAGGAAGGAAGGATGGAAGGAAAAAGAAGGAAGAAGTTATTTTAAATGTTACATGGTAATAAATTAGCTAAAATAGATGGGAAAGGACCTGGGTTAAGGGTTGAACAGGATTAGAAGATAGTAATGAAGAGAAGAAGTTATTTCAATAGCCTAAAGCACACACCGAAATCAAAGGTCCATCTTTTCAATACCAGTCAATCACTGAGGCTGCTTTGTGGCAGCGAGATGTGGCACACCACCATTTAAGAAGAACTAATGATGAGTATCACATAGAAGGCAATAAAGAATCACATGATAGGTGTTAGTCAGAAATGCATACAGTGAAACACTCTAAAGAATCATAGTAATAAAGAGCATTGGGGAAAGAATATGCATTGAAATTATAGGAAGAATAAGAAACGAGAATTGTACAGTCCAAGTGCCCCACTGGTATCACAGGCTTCCAGCTGTGATTCTATGGTGAACTTTTAGTAGAACATGAATATGTTCTGGATAAGAAGAGTAGACATGGATTGGTTGCAATCTGCATCACTGAAGGGAAATCCCACATAAAAGAGTATGAAAGCTAGCTAGATTAAAATGGAAGTATTTGAACACTTATTTTTAAGTTGTAGTTTATTATGGTTCAGAGAATTAATTTTCTCTCAGATGTCATGCCACTAATTAGCTCAAAACTAGATGATCTGAAAGAATCCAAAGGTATTTAACTGTGTGGGAAATTGAGTAATCAAAGAATAGCATACTGAATTAGAAGTGTAATTCAACAGTCACAGCCATTGAGTTTCAGAGTTGGGAGGTATTTCAGAGATTACCTGTCTGAACTGTTACTTAAAATATATGCCCCTTCTACATCATATTCAACTAGCAGTCATCAACCTTTGATTCAATACCTATAGGGAGATGAACCTCCAGCCTCCAAAGGAAGTATTTCATGTTTTCAGATGCCTCTAATCATTAGTTAAAATTTTCTTGCACAGAATGAAAATATCCCACATGACATCCATGGACTTCTGAGACCAAACAGAATACATCTAATCACTTATGCATGCTTTGATCCTTCAGGTGCTTTAACATAGTTGCCCTGTTGCCTCTAAACTTTCTTTAGGTGAATCCTCCCTAGATCTTTCCATTAGAGCTGATTTTACACTACTTCAAAATTCATGCATGTTACTTTCCATCAATCACTCTCTGTTTTATCAGTTTCTGGTTTGAAAATATAGTATTCAGGACTGATCACAATCTTACAGGTATAGTTTGACCAGGATGAAAAAAAAGTGTAATTTAAATTCCTTAATTCTTGGTACTCATGCTCTCAGTATAGCTTAAGGTTGTATTATTTTTGTTGCAATTTTTAACCTATATTGAGTAGATAATATGATCCACTAAGACTTCCAAGGTATTTTTTTCCTTCAAAGGTACTGCTATTTAGTTTCACCTTACTCATATTTTATTCATAAACTTGTTTTATTTTTCAACCAGAATTTCAAAACTTACATATTATCCCTATTAATTTTTATCAAATTATACTGAATGATATGGTCTAGATTATCATTTTAAAAAATCTTCTTTCTGTCATCCATCATGCGACCTCCACCTCATAGTTTTGGTTGTCTTTTTCTTCATGTTCAATGCTTTATCTGTATGTAATTCATTGATATAACAAATAAATGGCATAAGGTCAAGGACAGATCTATGAAGTAATTCACTAGAGATCTCATTCCTATTTGAAATAGATGGACTGATATGCTTTGCCTATGTGATTAATATGGGCAACACAGGGTAGAGATATACTCGTTCTTCATCAAATAGAGCAATATAAAATATAAGCTTTCTCAGTTATTAGTGTTAATAGCAACCCCAATCTTATGATATAACATTCACCCATAAGCATTCTACAATTTAGCCAAAAGTGACCTTCTGGTTGACCTCACAAGTATCATTCCAACTCCCATCTCTATGACTTTTACAAGCTAATGTACATGCCTTTGATCCTCTTCCTCCTCATTGACACCAATTCTCAGTTCCAGTGCCAATTTCAACATCAAGTCTTGCTTGATCTCTGATTTATCTTTTACTTTTTTGGTATATGCTAATGAACATAGGTTTTGTATTCCTCACTAGAATCTTAGGTCCTTGTGGACAAGGACCTTAGATGACCATGAAAGTATCTCTGAACTCTTAAGTTATTATCCTAAGGTGGGTGAACTTTGTAGTTTTTGTACTATAGAAGACAGTGCGCTATTATATCTTGTATTTTGAATTACTCCCAAATATTCCAGATATTACTGAGCCAGCCCAACTGAAACAGTAAATAGGAAGGCCCCAGGAATCTATGAGTGGATAGAAATTGGCAGATTTATTTTAATGTGGATGGGGAAAAAAGTGATGCATTTACAAAAAAGTTTTCCAAACTATACATAGAAAATGAACAGCTTTACAGTATGTATCACATCTTAGGAACAGCACCTGAGCCACCTAAAATTAGCAGCCTTTTGAGTTGCTACAGTATAAAAAGACCAAGTAGATATCATCCAAAGGACATAGAAAAAATAACAAAATCAAGCCAAAACCCATCACCAACTCTGGTGCATCTGTGTGTGAATAGTATGTATATTTCTGATGATCACTTCTTAAGGAAGGAAGGGGAGATACAGGGTATAGTGCTAAGACAGGAATGGAAAATTATGGACAGGAGGGATTGGGTGGCAAATGTCCAATCCAGGGTTTTAAACCAGATGTATTCCAGACTCTTCAGAATTAAAAAGTCGAGATGATAGGATCCAAATCTATTAAATGATGAAAGGCATAGATAAGGTAATATATTCATCAAACCCACAAGCACTTGTGTTAGGGGTCCTAACTTGCCTAAACTTCAGTGGTGAAAAATCAAAGGAAGGTACTTCACAGGGCAGGTAGCTGTCACTTAAGGAATTATTTTTTTAATAGTACTTTATTTTTTTCCAATTACAGATAAAGATAGTGTTCAATATTCATTTTTATAAGATATTGAATTCAATTTCTTCTCCTTCTCCTCTACTCCCCAAAGACAGCAAGCAATCTGACATAGGTTATACATGTGCAATTATGTTAAAAACATATTGCCACATTAGTTATGTTGTACAAAAACAATCCTTTTCTGATTCCTTTTTTTTTTCACAACATAACTAATAGTTGATCAATGCAAAATGTTGTGGATCCTGTGTACAATATTCTCCTCATTCTGCTCAGTTCACTCAGCATTAGTTCATAAAAAATCCTTTCCAGGTTTCCTCTGAGAGCATCCTGCTCATATTTCTTATAACAGAATAATATCCTATTACATTCATGTACCACAACTTGTTCAACCATTCTCAAATTGATGGACATACCCTCAATCTCCAATTCTTGGTCACCACATAAAGAACCTTTTTCTACATGTGATTCCTTCCAATTTTCGTTTGATCACCTTGGGATATTGACCTAGTAGTAGTAGTATATTATGTTACTGGACCAAATGGAATACACAGCCTTATAACCTTTTGGGCATTGTTCTAAATTGGTCTCCAGATTGGTTTGATCACTTCACAACTCCAGCAACAATGTACTAGTGTCTTGATTTTTTTCAAAATCTTCTCCAACATTTATCACTATCTTTTTCTGTCATATTAGCCAATCTGATTGGCATGAGAGTTGTTTAAATTTGCATTTCTCTAATCAATAGTGATTTAGAGCAGTTTTTTCATATGACTATAAATAGTTTGAATTTCTTCAGATGAAAGTGCCTGTTCATATACTTTAACTATTTGTCAATTGGGGAATGATATGTATTATTTTAAATTTGACTGAGTTCTCTCTATATTTGAGAAATGAGACATTTATCAGAAACACGGGCTAAAAAAATTGTTTCCTAACATCTTTTTTTCCTTCTAACCTTGGTAGGATTGGTTTTGTTTGTGCAAAATTTCAATGTCTTCATTTATAAAATTAGGATACTTGAGAAATGTTTTTCAAGGTGATTTAAGTTCTAAATTCTATATCATATATTAAGTAAAGGGTTAACAAGTTCAAATTACTTAATATAGAGCTACAAAATGATTTAGAAAACTTCTTGTCCCTCTAAGACATAGTTACAAATGAGGAAACTAATATGAGGTGCTTATGCCAGATTACACATGCAGTACACAAAAGAGTTGAGGTAAAAGTCCATCATCATATAATTTATATAGAACTTATTATATGCTAGGTACTGTGCTACATGCTTTATAATGTTAAATTTGTCACAAAAAATCCCTGACAGGTAGTTACAGTTATTATTTCTATTTTATAGTTGAGGAAACTGAGGCAAATAAAGCTTAAATGAGTTTTTCAAGCTCATATAACTGAAATATCTGAGCCTTGAACACAGCTCTTCTTGCCCCCAAACCCTGCACTCTGTCTATAATGTCACAGAGCTCCAAGAGGAGAGACATAACACAGATTTTCTGACTCTAGAGACAAACCCAATATGCATTTATGAATACAGTACTATTTTCATTCCCAGGCAACCATCTGTATTGCCAAGGCAATATTCACAGCACTGGTGGTGATTATGAATACGACAGCATAGTTCTCAATTGCAAAATATAGAAGGCAGAAGAAAAACATTTATTTAAGCATCAGAAAGTCAAATCCCATAACCAGAAAACAAAATCCATCAAGATGACCAAGAAGTTAATAAATGATCACAGCAGGGGGCAAAGACATTCTCAAACCTCCTCCACCTCAGCCAGGGTCTTCTCATGATCAACTGTCACAATATGTCAGTCTCAAACCTCCACTCCCCTCCCTAAGAAGACCAGGCCTTCTCACCATCTTCACAATGTGTCAGTTGGCCTGTGTTCTTTCTCCTCTGACCTGACCTCACTCACTTCCTCCCAGTTCCACTCTACCCTTCCTCTTTCATCTCTTCAGCAAGTTCCTCCCACCACATGTGACCCAGGCTTCCAGGCAATTTAAGCAGATTATATGGGCCTATTAATTAATGAAAAATATCTTTCCATTTAAATTACTATTACATTAGGCCTCAAGATATTTCATATTCATTACAAAGGTCAGTATTACAAGAACCCAACACTCCCTCTCAAAAAATGGAGCCCAAAATCTTGGGGTAAGGAGCAAAGGTCTCTTCCACAACAACTGCAGTTCTTCTGTTAGTTATTTCAGAAGGAGGGTAGGTTTTCATAAGTGGTCTTGTTTCACAAGAAATAATAATCACATGACTATTCTATCATTTTTACAAAACAGTTTGGGTCAATCACCTAAATTTTGGAATGTTGCAGTAATTTCTTCTTGATCATTAGAATCTGTGACTCCAGCCAATACATGAATTCCTCAAACTGCTAATCCTAATATGAGCTGGGCTTTGATCAACTGAAGGTATAACAAACTTGGATACAAGATTTAAGCAGCATCTATAGGGGCAGTTCTTACTTCTTTATCTCATCTAGTGTCAAGTTCTTTTCCTTGGTACATTCTGTATAGTTCATCAGCTGGAATACCATCTATGCTCCTAAAATCTATCTATTGAGATCAGTCCCAATAGAGTAGTAAACAATTCTTTCCTTGTCAATTTTTTTCTGATTTTGAATCTGCTGGCTATTTACTCTTTTCTCTTTAGCAATGTTGTCTTTTCCCCAGTCTCCTAAGTCACCTACCTATGAAATCTTGTCCAGCATTTGTGAAAGAGGGTGCCCTATTTCCCCAATTAGAGTCAAAATCAAATGCTTGTAAGCAGCAGGAGCCATCTTCAATATTATATTACTATGGTCAACTGCAAAGGAAGTATCATGGCATGCACCTGCATTTCTGGTCATCATGGCAGTCTTTATTACCTCTTCCTTTAAATTTCTTTGACAGTCCTTAAGTGAATACTGGGGTCTGTCTCCACTAAGCCACAGAATCAGTATGATACTGCCTACTGCAGCCTTCTGTAGCCAAAGCTAACAGAGTAGTTGTATAATAACTTCCTTGCTGTACAAAAGAATTCTAATACGTATAAATTTCAGGCAGTTGACGGGATCAATAGCTATTCCTCCAGCTCCTTCATCACTGATTCTCACCATCCAAGAAATGAATGTTTCTCCCACCCTTTGGGTGAACAAACTCAAAATTGCTATGACCTCCTGCTGAGTAAAATCTTTAATTATTTCCCTAAACATTGAGTTACCTCCTTGATTTTGCCTCACTATTGGGCTTACTTCTGACTGAGAAACCTCTTCCTCTATAATTATTTCACTTCCATTGTCACTGTGGCAACTAGTCTGGGTCTGTACGAAGGTTAGACGTGCATTTCTTTTGTGAGCCTTCAGTTTCTTCGGAGCTAAACGAACAGCCTTTCCTTTCCCATGAGACCCCTTCCCCCCAACTACCCTTGTGCTCTTTTTCCATCTGAATTTCTTCCTTAAGCAGCTCATGTCTGTTTCTACACATAATACAGTAAGCCATTAATAAAATCCAGCCTCTCCTACTTACCCTGCCAACTCCTTCCCTGGTGTTATTGGTATTCCTTGCAAACACTTTTCCAAATCTTCAGGTTCCCCCTCTTCTAACCTTGCTTCCCAGTTTTCACAGGGTCCAGTGCTTTTAGCCCATTCCCTTGCTGTTGAGGAATACAGTAAATTCTTCCATCCTGAGATATTAATGTCATCCTCTCAATCATTTTTGCCTCCAAATAGAGATTTTTTTTTCTTTTACTTTGCGATCCTGTTCGTGATGCCAAAGGCAATATTCACAGCACTGGTGGTGATTATAAATATTCCAGCATAGTTCTCAATTGCAAAATAAAAAAGACTCTCCATGTAGAAGGCAGAAGAAAAACAATTATTTAAACACCAGAAAGCCAAATCCCAGAACTCAAAAGCAAAATCTGTCAAGGTGAACAAGAAGTTAATAAATATAATCACACCAGAGGGCAAAGGCATTCTCAACTTTCTCCCCTCAGCCAGGGCCTTCTCACTAAAACCTGTCACAATGTGTCAGTTGACCTGTGTCAGTTGGTTTATGTTCTTTTCCCTCTGACCTCACCCTACTGATTCACTTCCGGCTGGTTCCACTTCACCCTTCCTGTTCCACCTCTCCAGCAACTCCTCCCAACACATGTGACCCAGTCTTCCAGGTCCAGGTGATTTAAGTAGATCATATGGGCCTATCAATTAATAAGAAAGATCTTTCCATTTAAATTACTATTACACCATGGCTTAGTAGATAGATAACTGACTGTCAAATAAGAAAGATCTAGTTTTAATTCCTGTCTGGACATATGCTGGACATAGCACATAAACTTCCCTTCCCCCCACCCAGGCTACTTGTTTGATAAAAATTGTAAAGTAGTTC
>CM053769.1:112848665-112867817 GCA_028658325.1 Potorous gilbertii
ATCATATGGGCCTATCAATTAATAAGAAAGATCTTTCCATTTAAATTACTATTACACCATGGCTTAGTAGATAGATAACTGACTGTCAAATAAGAAAGATCTAGTTTTAATTCCTGTCTGGACATATGCTGGACATAGCACATAAACTTCCCTTCCCCCCACCCAGGCTACTTGTTTGATAAAAATTGTAAAGTAGTTCGTGATCCACATTATAGGGGAAGATCATTTTCTGATGCAATCATATATCTGATCCTAAATTTTCATATAATCTTCCTCTATCAGGATGCATGTTATGCATGTTGACTGCATAATCTAAGCTGGATCATTCTTGGATAAAACAGCCAAGAGATGGGAGATGCCAAAGGATCATTGAGATGGCCAGTCTAAAGTAATCTACTTTCCGTTAGTAAGTATTTTGACTGGCCCTTTAATGACTTTAAAAACCATACTCCCTAATTATATTGTGGGAGTTTATGATAGCAGAGTGAGAGAATAAAATGTTGGATTTGGAGTCAGAAACATCTTGATTCAGATAATTCCTCAGAGAGTGATTAGCTGCCTAAAGAAGTCATTTAACTCCTTTATCCCTAAACTGTAAAATGAAAATGATGGACATGATGCATTCCTAGCATGCTTCCATCTCTAAATATATGATTTCATGATCCAAAAAATCTAGTTCTGCTTGCCAAGTTATCCCTTTAGGCCAAGTTTACCTTCAAAGATCCTTGAGTCAAATACAAAAGAGGATGTCATTTGTAGAATGGTACTGGTTCAGGGTGCCAAAATGGTGCAGAAAAGGCATAGACTTACCTGAGCTCTCCCCCAAACCCCTCTTTAAATAATACCATAATAATTCCTAGAGCAACAGAACTCACAAAAGGATGAGAAGAAATAATTTCCCAGCCAAAACTCCTCTGAAGGTAATCAGGAAAGGTCTGTCACATTGTGGTGAGAATGATGATCCAGTGCATGGCTGCACCAGCACACAATGCAGATCCAGCAAACCAGGAGCAAAACTTAGGAGCAAATGAGGTAGTATCAGCAGAAGCTTCTTCCAGAGCTTTCAGTCCACAGCTAGTAGTGGGGTAAAACAGTTCTTCAGGAGAAAATTACAGAGGTCTCTTTGCTAGTTCTGAGGCAGGATTCTGTTGCTTTTCCTATCCTCAGATATGGGTTGTAGTCCTGGGTGACAGTCCCATGGCAAGAAGGAGCACTGGTACACCAGAGCTTGGAGTCACATCAAAATTGCAGGGCAGAGAAGAGTGTTTGTGGTCATTCACAGACCAGAGAACAGGTTAGGAGAGTAGTGAACATACCGCTCCTTAGATCATGTCACTTCAGAAAAACTGAAAACCTACGGGTCCCTAGAAATATCTCTGAAACAGCTGCCCAAGACCCCAGGATCTTGGAATGGTGTAGCTTCCACCTTGGAAGCAGAAGTCCAATTTAAGAAACAATTAAAAGTCAAGAAATAGGCTGGGTAAAATAAATACACAATAGAAAAATATTCAGACCACAGAAAGTTAATATGATGACAAGGAAGATCAAAACACACACTCAGAAGATAATAAAGTCAAAGCTCCTACCTCTAAAGCTTCCTAAAAATATGAATTGGTCTCAGACCATGAAAAAATTTGAAAATCAAGTAAATGAAAAATCAAATAGAGGAAATGAGAGTGATGCAAGAAAATCCTGAAAAGTCAACAGCTTGATAAACAACAAACAACCAAAAAAAAATACTGAAGAAAATAACACCTTAAAAAACAGACTAGGTCAAATGGTAAAAGATACAAAAAGTCAATGAAGAGAATAATGCTTTAAAAATCAGAACTGGCCAAATGGAAGAGGCACAAAATTTTACTGAAGGAGAAAAAAAACTCCTTTAAAATAGAATTGGCCAAAGGAAAGCTAATTGTTTTATGAGAAGGCAAGAAATAATGAAATAAACCAAAGGAGTGAAAAAATAAAAGATAATGTGAAAATTCTCATGGGAAAAATGATCTGGAAAAATAGATCCAGATGGACTAAGTTTAAGATTATTGAACTACCTGGAAGCCAAAAAAGAGCCTACATGTCATCTTTCAACATCTTGCAGCTACCCTATTCTAGAACCAGAGAACAAATCATCAAGAAAAGCTACCCTATTCTAGAACCACAGAATAAAATAGAGGACAACTGGAAATTAAATGGAATAGAAATCATTTTTGATGAAAACAACAGAGTTGAACAGAAAATTTAACTTTCAAATATAAGAGTCAAGAGAAACAATAAAATGTAAACAGGACACGAAAATCATGAGGGACTGGATAGGGTTAAACTGCTTGCATTCCTACATGGAAAAAATGATACCTGCAACTCATAGGACCTTTCTCATTATTAGGGCAGTTAGAAGGAGTATATATAGTATGGTGTGAGTTGAAAATGAAGGGGAGATATCTTTAAAAAGAAAATTAAGGGTTGAGAGAGATAGATTTAGATGCAAAAAAAAAACAATCTCTATGTACAAAAATATTTATGGCAGCTCCTTTCTGGTGGCAAAAATTTAGAAAGTGAGGGGATGCCCAGCAATTGGAGAATGGTTGGATAAATTATGGTATGTGACTATTTTGGAATACTAATATGCCATAAGAAATGATAACCAGGATGCTCTCAGAAGAAACCAGAAAAAATAAAGTGAAAGATACTGTGTACAAAGTAAAGAGAATATTATAAGATGATCAGCTGTAAATGAATTAGCTATTTACAGCAATACAATGATCCAGGACAACTCTGAGGGATTTATAATGGAAAATGCCATACATCCCCAAAGAAAGAAATGATTGTGTTTGAAAATAGATTGAAACATAGTTTGTTTGTTTGTTGTTGTTGTTGCTTTCTTAATTTTTCTTTATTTTTTGTCTATGTTTTCTTTCACAAGATGACTAAAATTGAAATGTTTTCTTTGACTGCATTTTTATAACCTATTTCAAATTGCTTGCCTTCTCAATGAGAGAAAATTGAGGAAGGAGGAGGGGAGAGAGTTTGAATATCAAAATTTTAAAACAAATGTTAAAAGAAAAGCTTTTTTATGTAATAGGGGAAGAATAAAATGGTACATACATTAAAATAAAAGAATAACACTGGTTCAAAAAGAGCCTTCTAGCCAACTTCTCCAAGTCAGGTAAGAGAAGTAACTGTCTTCATAGCTCATGAGTTGCATTGGAGAGATTACTTTTTGTTCTTGAAGGCATTGATCTGACTCTTTACCAATGTTGTTAGTCATTTGGGAGCATTGCTACTCTCTGAATACTGATAAAATGTTACTTTACCTAGGGAGAGGCAGGAATCTTCCTGAGTTACTTATCCAAGCTCCTACCATTTGCCCAAAGAAGATATTCAAGGGGCAAAGAAGTATAGAAGGAAGGGGAAGTATGATAGAGAGGAAAGCATTCTGGAAATGGGTTCCAGTTCAAGCTTTACCACTTCTTACTGTGGGATCTTGGGCTTCATACATCCTTGTTGCTTTATAAATTTCCCAAGGTCAGAGAATTTGGGTTAAAATTCAGGTCAGAAATATTTACTATAGACCTCACTACTGTTTCCTTGAATATTGACTGTAGTCTTTCTAGAAATTCAGTCTCTCCATGGCTGATTTGTCCTCATTCCAGCCTCTAACAATTCAGAAGAGTTTACATGTTACAAAATATCTTAAATTGTTATGACCTCTAGCTAAATCACATATCCTGTTGTGTCCAAATGCCATGATACCTGCTTTCAATTCTCCAGAACACAGTATGCTGTCTTGACTTGGCTGGCTTATTTTGTTAAAGGGAAAAAGGTGTTTCCCTACTCAATGATCACTGTAACAATTTCCTATATGGGTTTCATGATGCCGTGGAAAGGGTGTTGGATTTGGAATGAGAAAATTTGAATTGGAATCTGAAATTTGACCCTTTTTAACTGTATAGACATGGGGAAAACCACTGATCTTCTTTAGGCCTCCAGTTTTCCTTCTGTTAAATGAAGAAGTTCGAATAGTTGGTCTCTAATTTCCCTTCTAGCATCTTAAATATTTATCTTAGCTTTGTGGGTGACAGGGCTAAGCCTCCAAATATATTATTAAATGAAAAAAATTTAAATGAAAATATAAATACATACACATATATGTACATATATTATAAACCTTAAGGTGCTATATCAATTTTAGCTTTGATTAGTATGATGATGTTGATGATGATATATTTGGAGTTTGCATGGTTTAGGGTACTTATTACTTTCCTTCTGTTTTTTCTTCTATACAGGGCTGCTTTTGCTCTTTTTCTTTAAATTTGAGCAAGTGCAGTTTACAATATTTAATCAATTAGAATTGACGATCAATTCCAATTCCTGAGAACTCAAGACCAAAAGAATAGTAGTGGTATGGACAAAAAAGACATATGCCATTATGCTCTCCTTAAAAATTGGTCGTTCCTTTAATATGAATGTGAGTTACTTCATTCTACAATTTATTCATGCAACTTTTATATCTAACTTTGTTTTTATTAATTCATATTAAATTTTATGTTTATTTTATACCAGCATTAGCATACTTAAGGATTTTGATAAGAAATATCTCTATGGGAAGTCCCTAAAAAAGGAAATATATACCTTATGGCTTCTACTTTCCATTAGTCAGTTTTTCAAGCCGTAATTCGTGTGTATGAAAGATACAATTTTATTAGCATTTTTATTCTTTTTTAAGGCTGTTTATGAAACAAAGTAGCCAGCAATCTGAAAATATATGCAAATCTGAGTTAACAAAGAGTTTTTTTCTCTCTTCTTTTTTTTTTCTGGCATCTTCCAACTTGCCAGTGCATATAGGAATGTTGAACATGCTAGAGACGAAAAGATTATTTCAGAAAAGAAATTGATGGATAATATTCATGGGAGGCAAGGATAATAGAGAAATTCAATATTTTCTGAAGATGTATTAAATGAACATTTCTTTCATTTATTTTGCTTGTTTGATTTAGCCTTAAGAAGTTCAAGCATTCACATAATAATTGCCCAAAGTATTTTAAAGTATATGGTTTAGGAAATGAATTTAACGTATTCCATTTGGCCCCAAGTGTTAGAACTTGGGCCAGTAGATGAAATTAACAGAAAGACTAGCTAAGGTACCATGTAAAAGGTGGGAGAGGGGAGCAGAGATGACTCAGAATCAGGTGAACCATCTGAGTAAAAGAAGCACATAGATGATCTCTTGGAATTGCCTATAACATTTTTTTTTGATGAGGAAATGTTTCTCTGTGCCTTCTGAGTTTCTTTGTTAAATAATGTCTATTTTTGTGTTTTTCTTCTGTGTATAGTATAGGGAATGGACCTTAACCCTTTTCCAAGGCATCAGAATCTCCCTTCTGTGTTCTCTCTCTGTCTCTGTCTGTTCCTTTGAGTCTCTGTCTCTCTCTGTCTCTCTGTCTCTGTCTCTATCTCTGTCTCTGTCTCTGTCTCTCTGTTTCTCTCTCTCTCTCTCTCTCTCTCTCTCTTTCTCTGTCTCTCTCTCTCTCTCTCTCTCTCTCTCTCTCACCTTAGGACTTAGAACTCTGTTGATTATATTGTATGTGTGCATCTATTAGAGTTCTCTTCCCATTGCTCAACAAATGCACATAACCAATATCTGATACAATATCAGGTTATAAAACAACAAAAATGCATTCTAGTCTTCCAGTATCATTCAACAATTTTTTCATGCTCTCAAAATAGAGACGCAAATAGCACACACACACACACACACACACACACACACACACACACACACACACATATGTATGTATCATTTTACCCTTTATCAAAAACATCCTGATTTGGATTCATTTATTCAGCAAATGTTTTGTGCATTTAATGTATTTAGGGCTTGGTCTTATTGCCATCGTGTCCATTACACTCAGTAGAAAGTATCAGGAAAACAACTGAGGTAAATTGACCTGAACAGGAAGCTGGTATAACACAGAGGAGAATGGTGTTACTGGTCATGAAGGTTGAGGAAGAAGCATTATATGTAAATTTATTCTTCCTTGAAATTTTTGTAGTATTGATAACAAATATTTTCTATTCTGGGTGTAGCATGGTGAGGATCATGAAGGTCTATATTAATAGAACCCTTCAAGACACTAAGCTCATGGTAACTGTATATATTATAAGATGGCTAGAAGAGCATTGTCTGTATTTCCCGGATTCCTAATACACGATAGCAAGATTTTATTTAAATAGAGGACAGATCTATTTGAAAATCAAATGCAAGGTACCTGAAATCAAAGCCATCTGCATTTCTGAATTATGAAAATTTTGAAAATCTGCCAATACTAGGTCAGAGATCACCAGCACAATAGAGTTAGTATTAATAATTACTGGAGAGGACTTAAAGTGCTTACTGATTTTTTTTTTGAGGGATAAAGGAAGATTACTGAATGAATAAAGTAAAAATTTAATAATAGAAGAAAACTAAAGGAGATTGGCAAGGGGTCAATGAAACAAGGAGAAATTGATTTCCTCCTCTTTCCTCAAAATATTTTACACTTAATAGGTGCTTAGCAAATATCCTTGGACTAAATTTAACAAAGTAATCCAAAGGACTATGAATTAAATTCTGAGCATTACATTTTAGTAAAAATAATAAATAAGCTGCAGTGCCTTCAGGAGCGGCTTATCAGGGTGATAAGAAGATTCCATAAGAGGTAAAAAAAAGTCAAATGTACAGGACATATTTGGCCTGAAGGAGAAATTGTACGGGAAGGCATAATAACAACCTTTTGGTACTTTTGTGGCTATATTGTGGAAGACAAACTACACTTTGATTTATAAAGAGAGGACCAATGTGCAGCAATAACTAGAAATTTAATTAGAGGAGATTCAAATTTCATGCAAAATTAAAAAAAATTCTCCCTAAAGGAGAAATAATTCTCATTCTAAGGTAGGCCATTTTGTAACCTTTATTAGATCCCTTTTAGTAGACAGTGAAGAGGTACTTTTTGAGGATGCTATTTTTCACATTACTCAAAGATATAGGTTGGCCTTGATGACCTTTAAAATTCCATTTAAGCTGATTTCCCTTGAATTCCTTGAGAATCTATGGTTCTAAGAAAGAAATATTTCATCATTCTTAGAGAATTCAGTCACAAAAGTCAACAAAATTCAAAATGTGTGTCATTTTTTCACATTCCTAATAAATACATGTTGGCTACTAGGAATCACTGAAGTGTTTCAAAACTATTATTCTTCCATACTGTTAATCAGCTCGATAAGTTTGCTGAAAATCAATACCCTTATTATAATTGACTTATTTCATTTTTTACTATATACAATATAATGGAAGATACTTTCTATAACATAGAGACCAATTAAATTTACACACATGTATATATATCTCTATACATACATACATATATATACATACATATGCATGTGTACACACAGATGTGTATGTGGTTCAGTTGTTTCAATTGTGTCCAACTCTTCATGACCCCATTTTGGGGTGTTCTTGGCAAAAATACTGGAGCAGTTTTCCATTTTCTTCTACAACTCATTTTATAGATGAATAAAATAAAGTAATCAGAGTTAAGTGACATGATAAATATCTGAAACCTGATTTGAACTCAGGTCTTCCTGACTTCAAGTCTGGCACTCTATCCACTATACCACCTAGATTCATATATAAAGTAAGGCCATCTAGTAAATGCAAACAAAAAATTAAAATGGTCCCTGCCTTCAATGCTTTTATATGCTACTTTGATAACAAAAAGTTTGTAGATATAAAAACATGCAAAATAATTCATTTTTATTACTTATTATTCCCTCAGAAAAACAATGAATTAGACCCAGTAAATGAGGAGAAGGAAAAATCACAGGATGCCTTGACCTTTGACAGAAAAAAAAACCCCATAAATTAGAGTTAGTGAATTAACAAATATTTATTAAGCACTTACAATTTCCCAAGTATCATCTAAATACTGGGGATACACACAAACAAAATATGGACTGTTTCTGACCTTGAGGAGCCTGACTTTAATAGAGAAAATAATCAGCAAGAGAAAACTAAAAAGGGAAGAGAGGAGGGTACCAGAAATTTTCATAGGGGCATGATGTTTGTGGAGTCAAAATCAATCAGAGAACCTGATGGGAAATGAAGTAGTCTGGAAAGTGTAAACCCTTTGTAAAGGGAATCTTTGCAAGGAGTTTGTTGTTTCACCTTCTAGTCCTCCAAAAAGTGGAGAGAGTGTTAGGGAGATGTTGAGTAATAAAGTTAAATCAATCGCCATGCCACTGAGATTTCAGATAATAAGTTTATTCTGGGGAGGTATGATATCTGTGGAAGTGAAACTAAACACAGCAGGTGGTGGAAAAATACATAATTTAAGTAGGGAGAAAACTGAATATTATTTTTGAAATATCTATTGGGCATTCAGGCGGGAATGTTCAAGAGAAATTTAATGATGACTGGTAAAAATTCAATAAATAATCAAACAAATAAGCAAACAGGGAAAGCATTCTAGTAATAAGGAACCTCCTTGATATGGAGCTTTAGATTCTACTATGTTTGGAACAGAATTAGCCAATTTTCTTGTATAATATGCAAGGGAGTAAGTAATATCAGCAAAAGCTGGAAAGAAAGAATAGTGCCAGGATATAAAGATCCTTGAGTTTTGAGTAGAGAAGTTTAAAATGTATTTAAAAGTCAATAGTGAACAATTGAATGTTTTGATGTAAGGAGTCCAATGATTTGAACATTAAAAAAAATGCCATTGTTAAAAAGGTTATATTGTGTAAGGAGTTAAGAGAAGATGATAAAAGAATATTTCAAAGAATCCACCGATCACCTACAGAAAGAATCTGCAAAATGAACACTCCTAGTAATATTATTGACAAGTATCAGTTTTCTCAAGTTAATGAAAAAATATTGCAACCAGGTGGAAAGAAACCACTCGAATACTTTGTAATCACAGTCGACATGTCACAAAATCTAGTAGTTTCCTCATTAAAGGAGTGAAGGACATAGAGTATGATATTTGAGAATGCAAAGGAGCTGGAATTACAATCAGGAACAAGCTCAGCAATACTGAGTATTATCATTTGGAGGGAAATGGACTTTCAATAAAATGGAGGATTTCAAAAATTCCTGAAAAGGTCTGTGCTGAACAGAAAATGTTATGTGTAAACTCAAGGCTCATGATAAGAATATCAAGGTAAACATGAAAGAGAAATAATAAGGCCAATGAGAAGATGACACATGTAACTCCAAACAATTAGTATCATTAGGATACTTAGAAAAAGTATAAATGGGCAGAGGACATAACTGTGAGCTGATTATATTCAGATGTCATAAAACATGTAAGCGTGAAAGAGGAAGATGTACTAGGGGAAGACAGAAAAAGAAGAATGGGGAAATTACATCACATAAAATAGATGTGCAAGAAAGTATTTTTACAGTAGAGAAAAAAATTGTGGGTGGAGAGTGAATAGGCAATATTTGAACTTCACTCTCATTGGAATTGGTTCAGAAAAGAAAGAATACACGCACATTCATCTGGGTATAGAAACCTTTTATTTCATAACAGAATTAGGAGGAGAAGGGCATAAGAAAATGGGATGACAAAAAGGAGGGCAGATAAAGGGAGGCAGTGGTCAGAGAAAAAACAGATTTTTGAAGAAAGATAAACAAGAAAATTAGGATGGAGAGAATTAATCAATAATAAACACTGTGAATGTGAATGGGATGAACCACCCATCAGAATGTATTGGAAAGTAGAATCCAACAACAGAGTGTATATCAGAAAAATAACTGAAACAAAAATGCACACAATATAAGGGACTGGTGCAGTATCTGTTATGCTTCCCCTGAAGTGAAAACAAAAAGGCAGAGATAGCAGTCATGATCACAGACAAAGCAAAAGTAAAAAAACAAATAGGTTTAATTAACAGATAATCAGGAAAACTACATCTTGCTAAAAGGAACCATAGACAAGGAAATAATATCACACATACATAATTACATATTGTATACATATGTAGATATGTAAACATATATACAGATACACATAGCTATGCATATATATATATATATATATATATATATATCATACACACATACATGCATACCTACATAAACACACTCATATATGCATATAAACTACTCTAATTATAAAATATTAGTGGATCAAAGCTCAAATCATAGAAATATCAATAATGAGACACCATAATAAAATTTGGAGGATGCAGTCAAAGCAGTATATAGGGGCAATTTATGTTTCTAAATACATTAATAAAAAGAGAATATATTAATGGATTGAACATGGACTTACAAAAAAAGAGGATATAAGTCTTCAATTAAATACCAAGATAGAAAACTTGAAGATACAAGAAAAATTAATATTAAATGTAAGGTGTAAAACCCAATGAAATAAATAAAACTAGGAGTTGGGTTTGGGGGGGGGGGAGGCGGCAGGGAAGAAGCAGGCCAATAAATAAGTCATTGGTTAATATGATTCTTTTTAAAAAGGAAGAAGAAAATCCAATTACCGGTATCCAAATAAAAATTGTGAATTTATCACCAATAAAATTAAATTAAAGAACTTATTAGGAGTTACTTTACTGACTAAATGCAATAAAACTAAAAATCTAAGTTAAATGGATGAACATTCATGAAAATACAAATTGTCCAAATAAGCAGAAGAGAAAATAGAATACTTACATAACTGTGTATGTTTAAAAAAAAATGAACAAACCATAAACAAACTCAAGTGAAAATCCTTAAGATCAGATGATTGAGCAAGTGAATTCTACAAAACCTTACGCAAAAATCAATTTCAATACTTCATAAATTATTTGAAAAAAGAGATAAATGAGTCCTATCAAATTCCATTTAGGACACAAATATGGTTTTAATATCTAAACCACATAGAGCAAAAACAGAAAGAAATTATGGTCTAAATGCCCCTAAATAATATTGACTCAAAATTTTAAAATAAAATAATAGCAAGGAGATTACGATATCTCAAAGACCCTACACCAGGTGTGGGAAACAAACAGCCTTAAAGCCACATGCAGCCTTCTAGGTCCTTGGGAATGGAATTTTGACTGGGTCCAAGTATTACAGAACAAATTCGTTTATTAAGGAGATTTGTTCTGTGAAGTTTGGATTCAGTCAAAGGGTCACACTATAGGTATAATTGGTCACATTAATTACAAAAACAAACAAACAAAAAAAAACCCATATGATTATCTCTATAGGTGCAGAAAAACTTTTTTAAAGAAAATACAATGCCTATTATAAAAAAAAAACACTAGAAAGAATGAGAATAAATGGAGATTTAAAAAAAAATAAGTAATATCTGTCTAAAACCAAGAGCAAATGTGGTATATAACGGGGATAAACTAAAAGCCTTCTAAAAAACCAGGGATGAAACAAGTATTTCTATAATTCCCAGTATTGTTCAATATAACAATAAGTCAAGAGCACTAAATTGAAGGGATCAGAATAGGCAATAAGGAAGTTATAATGCTTTGCAGACAATATAATGATATACTTAGAGAATTGATTTTAAAAAATAGTTGAATTTTTTAAAAAAAACTTAAGCAAAGTTTGAGCTTATAAAATGAACTCTCACCAGGCCTTTGCATTTCTATATTTAAAAAAATAATTCCTTAGCAGGAAGAAAAAAAAGAGAAATTTCATTTATAATAACTGCAGACAATATAAAATACTTGGGAATCTACCTGTCAAGACAAATCCAATGACTCTATCAACACAATTACAAAATACTATTCATATGAACAAAGACAGATCCAACCAACCGGTTAAGTATTAATTGCTCATGGTGAAGATGAATTAAGAAGCCCTTGATTAGGGTAAGAGAGTGTAAAAGATCTCTTGTAATTTAACATTAAAATAAAAGCAATAATCCCATCACTTCCTGGCAAAATAAAAGGGGAAAAGAATGTAAGGAACATCACATTTTATATTTTTGGACTCAAAATCATTGTAGACAGTTACCGAAGTCATGAAATTAGAAGACATTTTGTCCTTTTATGCAGAACTATGGTATTCTCAACAGCATACAAAAATACACAGATATCACCTTTTCCTCTAAGGGTTGTATAGTCAAAGGTATGGTTTTCCAGTAGCAATGTGTGGCTAAGATCTGGACCATAGGGAAAACTGACTGCCATAAAATTGACACTTTCAAATTGTGGTGCTGGAGAAAATTTTTGAGAGTCTTTTGGAGAGCATGAAGATGAAATCAATACTAGAAGAAATTAATTCAAACTATTCATTGGAAGGTCAAATATTGAAGCTGAAACTAAAATAATTTTGCCACATGATGAGAATATAGGATTCATTGAAATAGTCTCTGCTCTTGGGAAAAATTGAAGGCAAAAGGTGAAGATGATAGCAGAGGATGAGATAGATAGATAGTCATGGAAGCAATGAAAACAAGCTTGGGACAGACTTTGGGATATAAAGGAGCATAGAAAGGCCTCATGTGCTATGGTCCATGGGGTCATAAACAGCTGGACAATGCTGAACAATTGAGCAATATCAACACTAACAACCACAGGTCAAGGGAACATAATAAAAAAAATGACAATTTTATCCAAAATTGTTTTACTTATTTGGTGTCTTATCAATCTAACAAAGAATTATTTTATAGATATTGAAAAAACAGAGGAAAATTCATCTGGAAGAAAACAGGTCAGGAATATCTGAGGAATTTTTGAACAATGATGCAAAGGAAGGTGACCTAGTACTACAAAATTTCAAACTATATTACAAAATAGTAACCATCAAAATAATCTGGCACTTACTAAAAAATAGAGTGGTGGGTTGGTGAAATGGATTAATTATACAATTCACAGTAGTAAATGAGCATAGTAATCTTGCAATCAGTAAACCCAAATATCCACGCTTTGGGAGCAAAACCTCACAATTTTATAGACATTATTAGAAAAGTTGGAAGGTATTTTGGCAGAAACTAGGCATAGAGCAATATCTTGCACTATATTACCAAAATAAGGTTAAAATAGGTACATGATTTAGACATAAAGGATAATATCATAAGCAAATTAGGGGAAATGGAAAATTTTAACTGTCAGATCTACATATAAGAAAAGAGTTTATGTTCAAACAAGAGAAAGGATCAAGCAAAACAGAATGGGTAATTTGGATTACATAAAATTTAAAAGTAACTATTTTGCACAAATATAAACTGAGCCATAAAACTTGAAACAGTGGTGGTGATGGGGGTAGGGGTTGTATAGCAGATTTCTCTGATAAAAGCCTCATTTTTCAAATATATAGGGAACTGAGTCAAATTTACAGAAATCAGCCATTCTCCAATTGACAAATGGTAAATGACATGAGAAAACAATTTTCAGAGAAATAAATCAAAGCTATCCATGGCTGAATAAAACAAATTTTCTAAATTGCTATTGATTAGAGAAATGCACATTAAAACAACCCTGAGATATCACCTCATGCCTATCAGAGCATGATGAAAAATGTAAATATCAAAAGGGAAATGGAAAAAATAGATACACTAATATTTTAATAGATACACTCTTGGAGTTGTGTACTGATCCTATTTTTCTGGAGAGAATTTTGGAATTATGACTGAAGGTCTATAAGTGTGCAAATCCTTTGGCCCAGTAATACCACTACTCAGGTCTGTTTTGCAAAGATAATAAAAAAGCAGAAAGACTTACATGGACAAAAATATGTCTATTAACTTTCCTGTAGTGGCAAAGAATTGAAAATTGAGATATCCATCAATTGGAGAATGGCTGAACAAGTTGTGGGTATATGGTTGTGATGCGATGCTATTGTGCTAAAAGAAATGATTAGCAGGATAGTACCAGAAGAATGTGGCAAAACTAATATGAAATGATATAGAGTGAAGCAGTGGAACCAGGAAATCTTGGTAAACAATGACAATATCAAAAAAGTGATTGTCCGTGAAAGACTTTGTTACTCTGTTCAGTACAGTGATCAAAGATAATCTAAAAGACTCATGATGAAAAATGTTGTTCACTTCCAGAGAGAGAATTAATGGATTCTGAGTGCAAATTGAGATACAAGTTTTTCACTTTGTTGTTCATTTTTTTTTCTAATATGGCTAACGAGGAAATACAATATTCATTATTGTCATACATACAATTGATATCACACTGCTTGCCCTCTCAATTGGTGGGGGGTAGACAGAGGTAAAGAAATATATTTTATAATTTTCCACTTGAATGGTCTGATCAAAGTCCAACTGGTTTGTTACCTGTTTTTGTAACTGTATGCTTTCCCTATGACTTTGACCTTTGTGGAAATGGACTCCCCTCTCAATTAGAAGTCATTTTTTTTAAAAAGCTAGTTAACAATAAATAAGAAATTTTACAAAAAATACATTTAAAAGTACATTGCATCGTATATAGGACCATAGTAATAGCCTAATATCTATATCCACACAGGATTCAGACATTAGACAGATCATTTCAGGACCATTACTTTACTCTAATGAATCAATACTTTTTGAATAATTGAAGTATCAGAGATGTTCTTAGAAAAGGGAAGGCTCCAGGCAGATTTGAGAACCATCTTCCAGTTGAGGGTCAGTGGACTCAGTGGACAAAAGAATTAGCCTTGTTGTCTTGAGCACCAAGGGGCAAAATTAGATGCCACTTGTGGAAGCTACAAAGAGAAAAACTAGGTCTTGATGATTTTTTAAAAGACAAAACCAAACCAACTCCAACAATTAAAACCACATCAAAAAAAAAAAAGGGAAGGACTACATTGAGAAGAAATGAGTTTATCTCTTTGCATCTCTTCAGTCAATGGATGTCTGAATACTTGACATTATTATTATAATATGATATTAATTTCTTATTTCATACCTGTATTATAAATAGGATTCTTTCTCAAACAGCCTGTTCTAGGCCTCTTGAAGGCTACTTCCAATGCTATATGGCTATGTTTTTAGATCAAACAATTGTACCATCATCTAATGTCTATGTGCCCATGATATCACATATTTAAGAAGCCTAGTGTAATCAACGTGTATGACATTTAAGTTATTTTCATTATATTTTATCTCAAATTCCTATATGAAAGGAAATTAAGTTGAAAATGATAGGGAATAAAGCATGGATTTTAGTAATTGATACTTTCATTTCTAATTGCCTACAAAACTTGCTTTTAATAATTGATTCTAGAATTTTACAAGGGGGAGGGAGAGTAGGAGCATAATTGGCCTGACATTTGTGATATTTCCCACCCTTTAAAAAAATAGGTAAAATGTTTACACTTATAGAGTGTCAAGTCATCTTTCCCATGTTCAAATATCGCTTAAAAATTATGGCTAATGACACAACATTTACATTCTAAATTCATTCATTACCTGGAAATGAAAGCCAGATGACAAATTTATTAAGGACATGTAGGTTCTCACTTAGAAATATATATATATATATATATATTACTTATCTACCCTGGTTTAGGCCTACATTACATCCCATCTCAGCTATTGCAATGACCTTCTAATTAACACCCAACTCTAGTCTTTCCTTTTCCTTTCTGTCAATTTTTTATTCCTAAAACATAGATCAGAACATGACGCTCTCCTACTCAGAAATAGTCACTGGCTTCCTCTTGCTTCTAGTAAAATTATGAAATACATAGCCTGGCATTTAAAGTATTCACAATATATGACCCTCTCATATTTTATAATTTTCCACTTGAATGGTCTGATCAAAGTCCAACTGGTTTGTTCCCTGTTTTTGTAACTGTATGCTTTCCCTATGACTTTGACCTTTGTGGAAATGGACTCCCCTCTCAATTCTCTATGATATAATCAATTACCTTTCTTCAAAGCATAACACAGAGTGCCTTTCCTGATTCTCAAGATTCCTGAATTGTTATGTGTCTTCTGAAAATCAGGTCATTATTTTATAGATACTCTGTATTTGATCTATATACATTTTTTGGTGAACCATAAGCTCTTTGTGGCCATGGATCTTTATGTTTTAATGTGTGTGTATGTGTGTATGTGTGTGTGTTTTATTTCTGGTGCCTATCATAGTGTTTTAAACAAAGTAGACACTATATGTATGTTTGTATTATACTGAGTTGCATTACATCATATTGTGCAGTGTCTCGTTGTATTATATTAACTGGTATAACATACTATCCATCTTGCAAACATATTCTTGTTCATTGAGAGGTGTGTTATATTAAATTTCATTATATCTTTAAATTTCTCTTTTATGTATTTCCCATTTTGATGCTCATTCCTTTGGTAGAGAAACAAAAGAAGAGTAATTTGAATTCTTTAAATCAGCATTCAATGAGCAGTCCTTCCCCATTGTGTATTCTGTGACATTTAATTTTCTCATCAGCAATATGAAGGTATAATTCAAATAATTGACTTCAATATTTATGTAAGTTAAATGAAATAAAGAACCTATCAGTTCATAAGGAAAATATTCTGTAAACATGTTAGTTATTTTAAAGGCAATTCTTTTATCAAGCTTTCCTGGATGTTTGAGTAAAGACTATTGTATTTCAAGTAGAGTCTGTTAATATTTTAAACTCTGTCTCTTGAATCAAAGGGAGAGTTAAGTGTTTTATAATCCTGAGATTGAACTCCAAAGGTAAACAGTTAATATTATCACCTTCTGCAGGCAACACTTGACTGGATTATATTCAGGAAGTTGACAGATTTGAGATGGTCCCATGAACTAATATAATTTAACCTAGTGCCTCCAAAAGCATTTATTAATTTCAGGAAAGATATAGATTAACATTCAAGATCCAGACAAAAGCAAACAAGATGATGAAGTTCTCTTTCCATCATGTCTGGTTTAATGAACATAATAGAAATTTTAGTTTGATGAGGAAAAGAAAAAAATCAATAGGGACTTGCCAACTGTCTTTGAGTATTTGAAGGGATTTGATACCAGAGAAGGATGAAATTTATTCCTCTTTCTTTAGAGGAAAAAATTTGGGGAAGTGTTTAGTTACAAGCGTACAAATTTAAACTTGATAAGAAAAAAGTCTGACAGATTCACTGAAATGGACTACAGTGTCTCCAGAGGCAGTTGGTTCTTACTCATTGCAGGTTTTCAAATAAAGTCTTGGTGACTATGTACTTGGTATATTGAAAGAAAACAACTTTTTTGGACATATAGAATGGGCTTGTTTCGTGAGGTGTCCTCCCATCATGAGATTCGTTTCATTCTGTGAAGTAAAGGGGAGATGAAGCTGCTCATTTCTGCCTTTTAACTTCAACACAAAAATTATTTCTTGAGTTTATATATTGGATGAGTCAGTTTAAGCAAAAAGAAAAAAATTGTAGAGTCCCAACCTTCAAAGACAGTACAATCTACCGGAGATTTCATATGTAAATGAATTTATATGACACAGGCAGAAAGTGACGGAGAAGAATCATTACAGCAAAGGGACTTTAAAATTATTTGTGAAAAGGAAGATCACTTTGATTCATTCCTTTTTCTAAAAGGATGGGGGCCCAATTAATAGCTTCATTGAACTCTAGACTTCTCAAATGGCTCAAACCAAAGGGTTATAAGTTTGAACAAGATATTAAGTAATTTGAGAAGAATAAAATTCTTTCAGGAGCAGGTAGCTGGCTCAGTGGATAAAGTGATGAACTTGAAATTGGGAAGACCTGAGTTTAAATTCAATCTCAGACACTTTCCCAGTATGTGACTCTGGCTAAGTCACTTAAACTTGTTTGTTGCCTCAGTTTCCTCATCTGTAAAATGAGCTGGAGAAGGAAATGGCAAATCAGTTGAAGATCCTCACCAAAAAAAACCCCAGTTGAAGTCACAAAGCGTTAAACATAACTGAAACAACTAAACAAAAACAACAACAATGAAATTCTTTCAACTTTGGAGTAATACAAATAGCATAACAGCACATTTATCGTGTGACGGGTTGAAATAACCAGACACATCTCTGGACCTATATATAAAAGTAAGCTAGTCCTGAATTGGAAGTGCCAACATCAGTGCAGTTAAGAGGTGGTAAAATTTAGGGATAAAGGACTACTTGGTGCTATTTTTCCTTGAGAGATGAGAAAGAACTTTCTCTCCTTCCCAGCTACTGAACATATAAATTTATGGATTTCAAAGCATCAGAAGATTATTCCCATTGGATTTGGTAGTAGTTCCTTCAGAGCATCGGTGGAAGACATCAGCATCTGTATCAGAATTAAAAACCACTCTGACAACAAATCAGACATTCTCAGAAATGGGAGCTATAAGACGAGGTAAGTGCTCTGATCCTTGCCACCCAGCAGAGAATTGCAGGTCAGGAGAATTTTACAAGTATTCCAGTGTGATAAAAGGACTTCCAGCAACCAGGAGTTGAGAATTCAGTCTTTACCCATATAGGCTCCAAGAACATTCTCCTCTTAGACCTTGTGTATGCAAGGAAAAAAGAATTTTGTGGGATTTTTGGGGGCTGATTCTTTATCAACTATCCTTCTTATACCTGTTCAGTAAATGTCCTTTCAAAAATACATTTAACTTTGATAATCAGTGGGGAGCACCCTAGTAAAAACTCTTATAATCATAATCCTCAATACTTCAGCAATACTCATAGAACCCTAAGGGAAGAATAGGAGTCATTTTTTTCTAGGGTCTCAGACTACAAAAATGATTGAGAGTTAGTAACTCAGTGCAGAGGTGGGGTGCTACTCAAAAACTATTTATTGATTACCAATTACACATTAGGTAGAATCTAAAAAGATACTATTAATTAGTAAGGCATGATTAATATCTTAAAAGAAATCAATTTCTATTGGAGAGATAAGAAAAGTCACCTATTAACCATAAAGAACACAAAGCAGTATGTGAGAAGTTCTATTTCATGTAATAAATGCTCCAAAATGATAAGTAGTATAAAAATACAGTAATCATTTAATACAATCCTGTAAGATTATAATATTGATAATATGCTATATCTATTATTTATTGAAAGAAGGTGCATCATTCTGTTAGAAAGACCAGGGAAGGCTTAATGTGTTGCATTACACTGAACAATGCATATTTCCAGTGAAAAAGAAGGAAAGGGAACAAATTTGTGCAATAAAGAAACAATCTAAGGGCATGCCCGTCAGTTGCAGAATGGTGCAAATT
>CM053769.1:112868317-112911146 GCA_028658325.1 Potorous gilbertii
GCAATAAAGAAACAATCTAAGGGCATGCCCGTCAGTTGCAGAATGGTGCAAATTACAGAATGAACAAATATTGGTATATGGATTTCCTAGAATTAGATTTTACTGTAGTAGATGAGACAGTTTCAAAGAGATATGGGAAACAAAAAGCATGAACAAAGTAAATGCTTTGTAAGAGCAGTGATAAAAATGAATATTTTGCCGGCCTTAAGAACTCTGCTCAACTGCATGATCAAACATGCTTCTAGAGCCTTGATAATGAAAAACCTTGCTCACTTCATTACAGAAAAATGAGACTAATAAGCAAGGTAAGAAATGCATTTTGGTCATGCTCACTGTAAGATTATGATCTATTTAATTGTGTTTATGTAATATAGGGGTTATATGCTTCTGAAGGCCACTGATATCAAACCTATTGCTATTTGGTTATTCCATACTGACTATATGTTTGGGGAATTGTTTGGAGAGAAGAGATGACTGAAGACATAGAAACAGATCTGCTCACAAAGAGAAAAAATGTAGAAAAATGCCCAAACTGATGTCTAAATCCTGAGGCAAAGACTTATTTGTCCCATACTATTTATTCATCTAGGTAGGATTAAACTCACATTTGCACATGCAGGTATATAAAAGCCATAAAAATTAAAGAAGTAGACAGGAATGTCATTACAAGATAAGTTTTCAGATCCAGCCTAAGAAAAGAGTCACCTGAATAAGACTCTCAGAGAAAGGGAAAAAATCCATATTTATTTAAAGCAATTCTCTCTACTATCAGTCATTCAACAACTAAAGCAATTCTCTCTACTATCAGTCATTCAACAACAACAAAAAATAATAAACATATTTGTGTCAGATGTTCCAACTGGGCACAGGAAGACAAACATCAGCACATCCTATCCTCAAGAGGCTTACAGGCAGAGAGGAGCTATCCCTTTTATTTGCAACAAGACATCGTTAGATAGTTCTTCCACAAGTGAGAATTATTAGATCTCCCCTTCCTAATTATCAGAGCCAGTCAATCATATAGGAATAGTAAATAATAGTGTGAAAAACAAACTATTTCTTGTTCTCTCTTTCTCTAGGAATTTCATCATTCTTTTGTCTTTGTGGGAAGTAGTCCAACACTAAAGAAATAATAATGTTTAAAATAAAGTATATGAATCCAAACTTTTTTCAGGTACTATCTACAATAAAGCGTCTTAAAATAAATTATTGTAATGGAGGATGCTCTACTCTCCAGAGCATAATTAACCTATCCACTTGGCATTTTGATATATTTCTTTCTGGGTACTCTAATAGGTATACTGTTGGTATAAAGGTCTTTGTGCCCTCCCAATGAAGACATTATTCCCTTCCCTTGTAATTTGTTGTCTTTATATTGGCTCCTGATAATAAGCTGTTGGGGAGGATGAGGGAAGTGAGAAGTAGAGAAAAAATGAAGGAGAAGGATTTGATATACTATAGAAGACTCAAAAGCAGTTTTTCTGTTAGTTTTTGACATTTAAAAACCCTATTCTTCCCCACACAGTCAACCTAGACACATATATTGTCATAGATAAAATATGTAAACATAAACACACCTAAAATGCATACACATCCATGGACATACCCATTTTGTCTATTGTGCAGAAATCTAATATGAACACAGATATCCTGTCCCAATGGCTATGTGATACCAATAGTGCAGCTCTATTTAATGAATGAGTACAATCTATATCTAACACTAGGGAGCTGACTTTTATGCACATGGCAGGATGTTTTGTACTTCTGCCAGACAGCATATGTGAACTTCTCATCATTGAGCCAAATGTTTTTACCTCTGTTGTTTGTGGTTGACTAGCAGGGGAAAAGTATGGTTGATGAGTGACTATGAGAAGGAGACAGCAAAAAGGGAACTGATGATACTAAAGTATTTAATTTCCAGTCCTTTGAAGGAAACATCCCTCTTTTAACAATAATGGAAGAACTTAAGCTAGGCAAGACAATTCTGTACTGGATTGTCATCAATCAGACAGATGATAAAGAGTAGTTGGTGTTAAATCCAGAAAATATTAAATTACCTTGGAAACATAAGTTAAGAAGGGACCCAGAAACTAATAAATAGATTTTACTCACACACGATGACTTCATATATAATCATGTTAAATTTGTGCTTGAGGTGTACAAAAGATAAGGACTCCCGACTGATGTTGAGCATTTGGAGAATTAATAAGCATTTATTTTGTCAAGTACTTAGTATTTTAGATAAAGAGATAGATAGATAGACAGATGAACCAGACAGAGAGACAGATAATGCATTTATAAGTTCTTACTATATGCCTCACTTTATTAGGAACCAAAACCAAACAGCCCCTTCCCTCAAGGAGCTTACATTTTAACGAGACAAAAATATAGGTAAGAAAATAAAAAGTTAATTTAAAATTTATGGAAGATAACTTTAAAAAGAATGGCATTAGGAACTAACTGCAGGGTGTAGATGAGGGTTGGCAGAAAAGGCCTCCTGGAGGAGCTGGCATTTGAGATGGGGATTAATTAAAGCCAGAAAATCTGAGTTGGAGATTTGGAGGGATAACATTGCAGGCCATGGGTAAATGACAACAGAAAGACTCTGAGGTAGGAGATGGGCTGCTCTGGGTGAGGAAAATGAAGAAAGGAAGCATATCTGGATCATAGAAAACATGGATTTGAATAGAACACAAAAAAAATTAAAAATAAATGGGTTAGTTTGTAAAGAGCTCCATATCCACTTAATAACAATGCATCCACACACATGCACACACATGCATGCACGCACGCACACACACACACACACACACACACACACACATACACTGAAATAATACAAATGATCAGGGATGCTGCCTGACTTAGGATGGTGGCTTCGTTAGTGAAAATATAGTGTTGGGGGAATGAAATTATGAGAATTTGAAATATATCAGGTATGTGGAGTAAGTTAAAGCAGATTCAAGGCTCACAATGAAGAGCAAGCAGGGTGACTGTATGACTCATGGTGCCTTTCACAAACATAAGGGATTTCAGAAGAGTGCAAGATTTTGAAAGACAAAATTTCATTTCTTATAGACTCTCTGAAATGTCTATGACTGAAATAAGATTTGTGTTGTGTTGGCCCTTTGTTCTTGAAGAGGACCGTGACATCAAGATGATGATGACTTGTAGGTAACTTTTATTTAAGTGAGAGAGGACTGCGCAAGGTCACCAACGTCACTTTCTTCCCTGAGCCATCTGGGTCTAGTGGCATGCTATTCACCAGGAGGACTGGGGATGGCCCAGGCAGCAATGCCAGACCCTGCCCTTTCAGAACAAGATCTTGTCACAATCTTACTTGAGTGAGATACACTCATTCAATGAATAAGCTTCTTTACGTTAGGGATGGCCCCATAAATAAAAAAAATTGAACTGGGAGGTGAAGACCCTCAGGATTCCTAAGTAAAAGAGAAACAAATTACTATTTAGTTATTACCTAATAATTACCAGCAATTATTACTAGTATTACGTAAGTACTACCTTAAGAGGCTGATGATCAGGGTAGAAAGGATTCATGAGAAGGGGATCAAAGACGTCAGATATCACAGAGAGGTCAAGGGGATGAGGATTAAGAAAAGTCCATCAGATTTGTAAATCAAAGAATGATAAATTTGGAGAAGATATTTTCAGATAAATTATGAGATTTTTTGAGTCAGTTTGCAGTTAGTTTGGAAGAGAATGTGAAAGAGAAGAAGGAAAATGAGGGGATTACTAGTAGATGACTTTCTCAAGTTTAGTTGCAGGAAAAGAAATAGAGATATACAATCAAATGGGGATGGAATGAGAATATGAGAGGTTTTTGTTTGTTTTTTAATGATGGGGAAGGAATGTGTTTGTAGGTGTCTGGAGGAGCTACGAGATTGGGAGAAGATGAAGATTAGAGAGATTAAATTAGTTATTGTAATAGTGGAGACAACCTTTAGGAGAAGTTAAGTGGAGGTGGTATTTAAAGCATATAGACTTGGCAAGAAAATTGGTTAACTTATTTAGATTAGAATGAAACAGGAAATAGTGAGGAATTATGACAAATTGTGAAATGAGGAAAGAGAAGAGAAGACTTAATAAATACTTGGTCATTGGTAGAAATAATAACTAAATACTTTCATCTGTAATTTTTTCTTTATTTTTTACTAACTTTTAACCTAAATCTAGCATTTCTTTCAATTATTTAAAAGTATTATTCTCAATAGACTGACTGCCAAAGAAGTCCATGACACAAAAGAAGGTGAACAACCTCTGAAATGAAGGAAGTCTAAGATGGGAAGATGAACTTTACTCTCTAAATCCAGGACACGGAGAAAGTAAAAATAATTTCAGGTATAGGGAAGAAGGGAATTCTAAGAACCTTGGGCTTTAGGAAGGGGCTTTTGTAGCGAGTTTCTAGTTAGCTGAGTCATGAATGGCCCATTTCCCTTCTGTACAATCAGGGTCACCTACCTTGTATAGGCTGGGGTTGATTTGGAAGGCCAGAATTTCCTTGTTTGATTCAAGATGACTTGAAATCCTAAAAGATCAGATGTAATGGCATGGATTCCAACAAAGAGCAGAGAATGTTATTATTTCTAAGGCCTATTTTAGCTCTAACTCATATGCATCCGATCCTCCTTTATTTGTTGATTCTGAATTTGCAAATCCTCCTACTTGTAAAAATTTATTCATAATCCCAGAATGAATACTTGTGGCATTTCCAAGAGACAATCATTAAAGAATTCTCCTTTCCCATGGGAACATCCTTCCCCTATCAATATACCTTCAGACTGACCATTTAATTAATTTCCCTCCCAAATAAGCAACTCATTCCAAATTTGTTTTTAGCTCATCTCTCCTGGAAGAATCTGGAGGTCCTTAGTGATTCTCAATTTTGCTTCTTTTGGCAACTTCAAAGAGGTATTAGAAATCTTTTGCATGCTGAAAATGTCTGATGTTTGGAGGCTTTACCTCATACCTTCATTCTAGAGGAACTGATATAGATAGATATAGATATAGATATAGAGAGATTCTGCTGCTATGCTAGTGTTTGACAGTGAAAGGCATAGGAGGCATCTCTTAAGCTTTCATTATCCATCTCTGAAAGTCTATCAGACTTGATCTTTTAAGACTTCATGTCCTCTCAAATAAAACAAGGAGTCTTCTGATCTTCCAAATCAACCCCAGTCTATAACAAGATAGGAAGCATAGTTTGTATAGAGTGGGAAGTGGTTACATTTTCATAAGATTTCATTAAATGTGGAGTCACTGCACCAAGTTTATTTTATTTTCACATTTATGACAGCCGAGCTATACTGCTCACCCTAGAGATTCACTAACCTTTGCAAAAATGACTCATGGAAAACCATCTTAAAGTCAGGCAAAGAGCTTGCAAGTGCCGAGCAGGTCAACTGGTCTCTAAATGAAAACTACATATCTGTGTTTTGCGGGGTGAGTGGAGATCAATATCATCCTGATTTACTACACTGTAGAGTAATACTGACTGGTTAAAATGGTCCTTTTCATTAAGAAAGAGAAGAATGTAGTTGGAAAAAAGAAGTAGGAAGTGTCATTTGTTGAGGCAGGAGTGTAGCCCTTAATGAATTCCAATCGGTGGAATTCTACAAACGCCCATGCTTGTTTAATCTGAAGTATTCAGAATGGGCATATCTTGACATAAATTCAGTCTAATTTGATTATATTTTATCATTGTAAAATATCTAGCTCCTTGCTTATTTCAGTATAAAACTGTTTTATTATATGTGACATTGAGGCTATAATTTATCCCTTAGAAATAAAAGTATAATTGTCTAAGGTAAAATCCATATCTCTCAATTTTCCATTTCTAAAATGGAGCCAATTCATTTTATAACTAATAACAAATACAATAGTAGTTAATATAGTATGTCCGTAACATGGGATGATGGTGATTTCACTGGATACCAATAGCTAAAGTGGACGAGGCTCTGTGAAGCTTTCATCCATATGACTTTCCTATGTATCAGTTTGATTTTTTGTCCAACAGGGATCAGAACAAGAAATGGAGCAGACAGTGGAGTGTTCCCCTGCCCTGCTCATATCTCACCAATATCTTCCTTTTCCCATAGTCTCCCTACCAGAATCCTCTTTTTCTATCCCACTTCTATCAAAAAGACCACCCTACATACACATTTCTACTTCTTCCAGGCTAAGTCCTGAGGATCAACTCAACTCAGATCCTCAAACCCAATCTTCCATTCCCAAAGGCTAAGATTATACCCACAGTTACCCTGGTTGTTGGAAGAGTTGGTTTTTCACACTGCTATCATGAACAATAATTTACTAAATACAATATTTATGACAAGATGATAGATCCTCCATATATTAACAGCTGATTTCTTACTGTACTGTGAGGCCCACTGGGACTTTGCAACAGTTCTTTATCTCCCTATATGTATTATGTTTTCCAATTAGAAAATGATTTCCTTAAGGGCAGGGTTTTTTTTTCAATTTTCTATTTGATTTCCTAGCACTTAGCACAATGTTTGGTATATCTTAAGTGCTACATCCATTCATCTATCTATCTACCTACCTATCTATCTATCTATCTATCTATCTATCTATCTATCTGTCTGTCTTCCTATCTATATCTATCCATCTCTCTCTCTCTCTCTCTTTCTCTCTCTCTCTTTCTCTCTCTCTCTTTCTCCTTCCTTCTCTCCATTTAAGATATAAAATGAGTGCCAACATTCACATATCACATTAAGGTTCACAAAACATGCTATTTTTGTCCTCTAATGTGGCAGCCAAGAAAGAGTGATGGATATGTTACTAGAACACCTGTGTTCATATCAGTTTTTCTACTTTCCATGGTACTGTGTAATTTCATCAATTCACTTAACCTCTTTGCCATCTCAAGTGGCATTGTGGATAGACCTCTGCACTTGGTTGGCATCAGGAAGACGAGTTCAAAAGTGGCCTCAGATACTTGCTAGCTGTGTCACCTCAGGAAAATCATTTAACTTTTCTCATCTGTAAAGTGGAAATAGAAATAGCACTTAATTCACTGGGCTGTTGTGAAAATAAAATAAAATAATACACTTTTATTTTAGAAATCATATAGCCCAATTTCATTTTTTTACATATGGGGAAATTGAGCTTCAGAGAGTTGTAGAGATGGTCAAGGTCATGACTCATGACATATAAGATCATTTAGCCACCACCTCCTTCAGTTTCCTCATCTGTCAAACTATGTAAACGGATTTAAATATATCTAAGTCTATGAACCATAGACTTATATTAGAAGAGATCAGTAGGTCATCTAGTTTAACCTTCTTATTTCATAGATAAGGAAAATGAGGCCTAGAGAGGTTAAGTAACTTCCTGAAGGTCAAAATGGTTGTGTCAGAGACAAGATTGGAATCTCAGTGCTCTGATTACATATTCAGTTCTCTTTATACTCTTTGGGGGTTGCAATTAAATATTAAGGCCTATCTTAGCTCTAAATTTTATAAGTCAATCCATTCATATTTGTTGATTATGAATTTGTAAATTCTGCTATTTGTTTAAAAATGTATTTATAACCTGAAAATGAACATTCTTGAGTTTTCCTTGGTCACATATGGAAATACACAGAGTGATGAAAAATTTGAATCACCTCATGTGTACCTTCCTTGGTAACTTCACACAAGGTCATACTATTCCTTCATATTTCAGCTCTCATGCTGTAAACAACTGTCCTTTTTGCAGTCTCTTTAGTGCCATTAAAAAAAAATGTGTTTGATTGTTGAAGATTTTCTTATTCAAAATTACCGCTAAACAAAATGTAAAAATACTGTCTGTGTTCCTAAGCTCAAGAATGCCATGATATGCCCTAAGGTGAGATTACACATATGCACACACGTACACACACATGTTTGTATGTCTGTGTGTACATGTGTTGGATCTTTCTTTTTTAAATTTATTTATCTATTTTTAGTTTTCAACATTCATTTCCACAACATTTTGAGTGATAAATTTTTCCCCATCTTTCCCCTCCCTCTCCACTTTGAGATGGCCTGAAATCTGGTAACCCCTTCCCCCTAGCCTGTCCTCCCTTTTATCATCCCATCCTCTTCTCCCCTTACCCTTTACTTTTTTGGAGGGCAAGGTAGATTTCTATACCCCATTGCCTGTATGTTTTTTTTCCCACTTGCATGTAAAAACAATTTTTTTAACATTTGTTTTTAAAACATTGAGTTCCAAATTCTCTCCCCTCTTCATTCCCCACCCACACCCATTGAGAAGGTAAGCAATTTAACATAGGTTATGCATGTGTAGTTATTCTAAACAACTCCATAATAGTCATGTTGTGAAAGACTAACTATATTTCCCTTCATCCTACCCCACTCCCCAATTATTCTATTTTCTCCATCAACCTTATTCCTGTTCTAAAGTGTTTGCTTCTGACTACCCCCTCCTTCAACATACCCTCCCTTCTTACCCCATTCCTTCGTACTTTGCTGTCACCTAAGATACCCAACTGAGTGTGTGTGTTATTTCTTCCTTAAGCCAAATATGATGTAAGGTTCACTCGTTCCTTTTCAATTGCCCAATGTTCCCTCCATTGTAAAACTTTTTCTTGTCCCTTTTATGTGGGATAATTTACCACATTTTATCTCTCCCTTTCTCCTTTACCCAATATATTCCCCTCTCATCTCTTAGTTTTATTTTTAGATATCATTCTTTCATATTCAGCTCACCCTGTGCCCTCTATCTGTGTATCTATCAAAAATATATATATATATATATATTTATATATATATATATGTGTGTGTGTGTGTGTGTGTGTGTATCTATCTATCTCCCCCAACTACCCTAAAGTATTTGGTCTCATGAGTTGCAAATATTATCTTTCCATGTAAGAATATAAATAGTTCAACATTAATAACTGTCTTTTGATTTATCTTTCCTGTTTACCTTTTCATATTTCTCTTTATTCTTGTATTTGAAAGTCAAATTTTCTTTTTAGCTCTGATGCTTTCATTAAGAATGCTTGAAAGTCCTCTATTCCATTGAATATCCATTTTTTTCTTCTGAAGGATTATACTCAGTTTTGCTGAGTAAGTGATTCTTGGTTGGTCATTCTTCAAATATAGGTCTTAAGAGAGGCATAGAAAGGTAAACAGGTAAAAAGAAAAACTTGTTACTCAATTTGGGCAAACTGTTTACCTCCTTATAATGAAAGATGATACTTATTAATCTTGAGAATTGTGTATCTATTATGGAATATAAAAGGGATATACATAGATAGAGTGAATGGGTATAAAGTAAATGATGTGAAGATGAAAATGTGATTTAAGCATGTGAAGGGATTGTAATAGGATGTATGAAAAGGAGGAAACAGAAAATGGTAAATTACATCACAAGAAAAAGTACAAAATTGTATTACAGTAGAGGGAAAGAGGGGAGGGAGATGAGCAATGTTTGAGAGATACTATCATCTGATTTGGTTCAAGGAGAGAACAATAAACTTAATTAAATATATAAATCTAACTAACTCTATAGGTAATAAGAGGAGAAGCAGGAAAGAAAGGGGAGGGGAGGATGAAAAGGAGGGAATAAGTAGTAAGAATAAAGGGGAGTGAAAGGGAGGGGGGCTGAAAGAAGGAAAGGAAGATGGAGGGAGATGGGGTTCAAAAATTAAAACTCTATGGTGGAAGAGAAGGGAGAACTAAAAGTATAAAGTATAAACATAATGTAAACAAAATAATACAAGTATAGATACTTGAATTGTTTCTTTCTGGCTGCTTTCAATATTTTCTCCTTGACCTGGGAATTTTGGAATATTCCTAGGAGTTTTCCTTTGGGGACCTCTTTTCAGGAGTAAATTATTTCGATTTCTATTTTATTCACCAATTCTAGAACATCAGGGCAGTTTTCCTTGATAATTTCTTGAAGATGATATGCTCTTTTATCATCATGGCTTTCAGGTAGGCCAAATAATTTTCAAACACTCTTTCCTGGTCAGTGGTTTTTCCAATGAAATATTCACTTTTTTCATTCTTTTGGTTCTGTTTTATAATTTCTTGGTTTCTCAAAAAGTCATTAGTTTCCATTTGCTCCATTCCAATTTTGGAGCAATTATTTTTTTCAGTGTGCATTTGGACCTTCTTTTGCCATTTAGATTAGTCTATTTTTTAAGGTCTTATTTTCTTCAGTATTTATGGAGGTTTCCTTTAGCAAGCTGTTGAATTAATTTTCAGGGTTTTCTTGTATAACTCTCATTTCTCTTCCCAATTTTTCCTTTACTTCTCTTTCTTGATTTTTAAAATCCTTTTTGAGCTCTTCCATGGCCTATGACCAATTCATGTTTTTCTTGGAGGCTTTGGATGGAGGAGGTTTAACTCTACTTTCCTCTTCTGCTTGTATCCCCTGAACTTCCTTGTCACAAAAGTAAAATTCTCTAGTCTGATTTCTTTTGTAGCCAAATACTTGACTTTCTAACTCTTTTTCAAGGTAGTACTCTTCTTCCAGTGGGGGGTGTAGGTGGGTGTACTCTCCCAGGCTTCAGGGATTTTGCATCAGCTGTTCAATCTCCCAGTGTCTATGGTTGCAGATCTCTGGAATCAGCCTCTGCCCCTGCCCTGGGGCTGGGGCCAGACCTGGTCAGACCATACACCTCATCCAGGTCCCACAGAGTTTTCTCACTGACCTTTCTGTCATTTTTGGGGTTGAGAAGTTTTGAAACTGCCATAACTGACAATGACTTAGTGCCCTAAGGCCTGCCCTGGCCTCTCTGTACCTCTGCAGCCCATTCCAGACTGAGCTTTGCTCTCTGCCCAGTAGGAAAGACCCTTCCTGTCAGCTTTCCAGGTTTTCTGAGGCTAGGGATTTGTTTCACTTGGTCATTTTGTGGGTTCTGTACCTCTAGAATTTGTTTAAAGTCATTTTTACATATATTTGAAGGATTTGGGGAAGAGCTCAGAGAAGTCTGTGCTTTTACTGTGACATCTTGGATCTGGCTGCAATAAGTTTCATTTGATCAAGAGGCTCTGAGATTAATATTAAAGAATCAATAATATAGCACATTCAGAAAAAAGAAAAATAAAGACATTGTTGATCTTTACATTGGTCTGATTCATAAAGTGCTAATATAATTGTAACCAGACACTCTCAGTAACAAAACTGTGGATTTCCCCAAGGAGCAATGGTTCAGTATTTGATAATTGAGTGTTTGCAGTGACTTTATAGAACATAAGTGACTTTAAAGATGAAAATCAAGTGTACTTCAATATGACCAAAGCCTTTCCCTTGTCTTTATACTATATCTCCTTCTCTTGATGAGGATATCTTTCCTTATAGTAATCAACATTTTTCCTATTCAAAATGATATATCTTTTCTTTGGTTTACTTCCAAGAAAAAATATTACACTCTTCAGACGAGTTTATTTGTATTCTTTTTTTTTGAAAAATTAAGAAAGAAGCAACCTATATAATCCCATATTTTCTCATTTTCAATATCTGTAAGAAAACTCAGATCCTTACTCCTACTGATACCATGTAAGTTTTCAGTCTTTTAATAGACTTCTAAGGCCATGAGTGAGGCAACACTCACTGTAAGTAGTTAGGAACCTCCATGTTTAAACTTGGTCTTTGACCCAAACTACATACATATGTGTGATGGAAATCAAATTAGGATTTTTTGCTGTTTATGTTTTACTAAAAATATCTCCGATTGAATGTGATTAAAAAAGATCTTCCCCACATGTTGATGAGACTGCCCATTGAGGTAAGCTTGATTAGGGGAGTTGTTTTGTAGGAGGGTCCCAAGTATCTTTTGACTTTTTCTATTGAGGCACTGGATCAGAGGGTTATGCCCTTTGGCTCTGAAAAGTGTATAAATTCTCTGAACTCACGGTTTTACTTGGGGCTGTTTTTGGAAAAAGGCCTGTGTGCCAGAAGAGACTCTGGGAAGTCACTAAGCAGCCCCCTGGATTTTTGAAAACCCAGACGTTGATGCTTCCCTTTCTGGTGAAGACATATATATGTTAATGATCAGGCTATTTGGAAGTGCTGTTTGTTGATTTTTGATTTCTCTGAAATTTTGATTTTGACTTTATCTGATACCTTTGCTTGATTAAAGTGATTGTTAATCCCTCAAAAGTTGCCTTTCCTTTTATGAATGCATTCATAAGGACCTGTGATAGCAGATCCTCCTGGCTATGTTGAGGTGCTTACTTTTACAGTATTTGAGAATATGCAAGTCACCTAATGTCTCATTGCTCTAGGTAATTTTAAAAGATAATAAATTAAAGAAGAGTTCTAGTATCTGTCTCAGTGGAGGGAGTTACCATAGAGGAAGAGAACTATTGCAATGAAGTCATTGGGACAGTTTGCCTTGCCCCCTCTTACCTAAAGGAAGATAAATTTTCCTTATCAGTATTAATTATATTAACATCCCTTATTATATCATAAAATTAGCGCAAGATGGGAGCTTAGACATCAGCTATTCTAATTCTTTCATTTTTATAAAGGGAAATTGAGGAAAGGAGATGTTATCTGCCAAGTTCCTGTAAGCTACAGCAAAAGTATTTTAACCCAAACCCTTTGTGATACTTGATGGACTATGTGACTTATTTTAATTTATTTTTTTTAACTAGATAAGTTATTTATATAGGGACATCCTGGTGATAAAATTCTCTTTACTAATATAGATGACATCTACTTTGTAAATTACAATCTTAGAGATTTCCCTAATAATGAGAAATTGTATGATAGTCCTGGAATTGTCAATCTGTTACATTTTAGAGAACATAATTAAAACCATGTCTCTCTAATTCCAAGACTGAATCCTTTTGTTATGACCAACTACCATGACAGTCTATATCTATATCATATTTTTTTTCTTGGTTTATTTGTTTCATCAAATTTAATGTATACATTCTCATTTGAACCTTCAAAGACCACATTTTCAGAGATTATTGGCATCTCTGAGATCTTGATTTACTTAGCTAGTACATGAAGGAGGCTGGGACCAAAAATAGCCCTCATTTCATTTCAAAGTCATAGTGTAACTACAGTAGGTTATAATTCCAATGTATTAAATCAAACTAAAATGTGCATATCCATGATGCCAAAATTCCATTTACATTTAAAGAAACTGAATCTTTTTGGAGAAAAAACTTCAAATTTGTGTTTTGATGGTGAATTTTGTATGTATGTGTACATATATATGTGTGTATAAAGCACTTCAATGGGTAAAAATTGAGAAGGATTGTATGTTTAAAAGGTAATTTTCCTTGTATTTTACTTGAAGAAATACTTGATTTTTATTTCTGCTGATTCTTCCCTATTGAGGACATAACCCTGTATTTATCTGGCTTTGTTCTCTATGTTCAGTTTCTTTGTATATTTCACAAATCACTACTCTCTCTTTATTTCTCCCACTGATTGTTCTTTAAGGTAATGGATTTAGCACAAAAGCAATTAAAACCCCACTAATGAGCTATGATTCTTTATATTGTCTACAAATTGCTCTTGCAACTATGGAAGAAAAGCAATGCATAATTTTCAGTTATTTCTCTCATAATTTATCCTTTCTTTGCCCAGACCAGTGGGAAATTGGTCCTTTATATTTGTGTTGCCCTGAATTTTCTGGTTTCTAAACAGATTCTTCTAGGGGTGGATTGGGGAAAGATTGTGCATCTTGGTCCCTCAAAGAAAGATAAACTCTTTGAGAAATTGAAAAAAACACACACAACAACACTGTAATAATAGCTCATTTTTGGGGGTCAGTGGAAAGAACTCTGCTTTTGAAGGCAAAGAAAACACATGTAAATCCCTGGTGTTCCATTTATTTCCTGTGTGACCTTGGGCAAGGCATTTCATTGGCCATCCCATATACTTAGAACACTTCCCACTAAACACTAGCTCTTCAAATCTTTGGTGGTTTCTTTCAAAAATTATCCCTAGTATCACCTTCTACAAAAGTCTGTCCCCTTTCTCAATTTGTAGTTCCTTCCCCTTTAGTGTTACCTTGGGGTTAATAAATGCATACAATACAACACACCTACATACATACATATATGTATAGATACATGTATATGTGAAATGTGTAACATAATATATGTTGCGTATTCTTATATATATGCATATATACACAAACATATTTATGTGTATTTTGTGATTGCATACAGATACAAACACACATGTGTGTATGTATGTATGGTCTCTCCAGTAGAATGCAGGCTACCTAACAGCAGAAAATGCATTCCTTCTTCTGTGGAGTTGACTGAGTAGCAGAGGGATATGATCAGATTCCTTCTCTTTGAATGTCTTAAAACAATGATTCATTGACCATTTGTTGGATATTTTAGAGTGAGGATTTCTTTGGTGTGGGAGTTGGGCTACACAACTGCTCTATCTCTCCCAACTCTCACAGTCTGTGCTTCTGTGATGGATCCTCAAAGAAAATAACTCTAGCCAAAATATTTAGGATGGAATGGAGTGGGCAAACCAATCAAGAAGACAGTAGGTTGTTTGCTGTAGGTGAGAAGGGATGAGTACCTGAACTAAAGGTGTAGTTCTGTGAGTTGAACAAAAGAGTCAGGAATCATGTTGTAGGGGTAGAAAGGACAAGATTAGATAGTTAATTGGCTGGGTAGGGTGAGCGCCAGTGAGAAGTTAAGGATAAAGATAAGGTTATCAATCTAGCAGGGGAAAGATGGTGGTTCTTTTGATATGAATAGCAAGGTTTGGACAAGGATGTAGTATGGAAAAGATAAGTTCAGATTTGGACAAGTTAAATCCAAATGCAGTGGAAGGTCAGAGAAGGGGAATTGTTATAGAATAGAACAACTGGAGAAGTTCCATGGAGATAGAATAGTAGGATTTTTGGTCTAATGCCCTGATTTTGAAACCTAGCCCTTTTACTCACAAGCTGTTGTTTATACCAGTCATCATCCCTCGCAGATGGGGTCTCAGTTTCCTGCTCTATAAAATAAAAGCATGATGTAAAATAAAAGATGATATCTGATTAATCTTCTATATCTACATCCAGTGACTTAAGCTAGTTAGTACAAGATCAGGAACTTGAATTGGATCTTGAGAACCTATTTACAATGGTCATTCCACTGTATCCTACTGTGTCCTTTCAAGGAAATTATTTATTTTTTAGAGAAAAAAATGAATAAATAAGCTGTGAAACTTACTCCTGAGCATCTCTGAATCAAATAGACTTTATTAGGATTCATAAAGTAATCAGAGACATCAGGCCAAATCCTCTTGTCAGTTACTTGTGCCTGATGTCCCATTAAAGTCAATGGGAATTGCCTGTTTTTAGCTTTGGGCAAAATATGGCCCATTTTACACCAGAATGGCATATGAAATTATACCAACTGAGATAAAAATTAAAAGATCCATCAATTCTCATGCTTCAGAGCCTAAGATTAGAAGCAGGTGGTGACAGGGAGCTTCTCCTGTGGCATAGAACTCTGCTAATGGACAGGTGCATTGTGGTCATTTTCCTTTGGCCTCTCTCCTCCTAATATTGCTCACAAACTGTTGCTAGTAAAACCTAGGACACAGGACAAATGGGGTATTCACTCTTCAACAAGGAGAAAATTCTGCTGTCTGTAACATATTGGGAGGCAGGGAGTCCAAGCAATGGTGACCATTTCTGTTCAGTCCATTCAACGTTAGTACCTGCATCGCTCCTCTTTGTACTTTTTTCAAAATTTGTGTGAATGAATTTGCCTTATCTACAGCCTTAAGAAGTTCCTTACCACTTCCTATGTCAGCCAAAAAAGCACAATAGGTCTATTCATTCCAGATTGTATTGACTTAGAATTAAATCATCTATTGACTCTGCAGATAGAAGAAGCAGAATTAAGCAACCACTCAACTAACTCTTAATTAGTACCATTGTTGAAGTAGGACCTATGAAGAATCTGAAAACTTAAAGTGTCTCTCTTAAAGTGATCACAGTCATGGTGGAAGAAATAAAACCTACACATAAGAAAGTGAAGATGATGATGATAACTGATGATGATGATGAAAAAAATTAACATTTTAAGTGTTGTGAGCAAAGTACTTCACAAATATTATGTCATTTGAGTTTAATAATAACTCCAAGAGACATGCTATGATCCATTTTTATGGTATAAGAAACTGAGGCGGACTTAGGTTAAGTGACCTGCCTGGAGTCACACAGCTGGTAAGAGTCTGAGGAATCAAGCTCAGATGTTTCACATTTCAAGTCCAGCACCCTATCCACTATACCACCTAGCAACCTATATAATCACAGTAGTCATTTTTAGGATTAAACCACTTCAGAATTAACCAATAGGGATTTATTAAATTCTTTACCTATGTCATTCACTTTACTAAGTTCTGGGGATGAAAAGAAGAAACAAAAACAGTCTTCAAAGGTCTTACATTCTATTGAAGAAGACAATATGTATATGCATAGAGACAAGACACATAGAATACCAAGAAAAGTTACTTTATAGGAGAAAGCAGCTGGGAAACTAGGAAATTTGAGAAGGACTTCTTTAGAGAGCCTTGCTTAAGTGCTGAATGAATGAAGAGATTCTAAGAGGCAGGGAAGAGAGAGAGCATCCAAAGCATGGTAGAAATTCAACTCAAATCCACGAAAGTGAGAGATAGAGCGTTATGTGCAAAGAAAACAGAAGGCTTGGGGCTAAGAAATTTACACTTAAGCCCTGACTCTGACTCATATTAGCAGGCAAGAGCACCTTTCAAAAACTCCCAAGAAACTCTACAAAAATATTAAATAACAGGTGAGTTGGTTGGTTGTTTCCCTTTGTTCTGGAAGACAACCAAAATGACATCAGTCATTTCAATTCAACAACAACAATAAAATTTAAATGTCTATAATGTGCCTGACAGTGTGTTAAGCATTGGCAATAAAGAGAGGGAGGAGGGGGAACAGGAGAAGGAAGTGGAGAAAAAGGAAGAAAAGGATGAGGAGGAGGAGGAGGAGAGAAACAGAGACAGAGACAGAGACAGCAACTCAGAGAGACAGAGACAGAGAGAGAGGAACCTAATTTCCTCCTTGCATGGAGTCAAGAGGCAGTGTTTCCAATTGAGTTTGATCAGGCTTGGAAGCTTGGAAGATTCTACCGCAGGTTGGCACAAATAGTCCTTATGAACATGTGGAGTGGAGATATCTCCAAATTTGTACATCTCATGTTTTTTTTTGGTACTAGTGTCATCCTCCTCTCATAGAGCACACTGCCTTCTTTGATGCAGGAACACCATGTGGTACAGATCTTTGTCTATATTTCCCATGTCACACTATCAATTCTAAACATTTTCAGGGAAACCTTGAGAGTGTCCTTGCCTTGCTTCTTCTAACCTCCATGTGAAGGCTTGCCTTGCTTGAGTTATCCATAACACAGGTTAGTTACAAAGCTACAGGATTATAGGAAGTTTTATGCATAGATTTCTCCTAAGAAATTCATTTCTCTCACTTTCTATTTATGGTTCTGTTTCACTATGCCTCCATAGAACACCATTCTCCACCCCCATCTCCCCAACCCAAGGACAAAGTAATCATTTGAAATCCCTTAGTACAGTATCTGCAACACAATAGGAGCTTAAAAATGTTTATTGATTGATTGAATGAAATCTCATCACCCTGCAGATTGACTCAACTTTGGATATTCAACACCTGAACTCACCTTCAGTTGCCTTTCCCCTCTGATTGGAGGGCTGGAGGACATTTCTGGTCACTGGATCCAGATGGCCCAGGAGGAGAAAGTGAGGCTGGTGACTTTGCATAGCCCTCCCTCATTCAAATCAGTCAACTTCAAGTCACATCATCACTTTCCTGATGTCATGGTCCTCTTTGAAAACGAGGGAGAAATACAACCTGTGAGTCAACCAAGATGCCTGAATGGAGACCTAGCTAGCTGGGTAATTCAGCCCTCCCTCCCTTTCTCTCTCTCCTCCTCTCCAAAGGGAGGTAAATTTCTAGTTAACTTGAGTTTTATTGCCTAGATTTCCTTCCTTCCTTTCCTCCTTCCCTTCCTCCTTCCCTCCTTCCTTCCCTCCTTTCTTCCCTCCTTTCTTCCCTCCCTCCTTCCTTTCTTCCTTCCTTCTCCCCAGTTCTCTCTGAAGCTCATTCATTTGACCTCAATGAGTCCCTGGACAAGCTGTTTTTATTCTGTTTTATTTAGTTTTGTTTTTGATTAAAGGGGCCAAGCCTTAACTCACTTCTTAGAGAGGGAGGCCTATTCCCTGAATGGGCATTACCTCACTTTAAGTGAGTACCTGAAAAGGCCTTAGCCTAAAAGGGCAAGGGTCTCCCATTGTGTACTAGGCCATCTTCAGTCATCCTGATGAATGTGTTAATGGACACTGGATCCATATGTCTGAGGAGGAGAAAGACTGGTGACTTTGGACAGCCCTCTCTCGATTCAAAATCAACTGCAAATCATGTCATTCCCTGATGTCATGGTCCTTGCTTTGCTTAACTTTTGGCTCTGTAGATGTTGGATATCCCCTGGTGACCTCTTCCCCTTCATTTTCCTATAGTGTATTGTCTTCTCATTGTAGATTGTAAACTCTCTCTCTCTTTCTCTCTCTCTCTCCCTCCCTCCCTCTCCTTCCAATGCTTAACACAGTGTCTAAACACATAATAGACATGCAAATTCTCTTGGGTTTGTTGAATTGAGTAAATTACTAAACATTTATTATAATTATTAGATGTTAGGGATAAAAAGACAAAAGCAAAATAACTCTTGCTCTCCAGGGGCTAAAATTATATTTGGGGAAAAGTAGACATATAAGCATGTAATAAATCTCAATGAAACATAAGATAATCTCTGAAGGAAAATAATATTTTTTAAAAGACTAGCAATAGTAATCGATCAATCAAGTGCTAGCTGTGAGAAGATTGGTATAAGGAAGAATTCTGAATATAGTGAGATCAGTGCGGAAAAGAATAGATGGAATCGTTTCATGTAGGAACTGATTGTTCTACCTTCAAACAACTTCTGACTTCGCCTTACTGCTGAGTTACAGAGGATATCTCAGCAACATTCAATAGGACGGAGGAATATGTGTAGACTGGGTCTTTCAGCAGGTTGGCGGGGATCTAAACTACTCCCTGACATGAAAGGAAAGTTTCAGGATATAATTTTTGCTAAGTGACTTTATAAATGAATCTATGATTAAATCACAGGTGCATAGAGTTCTTTCCCTGTTTAAATATATGCATACATGTGAATCGATCCTAATGTCATCAAATAATTCTATTTAAATCAGCCTTGAATCCTCAACATCTTTCCTACTCTCTCAGCCTCCTCTGTTCTCTGAGTAGAGGGCTAACAGATAGAACTCTGAACTCCTACCAAAGGTTCTCTTTAGAAAAGGCAGGATCAGGACTCTTTAACTCAATCTCCACTTTCCATCTTCAATTTTGCATGGTTTGAATTCAGAACAAAATGTACCATCCTCCCCCTCCCATGTCCCTTCAGATACCTTTGTCCTTTTCAGTTCCATTTATTTCAGTTATCTTCTCAAAACCTACTGGACTTGATGGGTTTTTCTTCTCTAGAGACCCAAGCGGCATCTGATCTATGTCCCCTCCTTTTGACTACCCATTGCTATTGTGGGTACATTATGAATCTGACCTACTTTAGTTTTTTCTTTGTTTCTCTCCCCTGCTGGCTCCTTCTATCTTTGCTGGTCTTTCCTTCCATCTCTGGTGGTCTTTCCTTCCTTCCTTCCTTGTACTACTATGCCATTGACTCTCAAACCTCACTCAAACTACATTAGACACAAGCACATATATGACCATACACATTCATGCATGCATATCATAGTTCATAACATAGAATATATATATGTATATAAAATATATACATATGTGTGTAATAGATAGGTAGATATTAGTGATACAAATATAAATATGGTTATAGTCAATAAGTATAAATGTTATGCCCTATTGCTTTGTTCTGTTCTGTATTACAAGTTTGTGATCATTCCTGAGTCCTTTGGGAGCTTAGAAAACAAAATGTTATAATTAGACCTGTAGAGTTGCAAAGAGAAAACTTCTCCTGAGCCCAGCCCTTTTGTTCCCTCATTCACAACCAAATGAATGTGCCCTTTTGTAGAGGGACTGATGGAATGTCTGTTTGTCTTGCTCTCATCCATATCGCCACTTCTTGTCCATATCACCATGGGGAAGGGCCAGGACCTTTCCTTTCATTGTATTCTACTCAATGTTTGTAAACACAGAAGACATAGTAGGTACTGAATAAAAAAACCCCCAAAACTCATTAATCAGTGATGGAGTAATAAAAAGACCTGTCTCCAGTACCCTCCTCAGTCCCCTAAATCCTGGAAATTTTGTGTCAACTCTTAAATCTGCTTCACACACCCATACTGTTATTTCTCTTGCTTCTGACCCAGGGGCCTCCAACAGACAGATTTTCATGATATTACTCTTGAAGAGTAGCAAACAGCAATTAGATATAAATATAACTTTATTCAAGAAGGTAGACACTGCATGACAGAAATCCTACTCCAACCTACCTCCATCCTAAGTTACCTCCTCAAGAAGGAACTGAATTCTTTTAGTACTCAGAGGTCATCTTGCTTCCACTTTTATTTCTTTTTTTCATCAAAGGAAAAGCAAAAGTGATTGAGGTCCTCAAATATAATTTCCTGATGGGCACTTACATACTCCTGAGTATTTTTGATTCCATTAACTTTCATCTAAATCTTATGTCCTACGTAATATGCTATTTGTAACAAGCTCTCTGCCCCATATTTCCTCCTCCTTGGGTCTCTTCAAAACACTAAGGCTAAGTCCTTAATCATCCAAGTTATTGGGTTAATGATTGACAATTGTGTGATGTAATGCCTCCCCAGTCACATGTTTGTATTGTCATGGAGTCCTTGAATGCCTTACGTCAAAGAAATAAAGGAACATATGTTTGAGAAAGATTCCCCCTACCAGCACAACCCCACATCCATATGGGTACTTTAGATTGCCTTTAAATCCTATAGCACTTATAACTAATCACCTTCTTTGTCTACCACTGATCTAGTTAGATATATACTTGAATGCAGAGGGTAGGGCAGTAGTCAAACTCAAATCATAAGAATGATTGAAATGGCTTGAAAAGAACAACACAAGAGCCTATAGGATATAGTCAAATAAAGTTAGAATTCCTCAGGTTCACTTTCCCTAGTCACTTTCCCTCCCACTTCTCCCTTCTCTGGCCTTTCCCTTAGTCATTTAAAAATACATATTCTCACATATTACTACAATTTCTTACACATAGTAAGGACTTAATAAGTGCTTGTTTCCTTTATTGAATTCTAACTCACATCCACCTTTGTGTCTAGAGGCAACTATAATCTCCACAGCTCAACTGAGTGCCATTTCATCTATGGGTGGGGATTGGAGGTGCAGTGTAATAACTCCCCTCTTTCACATAAAGGAGAACCTCAGGGCCTCTTTACTTCCCTGCCCCATGACCTACAGAAGGAATCAGATTCTGTTCTTATCTCCCATCTGTAATGAACCATCTGGCTACATCAGTAACCATGACTTTAGAACCAACCTGTTGTGAGTCTGGCTGATGTGATTGGATAGACAAGTGATGAGTCTATTTGCATATTACTTACACACTATTAATAACTTAATGCCTTTAGCCTGCTGTTCTTCAGGTCCCAAAAGTGGGAGTTCAGAAACAGACCCAGCCAATTCACAAAGAGAATATTCTCCAAATCAGTTGCATTTCTTTCTTGAGGCTTTATTTAAGGCAACCAGCTGACTCAATCAATTCAGTCAAGCCACTGGTTAATTCAAGCTAAAAAAAAAGGCAGACAGCAATTTGGTCCAAGTGGTAAACTATATAGAACACCATGAAGCTAGTTTATTTAAGGGTGGTCAAGGGATAATGAATGGACAATTCTACTGATGAACGAAAGTAAATGTAGGAAAGAAGATTCAGTTAATTCATCCCCTTCTCCAACTCAGAACTTTGAATAGACCCCACACCCCCACTGACAAAATACATGGAGCAGCATATCATACAAGAGAGGCAGGTATTAGATGCTTGTGATATACATGCAGTTGGAAGAAATGTCGATGAGAGTAAACTCTCTTCAGGTATAGGGTATCTAGCTTATGTTATAATATCTTTATATGCCTTTTGATTTGGGAATTGAGTCTCACAATGTTGGGTTTTTACTTCTGTTGTTGGGAGTTAAATATTTTAGAGATCATTAAGTCCATTTTTTCTCTAAGGAAAATTAGACAAAGAGAGGTTATGCGACATGCCCAAGGAGACATAGTTAACTTTTAACAGAACCAGAACTCAACTACTGCTTCCACTAATTTCGTGCCTAGGATTCATTCAAACACATTCAACACATTTAAAAATAATTTGGTTCAGACCCCTCATTTTATACACTGGGAAATTGTGGGGTGGAGCTAAGATGGCAAAGTGAAAGTAGAGACACACTTGAACTCTCTCACAAATTCCTTCAGATAACTCTAAAAAATGAATCTAAACAAATTTGAGAGTGGCAGAATCCATTAGGAGATAGAATGTGGCAGATTTCCTGACCAAGAGAATCTGGAAGATTTACAGGAAAGATCTGTTGCACCGATGCTAGGAGAGTGCAGAGTGTACTGGTCTACACCTGATCATAGCAGAGCAGGAGCCAGCACTGGTAGACTGAATCACCATTGCAGTGATGATTTCCAAACTTCTTGGCACAGGACAGGATTCTAGCAGAGCTGGGTGAGAGATCCAGTGGCAGCTGTGGCAGTTACTCCTAGGGCTTTCAGTCCACAGGCTAAATGTTTGAAAATCACCTACTTGAACTTCTGGGAGCCAAGAGGGCAGAACAAACCATAAGTGCTCTTATCCCATCTCCCCCACTTATTGACCTTGAAATGCCCAGAGAATATTACCCTAGGAAAAATCCTGGAATAGTGGAGCCAGCAGAAGGAGTATAGCAGTCTTCTAGTTTGAGAGAGTAAGGATATCTGTCCTGCTGTGGCTGAAGGGTACCAGGACAGGCCTAGAGGTGTCCAGCAAGCACTACCTCACAGGACCAGAAGGAGATCATGAGCTCCAGGGGTGGGGAGCTGTCAAACACCAACACCAAGCCCCCAGGTGTGCCTTCACACAACCAGGGGAATTGCTCTAACATAGCCCTAAGGGAGGGAGACCTCCACCCCTCCCCCATACCTCAGGCTGCAGGCTTCTGTGTAACCCCTGGAAAATTCAGAAAGACTTCACCTGGCCTCAGCCTTGACACACATCAACTAGCTTCAGCTCAGCACCAGGTAAGCAGAGCATTATATACCTTCTAGCGGAAAGAACCAGAGGTCACAGCACACAAAGCCAGGTCCATACCCACATGTACAAGAAGCATGGAACAACTGCCATTCCCCAGAAGCAGAGATCCACTCTAAAAGCCAGGAAAAAGTCAATCACAATGAACAAGAAGCAAACTAGAAAAGCAAAGACTATAGAATCCTACTATGGGGAAATGGAAGAACAAAATATGAATTCAGAAGGGGGAAGCATTGACACAGTACCCACACCTGAATATGAACTGGTGTCAAGGCAGAAAAATCTTCTTGGAAGAGGTCAAGGAGGATTTTAAAAGCCAAATGAGAGAGACAGAAGAAAAAATGTCCAATTCTTTTTTTTTTAATAGAAAAAAGGAAAAAAATAACACTGAAGGAAAAAAATCTTTAAAAAGTAAAATTAGTCAAATGAATAATGAAGTACAAAACCCAACTGGAAAAAATAACTCACTGGAAAATAAAATTGGCCAAATGTATGAGGAGATAAAAAAAGCTAACTGAAGGAAATGATTCACTAAAAATTAAAGTTGGACATGTAGAAGTAATGACTCTATGAAGAATCAAGAATCAGTCAAGCAAAATCTAAAGAATGGAAAAATAGAAGAAAATGTGAAGTATCTCATTGGAAAAACAACGTAACTGGAAATAGATTTGGGAGAGATAATCTAAGAATTATTGCCCTACCAGAAAGCCATGATGAAAAAAAGAGCCTGGACAGCATCTTTCAAGAAATCATCAAGGAAAATTGCCCTGAGGCAAATTCAAGAAAATTTACCCTCTGGGACCAGAGGGTAAAATAAACATCAAAAGAATCCACTGATCACCTGCTGAAAGAGATCCTAAATTGAAAACACCAAGTAATATTGTACCAAAATTTCAGAATTATCAGTTAAAGGAGAAAATACGGCAAGCAACCAGAAAGAAACAATTCAAATATGACAGAACTATAGTCAAGATGACACAGGACCTTGTAGCTTCTACATTAAAAGATCAGAGGGATTGGAATATGACACTCCATAAGGCAAAGGAGGTTGGAATACAACCAAGGATCAACTACCCAGCAAAGCTAAGCACAATCTTTCAGGCAAGGACATGAACATTCAAGAAAATAAGGCACTTCCAGACCTTCCTGAAGAAAAGGCTAGAGCTCAAAGGAAAATTTGATCATCAAATACAAGACTCAAGAGAGTCAGAAAAAGGTAAACGGGGTAAAAAAGAAAAAAAAATACTTGTTATTCAATAAGGGCAAAATTTTTACATCCATATATGGGAGGATGATACTTGTTAGTCTTGAGAATGGTATATTTATTATGAAATTTAAAGGGGATATACATAGACACAGAGTATGGGCATAACGTAATAGATGTGGTGATAAAATCCTAATTAAGGGATACAAAGGAATTGTAATAGGAGAAGGGGAAAGGAGGAAACAGAAAAAGGGTAAATTTTATCACATAAAGAGGCACAAAAAACACGTTATAGTATAGGGAAAGAAAAGAGGAAGATGAGTATTGTTTGAGCTTTATTCTCATAAAATTTGGTTCAAGGTTGGAATAATATACTCTAAGTACAGAAATATAACTTGCCCTACTGGTTGTAGGAGGAGAAAGTGAAGAGAAAAGGATGGGTTGGTTAGAGGGGAGGGAAGAAGTAGTAAGGGAAAAGGGAAAAAAGGGAAGGGGACTGATGGAATGGAGTAAAAATTGAGGGAAGTAGGAGTAACAAGCTAACTTCTTTTGAGAAAGAGAAGGGAGAAGGGAAAAATAAAAGCATAAATAGGGTGGGTTGATAGGACGGAGAGAAAGACACAGATCATAGTCATAACTGTGAATGTGAATGGGAAGAACTCTTCCATAAAACAGAGGTGGATAGCATAATGGATCAAAATAATCATCCTGCAATATGTTGCTTACAAGAAACACATTTGAAACAGGCAGAAACACATAGGGTAAAGGTAAAAGACTGGAGTAGAACGTATTATACTTCAGCTGAAGTTAACAGGGGTAGCAATCCTAATCTCAGACAAAGTCAAAGCAAAAATAAATCTAATCAAAAAAGATTAGGAAGGAAACTATATCCTGCTAAAAAGCACCATAGACAATGAAGTAAGAGTATTAATAAACATTGGTATAGCATCCAAATTCTTAAAGGAGATGTTAAAGGAATTACCGGAAGAAATAGATGGTAAAACTATACTACATGGGAACCTCAACCACCCTGTCTCTAAACTTGATCAATCTAACCTCAAAGTAAACAAGAAAGAAATTAAGGAGGTGGATAGAATTTTAGAAAAGATAGATGTAATTAACCTCTGGAGAAAACTGAATGGGGATAGAAAGAAATAAATCTTTTTCTCAGCAGTACATGGTACATACACAAAAATTGGCCATGTACTAGGGCATAAAAACCTCACAATCCAGTGTAGAAAGAAAGGAATATTGTATGCATCCTTTTCAGATCATGATGCAATGAAATTATATGTAATATAGGGCCATAGAGAGATAGCCTAAAATTAATTGGAAACCAAGTAGTCTAATCTGAAAGAATGAGTGGGTCAAACAACATATCATAGAAACAATCAATAAATTTATTCACTAGAATGACAATAAAGAGACAACATACCAAAACTTAAGGATGTAGCAAAAGGAGCTGTTACTGGTAGTTTTATATTTCTGAATGTTTAAATGAATAAAATAGAGAAAGAGGATATGAATAAATTGGAAATGCAACTGAAAAAGCTAGAAAAAGAACAAAATGAAAATGCCCAATTAAATGCCAAATTTGAAAGAATGGAAACAAAAGGAGAGATTAAAAAATTGAAATTAAGAAAACTTTTGAACTAATACTTAAAACTAAGATCTGGTTTTATATAAAAAAACCAATATTGATAAAGCTTTTTCTAATTTGATTGAAAAAAGAAGGAAAAATCCAAATTACCAGTATCAAAAATGAAAAGAGTCAATTCACCAATGAGGTGGAAATTAAAACAATAATGAGGAATTATTTCACCCAATTGTTTTTCATAAATTTGACAATCTTAGTTGAATGGATGTATATTTACAAAAATATGATTATATGGATTGACAGAAGAGGAAATACAGTACCTAAATTACCTCATCTCTGGAAAAGAAATTGAACAAGCCTTCAATGAACTCCCTAAGAAGAAATTTCAAGGGCCAGATGGATTTACAAGTAAATTTTATCAAAGATTTAAAAGACAATTAATTCCAATACTATATAGATAATTTTGGAAAATAGATGGAGCCCTACCAAAACATTTTGTGATACAAATATGGAGCTGGAACCAGGAAGAGCCAAAACAGAAAAAAAAAATTATAGACTAATTTCCCTAATGAAAATAGATGTATAAAGTTTAAACAAGATATTGGCAAAAAATTACAGCAACTTATCCTATGAATAATATATTTTAATCAGGTATTATTTACACCAAGAATGCAAGGCTGTTTCAATTTTAGGAAAACTATAAGTGTAATAGATCATACCAACAACAAAACTAACAGAAAACAAATGATTGTCTCAACAGATGCAGAAAAAGCTTTTGACAAAATACAACATCCATTCCTATTGCAGACACTGGAGAGTTCGGGAAAAAATGGAGACTTTCTTAAAATAGTAAGTAGTATCTACCTAAAACCATCAGTAAGCATTACTTGTAATGAGAATAAGCTAGATGTATTTCCAGTAAGATCGGAGGTGCAACAAGAATGTACATTATCACCACTGCTATTAAATATGTACTAGAAATGTTAGCTTTTACAATAAGAGAAGAAAAAGAAACAGAAGGAAATAGAAAAGTCAAAGAAGAAACTAGGTTATCACTCTTTGCAGGCAATATGATGATATACTTAGCGAATCCTAGAGAATCAAGTAAAAAAAAACTATTTGAAATAATAAACAACTTTAGCAAAGTTGCAGTATACAAAGTAAACCCACATCAATCATCTGTATTTCTATATATTAGTAAGAAAGCCCAACAGCAAGAGATAGAAAAAAAAATCCCATTTAAAGTTACTATAGACAATATGATATATTTGGGAATCTACCAGTCAAAACTAACCCAAGGAGTACTTGAACACAATTACAAAATACTTTTCTAAATAATTGGAAAAACCTTGATTGCTCATTGGTAGGCTGGGCTAATGTAATAAAAACATAGACAATTCTACCTAAATTAGCTTACTTATTTTATAGAGCTAGAAAAAAATATCAAAATTCATCTTAAAAAACAAAATATCCAGAATGTCAACGTAATTAATGAAAATAAATGATAGAGAAGGTAACCTACCCATATCAGATCTTAAATTCTATTATAAAGCAGCAATCATCAAAACCTTGGTACTGGCTAAGAAAAAGAGCGGTGGATCAATGGAGTAGGTTAGGTACTGAAGACACAGTAGTCAATGATTATAGAAGTCTAGTGTTTGATAAATGCAAGGACCCCAGCTTCTGGAATAAGAACTCAATGTTTGACAAAACCTGCTGAGAAAACTGGAAAACAGTGTGGCAGAAACTGGGCATAGACCAACATCTGACACTATATTCCAGAATAAAGTCCAAATAAACACATGACCCAGGTATAAAGACTTATCCTGTAAACAAATTAGGGTAACAAGGAATAGTGTATCAGATTTAGAGAATATAGTAATTTGTAACCAAACAAGATATAGAGAACATTATGAAACGCAAAATGGATAATTTTGATTGCATTAAATTGAAAAGGTTTAGCAGAAATGAAACTAAGGCAACCAAGATTAAGAGGGAAGCGTAAGGGATTCCTCACAGGAGGTATTACCTAAGAATGTATTGGTTAAAGAAGTAACATCTAATGATCTGGCAGCCTTTGACACTGTCAATCACTATTTTCTTTGATACTGTTTTCCCTAAATTTTTAGAAACTTTCTCTCCCGATTCTCCCTTTATTTGTCTGACCCCTTTCCATCAGTCTCCTTTTCGGGAGCTTCAACCAAGTCACACTCACTTAATATGGATGTCATACAAAACTTTGTCCAGGGCCCTCTTCACTTCTGCCTCTTAGTGATTTTTGTTACTTAGTGCATCACTTAGTGATTTTTGTTAGACTTCATGGATTTAATTATGATCTCTATGCTGATAATGCTCTAATTTAACTGTCTAGCACTAAACTCTTGAATCTCCAACTATCTTTAAGACATCTCAAATTGAATGTCCAGCAGATATCTTAAACTCCCTATGTACAAAATTGAATTTATTTTCTTTCTACTTAAACTTTCCTACTATTACTTAGGGCCCTATATGATTCCTAGTCCTTCAGGAATGCAACATCGATGTCAACCTGGACCCTTCAAAATTTTTCACCTGTCTCCATCTCCAATATGGTGCCATGGCCTGCTGATGTCACCTTTTTCACTCCCTTTTATCCTTTGAAACTGCCACCCCTCTAATGTAGGCTGTTAATAACCTCTGCCTAAACTGTTGCAATAGATGTTGTGTCAAGTCTCTCTTTACACCAGTCCATCTTCCATTCAGCCACCAAAAGTGATTTTCCTAAAGTGTAGGTTCTATTACACCTCCTCCCTGTTCAATAAATTCCAGTGTCTTTCTAACTTCTCTGGGATCAAATTTATTTTCTGTTTGGTCTTCAAATCCCTTGACAATGTATGTCCCCCTCCTCACTTTTCCAGATTCTTATACCTTATGCCCACCTACATTGTCTTTGACCCAGTGACAGTTTTTTATGTTCCATGAATATGACATTCCAAAAATTGACTCTGGTTACTTTCTCTAACTGTTCCCCATGCCTAGACCCCATGTCATCATCTTCCCTGGCTTCTTCCAAATCACAGGATTTCCCAGTCTCTCTAGATTCTATATCTCTTTGTACCTCAATTTTTTTAGTCCATACACACACACACATACATAACTTGATTGTACACATTCAGTTAAATTCAATGAAAAAATTGCTAAGCACTGGGAATAAAAATAAGACTAAAACTAAGTCCCTACCCTCAAGGAGTTAACAATTAAATAGGAGGAAGTCAATACACATGAAATAGAGAGGGAAAGGGGCTAAGGAGAGGAAACTACTAGGGAGTATGGTGTTTCATTGAGTTGAAAACACACAGAGCTACTGATGGAAAATAGAGTTATCTGGAAAGTTGTAGAAGTTCAGAGCCCTGGAAGGACTTTGGGAGCTGTTTACTATTCCGCCTTTAGCCCTCCAATCAGAGGGGAGAGTTGACTGTGGGAGTTAAGAATGTGTTGAGTATCATAATCTGAATCATTTAGCTTGATGAAGAGATTTCACATGATCTGTTTATCCTGGATGGGACATGATGTTCCATGGTGTCTGCCAAGCAGAGTTGCTGATGTTTACTTGATTGCTCCCTGATTAGATTGTGAGATACACAATAGGACTTCTATTTTGCTCTTAATGGTATACTTCATGCTTAGAACTGAGCCTGGCACAAAGTAGGTACTTAATAAGATTTTATCAAATGAATGAATGAAGAATATTTATTATTTTTACATGCTATATTCTGTGATGTGGAGAGAATACAAACACAAAAAAATGAAGTAGGGTCTGAACTTGAAAAACCTTACATTCTGTTAGAATTGATAGTGCATATTGGTGGCTAAGAAAGGAATTATGGTCTGAAAAGTCACAGGGATAGTGAGGGGGACAAAAGAGAAGTTAGACTAGCAATAAGCATTTATGTAGTACTAACCATATACCATGGATAATGAAGTTAAGTGACATAGTCCTTCCAAAGTTAATTATAATGTCAGCTTACATTTCTTAAAGGATAAGGTAGAAAGAGAAGTAGAGAGGGGCTAGTATGAATGTGAAGGAAAGTACAAATAATGAGGATGAAAATGACTAGGGGTACAAAACCTTATTGCTTAGCTTCTCTTTGTGAGACTTGGTCTATGTCCCAGGACTTAGCAGACAGAAGTGAGTCCTTGTTTGATCACTGACTGCCCGATATTTATACATTGAAGTTCTTATGAATCCAACAACTGAGTTGGCTATATTAGGATTAGGAATGTAAGGTTAGTGACCTATCAGCTTGGTAGAATTCATCTAATTCAGACAAGTTTTCTAATCATCGTACCCTTGTGGTTGATAAGTTTGATCACAGTCCAGACCACCTGCTGATGGACTGTCCCCTAAGTCTCCTTTCCATTTGATCTTATGAACCAGCCCAGCAATGAAAATCAAATATGAGAGCAGAGACCCATAAGATATCGACTCTATATACAACCCACTTTATTCCTGAGCCACCACTACCACCACCACCATCATTATCATCAGGGAGTGCCCATGGGACTAAAAGGTGAGCTATGCACACATTTGCATGCTTGTGATTAATACATTTCCTTATTTTTGATACTTGGAGGGCTTATGTCCCTTTGTAGAACTTGAAATTTCCCTCACACACTTGCTCCTTGTCATGATCACTGGAAATCCAATGAGAAAGAAGTGTGATGCTCATGGGAGGGTTAAAAATGATCATGGAAAGATGGGGTACAATCAACTGTTACTATTGTAACTGTTACTAACTGTTGGCTAGTTAAAAGTTTTGCATAAGAGTAGTGACTGAGCCTGTGATTTAATTGGTAAGCAAATAGTCTTTCAGAGCTGCCCAAGTCTATGAATGTTTAAATGATTTGCCCATGGTCATACAACCAACATGTCAAAATTGGTACATGAACTCAGTTTTTCTTGGCTTCACAGTGAGTTTTGTATCTGAGATTTCTATCTGTGTCAACATTTTCCATTTCTATTTTAGAAAGTTCTTCAAATTATACCTTTTTTACCTGTCTCATTTTTACCTAAAGTATATTGGATTCTCTCACTGGACTAACACATAATGTCTGCTACATTTTCTTCGGATATGCCTTCAAATATTTGCACATAGAGTGTGTGTAGTTCACTCAAAACTGAGAATATTGCATTCACAACATCCCATGTCACATCTGCTTCAATTTGGAAAACTAAAAGCATGGCATATCTCCATTATGTTTGAAAGGACTTTTGAAATTGTCTAGGCTAACTCCCAAAGCATTGAAAGATTTCACTATGCCATTCCTATCCATTTCTCACCAGTCAAAGAATACTCCTATTGACAGCCATTTCATTACCTTCCAATGCAGCCCACTTAATTGGGAATCAATGTTTCCATACATTGAATTCAAATTTATCTTCCTGTTGATTTCATCCACAGAACCTCATTTTGCCTTCCAGATTGAGGAACAAAAAGTAAATCAAAGTTTCATAGGATCTTAGTTTTAAAGTGTTGAGGAAACTCAGAGGCTCTCTAGACCTGAATATTTATGTTGCACATGAGGACATTGAAGCCAATGTTCTACTTATCTATACAAGAAACTGAGTCATCTGGGTTGACAGTCCCTGTTTTCACTGGGGCATACAATCTCCTCTTGTTCCTTCTTTTTTTCATGACACCTTGATAGATATTGGAAAGTAAATTAATCCTTCTCTTGGTTTTCTCCAATCTAACTATGCCACTAACTGCCCTTTTTGCCACAGTACCTACAGCTGTTCTGGTGAGATAGGGAGGAATGGTTAGTCTCATTCTCTCAGAAGCAAATACAGCTCACAAATGGAAGAAATGTGAGGGATTTTCTTGTCTCAATTGGAACTGAATAAATACATGTTCACCAATGCAGCTATTCCTTTGTGGGAGTCTTCTCATGAGTAAAGTTCCTTAGGCATATATTTCTGCTTCAGGGGAACGTTTGTTATCAATTATTATAATAGTCTGTAATACTTGCCTTTCTTATTTGTAGGCTCAGGAATTATCCAATTGTTAGGATATTTTGACCTTATCTGGGGCTGAAATATACCTCTCTGAAGATTCTACCTTTCTTGCTGAAACAACCCATCAAGTGATTTATTTAACATATATATATATATATATATATATACATATATATATATATATGTATATATATATATATATATATATAAATCACATTTTTAAAGCTCTTCTTTACACAGTATGTACTATATTAGAGAGTAGAAAACCAAGTATAATGAGAAATCAATGAAGACAGGAAATATTACTAGACAGGATAAACAGGGCAAGTTTAATGGAGGAGGTAAAATGAAAGGAACAGAAAGGTAGCTGAAGAGAGGAAATATATCCATATCTGAGTAACCAGGATGGTAAAGACATTGAAGGCCATGTCCTTTTCTTTGGAGCTGTTTAGCTCAGGTGATATCAGAATAAATAGGCTAAATGATGGTTATCTTCAAATATCTGAATGGTTATTCCATATAAGAGTGGCTCTACTTGGTCACATGAAGCAGAACTAGGAAAATACACTTATGTTTAATATAAGGAGGACAAATGGAAACATCATACTTCAGGAATTTGTCCTATTCCAAGGCAGAAGAATTTGCTTTGGTCTCAACTAAGTCTTTCATCACTGATGGTCTTCAAGTAGGAGAGTAATGTGGAGGAGCTTAAGGAGGAGGTAATGATTGGAGTTCTGCACAATGGTTCTCAGATCATGTTCAAATGATTCTTCTTTTTTCCAGTTCACAAAGAATCTTGGAAAACCTGTTTTAAGGAACATGTGACAGTTTAGAATGGAGTAGTCCTGATCGCTACCTCATTTAACATTCAAATATTCTAGAATTTTGTCCTGTTTAAGGCAGTGGAGGAGACAGGGCCAGAAATAAGTGAAAATATAAAGCGTACTAACGGGTCCATTTGATCCCTCTCCGTCTCTATCTTTCTCTCTCTGAATCTGTCTCTATCTCCTTGTCTCTGTCTCTTTCTGTCTCTGTGTCTCTGTCTGCCTCTTTCTCTCTATTTCAATTTTACTGGTGGTGACCGTAGCAAGGACTGCTATTAAAGCCTCCAAGTGTGAAGAAAGAGGTAGCATCAGTGAGTTTACTCTCCCTAACCAGACTGACATAATGCCAAGAGCTCATGCCGTGACTTTTTCTTTTCTCCTGAACCAGTTGTGTTTCAATTGTTCCTGCTCTTAGTGGAATGAGTGACTTTTGCAAAGTTGTTAGGGCACCACAATTCCAGACACTAAAGTTTATATCAGATTTTACAAGCCAGGACAGTCCTTGAAAAGCAACCTTCAGCATCCAACTGAAGAATGTATCATCCAGTTAGCAAGGCACTATGTTCTGCAACAAGGGAATATGGTTTGTGCTGTGCCTGATCCACATTCAGAAATAAACTTCTTTAAAGCAACTATATTCAGTTTGAACCCACTCTCCCCAGGGACCAAGATAATAGAAGGAAAAGTGTATTTTCATTTCTCAGATTTCACACTTTTATTTTTGTTATGTCTTTTCAGAAAATATCCCCTTACAAAAACTATTTGATGCTAATTTATTAAATCAATACTGGTATGCTAATCACTACTATAAGTGATATTGTGGAGATATTATTAACTATCAGTTGCAATTGATATGAGTGAGAATAGACTAGGATGAGGGCTCAATCTGACATTATGATTGATATGCCAATCACGCCAATCTAGGGGGTAGTCCTAGATCCCTTATTGAGACAATAGCCTCACTTTGGAGACCCAACTTGCAGTTGTAAGTGGGATATGACATAAGGACCCTCAGCGGACAAGTGAGGTTCTCCATTATCATTTGGACTAGATGATTTCTAAAGTTATTTTGGAATCTGAGATTCTGTGAGATTCTACCGTTATTTAAAACCTTCTTTTGATTCACTCTCTCTTGGTGTATGACTTCTCACACATGCACTCTCTATTCCATAAACACAAAATCCTTAAAATAATGTGTGCACACTATTTTTGTCTAAAGACATTCAGTGTAGACCTCTTGCTAACCTTTCTAGTCAATTCCACTTCATGTTCTTTCATGTGTTTCAGTTCTAGTTACATTGGCTTATTCAGTGTTACTCGTATGTGGATACTTTTTCATAACATAGCAGAAAATGTGTGAAATCTAGTCAGTGGAGCAATATTGAACTCCTGTGTATTTCTTACTAATTTTATCATCTCCAGAAAATCCTTTAACCTTTTTAAGCTTACTTGCTCTGATGAGAATGAGGAGGATGAACTAAATGAACTCAAAGTTTCTTTTTAGTTTGACATCGTTGATTCTATGAACTCCATTCTCCATATCTTTATATGGATTTACTCCAACTTACAAAATGTACTTTCTCATCACTTCTGTCATGTAGAAAACTTGCCTTTCTTTAAATCACAGCTTAAGTGTCTCCTCCAATAGGTAGACTTTCTGATTCCTCCACTTCCAGTAAACCACTGTCTTGCTCTTTGGGAGTTAATCTTTCCCTTCATAAGGTATTTCTTGATTATATATCTCTCCTAGGCTCTGGAGGATGGTACACTTATAGACCTCATAGCTGACATTTCAGTTCACTCTGAGTTGGTCACTCATCCAGAGGATGTTATCCTGGATGGGTTCTTCCTTAGTGTGTCTCAGTTCCAACTGCAGACATTAACATCAGTGACTGTTTCTTTATGTTAATGCTTATTGTTTTCATTATTAAGTCATTTCAGTTATGTCTGGTTCTTCATGATCTCATTTGAGGTTTTATTGTCAAGATGCTGGAATGGTTTGTCATTTCTTTCCACAGATTATTTTACAGATGAAGAAATGGAGGTAAACAGGGTTAAGCGACTTGCCCAGGGTCACACAGCTAATACGTGTCTCAGGGCAGATGAGTTTTCCTGATTTGGGGACTGTCATTCCATCCACTGTACCATCCACATGATAAAATATTGGCATCAAACAAATTTACTAATTAGAATTGACAAATTTGAATGAATGGTTTCAAACTAGCCTCAGCTTCATGTTTAAATATATATATATATTGCAAAGATGTGTCTAATCCTTTCAATAAATCACAAAATGCATCCTTTCTGACATTATCCATAATTTTCTAATAATCAAAGTATTTTATTCCTTTCAAATTTATTAAGGATTTAATTGGAACTAGTGTATATTCTTTGAAAGATTGGCTTTTTTCTAGCTATCTAGATCTTCTGTTGTTAATTGGAATGTGGCTAGATCTCAAACTTAACATAGTAATTGTATTCATTTAATAAATATACTGTGACTGATCAAGTGGAGGACTGCCCATCAGTCCAGATGACTAACAGGTATCTAATCAAGAATGTCTTAACACTTCTAATAAAAGAGGAAAAGTTTTATCCAGATAAACTTAGCCACTGAAAGTAATTGCAACCAAGTGTTTTTCTCTCTACTTTCTTCTTCTACACCATTTCAGTCTCATCCAAGAAAATGTCAGATTGCTATCTACTGCAGTTTATAAATTGAAATAAGTCAGGGAAAAATGTATTATTTGTTCTAAATATGTTTAATGGATGATTTCAAAATGTGCTACTTCAATTGACAATCCCACGTCTTACAATTCTGACAAAGAAAATCCAGACTTCTTTAACAATGACTCCCTTTCTACCATCATACAAGATTTGAGCCCAATTAGAAGTTCTATGCCACATAACAACTTCTTAGTGTTCCAACCTGAACCAGAGATCCTTAGACAAGCAAAAAAAGGGTGCTATTTGGAGTCCTCCAGAACAGTTTTTGGAAGATGATGATGGACTAATCATTTCACAGGAAAATGCCAGTTGTTTTTCATCAAGTCAATTGGGAATGATGCAGTGCAGCTGCAAACATCAGTGTTTCAGTTTTCAGCCTCCAAGTCACAAGTTCAGTCTCTGAAGTCGGCAGTTTCTTCAGACATTCTCTCCTTACTGACTATGGATGCATGGCAGTTACAGCCTACCTATGGTTGCTATGTTCAATTATTCATGATGCACACTCTCCTAGTCTTGGGCAGTGGGGGTATTATGTCTGCTTTCTAAATCAGCTATCACCTGAGCGTGCAGGGATAAGGAATTTCGGTAACTGCCTTCGGTGAGTAGTATGTTACCTTCTGGCTAGTTTGAGTGAATCATAAAACTGCTTGCAACTGCCTTGTCAAGAATATTTTCCAAAGGCCTGGAGGAGAGATGAACAGCTCCTTGTTTTGCAAATATTTCAGAAGGCTTTCTTCTGGAGCTTTATGGAACATTAACGTTAGAATTAGGAAGTGGAGGTGTTTGTTCATTATCTGAAGTCCTCTTGCTGTAAAACAGCAGAGTAAATTAATGAAGCTCTTCTACCAACCAGCCATAAATGTATCTGTCAGTCACCACAAACTCCTTCCATTTTGAACTTCTAATTTACAAAAAAATTACCATATGTTAAAGTATATCTCATTTCAATTTTTTTTCATACGTATTTTCAGATAGCTAGATAGTTCAGTGGATAGATCACCAGACTTCGGATAAAGAAGACCTCTATTCAAATTTCGCCTAAAACATTTACTAACTGATTAACACAAGCCAAGTCACTCAATCTCTGTCTATCACCATTGCTTTTATCTCTAATGTTGCCATAATAATAGCACCTATTAATAGAATTGTTGTGAGCAGATAAAATAACCTATGTAATATGCTTTGCAAATCTTAATGCACTATATAAAAGCTTATAATAGTCTCTTACTATTTCTACTACTATAGTTTTCACTAGATTTATAAAACCTTGAGGATTTAATTTCTATACTAGTAAAATTAGAGTAATAATCCTCATTTAGATCTTAGTTTTTAAACATAGAAATGTCTTCAATTTCATAAGACCATCAATCTGGAGTGGAAATTGATCTCTTGGGCATTTATTACAACTCTCTCCATTATAGGTGAAAAAGTAAGGCTCAGGGTGGCTTAGTATCTTTTCCAAAATCATGTAAATTATAATTAGGGTCAAGATTTGTACCAAGACCAAGAGAATGGAGCCTTTCTACTGTGTCTTCTCATCTTCTGTTTTATAAATCTGAGTCACAGAAGAGTTAATTGACTTGCCAAAGGTCTCACAGGTATTTATTAAGGAAGGACCTGTACCTATGTCCTATAACCCCCAACCCATCATTCTTAATACTACAGCATACTGTTTGCCATTATTGACTTCCATATTTTGTAGTGAGTATTACAGGAGATAATGTGATAAGATTTACATTTTATAAAGTGCACAGAACTGCAAAAGTTAACTTTTATCTTTTATTTTAACAAGTAAAGAGACCATCATTTTATTAATATTAGACTTCTTATGTTTCTTGCCATACTGAGAAGCATATTGTTGACCGCACAGAATAAGAGGGTCAGAAAATTAGAAGCAGAGAAAAAGGGAACAGCTATCTATCCAATGTCACAATGGATAGAGCACCAGTCTAGGAGTTAAGAGGACCTGAGTTCAAATTTGGCCTCAAACACTTACTAGCTATGTGATCCTGAGTAAGATCCACTTAAATCCAGTTGTCTCCAAAAGGGAAAGAAATAAACATAGCCTCAGACTTCACAGAGTTCAACATTCTCAATTTAGGGATGAGGAAATTGAAACCCAGATGTGTCAAGCAAGTATACCAAGTCACACAGGGACACATAATAGGTATTAAGCAGATATTTTGCTAATTGAATTGAGCAGCACATCCTAGTGGCAAATGACCTAAATTTAGAGTCACAATTGCTGAGTTCTAATTTTGTCTGACACTAACTGTGTAACCATCTTTTTACAAGGGGTTGAGCTATAAGACATATGCTATGAGAAAGTCAGTGACAGAAAGCAAGATCTCATATAGTAATATATTTATAACAACACAACAAAAAGAGAAATAAAATATGACAATAAATTTGAGAATGATTAAATAATTTTGCTATATTAATATAGGGAAATAGTATAATGAAAAACGGTGGCCATGACTCAGAGAAATAAAGGAAGGTTTCTGTGAAGTGATACAGAGCAAAGAAAGACCAAGAAAGTCATTCATCCTCCCAACAAATATTGTTAAAAATCAAAAGGTAATTGAAATTTGATTAATTTTAATGAACAATGTTGCTCTGAGAAAACTAAAGATTAAAGATATGGTCCTCTTCTGAGTAGGGGAATCAGGTAATGTGTTTTTGGAATTGTGCATACATTGTTACCTGCCATTGCTTTGTCAGTTAATTTTTACTCATTTTTTCCCTTATAAAACAGAAACTTCAATGATGGGAGGGGGCAGGTATAAGCTAGGGGATTACTGTGGTATAAAAAAGATATAAGTGAAAATATGATTAAAGTATTAAGTACAAAGATCTAGAGCAGAGATATCAGATATCCAAAAGACCAACAGGTGGAAAACGCTCCCAGTGCTACCTAAACTAAATTAAAATATAACTTTAAAATATTTAACAAAATATATAAAAATACAACAGAACATAGAAAATGATGATGTGTGATTTTCTAAGTTCATGTGCCACACATAGATGTCGATCTTTATGGATGATGTAATGGCCCCGTTTCTATTTGAGTTTGACACCAGCCTAGAACATTGTACTCATTCATAAATTGGAAGTTATAATTGTAGCTCAGTAGTCATGTATTATAATGCACTCATTTTACAATTAGTTAGAATTACGTGCAGAGAGGAAATAGCTTGTTCAAAGTCACCTAAATCATAGTGATAAGAACAATACCAGTTAGCATTTATACATCACTTTAGAGTTGACAGGACACTATATATGTTCTGTCATTTGGACCTCACAACACCCTGGAAGAAAGGTACTGCATTTTCTCATTTTATAGATGAGAAAACTGAGACTGAAGGAAGTAAGTGAATTCCCCAAGATCGTACAGCTAGCAAGCTAATAAAGATCTAAGTCAGGATTTGAATTCTCATCTTCCTATATCAAATCAAGTACCCTACCTATTCAGCTCACTAGATGCTTAGAAGATACAGAGATTTAAACCTGGGCCCTTTGATTTCAAAGCTAATGCCTTTTGCATTGTCATGCTACCATAGGTGTTATAAATAGAATAAAAACTTAGGGAGGGATGTTTTAGCCCAAGAAGATGTCAGTACCTTGAGGATAGGCACTGTTTCATTTTTGTAGTCAATAGGTTAATAAATATTAAATAAGTACCTGGTATGTGCCAGATACTGTGTTAATCACTGAGCATAAAAAGAGGGACAAGAAAGTTCTTGCCAATGGGGGAAGAAAACATACAAATACAAACAGAAAAGTAGGGGAGGGAGACAAAGTTACCTAGTGCTCATGGGCATAATGGAGAAGTCCAAAGAAGCCCACAGAAGCAGAGAAATATGGGAAATAAAGAATGGATGATCTGTTCCCTTCTTAAATGATGTTTCTGTAATAAGAGGTATTTATGCTTCAGTCTGAGGAAGAGAAGGGTATCAGGGGCAGAGGGTACTGAAGACATATAACCTCTAGTAATGGCATCCCCAGTTCCCAGTACAATACTTATCACCTGGTAGATATCTAATGGAAGGTCGTTGATTGATTATTGATGGCTGGATGTTTCAGCAGGAGGGGGTAAAATAAAATTACGATTCAGCAGAGACATAGGGGGAATCAAAGTGGATGCTCCTCATCACTCCATAATTACAAAGGTGTAAAGTTTCTGTTTCTTCCCTGTCCCTCCTGAATCTTTCCTGCCAACAACATGACTATGCATAAGTCTTGTGTTGTTTGACAGAACCATTACAGAGACATTCTAGGCCTTGCTTGCTAAAACAGAAATGTTCCCCAAATGAGAATAAATCATTTTCCTGAAAGGTCAACCACTTTCTTCCAGCAAAACCCTAATTTAACATAAGGCAAATGATGCAGTCTATAATTTGGGCTTAAGATCCACATGACTGATACCACCATTACTCACTAGAAATATTTGACAGTCTTCTTCTCAGCCTGAATGCTGACATTCTCTTGGCAGTTATGAGGGTAAGCGCAGTATTGTTATGCACAAACTCTATATTTTCCACATGTCTTATTTGCAATTCCTGTGCTAAATCAACCTGATTTCTATTCTCTGGAGTCTATCCTCATGCAGGGCAAAGTCCATAGGCCTAAACATTTCTAAATTGAAAATGGTGGCTCTTTCCATCAATGTTCTGTACAGAGTAATTACAGTGCTCCCCCCCATCTGCTTATGAACTCTTGTCCCAGCCCCCCTGGCTCTGAATGCCATTAGACATGCTGTTGCTTCTAAGAGGAAGTTTACACCATCATTACTGCAGCTTGCTGAATATTGGCACTTCCTGGGCCTGTTATATATTATAACAAAAGGGGCATAAACTGGAATTGATTTCATTAGAGAAATTTAACACCCACAAAATAATGGTGCTGATTCTTCTTTAGCGACACGATCACATTACAGTGTTGCTTCCCTAAATTAAAAAATGCTATCAAGTCAGCAGTAAATTCTGGAGCGTGTTACTGAGCAAACTCCAAAGGCCATTTAGAGGCCAGGAGCAAACATTTATCAACAGAAACAAATTAGACAGAAAGTTTAAGAATCAGCTTTTGTTCCAGGAAACTTTGATGAGTGCATCATCTTCTCAGTCAAGGGTTCCTCTTCCTGGCTTCTGATACTTTGCTTAGTTCTGTGACTCAGCAACATATTCCATTGACCATGAAATAATCCTTTGGAATGTAGGTCAAGCAAGTGGAATGGTTCAAAGGATTCAGGAGTCTATAAAGGTTTGAACTGTCAACTTCATCATCTTTTCATCTCTGTCTCTCTGTCTCTCTCTCTCTCTCTGATTTCTCTTTCTCTGTTTCTGTCTCTGTTCCATGGTCTCTCTTTCTTCCTTTATTTTCCCTTCGGCTTCACTTTATCCCTTCCATCCTGTGCCTGTGTGGCCCCATGTTTATATCATCAGCACAGGAGGTAGGCAGAATTGATCAATTTCAACTTGAGACACTTGCTAATTGTTTGACCCTGGCCAAGTCACTTAACATCCCTCTCCTTTACTTTTCTGAAATGCAAAATGGTGATGGTTATTTATATCTATTTTGTTGTTGTGAGTGATAACTGAGATAATATTTCTAAAGCATCTAACACAGTGCCTGACGCTGTCCATTTGAAGAAAGATCTCAGTGTGGTCTTCGGAATCTTCCTAAGACAATTCAAATGGAAGCAATCCAGTTTTCTTGCATGGCACTGGCAGATTGTCCAGGTTTCACAGATATACCACAATGAGGTCAGCACAATGACTCTGTAGACCTTCAGTTTGGGAGGTACCCTAATACCCTTTCTCTTCCATACATTCCTTTGGAGACTCCCAAATATTGAGCTAGCTCAGGGAATGTGTGCTGTCAATATCATCATCAATGTTTACATCCTGGGGTGGGAGCCAAGATGACGGAGTAGAAAGATTCACATATGCTAGCTCCGAACCGACAGCCCATGGATCTCCTGTAAAAAGAACTCCCAAAAAATTGTGGAGAAGTGGAAGTCTCACAGAAACAGAGTGAAGGAGATTTCCATTCTAGAGAACCCTGAAAAACTGACCCCTAAGTTGCTTCACGCACTGGACAGGAGATGAGCCCAGCCCTTCCCTGGTGGCACAGCAAAGAGAGGAGCAGATCTGAGCAGGCTTCAGGGACAGAATCTCCAGCCGCCAAGAAGGTCCCTCCACCCACAGATGCTCAGGTCAGTGAGAGAGACTTCTGGGCCGGCCGAGAGGGGATCAGGGTGTCTTCATAACTCAGGCCCCCTCGGGAGGCCGCAGCAGAGGCAGCAGGCAGCCAGAGGCTCCTGGAGCAGGCAGGAGATCTGCAGGAGCTCCATTACTGAAGCTCTCTGCATAAACCCCCTGAGGGAACTGAGTCTGGGAAGCGACCCGACACCCACCTAAGAATCTGACTTAATCTTACCCTCAATAGCAGCTGGGCCCGCCACTGAAAGCCCTGAGGCTGGGGAGGAGCATTTGAATCTCAAACCCCAAGCACTAGCTGGGAAGACCCAGGCAGGGGTGGAGAGGAATCTCAGAAGTCAAGTAACTGGCTGGGAAAATGCCCAGAAAGGGGAAAAAAAAGCATAAGACAATAGAAGGGTACTTTCTTTGTGACCGGATGATTCTGCCCTTCCTCTCTGACGAGGAAGAAAACTGCTTACCATCAGGTACAGATATAAGAGTCAAGGCCTCTGTATCCCAAACATCTGAAATAGATATCCAATGGGCTCAGGCCATGGAAGAGCTCAAAAAGGATTTTGAAGATCAAGTTAGACAGGTGGAGGAAAAACTGGGAAGAGAAATGAGAGAGATGCAAGAAAAGCATGAAAAACAGGTCAATACCTTCCTAAAGGAGACCCAGAAAAGTGCTGAAGAAAATAACACCTTGAAAAATAGGCTAACTCATTAGCAAAAGAGGTTCAAAAAGCCAATGAGGAGAAGAATGCTTTCAAAAGCAGAATTAGCCAAATGGAAAAAGAGGTTCAAAAGCTCACTGAAGAAAATAGTTCTCTCAAAATTAGAATGGAACAGATGGAGGCCAATGACTTTCTGAGAAACCAAGAAATCACAAAACAAAACCAAAAGAATGAAAAAATGGAAGATAATGTGAAATATCTCATTGGAAAAACAACTGACCTGGAAAATA
>CM053769.1:112911646-112940385 GCA_028658325.1 Potorous gilbertii
AAAGACCAGAGCTAAAAAGAAAATGTGACTTTCAAACACAAGAATGAGAAGAAGCATGAAAAAGTAAACAGCATAGAGAAGTCATAAGGGACTTACTAAAGTTGAACTGTTTACATTTGTACATGGAAAGACAATATTTGTAACTCTTGAAACTTTAACCTTAGCCTTATTAAGATGATACTTCCATTGATTTTTCTACCAGATATTACAATTGATATGAGGATGGCATCGTTCTGGGCACCATATAGTCAGATGAAAGGCAGCATGAATAATTACATCTATGGATCAAAAAAGGATGGTTGTTGAACTTTAAATGTCATTCTGTCATTAACACATGTTGTGACCATGAACAAGTCAGTCCCTCTATTTCATTAGAAAACAACTATATCATTAGAAAACAATGACATTGGACTAGTGGTTCTTTACCCTTTTTGTGTTTCATAACACCCTTAGGAATTCTAACAAAGGTTTCATGTCTCTTCTCAGAATGTTTTTTATAAAAATAAAATAAAATCCATAGTATTACCAAATAAATCAATAATACTGAAATGAATTTATCATTGTTTTCAAAAAATCTTCCATGGTCACCAGGTTAAAAACCTCTGGAGATGATCACTCTTTTCTGCTCTGTCATCCTTTGATTCTATCATTAATACAGATTGCTCAGTTCCCACTAGAAATAAATGAATACATTCCAGATTTATTCAGTTAATTATATTTCAGCACCCTTGACAAGTAGTCTGCTACCCACCATCATGTGTATTATCTTGTTGTCAGAGTTTTCCTTTAAAATAGTAGTACTTCTACATGATTCTTCATTGTCAAACTTCACATCTCTCATTCCCGTAAAATGAGCTGAAAACCTTTTCTTTTACAACCAAGATGCTTGTGAATTTTCTGGTCTGTTCACTTTGCTCCTATTTTCTGTCTATGTTATTATTTATCATTTCCCCTTTAAGATAACTGCATTAAAAAATATGGTGATCATTTATTTTAAACCTAAGCTACATTCACTGTTAATCACCACAGTGCAGGAGGCATTGGATAGTGTATTCTGGGCAAAGATCCAGTCTTGGAGATAATAATAGAGTCCTTCCACCAAATCCAACCAATGTTAGTTTTTATGAGCAGCAGTGGTCAGCATATTAACAGAAATGTTTTATTTTGCCACAGTCTTAAAACTTCCATAACCTTGTGAGAGGTTTCATTAAGTCGTTTCTCAAAGTAATGCATCATTCATTTGTTCAGAGTAATGAATGAAAAATTTTAACCATGATGAGATGAAAATCCTATCTTCCTGATACAGGATCATGATGCTGAAGAGTAACTGAAGCCCTGGGATTAAGATTTAAAATACATGTGTCATGGAAACTTATTGCCCAATAAACTAGGCAATTCAGACCTTGCATCATGCAAATAGACTTCTATTCTTGACTACAGATGCTGTTCTAAAAGAAAGAAACAATTTGCTGAGAAATAGGCACATGCTGAGGAAAATAACCTGCCCTCAGATTGTGTGCTAGGCTTAAGAATGTGCACTAGAATTGTTCATATGGAAAGAGATGGAATTGACTAAGGTCATTTTGTATTCCCAGCATGCCTGACCTTCAATCCTTACTTCTCTGAAACTCACAGAAAGCCCAGGCTGCTGTGTCTCCTTTCTCCCCCATGGATTCCCATCACGTTACCATTGACTGCTCTCTCCAGCACAAGCAGATGGAACTTTCAATGTCTCATTTGTGGAATGACAATTCACCCTTGGAGTGCTTTGGGAGACATTAGTTCATAGAATCACAGACTCAGAAGGCTAAAGGGGAGCTGAACAGTCGTCAACAAATCTATGACCCATGATCTAAGCCAAACCTCTTCCCAATAAAGAAAAAAGAAAATACACACATGAATATTCATAAAATACATGTCTCCATGTAAATATATACACATAGACATACCACACTCACCTGTGTGTTTAGGTGTATATAAAGAACATTATACTTATATGCATGTGTATACACATATGTATATTCCAACATTCCTGAAAGTCTTTGCTTGAAACCTTCAAGTGATGAGTTCCTCACTAATTTGGGAGACAGTCTATTTCCTTATGTCTCTGTAACTTTCATTCATGTTACCATAATTATGTCTCCTGGAACCTCATAAAGTATGTAAAATCCTCTTTTATGTGTTGATCCTTAAAACAGTCAAAAGGGCTGTCATTTCTTCTTATTCTTCTTAAGCACCCCCAGTTTTGCTAACCATTCTTCATAAGACAAGATTTCTAGATTCCTCTTATTCTGAACAATTGGTAAGCACAATGAGTTCTATAGTTAAGGATAGACTTCAAGAGCAAACCTTGGGATCTTTGGGAAGGAAAAGATATCAGCAAGGTCTTAAAATAGACCAGTATTATCAAAAGAAAGTTGACAGGAATTAATAGAAGAGCAACAATCACAATGTAACAGTATAACCCTGAGGTTCTTTGATACTTTAGAAAAACTCTTCAGGGAAATTCACAGAGCAGAAGGAGAATGGAAATCAATTACATCTAGAATCATTTATTAGGAATCTTAAATCTTTTTTGAATGAGATTTTTTTTTATGAATCCAAGATACATTAAGAGATGAGATTAAGGAACTGGTAAACATTTACTAGGAAGAAATAGTAAAATTATTAAGCTAATTCTTTAGAGCTCATCTTTGGCTACCACCAGGTTGGAAGACTTAAGCACATGAATGGATCTGGGATCTCATCAATGTTGTTAACCACTGCACCAACCCTCCCACAGTTGTTCAACTCTTTTTCTTATATTCCCATAAATTCCTTCATATAGGATTCATCTATTCAGCACATCAAATTTCTAAGAACTTTTTTAAATAATATATAATAAATAATGTGTTAATCTCTGGCAATAAGAAGAAAGACAATTAAAAAATAAAATCTACCCTCAAGGAAAAGGCATTGTATGGGGAGCAACTACATGTAAATAAAAATTAAGGAAGGAACCAAGCTTTTATTAGCACCTTCTATGTGCTAGGCACTGTTTTAAGAACTTTGCAAAAATATCCAATCTTCATAAAAGCCTCTAGTATGTAGAAACTGTATTTTGTTTTTATTTTACTGCTGAGAAAACTGAGGCAGATGAAGTATAAATGTTTTTTGCTTGATTATATAGTAATTGTTAGAGGTCACATTTGAACTCAGGGCTTCTTGACTACAAGTCTGATTTCTCTATCCACTAGATCACCTAGGTGTCTCTATTCATGGAAATAAATGATATATACAGAATAGATGGAAGGTAATCTCAAAGGTGATGGGAATGCTTGACATTCTATATTTGCCAGTGGAAAATATAAACTGTCCACCAGTTATCCCTTACTCTAATTACATAATGCATACACTTTTCTTTCCAGACAAATTTTCTTACAGAATTCTTTACATTTCTTCCTTTTCATGATTTTTCATTGTGAGGTACTGTAGTCTATTTATGTAAAATGACGTAATTCTCTGGTAAGCTATGCAGACAGGGTATTACAACAGAAAGAACAGCTTTGTAATCAGAGATCTACCTGTATTCAAAATTCATCTCTGATGGTTGTTACCTGTGTAACATTGTTCATATTATTTATCTACTCTGGGCCTCAGTTCCTCATTTATAAAATCATTAAGTTGGACTTATTGGTTGCTGAGCATCCTTTGATTTCTAGTTGTTCTTTAAAAAAAAACTCAATGGTACTTTTTGATGACAATTAACTTTAATTCTTTGAAATTGTAGCATTTTTCTGCTTAGAACCACAGAAAGTTGACAGAAGAAGAGTGGTATTACAAAGATGGACTAGCTGGTCTCTATGAAATTAAATATCCTGCTTTTCTGCTCTTTTTCAAATTTAGAATTTGGGGCTCAAATCATTACACATCCACAGAGTACGCAAAGCTAATAAAATGGTAAAATGGTCAAAGCTAATAAAATGGTAAAAATGGTCAAAGCTAATAAAATGGTAAAATGGTCAAAAAATCTTGGACTGAGTTCTAAGACACATCGTATATAGAATTACATGGATGATAGGTCTACCAACTTCTTGAAGGGTCAGACTTCATTTGGAGCATCATAGGATCATGATTTAGATCTGTAAGTGTTCTCAGGGCCATCTAGTTTAAAATCGTTCTTTTGGTTTCAGTCTATAGAAGATCTCAAAAAGGATTTTGAAAGTTAAGTAAGAGAGGTAGAGGAAAAAATCTGGAAGAGAAATGACAGTGAGGCAAGAAAATCAATGAAAGAGTCAACAGCTTGGTAGGGGAGACAAACATACACACACACACGCAAATACTGAAGAAAGTTACATCTTAAAAAAACACATTAAGACAAATGATATAAGAAACCAGTGAGGAGAAGAATGTCTTAAAAATCATAATTAGTCAAATGCAAAAGGAGGCACAACAATTCACTGCAGGATAAAAGAACTCATTAAAAATTAAAATTGGTCAAGTGGAAAAGCAGGTACAAAAGCTTGGTATACAAAAATAATTCATTAAAAAAATAGAATTGAGTGAATGGAAGCTAATGATTTCATGAGAAATTAAGAAACAATAAAACAAAACCACAAAAATGAAAAAAAGGAAGAAAATTTGAATGTTTCATTGGAAAAGCAAAAGTGCTGAAAATAGATCTAGGACAGATAATTTAAAATTATTGGACTAGTTGAAAGTCATGATTGAGAAAAGAACCTGGACAACATTTTTCAACAAATTACTGAGGAAAGCTCCCCTGATATTCTAGAACCAGAGGGTAAGTCATTGAAAGAATATGTCAATTGCCTCCTGAAAGAGATCCCAAAATGAAAACTCTACAGAACATAGTAGCCAAATTTCAGAATTATCAGGTCAAGGAAAAATTACTTCAAACAGCCAAATACAATTTAAATATTGTGGAGTTACATCAGGAAAAGGCAATATTTAGTAGCTTCTACCATAAAGGATCAGGTGGCTTGGAATATGATATTCCAGAGGGCAAAGGATCTAGGATTACAAGTGAGAGTCACCTACCCTGCAAAACTGAGTATAATCATTCAGATAAAAAATGAACTTCAATGAAACAGGGTTTTCAAGCATACTTGATGAAAAGACTAGAGCTGAGTAGAAAATTTTACTTTCAAACACAAAGTGCAAAAGAAGTATAGTAAGGTAACAGGAAATAGAAATCATAAACGATTTGACAATATGAAATGCTTTGTATTCCTACATGGTAAAATGATGTTTATAATTTTTAAAACCTTTCTCATTGTTAAGGCAGTTCGAGGGAATATGGATAGCTAGAAAGTACAAGTGTGAATTGAATTTAATGGTATGATTACCTTAAAAAAAATAAGTGATGAGGAAGAAGTATGCACTGAGAGAAAGGGAAAGGCAGAGGTAGAATGGGGTAAATTATCTCACATAAAAGAGGGAAGAAAAAGTTATTACAGAGAAAGGGAAGAGTTGTGAGTTAAGGGGAAGTGAATGAACCTTACTCTCATCAGAACCTGACTCAAAGAGGAAATGATATACACACTCAATTAGCTATCAAAATTTACTTTATGCAACAAGAAAGTAGAAGAGGAAAGGGAAACGTGAAGAGGGGGTTATAGAAAGGAGTGCATATTGGGGGAGGGGGTAGTGAGAAGCCAAAACTTCTGAGCAAAGACAGGGTGAAAGGAGAGAGAAAATAGAAAAAAATGATTGGATGGAGGGAAATACAGTTAGCGATAGTAACAATGGAAAAAAATGAATAAAGCTTCACTGATAAAATTTCTCAAACAAATACAGAATTGAGTCAAATTTATAAAAAATGAACCATTCCCCAAATGATAAATGATCAAATGATATGAAGTTTTCAGATGAAATAATTACACTTATCTATAGTCATATGGAAAAAATACGTCAACTTATTATTAATTGGAGAAATTCAAAGTGAAACAATTCTATAGTATTACAGCATACCTATTAGATTGGATAATAAGGCAGAAAAAGAAAATGATCAGTGTTGGAGGGGATGTGATAAAAATGAGACATCAATGCTCTGTTGGTGAATTTGTGAACTGATTCAACCATTCTGCAGAACAATTTGGAACTATGCTCAAAGGACCATAAAATCATATATAGTCTTTGACCCAATAATACCAGTAATAGGTCTCTATCCCAAAAGAGATTTAAGAAGAAAGGAAAGTTGCTATACATTTAAATATATTTGTAGTAACTCTTTTCTGATGGCAAAGAACCAGAAATTGAGAGGATGCTCATCATTTGGGAAACTGCTACACAAATTTGTGCCATGTGACTAGAATACTATTGTGTGATAAGAAATGATGAGCAGGACAGGGTCAGAAAAACCTAAGAATACTTCCATCAGGTGATACAAAGGAAATTATACTGTGTACCAAAAAATAAATAAAGCAGTGCTGTGCGATAATCAACTCTGAAGGACAGTCTCAGCAAGACAATGATCCAAGACAACTTTGAAGGATTTATGATGGAAAACATTATCCATTCCCCAAAAAAAGACTAACTGATGGTGTCTGAAAAGATTGAAACATACTTTTTAAACTTTATTTTTCCTGAGAAATTTTCTTCTGTTTTCTTTCACAAGATGACTAACATGGAAACGATTTACATAACTACCCATAACCTATACAGAATTGCATGCCTTCTCCATAAAGTGGGGGTGGGGATGGGAAGAGAGGAATGGAGAGAGTTGGGAACTCAAAATTTTAAAACTGAATGTTAAAAGTTGTTTTTACTTGAAACTGGAAAAAATAAAACAGTAAATAATGGGGGGGGGGCGGAATCATTTTTAGCTTCTTAAGGGGAAGGACTCTCTTTCATGATTGTATTTTTCTCTCCTGTGCTTAGCATTGTGCCTGATCAAAGTACCTAATATTTTCACTCAATCATTTATTCATTCATTCATTTAAATGCAGATGTTCCAGTGATTCACCTGCAAGATGAAATGAAAATAAAAATCAAAAGTAATTTTTAACAGTGATGCTTTCCACTGAACTTTGCTTTTGTTTTCCTAACATTTTAAGTGAACAGTTAAATTTAAAATAGAATTTGTAATCATTTACATTTTGATGCATCAATTATTTGAAATAATTAGAAGCTACATGAATGTGGAAAGCAATTATTAAAATTTTGCTTTATAAATAAAGGTGTATTTAAATTATTAGAGAAAATTAAATTTTTATAAGCAAATCAGCCATATGCATTAATATTAAGTGCTTGGGGATAACTAAAATTATTTGTGAAGAATCAAATTATTTCCCAATAAAGTCATTCTTGGCATTGTTACTAGATATTAGTAGTTGTCTTCTGGGTAGATTATGATGACATTTTTAAGTGAAAAGGATGCTAGATGGAGAGCAGCACAAAAAAAAAAGTCTTACATTTGGTAGACCCTCTAAAATTAGCACTTGTGTGATTTTTAATGAGTTATTAAATTAAAACATTTCCAAATTAGGAGGGGCTTTAGTGATGATCTATTCTAATATATACTCAGAAGGCATACTTGAATGAATAAATAAATGAATGAATGAATAAATGATTAACATTCCTGAAGTGGAAAGAGGTGTTTTAAGCTCTAGGATCACACCAAAAGCAAACCAGACAAACAAACAAACAAAACCAAACAAAGAAAAGAAAGAACAAACAGGAACAAAATCAGGAAACCAAACAATAAGAGTCTGTCCTCAAAATAATCACATTCCAATGGAAAAGCAAATATATATAGGAGATTGCAGTTTGTCAGATGGAAAGCTTAATTGATACTTAATTTATAGTATTGGAATAAACTAATTTATTTTCTTTAGTCTCATTTATATTGGTAAAACCAGATCCAGTATTGATGTTGTACTATTTGACAAAGACCAAGGATTCTGGTAACAAAAGCATTTTTCAAGATGAGAAAAGTGAAATTCAGTAAATATAGCTATAGAAGAAGGTAGAACCTTTGCCATTGGAGGAGTTGGTTGTTAGTTGACTTTCCAGAAAGAATGGATGATAATTACAAGTGCCAGAATAAAAGTAAGAAGAAGTGTTTTTGGGGTGTTAATATTGTCTGGGATATTGAGCTTACAATAGCACTGGGCTTACCCGTGGTAGTTGGTGAGCTATTGTGTTTTATCTTGGTGAAAGAGAGTTGGTTTTCTTATTCACAAGAGGTCTCCCAAGGATATCTATAGGAGGATTTTGGCCCAGGAGGCACTACTATTTAGAAGGTTCTTAGGCTTATCCAATTGGGAGAATTTTTTTGAGGGCAGTGCAATTGAGTCAAAGAACTTATCCAATCTTTACTTGAAATTCTCTGGTAGAAAGATAACCACACCTTCAAAAGTCTGTGCATTCCATTTCTTATAAAATCAAAACTTGGAAGAAATAAAAAGAAAAAACCCTCAGAATAAGTGTTGATAAAGAAAAGTCTTCTATATTTAATCTAACCATTATATCAACAATGATATTATGGGGATGGGAGATGAAAGCCGTCTCTCATGGTAGCTTCACCCATTTGTAATTATTCATTGTTCTTAGGAGGTTGTTTGATTCTTTTACATTTTTATTGTTTTTTTTCTTTTTAAATGTCATCAAAATTTTTTTGTCATTCTAACTCTGTTTCCCCTGTTATTACATGTTCTGCCCTCTGAATATATTTGTACCAGTTTCCCCATGCTTCTTCCACTACCTTAATAGGCTTTCCTAATACTAAAATAGTGTTCTTTCTTCCAGGATAAAAATACTCTATTACTGCATGTGATGCGCATAAGACATGACTCTGTGGTCTTTGGCTTCTAGATGCCGTCCCGTTTATTATCTAGCTTGTAAATGTCCTTCCAAAATTTGGTACTCCAAATTTACTGCAAGTCTCCTGATCTATCATTCCTAGAGAGAACAGAGAGACTATTGCCTCTCTAATTCTTGACCTCTTATTGTAGAAGAGATAAAAGGAAGGAAGGAAGAAAGGAGGGAAGGAAGAGAGGAAAGGAGGGAGGGAGGGACATTAGAGAGATCCCACATCAGTCACCTCATTTTCCAAAAGAGAAAATAATGCTTTGACAGGTTAAGTGTCTTATTCACATTACCATAGACATTTAATGAATCATCTCTTTCCAATTCCAAACCCAGATATTTAACTTCTATTCCTGTGTGCCACACTATAATCTGAACAGTTTGTACTAGAAACAAATGAGATCACCTATAGCTTTTGACTAGAAGAGTCACAAAGTCAAATGAGTACATTAGGAATTAATCAATTCCTAAGTTTCTTTTAAACGTTTACTAGGTGCTACAGGGATACAAAGCAAGACAGACACAGTCCTTGCCCTCAAGAACTTACAGTCTAATGTGGAGACAATACTTACACAACAGATAAATTTTCATATAGATTAAATGGAAGGTGACTTCAGAGGTGAAAAGTACTACCAGCTGACAGCTGGCAATGACCTCCTGCTAAAACAGTGCTTGATCTGAGCCTTGGAGGAACCAGGGATTCTCTGAGAGGCTAATACAAGGAGACAAAGCATTCCAGGCAGATACACACACATGCATGTATATACATGTATACATATATGTATATGCATACACACACTATATATATGTATATCAACCCATGCACACAGGGATAGATGGACAGATAGACATATAGATAGATCAATAGATAATAGTCTTGTATTGTTAACAATAGCATGTAGCCAACTATGCTAGACATATGTAACAAGAAAGGATTAATTTGCAATTTGTGTGAAAAATGGATTGGAGAGTGGAACATGAAGGCAGGGAAATTCATGAGAAATCTATTACAGAAGTCTAGGTAAGAGATGATGGAACTTTGAATGAAAGCTGTTGCATTGTGGGCTCCAAATGCAAGACACAGTCCACAGGAGGCATGAGTAAGACTTGCTTAGCTTTCCTTTTCAGGTTATACAACTCTTTCAGCCATCCCTCACTCAAAGCAAAGTCAAGTGCAAGTCACGTCATTCTCTGATGGCATGGTCTTCTTTGGCAATGAAGGACTAACACACACATACAAGTCTTTGTTTTCAGGGGATTCTCTTTAGCATTGTATAAGGTGCTAACCCTGGAGCTATGAATTCAAATTCATCTTTAGTTAGTGACTAGCCCTGCACAGTTCACTTCCCTCCTGTCTCCTCAACATCTTCATCTGTAAAATGGGAACAATAATGACATCTATGCCCCAGGGTTGTTGCAAGGATGAACATGAGATAATATTTTAAAATTATTTTGTAAACCTTAAAAGAATGTAAGTTAACATTATTATTGTTAAGTTTTATTAGTAGTAACTCTATCCTGTTCTCATTCTATAGAAAGTGTTTTGGCTTTGTAATATTGACCCTAAACTGTGATACCAAGAATTCAATATGGTACTCCAGATGTTATCTAATGAAGGAATGAAGCAGTGGCACCATCACCTTCTGCCACTGGAATATTAAACTTGTGTTAAAGTCTAAATTTTCATTAGATTTTTTGGGCAGCTCCTTCACACTGTTAATTCCTCTTAAGCATGTAGTTTACTAAGCTCCAGGTGTCTCTGCTCAAGCTGATTACATATGAATAGATGATTTTCCATGTTTCCATTACCCGATAATTATGCCTTTGATTTAAAACAAAACAAAACACAAATGGAGCTCTTTAAATGCATGTCTGTTTCATTTCATTAAAAAAAATTTATGAAGAAATATTCCTTCTACTTGTTGTTTAATTTTGGACAATTCATTTCATCCCTTTTACTCTGTTTCCTCCTTTGTAAAATGAGGAGATTGTGGGATTGGAAAGTCCCTGAACTTCCCTTCATCTCTATATCGATCGTCTTCCTCAATGCTCTTCTTTGGTCTTTTCAACAGATAAAGTTTCATGTACTACTATGGTTCATTGTCCCTCGATCAGTGCTCTATTGTGGGGCTTTTGCCTCCCTCCTTGCTCCTCAAACAATTTCCCCAATGTATCAATAATTCGTATCTCTGAACTCTGACAATTAATCACCTAACTTATCTATCTTAAAATACTGGAAATATCACTGGACTAAATATGTAAGGACTTTTCTAGAATACAGGCAAATCACCTCACCTTTTAGGATGTTAGTGTTCTCCTGTACAAAATGACAGGAGTCAGATATAATTCTCTTCTAAATATTACACACACATATATAAATATAAACATACATATACATATATATAATATGAACTATAGTTATAGCTCCACTATTCTGATTCTAATTGATATAAATGGTTATTGTGTTTTATGTCGCTATAATAATGGTGATATCTATAATAATGTGTGTGCCGACATACAAATATCTCATTATCAAGTTTGCAAAGCACTATACAAATATTAACTCACTGAATCTCACAACAACACTGTGAGGTAGGTACTATTACTATAATAATTTTAAAGATGAAGAAAGCGAAGCAGGCAGAGGTTAAGTGATTGGCTTAGCATCATACAGCTAGCAAGTGACTGAGATCATATCTGTGGCTTCTGATAACACAAAAGAATAATTCTAGCAATGAAAATATCTTATAACTGACAATGTGATATTTTTCGACATAAAGGTATTTGGGCCTCATTTGCAAATAATCAATTACGGTAGGAAAGACATCTGTTTTAGAAAGGCTGATCTAGTTTGGTTTTGTTTTCAGAGCAAGTAGGCTATTTTTCTTTTATCTGAAGTATAAAAAAACTAAACTAGGAGGAATTGGTGGTAGAACTAATATAAGAATAAACAATTAGAAGGGAAGAAGGAAGGAAGGAAGGAGGGAAAGAGGAAAAAGAAGAAGGAATAAAGGAGAGAAGCAAGGAAGAAAGGAAGGAAGGAAGGGAGGGAGGGAGGGAGGAAAAAGCACTTGTGCTTTTTGCACTATATGCAAAGCATTGCACTAAAACCCTGGCTATAACCTCTGAAAAAAATCTGCTCTTAAAGATGTCTCGTTCTAATAAGGGAAAGACCTTTCACTTCCCCCTAACTCCTTTCCTGAGGATGCCTTCCTGGCTGTTTCCTCTATTCCTGCTGCAGGAGGAGGTAAGTAGTATTTTTTTTTTTTAACTTTGCATACATTTAGAGTGTTCTTTTAACTACTAATTAGTAAAGTGTTTTTTAATTGGATTTTATGGTCCACGAGTGCTTATTGAATTTTAAAACCTTGAACCTGAGTGACTGTTCTAAGTCTAATTTAGTCTTTATTGACAATATCCATGTAGACAATTTCTAATTCATCTAGAAATTTAAATGATCCTAGTATCATGGAGTTCCTCTTTTTTCTTTCCCTCCCTTTCATACCTATTTAATTTGGGCTTTTGTTAGACTTTATTTTCTTCCTGTGACTCTTGTCAGTTCCTTCCAAATCATTGCACTAAAAGGTGGCATTTCTTAGAGTTAGACTCCTATATTAACAGTCTGAGATTGTTTAATAATGTGGCATTGTGAGAGTCAGCCTCAGAATGACAAAGATCTGGGTTCAAGTTGTTAGAAACACTCTTGACGTAGAAAGTTAAGTATCAAGGTGAATTTATCAAAGAAGAGTCCAAAGGTTATACTCCTAGGGTTCTAGCCAGAAACAGACTCCACCCCTCTTTTGGAAGGAGTGCTGGATACAGAAGCAAGAGCATTTTTATATTGTTAGGTCAGGATAGATTCCCTCACAGATGGGATTGATCGGTCCGTTCTCCTCTAGGTCACAGTCTCTTTTACATGTTTCTTACATATCTCCTTCCTATGTTCTCCCCCTTTTTCAACATATGAATTGTGCCTAATTTTTTGCGCTATCTCCCCCAGGGCTGAAAAGTTAATATACAAAAGGTTCATTAAGCAAGCATAGGGTAGAAAAGCTTTCTTCTGGTCATTGACCCCAACCAGTTTAAGATGGTTTTAGATTTGATTCCCTTTATCAAGAGCTTTGTGGTTTTCTGAAGGTCACTAACTGTCTCCTGATTGATTGGGTTCACCTGCAGTCTGCTAGATTCCTTCTCTGACTTATTTTAGTAACTTCAGCAACTAGTAACCCTTGTGGAAACTTAACTCTTTGCTGTCTCTCACAAAGTACTATCTCTGACACTTAATGACTGTGGTCCTAAATAGGTTGCTTAACTGCTCAGTGGTCTGGGTAATTCTCTAAGAAAAATTTCCAGAGAAATTGCCGCACTACATTTATAGAATTTGCCACACTACATTTATAGTGACTTTTCTTAAATAAAAGCTCACTATATCAATGAAATCATAAGTCCGTAGGTCTACTTCCTATCCCTATTTTCACAGGTACTGTTCACAGTAGTACTTTTAGTGTTCCTAAAGCAAATTATTAACATATGCTCTCCAGACTTCATATTCTTTAAGAATCACATCCATAAAATGGGCATAATGTCTGTCTTGTCCAACTCACTGAGTTTAATAGTGAACTTACTTTCATATATTAATATTTCAAAATATCTTATGTCATTAGGGGGCGTACTCCTACCAATGACCCAGACTGCCAAACCCCTACTCTTGCATAAAAAGTTTCTGAGAGATGCTGGGGCTTTAAAATCAGCTTCTCCAAATATCATCTAGTCATGAGTCTCTTAGAACTTCACTATGTTGCTTCAGAGATGAGAAGTATATTGTCCATCAACAAGTCTATAATTTCAAGAGTTTCTCTCCTGAGAGTCTGGCAGTCTGTGTTTCACTGAAAGATGCTGCAATAACCATTTTCTTTCCCTCTCATGCCTTGAGAAGACATTGGGATAGCATTGTGCCTTATAATTCTGAGGATGATATGAGAATGTGTGTGTGTGTGTGTGTGAGAGAGAGAGAGAGAGAGACAGAGAGAGAGAGAGAGAGAGAGACAGAGACAGAGAGATAGAGAGAGAGAGAGAGAGACACAGAAAAAGAGAGACAGAGAGAGACTGAGACAGAGAGACAGAGACAGAGACACAAAGAGAGAAAGTTTGCATATGGGAGTGCATGGAATCTATCTATCAGTCAGGTTTTAATAAATGCCCATGTTAGGCCTCCGGGATAAAATATAATCAACAAAGCGTTCTTTACTCATAAGGAACCTACATTCCAGAAATTTGTCCTAAACAAATTCATCCCAGTTGTAGAAACATATTGGGGATTTATGTCATAGTTGGGTTAAATTGGTGACATCATGAACTTTATATTTGAAAATCAGACAACTATATTGATAGACAGTGTCAACCAATCACTCAGTAAGCCTTTAGTAAATGCTTTGCTAGGTGATAATGATACAAAAAAGTCAAAAACCAAAACAAAATTTAAAAAATCCTTGCTCTCAAGAAGTTCAGAGTCTAGTGATCCAGAGGGTCGGCCCCATAATCAGAATGAGCTTGGTAAAAATCCCCTCTCTGGAATATACTGGCTTACTGACCCTGAAATACAGACTGTCTGATCACCTCACCTGTCTCTGCTCCAGGTGAAATTCTTAGCATGTAAATTGCAGAGCATATGTTGATCTCCATTGGTAAATGGACGCCCATTGTTGGGAATTACATTCATCAAAATAATCAGAGATTCAATTTAAAAAAACAAATATGTGATTATCACATGGCAAGTCCTATAGGTCTTCCACTGTTGCCTGGTAAAATGAATTAAGAAAACCAATGAGTTATCCACAGAAACATATGCAAACCGTTGCAGTATGCTGAAAGAATCTTCTACTGTACTTGCCTCTTCAAAGAATAATGAACAAAATCTAATGGATCCTTTGAAGAAGAGCCCAAAATAACATTCAAAACACAAATTATTGGCACTGTATTTTTAACTCCCCTGTACAGCTTTGATAGCACAAAAAAAAATAGCTAGAAAATCGTAACAAAACAGCCTAATTTATACTTTATGAATAACACCTGGAGGTTCAGTATTTTAGAATGAAAAGTATGAGGAGGAGCATACATGGAGAATCTAAGCCAAAAACAAATTAAAAATAACCTTTTTACATTTTATAAAATAGATGAAGGCTGTATTTATATGACATAGAAATGTTTAATTTCTCCATGATCAGTTTTGTGCCCTGAAATATAGGACACTACTGGAACATTGAATGATAATATAAGAAGCATTGTTCTGAAGAATAAACACTGAATTTAGAATAAGAAGAACAAGATTGAAATTTCATCTCTCCCTCTCAATCTCAGATTTAGAACTCCTTTTAGAGTACTTCTTGATTTTTTTTCCTAAACTAGAAATCCCTTTAGACTATAAAATATCAATACCCATAGCAATACTCTCTTTGAAATCTTCACTCCTCCAGAAGCAGTCCATTCCACTCTTAGAAAAGTCAAAATAATGGGAATTTTCCTTTTTCCTCCATTTCTCCTTTCCCTCACCCTTTCCATGCGGACATGGTATGGGAGATAGGGAATTGGACTCAATCAAGACAACAGTAGTTTGAATGAGACCTCTATCATTTACTGACTATATGGTCAAATCACTTCCTTTTGCTAAGCCTCAGTTTAAGAAAACAATAATCTTACCTGTCCTCAGGGTCGCTGTAGGATTCAAATGAAATTAAATATTTTAAATGCTTTGCAAACATAAAAATCATATTTATTATTATTTAAACAAAACATTAGATCAATGATCAAGGGACTTTGGAGATAATTTAACCTAAATTATTTATTTGAAGATGAGGAAACTGAGGCCCTCAGAGGGGAATGTATCGTAAATCTGATAGCTTCAGAAATATTCCTAGACCTCCAAAAACCACAATGTGGAGTTTAATATCTTCAAAATATTAAATATATATGAATATCAATAAGAAACAAAGAAAGCAAAATATCAATCTTAGTGATCTTTTCTGGATGTTTTGATCAAGTCTTTAAGGATACCATTTCTTATTCAAACTGAAATATTTTATTCTATCTATCTATCTATGATCTATCTATATATATGCACATGTGTACACATATGTATATGCAACACTAAATGTGGCTCTATCATGTTTCAATTGTTTTAACCTTAATGCTTTTAATATGTTATCCTTGAGCTGGGGTTTTCAGAATTTGACTGTGATATTCCTATGAGTTTTCCTCATAGGATGCCTTTTAAGTGATGATCAGTATATATTTTTTCTATTTGTACTCCCCCCCCTTTGTTCTAATGCTTCAGGATAATTTTCTTTAATTACTTCTTGTATTATTATATCAAGATTTTTTTTATTCCAACTTTCAGTTAGTCCAAGTACTTTTTATATTTTCTCTTTATGATCTATTCTCCAAATCTATTGTTTTTCTTATAAAATGTTCCACTTTCTCTTCTATTTTTTCATTATTCATATTTTGTTTAATTGTTTCTTCATCTCTCATGATTTTGATGGCTTCACTTTGCCCAGTTCCAATTTTCCAGGTGTCATTTTCTTCCTTAAGATTCTGGATCTCCTTTCTAATTGGGTGAATTTCCTTTCATAACTATCTTGTTTTTCTTGGATTATTCTTATTTTTTTTTTTTAGATTTTCCTCCATCTTTGCCATTTGATTTTTAAAAGTCTTTTTAAAGATCTATAAATTCCTTTTGGGAAATGACCATTTGACATTACTATTTGGGGGTTTCTTTATTTCAATATCCACCTCTGAAGATGAACCCTGTTGTCATCTCTATTCCCATGATGGCTCTCTATAGTTGGATTCTTTCTCCTTTACCTGTGCTTAATTTTAGCAATCACCTCTAGCCCTGGGGGATGGGAGATGGGGCCTTTTGCCCCAGATCTTCAGTTCTCCCCTTTAGCCTGGAACCAAAGCCAACTCTCCAACCTCCTGTAAGTGACCACAGCCAGTAGCTTTCTGCCCCACTGCTTCTGCACTCACTGGTTGTATGCTTGCTTCTTTTCACCAAACCACTCTACACAGCACAGCTGGGTCTGGCTTTCCTTATCAGTAGAGGTTCCCATTCCCTGATTCAAACACCCCACCATCCTAGGGTCAAATTTCCTGTTGCTGGGGTAGATGCAGCCTCCCAAACCAAATAACCCCAGAGCTTGCTGCTTGTTGTTAAAATGGAACCTAGCCTGGAGGTGTTTATCTTTGCAATGAGCAGACCTTGTCCTGAGTTTTTCTACTGATCTTCTGGAATTGTGCCAGGAAGATCCCTTTTGTGTCCCTGTTCTTACTTATCTCCACCCAAACTTTGTTCACCCTAAGGTGCTATTTTAACTCTCTTGTGAGGAAAAATCTTGAGAGCTTGGAATTTCCTGACCTATTCCACCATCTTCTCAGAACCCTCTCTCCACAAATAATACCCCTTGGGTTCCTCTGATTCTCTGCTTGGGGCATTCTGAGATTTGTATTGTGGTATTTATCTAGGAAATACTACTTTTGATGAGTTGTTTCTAATCTTGTCTCTTTAATTGTGAATCCCTGGTAAATTATTTCTACTCTATATCAGACTGCCCAGAAGGCAATTAGAAATTCTCGTAGTGGGAAGGGATCTCAGAGGCCAAATCACGCAACTCCAATCTGAGCAGGAATTTCTTCTAGAAACTCTCCCTTCCATGTGACCACACAGTCCTTGTATAATGATTCACTATTTTTTCCTAAAGCATTAATAACAGGGCTTTAGTTTCCAGATAAGGATGCCAAGGAGAATGAATATTTTTGTGTGTGTGTGCATGTGCTTTTAATCCATAGATTATATTAACAGGAGCACTTTTTATTGATTACATATGAAGATGTCTTATATGTGGCAACAGGCCAGGTCCGGTCATAATGTTTCCATCATCGAGGAATTGGTAAGGGCAGGGCTGTTGATAGTAGACTCAATCGATAAACCAATTTCTCTCCTACTTTGAAACTGTCTTTAAGTAGAAGGGGAAAACAATAGTCAGAAAGACTCGGTGCGTCTGGACTTGTGTTTAGACTGGCATGTCATGTGGTAATGACAGAACTCTGGGCTCCTAAAAGAGGGAGAGCAAAGGGGTCAGGTAAGAATGGTTCTGACATAACAATGAGCCTGAGAAGTTTGATTAACTGGGTGGCTTTCCTCCTGTGACTAAGTGTGTGACTCTCTGCCCTGTGTAGATCCCTGGGAAGAATATTGGACTTTCGGCTGTTCTAGGAACGATTTTAGTTCCTAAGATCAGAAGGGAAAACAAGCCTTTATGAAGCACTTACTATATTCCAGGCACTATACTAAGCCCTTTACATACATCTCGCTTTATCCCCACAAAAGTCCTGTGAAACTATTATTATCTCCATATTACAGTTGAGGAAACTGAGGCAGGTGAAGTTTAAGTGACTTGTTTAGGATCAAATGGCTAGTAAGTTTCTGAGGCCAAATCTGAACTCCGGTCTTCCTGACTCCAGACCCAGTACTCTCTCCACTAGGCAATCTAATTATGTGCAAGCACACTATAAGTTTGGACGCTGATGAATCCATGTTACAACAGCTCTAAACTTAGCAACACTTTATGAGTACTTCCCGATTTTCTGCAGAGAGCCTGTATCAGAGTTCATGGGACTCAGTGGACACAGCCCTGTTACACTACACGGACAGTAGGACAGTACAATACTTAGTGGCCAGAACTGGGGGCTCAAGCTAAAGTTCAGGTAGTGTGGTTATGGGAGTTTGCCAAGAGTCTAGAGATCAAAGGTTTTTCACAACTGCAATAGTATCATTGTTACACGTTATTATTCCAACTTTTTATGGTGAAAAAATGAGACCGAAAGACACAAAGTGACTTGCTCATTGTCACACAGTTGGGATAGATTTCATCTTTCTATAGACAGAAATCTATATTAAAATCATCATCTCCAAATGTTTTCATTGTTTTTCAGTCATGCCCAATTCTTTTGGATCCTGTTTGAGGTTTTCTTGGCAGACATACTGAAGTGGTTTGCCATTGCCTCCTCTAGTTCATTGTATAGATGAGGAACAAACAGGGTTAAGGGATTGGCCTAAGGTCACATGGCTAGTAAGTATCTGAGTAAGTACACATGAGTAAGTATCTGAGGCCACCTCTGAACTCACGAAGATGAGTATTCCTGATTCCAAGCCCAGTGCTATATGCACTGCTCCACCTAGCCACCCTATCTCTAACTTGCCCCCTCTATATCTTGTTTGCCCCTTGTCGTTGTTTTCTTCTCTCACCAAATAGACTGTGAGCTACTTAGAGTGGGGACTATTTTTTTTTTTTGCTTTTGTATTCTCAACATTTACTGCAATGCTTGGTGCATAATAAAAGCTTGAAGACTTGGGTTGATTTTGACATAGACCATAGGCAATAATTTATTTGGAATATTGAATTAACCCTAATTTGAAGAAATTAAGTAGTAAAAATATATCTATTTTTAATGATCAAACATAAGTATTTAATTAATTCAAAAGTGAAACCTGGGCACTTAAATGACTAAGGGGATACAGTGCTGGGCCTGGAATTAGGAAGACTCATCTTCCTGAGTTCAGATCCGTTTCCAAACACTTACAAGCTATATGACACTGGGTAAGTCTCATAATCTTGTTGTCTCTGTGGTCTCAACCATAAAATGAGCTGGAGAAGAAAATGGAAAAACAATCCAGCATCTTTGTCAAGAAAACCTCAAATGGGGTCATGAAGAATAAGATACAACAGAAATGACATCAATCAATGAAGTTTAGAACTTCCTGATTTTGCAGAGCCTGTGATCCTCTTCAAGCTCTATGATTTGCATTTAAACAATATGAAAAGTAGTTGTTCAGAGAGGTGGAGAGAGGCTTGCTTGAGATGTTGAACCAACTGAGCTTTCCACCTGGCACTGCTGTTGACCAGCACCTGGATGTTGGATAAATCCCATCCCTTCTTTTGGCCCCCTGGTTTTCATCATGGAAAACAGAGGGATTAGGACAACTTGATGCCAAAGCTTCTTCCAACTGTTGTGTTCTATTAGAGAGAAAACTATAATAGCTGCCATCAATGAAAGGAAGATAAAACCAGTGAAAAAGTAACGTATTATGTGCCAAGCATCTTAAGTTCAGTGTGTGCTAATATATGACGTAAATTTGATGCTCCAAAGATCAGTAGTGCTCTGGTTATATTCCTTCAGTGGCATACATTTTTGGCCCTTCTACTATTTGAATTAACACATTATTTTTAAGAGTTATTATGACTAAAACATTCATTAGCCTGCAGGCAAACTACTCTTGAAATGTTTTGGTGAATTAGATAGTTCAATGGATGGCAACTGTTGCACATGGTAGCACTTAATAAATACTTATTAACTTTACTTATTTTGTTTCTGGACTTATATTCAAAGGCTTATCTTTTTGGTAGGATATGCTGGGGGGTAGACTCTTGAAATCATAGAATTCAGGATTTCCCTTTATTCTACTTCATGAAATGATGATACTTGCTTTGAATAAAGATGTTAGTGGAAGAAACATTATTTTGTGGCATTATGATGGATCACTCCAAAATGTAATTAATCTATGCTATTACCTCTGAGGATAGGTAAGAAAATTTCTGTTGGAGCCTTTACATAGTAGGAAAAGTGAATGAGGTCATACAGGAAAGCAAGCCCTCCTTAATGGAAATGCCTTTAACGCAAATATCATCTATTGAGGCACAATGGCACAGTCTGTATGGGGGATGGAAATGCCTATTTCAGTGACATAATTAATCTTTCAGTGTACTGAATAAATGAGGATGCTGTGAGTGCTTTATCTTTTATAGCACAGCATCCTTTAAACATCCTCATGTGGGATAGTCCATGAATGTAGCTAACACTACGCCCCCCATAACAATATATAAAGAGTTGGAATGGCCGCTCAGATGACACTCACTTAATACCCTTCATTTAAATCATCATCATCATCATCATAATAAATAACATTCATAGAGTTCATCTTATATATGAGGCATTATGGTAAGCATTCTATAAATGTTTCCTTTATTTCTCGCAACAATACTGGGAGGTAGGTGCTTTTATTATTCACATTTCACAATGGAGGAAGCTAAGAGAGGCAGAGGTAAATGATGTGCTCAGGGTCCCATAGCTAGTCAGTGTCTGAGGCACCATTTGAACTTTCTGATTCTATCTATGTTGCCAGCTACAGAAGAGAAAACTGAGACCCATGGAACGGAGGTACTATAGATATAATTGTTACTGCTTTTAGACAAAGAAACCGAGGTACCATGACATTTTATTTCACACTAAAATTCAGCATCAATAGACCTCCCAAAGAATTTGAACTAATTTTTAGCCACTTCAGAGTGACTCATCACAATCCCAGCTACAATGGAACATCACTTTAATGTGAACCACTTTAATGTGAACTCCAGAATGAATTGAGATCTACCTGGGATCCCGTCCAAGGTGATGTCTAAAGGTGACATTTATTACTTAATGAACCAGAAAAGCCTCATTATAATACAGTTTTACCTATAACTGTCTCTCAGATTGAACCACAGAAACAATGAGGTTGAAGCCAGATTAGTGTGGCAGGGAGAATGAAAAGTCATTAGAATGCCATATCATGGAACTGAATTTGAATCCTGACTTTCCACCTATTTCCAGTACAAACCATTTCTTCCCTTTGGGCTTTACTTTCCTTGAACAGAAAATTGTGCTATCATATTAAGAGATCATTAAAGACTATTCCATCCCCAAACCTACAACTTTAAAATTTTAAACCCTAAGCACACCTTGGTGTTGTGGGGGGGAGAGGGAGGGGCAATTTTTCTCAAATTTAAACTTCACTGTTTTCTAAAGTTTTCATTTTCTTATTCATGAAAATCTTTTAGAATAGATAAAATGAAATAGATGTTGTTTTGCTTAATAGATTGTATGGTCCTTGAGGGCAGGAACTGAGTAACTTTTCATTCTTTCTTCACCAGCATGGAACATAGTGTTTTGCCCCTAGCAGTTATTTTGTTGAATTGAGTTGGATCACCTTTTTTCAAGTGATGAAAATAGGACTTGAGAACTTAAATGAATTGACCAAAGAGTAATGGAGAATGTTGGATTCATTTATTTTGACTGATATTAAAGTGATTGTACCACTGGGAGAAAAAAAAAGAATAAAAAGGGAATATATTGAAATACAGCACAGAAAGTAGCAAATTAAATTCATCTAAATAAAATGGTATAGCTGAAAGAATACTGAGAAGACTTAGAAGATAGGAATTTTAGCCTGAACTCAACCATTAAATCATTTTGTGAACTTGAGCCAATTATCTTCTCTGGGCCTCTCTACCGTCATTTACAACATGAGGGGTTCAATCCAAGTTGCTTTTCCAGTTGAAACATCCTATAATCCTATAAATTGTGATGTTAAGAAAGCCAGATACTTGGGACTCAGCACTCCCACATCACATATTCCCTGCAGACAATTTCAACTCCTGGCAGATTGAGAGTTGTACACTTTTCTATTACTATTGCTATTTGCTTAGGTCACCAATTCCAATGCTTCTTTGCATTAACACAGCAAGAAGCAGTAGCTATTACCATCTGTTATATGGCCTCTGGGAAATAATTTGGTGGTTTTATCCTGGTTCCCAGAGGAATTATGTTCATGCTCTAGCCTACCATTAAAATTAGGGATGACTGACTCTCTCTCCAAATACTTGGCCCCAAATCCAGCCAAGCTAATCCCACCAGAGCCTCAAAGGTCCTCTAAATATCCCTATACTGGATTAAACACACTGACCCAATATTCCACTGACATTTTTTCAACGGCAGATTGACCTGGATATTTTGAATTCAAAGATGTCAACTACCCAAAGGCTTCAAAATATTTTACAAAGTCTTTTTTTTTCCCCATAAAACAATAAAAACAGTGTATTTCCACTGGTAAGAGAATTTTGGACTTGAATTCAGTGTAGATGTCCAATTTGCATTTTCTGCTCTGCCTGGTTTCAGTTTCACAAAACATGATACTCCTCCCAAGATCAACTCATCACTTCTAAACTCACCCTCATTCTACTAATTCACCCTTGACTGACACCACCTCCCTCAGACTCATCTCCCCTCTGATTAGAGAACTGGAAGGTCGATTCTCAATCTCCTCCCAATGCCTTCCTTTGTAGAGGACAGAAACAATATTTTTAGCTCACTCTCTTTTACATCTGCTGCTCTGCCTGGTTTCCACTCCATGGAACAAGATGTTGGTACCCAGTGGTATCCTTTTCCTGCTCTGTCCTCACATTCCTATCTCCTTTTGTGTATTGTATCCCCCTTTAGATTGCAAGCTCCTGGATGGCAAGGACCGTCTTTTAATTATTGTATTTCAGGTATTTAATATAGTGTGTGGCACACAGTGATGCTTGATAATGGTTTATTGGATTGGATTGAATGAATGAAATCCAAATAAAGAAAAAAGGTCACCTAAATAGGCTATATTTTTCAAAATGGTTAAGTGATTCCATAATCCTTAAAAAAATAAGTATACATCTTATCTATTTCTTTATAACTCTTGGTGGATGAGGTGTATTCTCTCTTAATTTCTTATTTTCTCCAAAGCATCAAGCAGATCCCAGCAACTCTTTGCCAATTTCCAAGTTTTGACAAGTTAACTATTCTATTAGGTGAGCTTGAATCAGAAGAATAAATCAACAAATTCACTTACATAATTCCTCTAATACTAAGGAGGGAAATATCAAGGCTATTAATACTCATAAAAATGAGAAATTACAATTTGTTTGAAATTTTGTGATCCCCAGAATAATTTTTATTCTATATCCATTCTCTAAGATTTCATATCTAGGGTTCTGAAATAATTTTTCAGTAAAGTAAAAACTTTCTGTAACAAATATTGCCTGACTCTTCTTGACCCTGTCTAAGGTTTTCTTGGCAAAGATACTTGAGTAATTGGCATTTTCCTTCTCCAGATCATTTTGCAGATGAGGAACTGGGGTAGTGTTAAGTGAATTGTCCAGGGTCACGCAGCTCATAAGTGTCTGAGGCTCAATTTAAACTCAGATTATCCTAACTCTAGTCTGGGTACTCTATCTTCTGCACCACTTAACTACCCTCTGTAACAATGCAAGGATATATTTTTCATACTCACTTTTTATTTGGCATCAGGTAGCTTGAGAAAAGGACAACTAGGTGTCACAGTGGATTGAACGCTAGACTTGGAATAAGGAAGATTCATCTTCCTGAGTTCAAATCTGACCTCAAAAACTTTTTAGGTATTGGCTGTTGCCCTTCATTCTCAAAGAGGAACAAAATGACATTACTATGTTAGATTCAAGTTACAGTGTGTCCGACTGTGTCTGAGCAGAACAATACAAACTTGGAATGCTCTATTCCAGGTCGAGGACAAAAAGTCCATGTGAATATTTGGGGTAGATTCTCTAAATTTGCACATCTCACTTTTCTTTTGAGTTACTTCAATTATGCTTTGCTTGTAGATCCCAGCAGCTTCTCTGAAGAGAGCACAACATGCTGGATGGTCTTGTACTAATATCTCTGACATCACACAATCAATCCCAAAGTTCTTCAGTGAGAGTTTGAGAGTATTCTTGCATCAATCTTTCTAATCATCATGTGAATATTTGCCCTATGTGAATTCTCCATAAAATAAGTGTATATTTAGCATTTGAACAACATGGCCAGTCCATCAAAGTTGAACTCTCTGCAGTAGAGTTTGAATGCTTGGAAATGTAGTTTGACAAAAGACTTCAATATCTGATACCTTATCCTTTCAGGTGATCTTCAGAATCTTCCTAAGACAATTCAGATGGAAGCAATTCAATTTCCTGGAATGGTGCTTGTATACTGTCCAGCTTTCACAGACACAAAACAATGAAGTTAGCACAGTGACTCAGTAAGAAGGCAGATAAAAATTCAGTTTTATGCTGATATTAATGATACAAATTGCTTTTATGATGACCTGAAAGCTTTTTATGGGCCAAAAACCTATGGTACATCTCAATTACTCAGTGCTGACAGAGTCATATTGATTAGTGATAAGGACATGATCTTAGAGACATGAGTTGAAAACTACCATAGTGTTCTCAATGGAGCATCATCAATCAATGCTGAAGTCATTGACCATTTACCTCAGTAAAGGTCTTCTCCATCTAAAATTCTAGCTGAAGATGAGGTTCTGAATGCCAGTAAGCTACTTTTCTGTGGCAAAGCACCTGGTATGGATTCTATTCCAGCTGAAATTTACATGATGGGGGGGACCATTACTTATACAAAAGCTTACTAAAATTTTCCAGGTTACATGGCAAGAGGAGATTATCCCCCAGGTGTTCAAGGACACCTCTATTGTCTATTTCTATAATGAATCATAATAACAATAACAAATTACAAATGAAATAGATTGTCCTGTGACAATCACGGGGGGTGGGGTTCCTCTCTCTTAAGTTATTACTGGCAAGATTCTTGCCATAGTCCTCCTAAACAGATTGATCCTGCATCTGGAGGATGGCCATCTACCTGAGAGTCAGTGTGGCATCATAAAGGGCAGAGAAACAGTCGATATGGTGTGTCCCATGACAGCTCCAGGAGAAATGCCAGGAACAAAACAGAGGTCTGTATGCAGCATTGGTAGATCTGCCCACGGCCTTTGATACTGTCATTTGCAAGGGATTATTAAAACATACATCAAAATCTGGTTTCCCAGAGAAGTTCATCTCTACTGGACAACAATTTCATGATGGCATACTTGTCCAGGTTCTGGATAATGGATGATGCTCTCACATTTTCTCAGTCACAAATGGAGTGAAAGAAGAGTGTGTGCTTGCTATCATGCTTTTTAGCATATTATCAGCCCTATTGTCAAATGCTTTCGATGAAGATGAACACAATATTAAGGTCAGCTAACATTGGTGGTAAATTCTTATTAAGTGTATGACCCTGGGCAAGTCACTTAACCCTGTTTGCCTCACTTCCTCATCAGTTAAATGATCTGGAGAAGGAAATGGCAACTTACTTTAGTATCTTTGCCAAGACAACACCAAGACTACACCAAAATGGGGTAAAAAATGAGATTGACATGACTTACATGACCCAACAAGTTTGAGGAAATGTAGCTAAAAGAACAAGTTTCAGTATGCAAATTATTTTGAACTGGTAACTCAAACAAGGACAATAATAGAAACAGTTCAATTTCATAGAAATAATAGTCTATATATGTAATTAAATGACATTAAATTAGTATATATATTTCCAACAATCTGCTTTGTTTTTGTGTAAATATAACCTAACCAACAGTGTGGTATATATGTGTTCTCTCTCCCCCACCCCCTCTATCTGTGTGTGTGTGTGTGTGTGTGTGTGTGTGTGTGTGTGTGTGTGTGTGTTTGAATTGTGGTTGTGGAAGTAAAGTTCTGGACTAGTAAAAATAATGTGCCAATTCTATTCTAGACACAGTTTCTTATACATATCTTTATTTTGAACCAGATTTGTGACTTCATTGTTGCACAGAACTCCCAGGAAGAGAGCCTTTTTTTTAAAGGACCACATTGCTTGCCCCATGGCAGGAGGATGGAGTCAAAAAAGGTGCCCTAAAATACTTCACTTCACCAAACCCTGGCCGGCTTAACATGTCAGGTGAGGATCCCACCCTGGGGTTGCAACACAGAAAACTTCAAAAAATTTTTTCAAAGATGATTTTACTCACCCTTAATATATAGAATGTGTGCATGCTTATGGAGAGTACAAAATCGGATAAGCCTAAAAGACAAATAACTCATATTGTGAGAGAACTCAATCTCATCTAAACAACAGCCCTGAGTGAAACAATGCTGGAAAATGAAAGACAGCTTATATCTCATTACCTTCTCAACACCAACACCATCTTGTTGGTGTTATACCTAAATGCAATAAAACTTCATTGATGCCTCCTCACAGCAAACAGTGCATTTAATAGACTATGTCATTTTAAGAATAAGGGACAGACAACATGTGAGAGTGATAAAGGAGTTTTGTGGCAGAGTGCTGGACTGATCATAGACTTAACCTCTCTAAGTTAAATATTCACATTGAGCAAATGTGTTGGCCCCAAGATTCGAGAACTACTAGAAGACTTAATGCCAACAGATTGGAATGTTTCTCTGAGTGGAAACAGTTCATTGCTTACTTGGAAGGAAAGTCAAGCTAACACATGGTTGGTGACAGTGGAGTGAAAAAGGAAGGGGAAGCTTTCAGAGATGTGGTATGATGTACCACATTTACTCATCTAGGAAAGAAAACTCACAAACATCAAGATTGTTTTGATGAAAATGATGGGAAACTGTAAAAGCTGCCAAATGAAAGATGAGAACTCCAACAGGTTAGTTCATCAGTCTCTAAGAAAGCAACACTTGCCTCATCAAAAGTAAAGTACAATTAAAGCTTAGAGACAAGTAGGATTCTTGGCTAAGTGAGAAGGCAGAAAAAATTTAGTTTTATGCTGATACTAACAACTCAGTGCACTTTTATGATGCTTCAAAGGCTATTTATGGACCAAAGGAATATGATGTATCTCAAATATGCAGTGCTAATGGAGTCATGTTGATTAGTGATAAGAACATGATCCTGGAGATATGGACTGTACACTTCCATAGAGTTCTTTATAGATCATGATTAACTGATATTAAAGTCATTGACCATTTACTTAAAGTTGAAATCAATCTGTCTATAGTTGAACTTCCAAATGAAGAAGAGGTTTAGAATGTGATTAGACTGCTCTCATGTGTCCAAGTACTTGGTACTGATTCTATTCCAGCTGAGATTTATAAGGGAAGAAGGTCATTGCTTATGCAAAAGATGCCTGAAATCCTGTGGTTTATACGGCAAGAGTAGGTTGTCCCCCTAAGGTCAAGGATGACTCCATTGTCTATCTCTATGAAAGAAAAGAAAACTAGATTGTTCCCTGACAATCACAGAAGGATCTCTTTTAGTTATTCCCAGCAAGACTTATCATACTCCTCTTTCATAGGCTGATTCTTCATGTGGAAGATGGCATCTACCTGAGAGCCCATCTGGCTTCAGAAAGGATCAAGTAATGGTGGATATGGTGTTTGCTGCCCAACAACTCCAGGAGAAGTGCTGGTTGCAGAACAGATGTCTGTACATAACATTTGTTAATGTGGCCAAAACCTTTGATACTGTCAGCTTTGAGGGTTTGTGGAAGATCATGGAAACATTTGGTTGTGGACAAGTTCATCAGTATTATAGGCCAATTCTATGATGACATACTTGCTTGGATAATGCATGATGCTCTGTGCTTTCCCAGACATGAGTGGAGTGAAGCATGGTTGTAGCCTTACTCCCATGCTTTTTATATAATATTTTCAGTGATGTTTCCAGACATTTTCAATAAGGAAAAAAACGGCATCAAGGTTAGCTACCACATTGATTTACTTGAAAAGGGTATACATGAAGACAGAAGTGGAGCAAGAATTCTTACAAAACATTTTTTTTTTATTACAGATGACTGTTCACTCAATGTGGCCTCTGAGTCTGTGATTCAACAGACCTTCTCTGCAATTTATACTGATTTGACCTGACAATTAGTACCAAGAAAATAGAAGTTCTCCACGGGCCAGCATCACACTATCTGTATGTGGAATCATCAGTTACCAAAAAACAGGAGAAATTTTGAATGCTCTTGATAAGTTCACTTACCTACACAATATACTTTCTAGGGATGTAAACATTTTTTTAAATTGCAATATAAATTTATTTCTTTAACTTTTTACATTCATTTTCACAAAATTATGGGTTTCAAATTTTCTCCCCATTTGTCCCCTCCCCCCACCCCAATACAACAAGCATTCTAATTTCCCCTATCACCAATCTGCCCT
>CM053769.1:112940885-112995596 GCA_028658325.1 Potorous gilbertii
GGCCTTGACTTCTATGTCTTTACCTGATGGTAAGCGTTGTTCTTCCTCATCTGAAAGGAGGAAATATCTGTTCACCAAGAAAGTAACCTTCTTTGGTCCTTTTTTGTTTTTTCCCTTTTCTGGGCATTTTCCCAGCCAGTTACTTGACTTCTGAGATTCCTTTCCACCGCTGCCTCACTTCCAGATCCACCCAGGCAGTGCTTGGGGTCTGAGATTCAAATGCTGCTTCCCAGCCTCAGGGCTTTCAAGCGGGGCGGAGGGGGCGGGGGGGAGGGGAGGCTGGGCAGGGCTGCTATTCAGTGTGAGATTAAGCTCAGTTTCTCGGGTAGGGGCAGGGCCACCTTACAGGGCTCAGGTGGGGGCAGGCTTGCCTCACTGGGCTCAGTTCCCTCAGGGCGTTTATGTGGAGACTTTCAACTATGGATCTGGTGCCTGCCTGCTTTGGGAGCCCCTGTCCGCCACTACCTCTGCTGCTGCCTCCCGAGGGGGCCTGAGTTATGGAGACACCCTGCTCCCCTCTTGGCCAGCCCAGAAGGCTCTCTCACTGACCTGTAGCACCTGTGGGTGGAGGGACCTTCGCTGCCTGCCAGAGATTCCGTCCCTGAAGCCTGCTCAGATCTACTCCTCTTGGTGCTGTGTGGCCAGGCACTGCTCTGGGTCTGGTGCGTGATGGACCTTTGGTGTTAGTTTTTCAGGGCACTGTGGAACAGAAATCTCCTCCACTCTGTTGTGATGTGGCTTCCACTGCTCCAGAATTTGTTGGGAGTTCCTCTTTACAGGTAATTTATGGGCTGTGGGTTCGGAGCTACCATATGTGAATCCTTCTACTCTGCCATCTTGGCTCCTCCCCCAGCTAAGATCATAAGTTAAAACTCTATATAGTCCAATACATCACAGAATAATAATAATGGAGGCTTACTTCCCAAATGCATGCCTTTGGTTATAAGCGGCATGCCAAAACAAAAGGAGAATCACATTGTATTCTACCTGGTTGCTGTGGAAATAAAAGTAAATAGATAAAAAATGATGATTTGATGAATATATGTCAAAGCTATAAATGACATTTTTGTATTGGGTCTGGGAAGACATTAAAGTAGATGAATTATAAATATTCTTTCACCCATCGGATACATGCAGTGAGCTTTAACAGAAATATCTGCCTTCATTTCCTACTAGTTTTTTCTTCCCAATTATGTCATCCTAAATGCTATATCACCTCTCCAAAACTGATTTCATCATTTGAAAAAGGGGTATAAAGACACCTATGGGATCTACATCATCAAGTTGTCTTTAGAATAGGGTCCAAAACCTTCACTGAAATTTTCCATGAATATCAGTCACATTTAGAATTCTATGATTTCCTGGCTTTCTCTGAACAGGACTTTTAATTGGCTAATTTTGCTAAATAGTTTATTTGAATACTGAATGAAAAGTCATTTCTTACATGATTATAGTATACCAGGCCCTGTGGCCTAAGGATACATTTTTTTAAAAGAAAAATAGTGGTTGCCTTCATGGTTTCCCAATCTAATAGGGGATGATAACATATATTCCACAAATATGATCACTAGGGAGGAGTAAGATTTTGGGAAGTCATAGCTGAGAAATAGGCCAATCAGTTTACTCATTCATTTTAGGGACAGTACTTCCTGGATTTTGCTATTTTTCTAAGGATTAGAGATGGCCAGAAGGTGGAGAAAGATGGCAGGAAGGATATATAATAAGTGGCATGGCATGATGACAGTCACAGAGTTCTGTATCTCATCTGGCTCTGTCCTAGAGTTGTAAGCAGCATGAGAATCTATTTAGTTCATTTGCCAATTTCATTCACGAGAAAAGGAACAAGGTTGAGAGTAGTTAAGTGGTTCATTCAAGGTTACATGGGGACAGAGCTATGATTTGAACCCAATTCTTCTGTCTCCAGATGTGACATTCTTTGTACTATTCACATGGATCTATTGATTTGGTATCGTACAAATGTTTGTCAGGACAAAAGAAAATCTAATCATAGGACCATAGACTGTTTGATTTCAATATAGGATGTCCCTTTGGATTCTTCTATCTGACTGTGGAGACAAGGTGATAAAATAAGAAGGACTAGAAACAGTATAATTAGAGTGCCTAGGTTCCATTTCTGACTTTGCTACTTTCTGTTTGTGTGACTTTGAGCAAGTAACCTAATCTCCTTACGTCGTGGCATCCCCATCTACAAAATGTGTATGGTAGATTGGATAGTGACTGAAATCACTTTCCAACTCTAGAGTAAACATTCTATCATTCTATGACTTGATGCTTTTTTTTATTTACTAACCATCTCTTATGGTATTGGGCCCTGGGCACACAAAGCCAAAAATAAAACCACCCTGACCTCATGTACCTTATCTTCTATGGGTAAACATATGTGCATGTATAAGTAAATACAACATATACAGAGTGTTCCAGAAGTCTTAGTGCAGCTTTAAATTTTAATTACTTAAGCTTTAATAAAGTTCAAGATTTCTGGAGCATTATATATAAAGTAATTTGGGGGCAAGGACACAAGAAACCAAAGGTGTGGTCAACAATTGTCATAAGTATCAGATACTACTTATGCTAAACCTTGAAGAAAGTTTAGAATCCTGCAAGGAAGAAGTAAAGATGTGGGGTATTTAAGATATGAGTGATAGCCTTGCAGATGTATAGAAATGATCAAAAATTTCAAAAAATGAAAATTCATTGCTCTAAGTTAGTTAGAATGCAAAGGACTTGTCCTCTCATTGTATAGGGCTGAAATATGAAAGACAACAGACTGTAAAGAATTATATAAAAACCATGATGATCACGAGTATGATGAAGACATACACGGTGGTTATGAGCAAACAGCAATATACAACTTCCAAAAAGAAATGAAGTCAAGTATGTCATCTAGGAATTATGGGATATAAGAAGGTGGAGTGTGCATGTGGCACATAGGAGGGTGACAAAGAAGCAGTGGTCCACTTGCATTTGCATGACTTTAGGAGAAAAGAAAAAGAAGGTCCCCAGATCATTGGGTGATGTCCTATGCCAAGATAATAGGAGACCATGGAGAAGAGGTAAATGGACTAGATAAGCATGGAGGATATACAATTTACATTCATAGAGTGAATTTCAAAATTGATGAGATTACACATGTATTTCAAAATTTACAAAGAGAATACAAGAATGACAGAATTGGGCAGTAAACATGGAAAAGGTAACTAGATCTAATTAATCAATAAAAAGAACAGCAAATGCCAAGCAATGTGCTAAACACTGGGAATACAAAAAAGAGATAAAAGTCTTCAAGAAGCTTACATCTAATGGGGGAGACAACATTCAAACAAATGAAAACAAAGCACGCTATATTCAGGATAGATGGAAAACAATTAACAGAGGGAAATTACTATAATTAAGAGTGATTGGAGAAGGTTTCCCATTAGAGAAGTCAGAGTAACAAGAGTTTTAAACAACTAGTAAAGTAGTTTGTATTTTCTCCTAAAAGTGGTGCAGATCATCAAAATGTTATTTTGTTGAGGGTGGATTGGGGTGTGGTTATGTGGGTGTGTGTATCTCCCTGTGTATGTGTGTGTGTGTGTGTGTGTGTGTGTGTGTGTGTTTGTTTATACATGATTATTCACATGGTGATTAGAGGAAATGATAGTCAGATACATGCTTTAGGAGTATAAATTTGGATGCCTCAATATAAGATATATGGAAGAAGGGAGATTGTTTAAGCAGGATCATTTAGGATATATTTACAATATTCTAAGAAAGAGGTCATAAGATTTCTTTGAGATCTAAATCTATGATCTCTGACCAAAGCTTCTATCTCTTCCTAGGTAGTAAATCTTGGAAAGGTTCCTTTTTTCTTCAAGTCTCAGTTTCTGTCTTGCTAAAATGGAGAGAGTGTGGAAGAGTAGATAAAGGACTGGACTCAGAATTAGAAAGACCTAGGGTCAAGCCATGCCTTTGCGAAATACAGTTGGACAAAAATAAATAAATCAATGTACTTCTTCATGCCCCAGACAGCTCTTTAAAACTGTAAATTCGAGAAGAATTGCTCGTTTTTACTAGTGAAAGTAGTTTTCAATAAGGAAATCACAGGTCTGGTCCAAAGCAAACTAATTAACTGGACAAAAGGATGGATGAATGCTGAAATAAATGAAGAAATTAATGAGTAGACAAATATGTAAATAAATATAAACGAATGCATAAAATCAATATAATGATACATAAATTACTTACAATTATGAGGGTCACATATAATGAATGATCTTCTAGCTACTGTTGAAAGTGGCATCAGAGATAATCAATTTGAAACCATCATTTTGTAGAGTAAGCCCAAAGGACTTATGTTCATGGGAAGTTAGTTCTAGAAACAGACCTAAACTCATTAGTGTGCTTTGTACTGTATTGCAGTAGGAAATGAGTTGTCGTTCATTCGTTTCAGTCATTTCTGATTCTTTGTGACCTTGTTTAGGGTTTTTGTGGCAAAGATACTGAAATGATTTCCCATTCCATTCTCCAGCTCACAGTTTACCTAGGAGGAACTGAAGCAACCAGGTTAAGAGACTTGCTCAAGGTTGTATAGCTAGTAAATGTCTGAGACTGGGTTTGAACGTATGAGGAGTCTTTCTGTTTTCAAGTCCAGTCCTCTATCCACTACGCTTCCTAACTGCATAAATATGAATAAATATACACTCATTTAATTTGTTTTTGGTTTCTTGTCTCTTTGTTGGCTATCTCCAATATATACTTTATATAGTTTGCTTGTACATAGCTGTTGGAAGATTTTCTTTCCCATTAGATTGTAAACTTCCAGCAGGCAAAGATTATCTTTTGTCTTTGTATCCTGAGCACTTAACACAGTTCCTGGCTCATAGAAGGTGTTCAATAAATGCTAGATGACTGACTGAATTTGTAATTGTAAAGTTTTGTAAACCTTAGCAATCATGATAAACTTGTGGCAAATGATTAGCTAAGTCAAAAGGCTCTTCCTACACAAGGAAAGATGTGTACCCCTCAGCAATGATTTGGTGAATTTGATCTGGTAGATAGGTCACAGATTATTCAGGACCCGAGAGAGGATGTTGACTGTATTGATTTGAATGCTGGCCTTAACTTTACATTTTATTTCTCCTCCTATAGACAAGCTCCCAAATCTATAAAATGAAAAAGTTGAACACTCTAAAACTTCCCAATTTTAACATTCCCTAATACGATGATTCTATTTTTTTTTTGTTTTGGCTTTGGGGAAATATGAACTATCCTATTTTGTGCCAAACTTCTATCCTTCAATCTGTATTCCCTCCATAAATCCAAACAATTGAGAAAGCTTGTCAATTCTATTTAAATAATACGTCTTCTTTTGTTCCTTTCCTCCTAACTTAAAAGAACACCATTGTAGTTCAAATTCTCCTCTCCTCTTGCATAGATTATAGCAATCACATTTAGGTTAAACTCTCTGTTTCCAGTCTCTCCTCTCTCCAATCCATGATCCACAAAACTTCCAAATGATATCTTCAAAGTTCAGGTTTGACCATATCACTATTTGGCTTGAGACAAAATATGATAAAATGGAAAGAAAACTGGGGTTGAATTAAAAAGTTGTGGATTCAATGCCCAACTTTGCCACTTACTCTTTCTGTATTATTGGTCAAGTGATTTAACCATACCAGTCCTCATTTTCTTCTCTGTTTTCTCTGTCCCCATGCATGGAATGCTCTCGCTCCTCCATTCTGACTACTAATCTCCTTGAATTCCTTTAAGTTCCTTCTAAAACTTCACTTTCTATAGGAAGCCTTCCCTACCCTACCCAGTGCCTTTCCTCTAGTAATTGTTTCTTTTTAATCTTGTATACAGCTTGATTTTCTATATATTTTCTTTGCATGCTGTCTCTCCCATTAGATTATAAGGTCCTTGAAGAAAAGGAGTCTTTTGCTTCTCTTTTTGTATCCCTATTGCTGAGCATGATAAATGATACGTAGCAGGTACTATATAGGAGACACTGTATTTGAATCTGGTAAAGTAACCAAAAAAACAAAAAAGAAAAGAAATAAGCAAAAAAAATAGTCCTTCACTTCAAGAAATTAATATTCTCAGCTGTGAAACACAGCAAGAAAAATACCAAGGGGAATTATTTAAAACATTTTGGAAAATAATGCAGAATAATATTCACAAAGATATTAAACTATTCATACTTTTTGACCCACCAATGCCACCACTAAACCAAAGCCAGAAACAAAACATCATACATACCAAAATATTCATAGCAGTAATTTTCATGACAGCAAATCCCCAGAAAAAATGTAGATGTCCATTAGCAGATAAATGGCTGAATAAATTATCATACATGATTACAATGGAATACTATTGGACTATAGGAAAATAATATGCAAAATTACTACTGTGACATAAGTGGAAACAATACTTAATAGTTGTTGAACTTGGATTAAATGTAATTACCAAGAATGACTCCAGATGGAAGTTGAGGACTCACTCTACCCTACTTTAAATAGAAAGGTGGAGGACTTCAGGAACAGAGTGCATCTTACATTATCAGTTATAATTGTTTTGCCATTTGACTTGGATTAACAATTTTTTTTGTTACAAAGAAAGATTCTATATGAGGGTGACAGTAACCAACAGGGGAATCAATGTGGTATCAAAAAAAAATCAGCGAAAATTTTTAATACAATAACAGAAATAGAGTTAGAACAAAAAAAGTGTCACAAACTCTTGAGTAGCCAGAATTTGAGCAATGATACTTGATTTAACTTCATCCGTTCTCTCTATTCCATCTTTGATTATGAAATCACAGCTTTCTTGTTTCAAACATCATGAAACTTGATGATGACGGTGAAAATGTAATGTAGTAGATCAATGAAGGTAAAGATAATACATATGTGCTGTGTATTAAACATATAACATATATATGTATACATATAGATACACTTACCTAATAGATCTATTTCTATTATATGTGTCTCTATTTATATCCATCTATATGGAGAGACAGAGAGAGAGAGAGAGAGATTGAGAGAGGAAAGAGAGAGGATCTGTCATTTCTGCCAGAATGACAACACCAGGAGAATTCAAGTATTTGTCTGAAAGGTTTTTGCAGTTTCTCCCCACTCCTACACCCATCTGTTTCAACAAAAAAGAAGTAATCAGACAACTGTTGAAAAAAAGTTATACCTTTTTCTGTATATTTTATTTTCCTTCTAATAGAAAATCAATTAAAAATACTCATCTTAAGAAGGGTAGAAGGTCAGTGAGAAGATAGCATGCACACACATACACACACAATTTAGTCCTACCTTAAAAAGTAGAAGACAATGTTATAGCACCATGAAAAATATTAACATAAGAATTAATGTCCAAATAATTTGTACAATTGAGAGGAGACAAAATTCAAGCAAATGCCTTTTTTTAGTAAAAAATAAAATGTACTCTCATCATTTTGTTAAGGAAACTGAGGTATAGAGAGGTTAAATGTAATCATTTAGGGTCACACAACTGCTAGGGATTTGAGTCAAGGGTTTTCTGGCTCTAAACATATGTCCTATCAATTCCATCATGTAGCATTAAACATGGGAAGTCTTTCTATTGGAATTTTCCAATGTAGAACACTCTTCTGTCATGTGACCACCAGAAATACTCACAATTGTACTAATGAGGAAGGCAGAAAGCAAAGATACAGTTAAACACTGTAAACACTGTAAGCAGATGTAAATCAAGACTTCTTAGCCACACAGTGACCTGGATTTAGAATCCAAAAACTAGTGGTTTTCAAACTTGTGCCTTTTATATTATTGGAGGAGGTCATTTATATTGGACTAAGGGACATATGAAGTTCCTTTCAGTTCCACTCCCATGATCCAATGGCCTTTTTTGTCTCTCTGGGTCTCAATTTCCTCTTCTATAGGAAGACTGTTTTGGACTTTATGTCACAGAAGTATTATCTTCACCAAAATCCAATGGTTCCATGAAGAACAATAAATTTGGGGGTGGTTAAGGAATCATAAAGGAATACACAGACCTCAGTGTAAGAGTAAGTGGGTACTGCCAGACATTGGAGACCTGATATGACTGGCATACTCAGATATTAGAATCATACATATGGAGTTGATTATCCCATTTCCATTGCCTCATTTTCCAAGGGCGTCCTGGGTACTGACATGAAGACAGAACCATCCCTGACCAGAAAAATAATGTATGTTTACATATCAATTTCACTTATGAAAACCTGGATATTTCAGCACATCCTTCTATGCAACATGAGTGTACAGCTCAGTGATCCTCTACCTAGATTTTGAAACACACTAACGTATTTCCAATTATCTCAGGAGATGCTATGAAATCCTCAAAGAAATTTAATTCTATCGACTTTCATTCAAAGAAATCAATAAATGTCATGCTGAGCTTTTATCTTAGAAAGTGGAGTATGTCACATGAATAAACAAACACAAAGGTATGGAAACATTAAAGGGGGCCAGAATAGTAAGAAAAGAAGTAATTCACATTTTATAATACTTGATAGTCACAACCTTTTTTATATTAGTACTGCAATCAAATAAGATTATACACACATACACAGCTTTCTAAACCATACTACATAAAGGTTAGCTGTGATGATGATGAAGATGATGGCACTAACAATATCAATAAGAATACCACTGAATTTTCACAATATACAGGAAATATAAGAGGATTATACAATCTTAAAGTTGGAAGGGACTTTATTGGTTACTAATTACAAGAATATTGATTTGTATTCAGTTGTATGAGACCTATTTTGCAAATAATATTGCTAAGTAAGAAAGAGGCTAGGTTAGGTAAGCAAGACATTTACAGAACTGTAGAGTAAACTAGATAAGGCTGGTTTGGTGCCACTGGAGGTTTTTAGACTAGAATAGAAATTAATTAGGCTGGAACATGATGGGTGTGTTCAAGCTTTCGAGAGGCTACTGTTTGAAAGAGAAACCAATCTTCTGCTGACTGACCCTATCAGGTAGAATTAGAAGCAATAGTTAAGCATCTCAAGGAGGCAAGTTTATGTTTAGAAAAAGAAAAAGTTCCATCCCAAATGGGCAGCTTTAGGAGCCAGTGAGTTCTCTTTTCTGATAAGTCATAACGACTAGGATGGATGACTTTTTTTTGAGAGGAGTTTTATGGATGCTCCATCACAGAGGAATGACTGCCCTCTGATAACCCTTCTGCCACTGGAGCTCTAATTCCAACAAGTCTACCTACTAAGTAGTATAATCAATGTAAATATGCTTATCCCTATTCTACAAATGTGGAAATTGATATCCCCAAAACTGATGTACCTTGAACAAGATCCTCCAAGGGGATTAGCATAAGAACCGTGAAATCAAAGTTGGATTTACTGACCCTGAGTTCAGCGCTCTTACTGTTATACCAAACTGAAATCACTACTTTTGGATATAGTTATATTAATAGTGCATTATAAAAAATGCTTTCAATATTTTCACAAAGTATGCCAGTGAATTTGAGAGACAGTGTAGCATGGCAGACAAAGAACAGGATTTGAAAGCAAAAAAGTCTAGATTTGAATTCCTCCTGAAACACTTACTAGTATGATTTTGCACAAGTCAATTAGCTTATCTGAACTTTGGTTCATTCACGTTTAAAATGGATATCATGACAAAAATAGCAAAAACAATAATTAAAATTTACATAGATGTACTAATATTTCCAAATTGTTTTGCATACATTATTTCATTCCATCTTCACAATAAGGCTGTGAAATAGGTGATCTTCATGCCCCACACATAGATATTCTAAGGATTCAGAGAGATTAGGGATATAAAATGTTGCAAATACTAAAGTGCTATATAAATATGAACTATTAAGCAATAAACATTTATCAGACACCTACTATATATCTGCACTCTACTATTCATTAAGGATACAAGAAAAGGCAAAAGACAGTACCTGTCATCAATTAATTTGTAATCTAATTGGTGAAAACAACAGCAAACTTGCAAACTATATGTAGGATCAGTAAGAGTTAATCAACAGATGAAATGTACAGAAATAAGGACTGGAAAAGGCTTCTTGTAGAAGAGGGGATTTTAGTTGAGACTTAAAACAAGCCAAAGAAGCTGATAGGTAGAAAAGAGAAGAGTGGTTATTCCAGCCATGGTGGGGATAGCCAATAAAAAAATTGTCTTATTGATAAGGAATGGACCCTTCTAGGTCATAGGAGTGACAAGATGGGAGGGACTACACATTTTCTCTGATCTCCAAGACATTTTATACCTTTCCAAAACAGAAATTGTGCAAACATAAAGGTCTTAAGTTCTTTCCAAGGTCTATGACACCCAGAATGCAAAAGTATTTTTTTAATCCCATCAAGCCCTGTAATACATGCTCATGGACTATGAGCTCACCCAGCATTTATACCCTATTTTGCCCACTACCAGAAGTGAGGACATACTACCAGACCCAAGGACAAGATATAGGTTCACATCAAAATGTACCCATGAACTCTGTTCATCTCCCTTTTTCTAGTGCCATAGAGAACCCAACTCTAGGCTGTGAAAATTTTCCTGAACCTTTACAGCCAACTTGGCCATAGACTTTCAGGAGTAAATTTCCTGTTTGTGGCTACAAACCAGAAGCAACAGTTCTGCAAAGCTCTCAACTTCCTGTACTTGGGAAAGTAGGCTCTGAACCACAGAGGAAGTGAGAGTTCACCAATATAGAACACGGTGCATATGCAGTTCTGTGCAGCACTCCATTGAGCCTGAGGGAAAGAGCACAGCACACAGCTAGTCAGTTCTGAGCTTGCAAAAGTCAATTGGGACAAAGATCTTGACTGATAAACCATGAGTTTCCCAGTGTGGGAGAAGATAGAGGAGTCAGGAATTGAGTAATAAGGAAAAATAAGGGAACAGAGTGAAGACTGAAAGTATCAAATATTGAGTAGAAATTAGGGTATTTTGGAAATAAATATTTCGACAGAAAAATAAACAATAACAACAGAAATAAATGTGGTCTCCTGAGTTATTAAAGTAAATTCAAGTATAAATGAATGAATATTGCCAAATGAGGGAAATCGAGGAACAATTTATAGATAAGCCAGAGGATCTTGTAGAATTTGAGAACAGTAAACCACAACACACTGTCCTGAGAGGTTTAAAAGAAAAGTGAGAATTATGAGGACAAAATTTATGCCCTGAACAGCAAAGGTAATGAGCATACTAAAAAATAAATCTGCAATGGTAAGTCTCATCCAACTAAACCAAACCAAACAAAAGATAGAATAAGACATTGGGGATGCAAATATACAGAAATGAAATATAACCTCTAAGAAGAGAAGCAAAAACCAAGACTATTAAAGAAAATATTCTTACTATGCAAGAAAAATATATGGATCTCAAAAACAGGGTGTATACAGATAGTCTAGGGATCATACATCATCCATGAAAACATGACAGGACAATACTACTTATCACCATGATGAAAGAAATAATAGAACAGAATTTCCTGAAACTTCTGAATAAAGAAAATGAATTTTCAATTGGAAGAATTCATATATCTCCTCCAGATAAGGAATAGATTAGTGATTTCAGCGGTATAGGAAGACACAAGATGAAGAAACACCATATACCAAATTGGATGAGAATACGTGAATCTAAGTCATTACGAAAGTGAGACCATCTCTCTCTCTCTTCTATATCACATCAACTCTTGATCAATTGTGATGAGTATTTGAGTGACTGTGCCAACAATTTAATGACTAGTGTCACAGTAAACTGTGATCACTACAGAATAGAGACCAGATAAATCAGAACATGAAAGTCCAAACAAGTGATACATGGATTTTTTTTCATTTCTTCTCCCTTAGCAACCAAATCACACACTCACAAGTGAACCATTACTTTTGGCTTTCTTCTATAACAAAGTAGGAAATATTTTAAACATTGCACCATATTTAGATTCCAATAAATCATCCTCAGTAACACCCTAGGAAGTCTCCATTTGTACTATGGAGAATGAAAATTGGGGAGAATGTGATGATACCACTCCAGCAGGCTGTTCTTTCAAAACATACAGATGTTTGCTTGCAGGAAGCCAAAGGAAGGCAAGACGGAATGATCAAAAGTTAACATTTCAGAAACATGACAGGTGTTGTAATATTTTAGGAACTGGCAAGAGAAGTAGCTTAGCAAATTTTAACTACTGATCTGGGGAAAAAAAGACAGGTTTGATGAGAGTAAATTTCTTTGTGAAGCTAAAACGAGCTCTAAAAACTCAAAATTAACAGTAAGAACATATCAGGTGCATCTATCTCCATTACATTTAAACTTGAACCCTCTGCAACTTCCTTCATCATTAACTATTCCCCTCACAGTTTTCAGAACTGGTATGGATTTCAGGGAAGTATAAACAAGAAAGCAAAGTTTCAGGAGTTTGAACAAAGGGCATATCACTTCTAAAATTTTGAGTTTTCAAAGAAAATCAATGTGTCATGTCATCTGATATGATTATTAGTGATCTTTTCCCATGAACCAAACAATTCAGACAGAGGCAAGGGCTTATTGAGCCATTAATCTTTCAGGATTTTTTTTCTGGACTCTTGTCATCTTTGAGAAACAAGACTAGAGTGTGGTATTTAATGATATTTATTCTAATATAACTTGAACAATTTAAACTAATATATTCTGCCTTCTACAAAGTTTCATAACCTAAACACACACACACACACACACACACACACACACACACACACACACACACATCAAACATCATATCATGGTTCTAAGACCTTTGCAGAGTTTTCTCCCTCCTGGAAGAAATAGAATCTGGGACTGATCAATAGGAGCTGAGATTTGTAATTGTAAAATCTTTCACCTGGTTTATTTTTACATTAGATGTATGGATTCTTTGACTGAGGGAATTCCACTTAAGGAAACTCCTTCTCTTGATACACAACAGTCTTCATTCTACAAAGGAAAGTCTTAGAGTTCTGTCTGATGTATACTGAGAACTTAAGTGATTTCCCCAACGTCATATAGTCAGTTCGCAGGAGAGGCAGGATATTGTTGATAATTATTTAATTATATTATGTATGTAACTTCAATTAGATTTTTAGAGCATTGTGTGGTAGAGAGAAAGGACAAAATTATTATTCCATTTCATGAATAAAAAAAATTAAACAGGTTAAAAGACATGCTAAGGACAATGAAACCAGAAACTAAGTCACGATTCAAATGTAGGTTTTCTTGACTTCTAGCCTAGAACCAAGTTCATTTAGTCATTGTCATTGAGTTCATCCTTCATTGTCATGTTATCTCTCAAAACCACTAACTACTGCTACTATTAATGCTACTACTACTATTTCTACTAAAACTATGACTACTATTACTGATGACATTTATATAGTGCCTCCTATGGACCACTTTACAAATATTGCTTCCGTTTAACTTCATAACCACTTTGCGAGATAGTACTATCTATATCATTTTGTAGTTGAAGAAATAACTGAAGCAAACAGAGGTGAAATTACTTGCTCAAAGCCATCAAGCTAGGAAGTGTCTGAAAGCAGATTTGAACTTGTTTCTTCCTGATTCCAAGCCCAGGATTCCAAATACCATGTCAACTAGGTGCCTCTAACCAAGAGTTAAGACAGAGGACTTCAGACTTCTAGCATAGGGATAAATAATTACTTAGGCTTTAGAGAAGGTGCCTATGTGAACTGTTTGTAAAAGGGAAAGGAAACCAGAAAAAGTAAATAATTCAGTATAGGGAGAGGTGATTATTATTCATTTTTCTTATGTATTACTAATAAATGTTTAATAACTGGCTCGCAACACACTTTTAATTTTAATCTTTGTTATTAATCATTTTCCATCACTTTTTTAAGTATAGAAATAAAAAAAATATCAAGCTCTCAGTAGGTGCATTTGCTTGCTTCTTAGGTATAAATACTCACAATGAAAATTTGGCAAATTTGAACTGACTTAAGCTGGCTCCAGGATACGTGTGGGGTTTTCTTGGCAAAGATACTGGAGTGGTTTGTCATTTCCTTCGCCAGATCATTTTACAAATAAAGAGATGGAGGCAAACAGAATTAAGTGATTTGCCTAGGGTAACACAGATATTAAGTATCTAAGGCTGAATTTGAACTCATGAAAATGATTCTTCCTAATTCTAAATCCAGTGTTCTATCCATTGTACCACCTAGATGTCCCCTGGCATGTTGTAGGCATTTCATAAGTCATGTTAAACTGAATGATTGCCTACTTCTATAGTTATTCAAAATACTATATCAGATCAAACTAGTTTCTTTTATCACCTTAATTTGCTAAGTCATAACATCATATGAGAAGAGACAATGATGAATCACGGGGTATAAATGGATGTCCACTGCCATGTAGAAAGCTTGTGTAGTTGCAGAGAAAGGAGAAGTTTGTGAAAATCATGGCCACTACTAATACCAGATCCATCTAAGCTCTTGTATCAGTGAATAGTGTAGAATTTTTTAAGAATCTTTCTACCAACCCAGGAATATAACAAAAGTTTTAGACCATAGGCTAATCTTCTGGAAGTTGTCATCTCATTCTTTATGCTTTGCTACATTTAGTTCCAAAGATGACATGGCAATATTATAAAGATATGTTATGCTCATATATAGTCACCATGAACTGATCATTTCTCAACATTGATACAATTGTCAGTTTTGTTAGAACAAAGTTTCCAAAAACTCTACGTATCCATCATCATCATCATCATCATCAACATTTATGGAATCCTTCGAAATTTGCGAAGAATTAATTCTATTCTGTTTGGTAGGTACTGTAGCTATCAATATCCTCATTTTATAGTTAAGTAAACTAAGACTCTAAGAGGTTAGTTTTTTCATGGTTACATAGAGAATAATTTGCAAAGGAAGCTTTTCTATGCAGGTCTCTCCTCACTGCAAATCTAATACTCATTCCAGTACAGCATACTACCTTTCAAAAAGTCTCTTGCTTCAATTAACTATTACCAATCACCCCTAGGTGAATAGACTAGTAGAATACGCAAATCAAGAAAGACATTAAACAGTAGCCAACAGCATTAAACATTATAATAACTCAAATTCTCACACTGTTTTCCAATTTTATAAAGTGCTTTCTTCATGAAAATACCCAAAGGGAATTAGTACAGACATGATTAGCCCTATTTTCTTGCTTTTTCTTTAGAGGATAAAAGAAGGAGTTATAGAGGTGAAGTAGTAATTTTAATAAGGAGTTCCCATTTATGTAGCACTCTAAAGTATGTAAAGAGTCTTAAATAGATTGCCTTATTTAAGTCTTACAACAGTCTTGTGAGGTAGGTACACAATTTCCATTTTGTAAATGAGGAAAAAAGAATCTGAAAGATATGGTGACTTGTTCAAGGTCACACAGCAACTAAATGTTTCCAGTATAATTTGAATGTAAGACTTCTATTTCTGAGTCCAATGTTTCATGTCTATGTGTGTATGTATATATACATAGACATATGTATGTATGTATATGTTTATATGATGTATGATATATATGTATACATACATATATATGTGTGTATATATATATCATGTGTTTGAGAAAGATACTTCCAAATTATTAGCCCAAGGACATATAATAAATTACCAAGACATGCAAGACATTACACAGAACCTATGTTCTCTTGATTTCACCTCATCTCCTCTTTCCAGCTATCTTTTTGCCATGTTTCCTGACTGCAAACCTTGGACCACTGGACCTCTGAAATTACCACTCTGAGTTGTTTACCCCACTCAGCTTTTAAACTCTGTCCTTGGGGTGAGTTGTCCTTTTTGCTAGTTAGTGAGTCACTGTAACTGTTCTGCCCCAGTCATGCTTCACATCCCATCCTACCATTCATCCCAGCAACATTCTTGCCATCTACCCTAATAACACATTCAAATGCCTACCAGCAACTCACCACTTTGCTTTCGGAATTTCCTCCATTCTATCAGTCTGTGATTTTATACTTGCCCTGTGCCCAGTGGGCATCTGGACAAAGCATACTCTGTCTCTGCTGAAAAAAGCTAGGGATCTGAGAATGAGCTTCCCAGAAATCCAAAGAGTAAGGGCCAAGTAAGAAACTAAGTCAAAATGAAGAGATTTGATATCAAACATCAATGTGGCACTTTAGAGTTCACAAAGTGTTTTGTATATCATTTTCATCTGATGTTAAGATTTATAGCCCCCTCCCTCTTTTTACCACATATTTATGTGTTGTCTCTCTGCAGTAGAATGTAAACTTCAGGGGTAGGGACTACCTTGTTCGCTAGTATTTATTTCTCCAATATTTAGCATAATGTCTTTCATACAGTAAGGACTTAATAAATGATCTATCCCACCTGCTATTTTTTCCTCCTCATAAGTATTGTTTCTTCGTATGTCTTTAGAATTTCATTCTTGACTGCTTCCCTTCCTCTTTTGGTTGAATTTCCCTGAGGCATTTTATACTTTTGTATTGTATCTATCCTTGTTCTGAAACCCTCTGAAATCTCCACCTTTAAAATCTAGGGTCCATGTCAGTCTATTTCTTTCTTCTATCACATATCTTCAGATAGAATAACCAATTCACCCGAAGGTCCCCATTATTTCTATTTCAGGAACAGGTTCCTCTTCATTGATCAGAATCTGGTAGAGAGTAGCAAAGCCCTCTTCAATTTTGACAACCTTTTGTAGGATGAAAATACTAAAGCCAGCCAAGAATGTGTTTGCTACTTTCATTTTGGCAGGGTTCCTGAAATCATAACTAGATAATATAAGGCATCTGTCTTGCCTATAGCATCCTTCCTTTCCTATTTGTGATCTGTTTCCTTTAATTCTCAACTCCCCCCTCTTTCTACCTAGGTGGTAGTCCCACAATACTGTGTTTTTATTTTTTTATCCTCACTTCATTGACCCTTTCTTCCCCCCACTCCTCTCCTAGAATGGTCTAAGCCCTGCTTCTATTCCCAGGTTCCCAGATATTTTCATGAATCTATATTCATGCATTGATATTTGTTTAATGAGTTATATACTATCACGACCCAGTGGTACCAATGAGATCAAATTTATTTCATTCTCATACATTCTGTAGCTCACTTTATTATGAATACTTGGTGTATTTTTCTTTAGAATCCGAGGTCATTGATTGTATTGTCTAATCTTTCCTTGGACTTGATTCCTGTGATTTCCAGAAAGTCTCTATGGATATTCATTTTTCATGTGTTATAAATCCATTTGATGTTATTGGTAGAGGTGGATATGTATAAGCAAGCTTTTCTCTGCTTTCGTTTTTCAGTTTTTAGTGTTTAGTATTTCTAGTGGAATCAATTTCAATCTGAGTCATCCATGTTTAGGAATATGGACACACATATATCATGTTGTACTATATTATGTCATATCACATCACATCATATCATATCAGATTAGATTAGTTCTGAGGATCTTTATCACAACTTCCACTCATTATGAGTCAAATTTCCAAGCAAGGTTATCTATCCTCCTCCAGATTATAGAGATGCCCCAAAAGAAACAAGTGTATTCTTTGAGTTCCCATTCCAAAGTGTTCTGCCCAATATCAAATGATGATACTAATATTCCCTTACATCTTTTACATCCTTTGGTTATAAATGTCCCAGTTTAATTTAATAAATTTACTTCTTTTAAATTATATAAAGGAATAATTACTGAGAAGATATATCTAGAATAGAAGTACAATTAGTTTTCTCTAACATATAGAAGAAATATACTCTGTCCTCTACCTCTAAAGTTCATGGGAGAGAATGATCACATTTAACTTAAAATCATTCTTCAGAGCATTTTGCTGAATTAATTTCAGAATATGACATAGTCCATTAAATAGGCATGAATTCCTCAGGGCTGTGTTGGTGTCTTGTCTGGTAGAAAACTATCACCTGATCTCTTGTGGCTGAATTTGCAGTTGTTCACCTTCCTGACCTTTAAAATGTCCCAAGGACATAGTCATCCACAATACACTTAAGATCAAGGATCAATACAGTAGTAATAGGTGCTTCAGCAGGCTTATAGTATTGTACTCCAGTTACATTGTTGCCACTTAAGCGGGAAGAGAGGCAGCTAGAAGCAAGAGTCCATTACTGCTACAGTTAATATATCTCATAGCAACAGTGTGGTCATGTGCTTCATGTCAGCTCTAAAGGAGAGAGAGCCCAAGGACCATTTCCCAACTAGAAGTTCCCAACTAGAAGTTTCAAATGGTATAGAATCATATTCACATGGCATAGAGTCAGAATAGCTACACTTGCTATCAGGGAGCATGTCCTGAGTAAAAGTAAAAGAATTTACTGCTTTTAAATTATATAAAGGAATAATTACTGAGAAGATATATCTAGAATAGAAGTACAATTAGTTTTCTCTAACATATAGAAATATACTCTGTCCTCTACCTCTGACTGAAGAAATCCTTCATATATACATGTGAACCTCTTCCATGTGGGCTGGCAGCAAGAAAAGAATTCTCCTCCAGCTTGGAAGATGGGGCTCCATTGTTCCACCCTTTATTATGTGATATGTCTAATGCTAATATGTCCTGTTTAAATCTATTGGCTTCAATCCCTATGAGATGTATTATTTTCACTATTGAGAAATCGTGTTTAGTTCCCTAGTTGCATTTAATCATTTAACATTCCATTCACTTTTATAAAGAACTTTAAAAATGTAGCAAGAAAAAAAGTAGAAACATTTCCCTTTCTTCTTTTATCACTTTAGTCTCCAAAGAGAATGGGTCCACAATTAGCACAATTTCTACTTAATTTTGGTCTCAACAAATTGAAATCTGAATATGGCATCAATTTCTTATTAACCCTTATCTGAACTTCAAGTATGCTGGATCTATGAGGTCTTTCCTTGAGGGAAATTGTTGTTGGGCTGTCTGCATGGATTCTGACTCCCAAACTCCCAATTTCCAGATACTTCAATATCTGGAAGCTCATTCCCTTGACCTTTTCAATTTCACACAGTTGAAGACTCTGGATAATGATCATCATCTAAAATCACAGAAGACCTGGTAGAGCAAAGAATTGAATACTATTTTCATGGGGCCACATATGGACATTGAAGGGAAAAGTTCATGGTCTTCCCCTTCAAAGTACTGTTTCTTGTTGTATAACATTAGCTGTAGAATCAAAGCCAGTGAAAGAGGTCTAGCTTTGAAAGAAAAGAAAAGTTAGGTTTTGCATGCTTAATAGCTTTTTAAGACACCCAGAATTCTTGCTATGCAGCCAATCAAAGAAGTTACTATTCATCAATAATTGGTGGACTGGAACCCATTAAAGATGGTACATATGTTCCAAAGTTCCTCCCAAGTAATTCTATTACACCTGCTCATAACTCAGGAAGTAGACCCAGTCTATCTTCATGGGAAGGAACATCAGTGATATTCTAAACATATTTTAGTTCCTCATTAGATACCTAGAAGTATTGCTTTTTACAAGGTTGTACATTTGTTTGATTTAGAAATGAAAGGAAACTAACTGTTAGGCTTAAAGAGATCTAAAAAATTCATCTAGTGCTATTGATTTGGGAATTTTTTTGTTTGTTTGTTTTTTACTTCTGAAAATTGAGATTCAGAAAAGGAAATGAATTGTCCAAAGTCACTCCACTAGCTACTACTTGATTTCAAACTAAAATCAAAGACTACCAATTCACTACTCTTTCCTATTTCACTAAAGAATTACTTGTCAGTGGTCTGTACTTCTTGAAACAATCAGAAAGCTTCCAGTTCTAAGATTTATTTCTCTGTGCATTGCACAGGCAATAGAAAAATAAAATGAAAGCGCCTAGGGTTAACAAGCTCTAGCTCTTTAAAAGTTACAAAGTGGAAAAAGGGATGTTGATCATCAGGGCTTCAAATAGAGACTCAGGGGGTGGGGTGGGAACTGTTTCCTGCCAAGTCATATTCTGAGACAGAATTACAGTTCTCTTATGGGACAAATTTACTGAAATCAGTTGATAATTAGTGTGGTCAGAATGACGTTTTCCTTTATTTCTGCATGAAGAAAAAAATGAAATGAGTAACTGAATGCTTTCCATTAACAGCTTTTGCGTTGAAAGAGTGAATTTGCCATGGAGATTGAAAAGGGATAAAGTGAGAAAAACAACAAGTTTTCTCGTGTCGTCAGGAGAAAACGTGTACCTTGGATGCATTTGCTTGGAAGGAGAGGAAGAAATAGATTTTAGGAAATATGTCCTTCCATGACTGAATCCATTGACCTCAGATAAAAACAGAGTAACATGACACAGAGTAAGGAGTTCTAGAGTCAAAGAACCTGGGTTCAAATCCTGTCTTTAATGTGTTTTACTTGGGTGACCATGCCTTGGTCTGCTGGTGGATAATTTCTGAACTGTGGTCCAATTGACAATGTCCCTTAATCTCCTTGGGCCTCAGTTTTCTGTAATGTTAATTATGTTAACAAGACTTAAAGATCTTCCCCACCCATTAATGGGCCTAACCATTATGGGAAGTTTGATTAGGGGAGATTTGTTTTGTAGGAAGGTCCACACCTTTTTTAATTTCTAATGAGGCACTGGTTCTCAAAGGTTGTGATGATCTCTGGCTCTGAAAAGTCAATAGATACTCTGAGGTGAAGTTTTGTTTGGGGGCTTACTCATTTGAAGTTTTTCGCCAGATGAGTCTCTGGATAGCCACTAAGGAGACTCCAGGCTTTGAAAACTCAGATGTTGGTGGTTCTCTCTGGTAACTATGTATGTATGGTCAAACAGTTAGATGTCTGTTGATCTATGATGTATGTATTGCTTATGGTCAGACAATTGGAAGCCCTGTCTCTTGGGCTTTATTCATCTATTTGTATTTTCTCTGAAGTTCAGGGTGCTGACTTTTTCCCCTGAACTAAGTGAATGATATATGTGCTTACTTAAAGTAAATTGTTGACCCATTAAAAGTTGATTTCCTTTTAGAAAAGTAAATCTAAGAACCTATAGAGCAGACCAGGCCCTTCTGTGTATGCCACGCTCCTTGCTTTTACATTTTTTCAATCCCTTTCTCCATAAATATGGGACCTTGGACTAATGGGCATCTCATTTTCCTTCTATCTCTCCATTTATGATGTTGATGTTCACTTGTTTATCAGTCATTCTCCACTCCCCATGGCCCTATATAGGTTGTTTTTTCGGGTTTTGTTTTTTTTGTTTGTTTTTGACAAAGACAGTGGAATAATTTGTGATTTCCTTCTCCAGTTCATTTTACAGATGAGAAAACTGAGGCAAACAAAGTTAAGTGGCCTGTCCAGGGTCAAATGGCTAGTAAGTATTTAAGATCTGATTCAGATTCAAGGAGATGAGTCTTCCTGCCATCAAGCTCATCATTCTATCCATTATACCACCTATATGCCTCCCTATATAGGATACAATTAATTTATTAATTAGAAAATGTGTCTACTAGTACAGATGTACCATACAGTAAACACATTTTTAGAATTAGAATTTTTTTATTTTTTAAAATCTTATTTAAATCAATTTACTTGCACGTTTTGAACATTACCATCCTTTGTAAATGGCCCTGCCTCTTGGGATACCTCATTCTCTTTGAGACAGCTCAAGATCCATCTCTGATATGCTTCCCTCTCTCCCTTCTCAGATAGTGCTTTCTTCTCAAAGATAACCTCTTATCTCTATTATATTATATCTTATTTTACATATTGCTTTTTGCTTCTCATTCTAACTATTAATACCTTTTTAAGAAAAAAAGTTAGACTAACTTGCATTGGGAGAGGGGGGTTGGATATTTATCACCTCCCCTCCCCCCACACACACATACACAAAACATTATATAATTGAGCTGATTTTTTTTTAATTGATTTACTGGATGGATGAATTGGGGAAAAAACATTTATTAAGTATTTTTTCTGTGTGAAGCATGGTCTGAAAAGTTAATGGGCTGCTTCTTGAAATACAGAGAAAAGAGCCTAGATAATTTAATTTCAGTTGAAAATAGACTTTCAGAGGAAATGATATAGGCCTTGTATATTCATATCATTCATGATACCTTATTGCACTCTGGACACCATCCTGACAGGCAATTTGAAACTTTCCTTTTCCTCTTCTGCCCATTATATATACACAAGAAAGACTGGTGAGAATTAATCATTTCTAATTGGTCTAAAACCCATCAAACTATTCACTTTCCAATTTATTACCATGCCACAGAATTTTGGTTACCCAGAAGAAAGTGAGTTTACACACACACACACACACACACACACACACACACATATTTACATCCTTGACATGCATTGCTCCCACTGTAAGAATCAAATAGATAGTCCTATTCCTGAAAAGAGCACGCTAATCAATAATTGATAGCTTTATGACTCTTACTTATCATCGCTATGAAAAAGAAAGAAACAAACAAAAAAGCTTCATTGGATACCCAAATATCATATTTTTATTCTCTGCTGCTGAAGATCTACTAGGTAATATAGTACATAAAGCACTAGACCTAGAGTCAGGAAGATCTGAGCTCAAATTCAGCCTCAGATATTAGCTGGCTAAGTCACTTAACTTCTTTTTGCTTCACTTTCTTCATCTATAAAATGGGAATAATAAAGCAATCTAAATTAGAGGGTTATTTTGAGATTAAATGAAATAATAGTTGTAAAGCACTTAGCATGCGTCTTGCACATGATAAGTACTTTATAAATGTTAGCTGTGTTTCTTATTGTTATTCCACTACTATAATGTAAGTTCCTTTAGATTTTAGACCATCTTGATTTTTGTATTTGTATTTCCATTGTTAGCAACATGTTTGGAATATAGGAAGCACATGATAGTCCACACAAATTGAGAAAACTGGACTGGTTTGGCTGAGTTAGATATACTCAATTTCTCAGCAATATTTGTCCACTGAGATACCTTCATTATCTCCTTTGTCATGGTGTTTCCAGAGACAGTAAACTAAGAATATTTCTAGAAATTAAGATGTTAATCACTGCTGCTGACTGGATACTTAGATATTGTTTACAAAGTACATAAAATTGGTAATTTTATTGTTCAGTGAGAGAGAAACAGAGAAAGAGAGAGAGAGAAGAGAAGAGAAGTAAAAGTGAAAAAAGAGACAAGACAGGAGTAAATAGAAAGGGAGGAGTAAAGGAAATTAAAATAATTGCAAATGTTTTCTTTGATTTTTCAATAAATATTTATTAAACATTTTATAATACAAGGTACTGTGAGAGGCTATGTAAGAAAACAAAGCAAAGCAGATTCAGAGCTAAATGGGATCTCAGGAACCACCCAGTCCAGCCTGTATCTGGAGGAAAAAATATTGTCCAAGAAGTGGCCATGTAGACTTTGTTATCATTGGAACTTTACAATCCTCTTCTTTCTTGTCTTCCTTCTTTGGATTCCTCTATTTCTTGGTGTCTGGAACCTTTCTCTCTATTGTCTGACAGGTCCAGTCAGGGAGAAAAAGAGAAGAGGAAGATAGAAGGCCCTTAAGTTTTACTTTACTGGGAGAACATCTATTTTTTCTTTCCCAGAAATATAGATATAGATACAGATAAACACATATATGTCTACACACATATACAAATACACATGTGTATTTTTTAATATGACATAAATTATTTTGGATTAAACTAGAGCACATGCTGCGTGCTGAAGGCTTCCCTTTTAGTACTCCAAATAAAGGTGATTGATACATACATACAAATGTATGTATACATATGCATGCATTTATACATGCACATATCTATATACTTTGTGTACATATTCATTCATATATGTGTACACACACACACACACACATATATATATATATATATATACATATACGTGCACACACATATACATATACCTGTGTGTGTGTGTGTGTGTGTGTGTGTGTGTGTGTGTGTGTGTGTGTGCATATGACCATGGTCATTGCTTAATCACTCTGTGCCTAAGTTTTCCCACCTATAAAATGAGTAGATTTCAATTTATGATCTCTGAGGTACTAGCCAGTTTTAAATTCATGATACTTTGGTTTATGGAAGTGTAAGTAAAAGAATGACCAGAATGAGTAGAACACTTCCCTCCACCTGGTCTTACCCCTTAACTACCTAGGGAAACAGTTTCTATAGAGAAATATGGTTGGGGGAGAATAAGCAGAAAGTTTTAAACTGTCTAGAATCAAAGAAGTCAACAAATATTTATTAAACAACTGTTAAGTACCAGGATGCTGGAGAAAAGTTTTGAGAATTCTATGGCTAACAAGAAGATCCAAATTGTCAGGCCTTAAAAAGTTCAATCTGACTATTTATTGGAAGGACAAATACCGAAGCTGAGGCTTAAATATTTTGGCTATATAATGACACAACAGGACTCATTGGAAAAGACTCTAACGCTCGGAAAGATTTAAAGGAAAAGGAGAACAGGAAAACAGAAGATGAGATGGGCTTGGACAGACAGTAAAAGATTGAAAGATTTGACTTGCTGGGGTCCATGTGGTCAAGAAGAGTTGAACACAACTGAGGGACTGCACAACAACAACAACAATGATGTGTCAGGCATTGTGCTAAACACTGGGAGTACCAATGGGAAAAAGGAACAAGTTTGTGCCCTCAGGGAAATTACAATCTATACACAAAAGAAAGCTGAAAGGATGCAGGAGGAGGCATCCACCTTGTGGGACATGATGGTCCAGAACTCAAAACCAAGTAGAACAACTGAGGGAAAATGAGAACTTAGCTAGAAACCTCAGATTCCTCTACAAAGGGAGGCTATGAGAGTTTATTTCTCTGCCTTCTACCCTTCCAACCACAGATGAGAGCCTGAGAGGGCTAAGAAAGTGTTGAGTATCAAAACTGAGTTAATCTACATGATGATGAGATTTCAGGAGATGAGCTTAACATGGATGAGCTTAACATGATTTTTGGATGTTTGTGCAGTAGGAGTTAAAACCAAGTAAAGCAGCTGATGAAGGAATTTCCCATTCTAATATAATGCATGCCTAAAGGATTAAAGAATTTCTAGCAGTCCAAATGTCATTATTTTATGTCTCTCTTCCTTCACCTCATTATTTACCGCTCTGTGGTTCAGCTGTAAAAGAGCTAGCAAACACTCTCTGAGAAAAAAGAAAGATAACAGTAACAAAGAGAAATAATGTTGAGAAGCTATAAATATAGTGTTAGTATGTGTGTGTGTGTGTGTGTGTGTGTGTGTGTGTGTGTGTGTGTAGTCTATACAAACAGACCAAGATTTGAATATTTGAATCCTGCTTCAGGCACTTTCTAGCTCTGTGACCTTTGGGAAATCATGTCTTCTCTCAGTCTTATGTTCCTTATCACTAATATAGGAAATAATAGTACTCTATGTGGTTATTGCAAGAATCAAATACAGCAACATGTTAAAAAAAGACTTTGTGTACCTCAAAGTGTTATATAAATGCTATTTATTGCTATTATTAGTGTTAAAAAAGACTTGATAATGAGTAGTCAGGAACCACAGTCATAGCTTCATCAATCAATATATCAATAATTCATTATATGCCAGTCACTATGCTAAGAGCTGGAGATACAAGGAAAAAGGGGAAAAAAAGATCCCTGCCTTCAAGAACCTTACATTGTAATGGGAGATATAATGTGCATTAAAAAAAAGATATATACAGAGAAATAGAAGATAATACTCAAAGAAAATGCATTGGTAGTTTGGGAAATCAGGAAAGGTCTCCTAGAGGTGATTGTATTTGAATTGAATCTTGAAGGAAGCCAGAAATTTGAAAATGCATAAGTGAAGGACAGAGAGTATTCTAGGAAGGGATCATAGGGCAAAGGTGCAAAGGCAGGAAATAGAATATTTTAATTTTTTTTAATTACAGGTAAAAATGATTTTTAACTTTCTTTTTTTTTGTAAAATTTAAAGTTCCAAATTATCTCCCTCCTTTCTCCTCGTTGAAAAAGGCAAACAATTTGCTATAGATAGAAGTATTTTTGAGAGAAAAATAAGCAGTCCAGTATAGAAAGAAAGAAAAGTTAATGGAAGGGAGTAGAAGACTGGAAATTTAGAAAGGCACTGGGTTGTGAAAACTTTAAATAGTAAAGAGAAAAATTTGCATTTGATTACAAAAGCCCTAGAGAGTCAGTGAAGTTCATGGAATGGAGAGGATTGGTATATAGTCAGAGTTGCACTTTAGGAAAAATTATTTTTATATCTGCTAGGTAGATAGATTGGGACAATCTACAAAAATATGGGAGTAAATAAATATGAATAATGACGATGTCCAGTGTTGTGACCAGATGACAGGTGATAGAACTGTATCTCCTATAAGACACTGTAGCAGAGTTACGGAACAAGGAACAGAGGAAGACTAGTCTAAGAGCACCACAACTCAGAGCTCCCAAGGGAGCTGTCCAACAAGAAAGAAGCAACATTCTCTTACCCCTTTATCAATACTTATTTTCCACTACCACCAACCCCACCCCCCGCAGGCTATGGAAGCCAACTACAAAGGATAAATGGTTATTTGATCATCTCTAAACTTAGGCTCATATTATTTTTGAGCCCTTAATAGAAATAAATTAAATCTGTTATATGCCTGATGCTTTATGAATGTATTTAAATCTGAGAAACTGATGGACTTCTTTTGGGAAGGGAAAGAGAGGGAGAACCACAAACTGGTATTATTGTGTATAATTTGAGTGAGAGCAAATTAACTATATTAGTGTGGTGCATAAAGTGATGACAAGTCACCTTTTGAGAATCAGATATTGGGATTTCCCGATGAGAATACTAACATAATAACATATGAGTGAAAGATAAATGAGAAACCTCAACATAAAATTATACTCCTGTAAATTGGAAGGATTTCATGAAATGAAGATACACATAAATCTATTTGAGGGACTATACATTCATCTAAAGAATGGTACCATGCCAGCCAACAGTTCTTCTCACCCCCAAAGAACTAGTAAGAGTTACTGTAAACTGATTTGCTAAAATCTGTGCATTGCATATGGATTATGTTTCCTCCATGGGGAGACTGAAACTGATGGATCATTCAGTTTGGGGAGTTGTGAGTTGCTGCACTAAAGTCAATAGAGCATCTGCACTGAAAGAGTCCTCCAGGAGGAGAAGCCAATAGACTGCTCACAGAGGAGGAAAAGTGATCCATGTTGGAGGGGAAATATAGGGTAAAGCTTCTGAACCATTTAACACAGATGTGAGCTTTTTCTGAATGTCCAGCCTACTGAGATAGACTCTAACTTTTCCAAACAATAAAAAAGCACTATGCTGAAATTTGAGGATTTTATCACTACAACCTATTTCTGTTCTATCAATATAGCAACCTTCTCCAAATACGATAACTGAAGCTAGATTGAAATAAAATATACCTTATGAACCCTTATTATATTATCTTGATCACATTGTGCTTTTGTGAGTACTCACAAAGAATTTGCTGAATAATACATTTTAGATTTTGTTTTCCTTTCTGGGAAGTCATAGCAATCTAGTATACCAGTTTCTTGGAAAATATGCTTTCTTTTCAAATGTAATAAGTCAAGGATAATTTGTCTTCGATTTTTCCCAAAGGTCCACTGACCATATCATCTGCCCTACTGCTTTAATTATGGATGTGTGGGCATTAGTAGTTGACCTGTTATAACACCAAGAAGACATTTAGTCCTTGCAGTCTCCCTGACACTGTATATTAAAGATTACTGAGACTTTCCATCTTCACCACAACTGAAACCTCCTTTATATAGTATTTCCTTTGGTTAAAATATGAGTTCCCTAAGAGCACTACTGTGATATGCTTCTATTTAATACCCAAGCATTTAGACTAGTGCTTGGTTCATCATACAATTTTTTTCCATTAAATTCCCTATTTTCAAAATCAGAATAGTGTTTGTTTTCGTGTAATTCATTAGAATGTTTCCTACTTCCACGGTTCCTCAAGAAATAATGGTGGAATCATATCAATCATATCCACAAATTTTGTGTCAAACCAGGAGATATTTTATCTGGGTGAGAATATTTGAACATATTTTGACCAGTTAATTATTATGTTACTACCTCATTACTTATCTTGGGCTTTGGTTCTGTAATGATAAGGGAATTTGAAGATCCTCCCCAACCCATATTACTTACCAACAACTTATTAGTTGCATGTGACCTTCTTTCAGCTCTGGCCCAGTCAACATTTGAGTGATATGCAACTGATGGTGAGAGGAGCCTTGCCAAACAGGTGGAGCAGGAAGGAAAGAACTGAGAGAGAGAGGAGGCAGAGCTGAGGCAGAGCAGCCAGAGTGAGTGAGAGAGGGAGTGATTTTGCCTAAGGCAGCTTTTTTGTGGTTGAGTCCTGATGGAGGAAAGGCTTGGGGATGGCCTGCTCCCTGCATTGATAATGTGCATAGATTTCCTTGTTTCTATGATGGATTTGACTTTCTCCTGCTTGAATAAATGTCTTGGCTTCATCTTTGAGGAACAGTTTATATTTTGTAAATTTGCCCTGCAGATATGAATGAATAGCCATAGCTGCTGCTATGGGTATTATATTGGTATTACAGGTTCTCACTCACTTTTGTTTTGTCTTTTCAAGCCTAAAGTTCATGGGCCATCCCTGAACAAAAAGAAACAAAAAAAGTGAGCAGTTCTGGTCTTCCTTTGTCACTTTTTACCACTCTCTTACCCAATATAGGCAACTGGGTGGTTCAGTAATTAATGGGCCAGATCTTAGGAAGACCTGAGTTCAACTACCACCTCAGATATTTCTTATCTGGGTAACTCTGGATAAGTCACTTACGCTATATCAGTCTCAGTTTTCTCATCTGCAAAATTGGGATGATAGTAACATACACACATACACACACACACGTCCATATCCAATCCATATCTATATCCTTAAATATCCTAACGTCCCTATTTCTGAATTTGCTTATTTCCCATGTCTACATCTCTACCCCACAAAAGTTATACATGGAGTTGGTTATAACCTTATTAATGTCATCACCTAGAAGTTTTTCATATTCATGTATACGAACTATGAAATGATTTTACTCATCATAATCTATTTTCATTCCACATCTCTCTCTGCTTTTCAAGTCTAGATTCTCTTCATCCTCATAGTGACCTTAACTCCTCAGTTCTTTTTCATTCCATTGCAGCACACTGACTTCACTCTCTTTCTCTTCCTGTTTTGATCCTCAGGTGAAATAATTCAACTTTTACACTGCCCTTTTCTCTCAAGTCTCTTGCCCCTTTATCCTGTGGAGATCATGGCTTTTCACATTCAGTTCTTGGATCACTGCTACCTTCTTGGGTCTTTACTCCATCATGGTAAATGTGTTGTTTAATGAATATTGGGGCAGAGGGAAATCATGAAATGATGCCAGTTGGGTTCATTATAAGTTTCTGTTACATATCCTATCATATCATATATATGTATGTATATATCCTACATACATATCCTATGTTGCAGTCATTGTGGCAAAGGGAAGCCTTTTACATTTCCCTGATTCACTAACCCTCTTACCACAATGGGATTTCCAAATCTTTTCATCTCTCCTGAAACTACCCATTATTTTTTCACACTTACTGTCTTAGCTGACAGCCTCACCTCATGTTTCACTGAAAAACATTGGGGCCATTTCCCAAGAATTCTCTCTTCTCCCATGTTCTTCACCTCAAATTATTCATATGAGTTTTTTCAGTATCTCCTTTTTTAACCCTGTATCACAAGAAGAACTCTTTGTACTTACTCAGAATGATCACCGCAAGTGTACAAAGGATCCCACTCCATCCATCTCATTTTCTCAAACAATTTGGTTCCTCTATGACCTTCTCTCATTATTCAAGCTATTGCCTACAAATTTTTTCATGTTTCTATCATCTTCAAAATACTCCTTAATTTATCCAATTTCATTATCTTCCTGTCTCTCTTCTCCACTTTATTGTTAGACATAAAAGGTCAGATTTTTGTGTTCGTCACTATTCCAAAACAATTCTGTCCAAAATTTCTAATAAGCATATGATGCTAAATCTAATTGACCTTCCCAATCCTCATGTTCTGTAACTTTCTGAAGATTTTAAAACTATTGGTTAAATTCTTATCCCTGGCACTCTCTTCTTTATAGATTGTGGTGATATTATCTTCTCCCAATTTTCCTCCTATATAGCTGAATCACACTTCTCTTTATCCTTTGCTGAATCTTCATCCAAGTCATGCTAACTAATAATAGATATGACCCAAGGTGCTATTCTGGACCCTCTTCTTTTCTCCCTCTGTACAATTTTACTTGGCTATTGCATCAGTTCCTGTGGGTCCAGTTACTATTTCTAAGCCAATGAATCACAGACTTGTACAGCCCTTATCTCTTGAGATCAGTTTCACTTTTCCACCTACATTTTAGACATCTCAAAATGAATATCCCACACACATTTTAAATTCAACATGTACAAAACTGAACTCAGAATCTTCTTCCTCAAGTCCTCCCCTCTTGCTAACTTCCTTATCACTCTCAAGATTACTACCATTCTTCTAGTGACCCAGAATCACAATCCTTTGAAAAATTATAGCTATTAAAATGATGTAGAATATAAAAGTTGATAAATGAAACAGAACAGCTAAACAAGATTCCTCAGCAATCAAACATAATGGCATATTGCTTGTTAAATCAAAAAACAATTACTGGAACAAGAAAAAATATTGAGATAATTTGAAAGGAGTGTAGAAAGAATTTAGATTTGGAGAAAAAAATAAACTTTTTACATCACAGAGGATGGTAACTTTTAAGTTTACATATGACCTAAATACAAAACAAAACACAAAAAAAGTTAAAAACATAAATAAATTAGAAGCAAAGTAAAACTATGATACTATTGAACTCTAGTCCAGAGGAGAATTTGTTTTCAAATGAAGAAAAGAAACTTTCACAAGGGAAAAAAATGGGCAATTTTGAGTAAATATTACCAAAAAGTGTTTTGAATAGTCAATGAAATTGGATTATAGAGGAAACAATAATTGGAAAAAATTCTTCCCCAAATTTCTATGATAAATCCATAAAAGCAAACATATTGAGGTATATTTGAAGCCAAGAATTATTTTTCCACAGATAAATGGTCAAATGGTATAAAGAAGGTCCACAAATGAAGGAAGAGAAAGTATAAGCAATCATATTAAACAGTATTTCAATCAAAATTATTAACACTATGAAATGATAAATAATTTTTATAGATTTAAATTTTGCCACACCCTTCGAAGAAGATGTTAATTTTGCTCCCATCTGCTATAAAAAAACAGGCATACAGAGAATAAGTGAAGTATAAGGGTCATACAAGCAAACTATTCATATCCATCAGGTAGGAAGACCAGTTTTTGATGACCTCCTCCTCCAAAAAAAGAAAATGGAAATTGTTTGATAAAGTCTAATTGAACAGGCAGGGCTAACTCTGGATTGTGACAGCCTTTAATCTAGAGGACCTCTTGAATTCAACTTCATTCTCTGATACTTACTAACTGTGTGATTCTGGGCATGTCACTAAGCCATGTTTGCTTCAGTTTCCTCATCTATACATTTATTCAGAGAATGAAAAGGTAAACTGCTCTAATATTTTTTCCAAGAAAACCTTAAGTGGGGTCATACAGAGTTGGATAAGGTGGAAAAAATTGAACAGCAACAAGTAATACAGATACACTAATTACCTGCTTTTGGAGATGATAAAGTGATTTAGAACAATACCTAAATAATTACCAAAACTTGCATACATATATAGACTTAGTGGTAATACTACAGGTTACTTATTTTGTAATGAGGGCAAGAAAATGATTCATGTATGAAAGTAATTAAGAACTTAAGAAACCTTGAATGAACTGACATAGTATAATGTGCACAAGGAGAATATTTTTAATGACAAACATAGAGGAAAAATATGTTTGTAATACATTAGAACTACAATCAATGGAACAACCTTAGTCATAAATTCAGAAGACAGCTTATAAATACATATGATGCTTCCTAATTCTTGAAACAGATGTGGACTATAGATTTAGAATGAGATATACATTTTTCAGATGAAGACAGTGTGAATTTGTTTTGATTGACTATACTCATTTGCTACGAAAAAAACTTTTTATGTGAGAGTGAGAAATCATTGAGTGTATAACTATAATGGAGCAAAATAAAAACAATGAAATAATTTTATGATACATAAAAGAGAACTGAATGTCAGAGAGACAAGAAGACCAAGTTTTGAATGGTAATATTTAATTTAATATTTTCTAACAACTATACATAATAGAAATTTTAGCTATATGCAGAAATGTCTTCATCACTTACTTTATATTAAAATGTTCATATTTGTTAATGGTTTCAATTCCTGATAAAAAATAAAAATAACATTTTAAAATTGCTATGTACACAAGAAAAAGATATGTAATGAAAGATATACTACATATTCCACATATTTTTTTTTAATTTTGGAATGAAATGACAGAGATACTATAGAGATGAAGCAAAATGAATTATGTATTCCTGAATAGTTTTTTTTTTGTTTGTTTGTTGTTTTGTTTTAATAGAGAAAATGCAAGGGAAAGAAATATAGCAATGTTATCAATGGTACACATAGATTATTGACAAGTAGAGAAGCATTTCCTTCCTTTAAGACAAGAACAAATTGGACCAGTGGACTGGAAAGAGTAAACAATTGGGAAACAATAAAACATCCTTGATTACAGTATTAGAACTGAATAAGTCAGGAGTTGAAGGACAAACTTCAACAACAAACTATGTCTTTGCCATCAATCCACTGACAAAGAGGTACTGTAAGTATAAGATCTTATTGCTTGTGGAACATAAAACCAAACTGACAAAGAAAAACCTGTATGATTCAATACATAATGACATGTGAAGACTTTCTTCCAACAAGGTGCCTCCTAGGCATATGTTAATATTATAAGACGGACCTTGAAGATGTGTTAAGAGAGGTAATCTTGTTTGATGACCCTATGATTGATGATGTCAAATTAAATATTAAACAAAAAGATATGTTCTTGATAAAGGTAATTACCACAGTCATGGAAGAGATTCTGTGTCGGGTCCAAGACAGAGGTGAAATTTTAGAAATAGAGGCCTTAGGAGAGAAAGATTTGGAAAGGCATTGTCTAGAATGGTTGTTTTACGAAACAAACAATATTTTGAAAATGTTGCTGACTATATTCAAGCAAGTATAGTAGCAACTAGCTCCTATTTACTTATGTAGTGCCCTTCATGATTTCTCCACTTATTTCATCATACCATTGGGCAGTGCCCCATGGAGCTAGCCATAACACTGAGATGGCAGAATTGGAGAGAATTCAAGAGTGTTACTTCTTTAGAAGAGGAATAGACCTGAAATTACAGTCCATTTTTACTTAGCATTGCATTTCTCCCATTTCAAGCATTTTATTTGCATATTCATTTTGGTGCATGGGATAAATCTCATTATGTTCATTTCCATAGCTCATTTATTAACAACAGTCTGAATTAGTCTTTAATAAAGCAATTAAAGTATGCAAATGCAAAAATGGAAATTTGGACAAAGGGATGATTTAATATACCTAAGGGTCACTGAGATATTTTGTTCACAGATTTTGCATAGTGCAATTAATTGTTATGGCACGTTCGGGAAGCACATTGATAGCAACAGAGCAGCAAATCAAATGTCAAGGGAATTTAAACTTGTTGAGAGAACTCCTCCACTGGGTTAGGAGATTTGCCTCCCTCTGAACAAGTGATGCCAAGTAGAGTTTCTCCCATAATATTTTTAATGATGTTTTTCTGCATTCACTGGAGCTAAAATGAGACAAGTAGGCTCTAAAGGAAATGCAGATAATGAATTACCCTTTATGAGCTATCTGATTCAATTCAATTCATCAATATTCACAAAGGATGAATTAAACAAGTACTGAGTGCTTAGTACAATTCTAGAAACCAAGAATGGAAGGTAAGATGAGAAGTAAATATAAAAAATTTATAAATGATTGACAGATGGGATTGTCCAATGAAATTTCTGTCCTGGGAGGTGCTAAGTGGATGCTAGGTGGTCTCGCTTCTAGTGTGAAAAATGGAGTGCCCATTTTTACATTTATATATATGTATATATATATATATATATATATATATATATATATATATATATATATCCACAAGCATGGCTATTTCTGGTCTACCAAATACAAGGTGGGGGAAAAAATAAACTTTTGATTAGCTACTGAGGCAGAAATAAGTAGATAGATAAAACATACTTACCAAATAAATTCAGTCTCTCTCATTCTATCTGGCCTGCATGCATTTAAATAAAGAAGAAAGGAAAGCTGCAAACTTCCAGAAGAAGAAAGAGAGCTGAAACAAACAGTTGCTATTCCTAGGTTTATCTGAAGCTAGAAGTGCATAGTCTTGCTATTGTTTCTCTGATGAATATATTCTTTCTGCCTTAGATGAAACATTTGAGATATAATGGCTCAAATTGCAACCTTGTAAGCTTTGAAATTTTGGGATATTCTGGAAATTATGGTCAAGTTCAAGTTCTAGATGAACTTGAAATCAGCATTACTTTTGAATCTACACAATGGTCCTGAAGATTGATGGAGACCTAATGTAGCAATGTCTTCATCACATATCCAAGGACATAGACCCTCTCAGAAGCATTGACTCATCCAATCACTATGCTGAACTTGATGGTGTAGCATCAATGTAATATACACAGTATCTATAGTGGCAATGAATATCCCGGTGCAATTCTGAATCACGAACTTGGGCACAATGTTTCCAGAGGAGCTGTAGGGGTAGTTTTCACTTCAAACCTCTTTTCTCGATATATTTTATATAGTTCATGAGTTGGAATGCCATCTACTCTTCCAAAATCTACCCCTATTCTTAATAGAGCAGTAGACAATTATTTTTTTTTGTTAATCTATTCTGACTTTGAATATACTGGCTATTTCTGAGGCAGAAGCATAACAGGAGAATCAAGGGGGTCCCACAGTGTTTGGGGAGGTAATTGAGGATTTTACTCAACAGGATGTCACAGATATTTTCAGTAAGCTCACTCAAAGAATGGGAGAAACATTGGTATCTTGGATAGTGAGAATAAGGGAGAAAGATAAATTTCCTTGAAAGAAGAATTAATAGCCAGAAGATTCAAAGCCTGAAAAGATCAAAGGTCAGAGCTAGGAAGTATGCAGGCAAACAGGCAGTTGGCTGGCATGAATGAAAGAGCTTGTTTGTGATTTTGTTTAAGAGAACCTGCTTGTAATTTGTCTAAGGGATCTGGTGTGTGGAAAGGCTCTAGCATGGGGAAGACTTTGGCCTGGTCTTGCCCTCTGTATTGTTATTGTGTATAGATTTTTGTTACTATGATAGATTTGATTTTCTTGTGTCTCAATAAATGTTTTGGTTCTGTCTTCCATGTAGAGAGTCTTTTTAATTGTGCTAGGATATTCATGGGTGCTGTGAATATAGGAATGGCACTACAGTCTCTCACTAAACAAATATTCATTAAGCATATAAAATGTGTCAAGTACCATATTTGGAGATGTAAAAAAAATTGGAGACTTAAATTTGGATTTAATTTAATTTTAATTCAAATTAGAATTAAAAGATATGTTAAGAAAGCAGTATTTGTTCTTAAAGACTTCATAGTCAAGGGAGATAGCATGTATGAAGATAATATAGAGACAGGATGAATTGGAGATAATAACAGAGGGAAATTAGATCATTAGGAGGGATAACAAAGGTTTCTTGACTGAGATTTTTGTTGGAACTTGAAGGAAGCTAGGGAAGCTAAAAAGAGGAGATGAGAAGGAAGAGCAATCAGAAATGAGAATAAGTCGAGAATAGTTTCTGGAGTTAGGAGATGGAGTATCATGGGTAAGGAACAATAGAAAGGACAGTGTCACTGGTTCACAGAGTACAGTGTAAGAAGACTAAGAAAATAGGAAGGGACTCAGTTATGTAGGGCTTTGAACATCAAACAGATGACTTTATTTTTGATCCTGGAAATAATAGGTAACCATTAGAGCTCACTGAATGGTGGTGTCTGTGTTTGTCATATGTTTAAACCTACAGTTTTGAAAGATTGATTTGACAATAGAATGGAAGACAGACCAGAGAGGGGAGATATTTGAGGCAAAGAGATAAAACAGAAGTCACTACAATAGCCTAGGTTTGAGGTGATGATGGATGGCACCAAGGTGGTTTAAGTGTCAAATGAGAGAAGTGTACTTATATGAAAGAGGATGAGAAGATAAAAACAAAACTGATTGAATATAGTGAATGAAAGGATCTGGTAAAAAGGAAGATATCGAGGTTTTGAGGCTAACTTTTCCTTTTGACAGTCAAGTAAAGGTTAGGAAGAGGGAAAGGCTTGGGGAAAGACAATATACACATTTAGATAAGTGAATTTAAAATGTCTATACATATTCAGTTTGAGCTATCTAAGATACATTTGTAGAGGAAGAAAAGCTTGTGCTTCTGTCCTTGTTTTATATTTCCCCAAATATTCCTTTTTAAAAGCTAATTTCTGGATTTTGAATCAAGGATACTAAGGTGCTAAACACTATAGGATATCACTGATAAATGGGAGTTACTGATTATATTTGGTACTTCATTTTGGAAAGAACACACTGGAGTTAGGATGTGAGCTAATAGCATTAGAATGATGTCTTTGTCTCTTCAGGGATACCCTTAGAACTTTGATGGGAAAAGAAAAGTAGCCAATGTCTTCCACAATGCACATACATTAAGAATATAAGTTCAGAATCTTCCAACAGATCCCCAGCATCTTCAAACGATGTTACAGTTCTCTTAGGGAGAATTGAACTTTCAATTTTCCATGAACTTGTGACTGCGTTATTGTAGATTCTCCTTTTATTGATGCCAATCACATATCATACATAACTAAAGCTCTGTGTGATCCTCATCCTTGTGTCCCCGGTAGAAGATTCACTCATCGTGCTTTAGATGTTTTACATTTTTCAATATATTTTGCATTGGTTTAGAATACTTAATCATTTGTCTCAATTCTTGAAACAGTACAAGCATTCTGGGGTGGTGGTGGTATTCAATGAGGATCTCATATCTAGGATCCCCAGAGTTAAGGTAGGTAGCATGGCATAGTATACAGAGGAGTGGTCTAAAAGTAAGGAAGATTTGGGTTCAAGTACAGTATCAGACATCTGATGGCAATACCACTTTCAGGAAGACATTTCATCCCTTAATTCTCCTAAAGAAATCTTGAAACCAATGAACGAAAGAGAAAGGTATATTCCTCTAAATCTCTGGATGACTGAGGGAAATCTCAAAGACTAGAAACCATAGACCAAGTACCCTTCTGCAAGTAAGTTATTATCAAGTGAATATTCATTAAGCATTCCCTATATCAACACCTCCAAAAGTATGATTTTATTGAATAATAATTCTGGATATCTTAAAATATGGGAGATTCTTATCAATACATGTCCCTTTTTCTGCTTTTTAATTATTGTAACAAGAGAAGTAAAAGGAAACTAAACAGGGTATTATTTGTTTATTCTTTCATTGGTTCTTAAGGACAAATAATTCCTTGATTAATGTTCTCTTTACTGGAGATAATCATTTCAATTTTTCACTAGGTGGGTCTCTAGAATCAGACTCTGTATGTTTTTATGACTATTCTTGAAGATTTTCTGGAACTGCAAAATTTGTTCAAGCTAGCATTTACTTGCCATAATCTTCTATGTTGATAACTGTAGAAATTGAAAGTGAATTGTACAACTTGAAGATTCATTAAAAAAGAGCAAAAGACAATTAAAAATATAATGTCAGCAGAATAAGGTCCCTCCATCTTCATACATGGTGTTCTTATAATTTATGTGTACATGGAGTTCTCACCTGCTTGAATTCTCCTCTCAGGCTTTCTGTCTTTGGCAAATCACCTAATATTTAAGATCCATCCATTCTTCTTTCCCATATCAAAACTTGTCTCTCATTTTTTTCAATCCTTTTTACCTCCTGAATGAATTTTTCTGTAGAACAAAATAAAAACTAACAAAACATTAAATTGGATGATCATGATTTAAGTAAAAAATAAATGTGGTGCTAAAATAATCTCTCAATGTTTGAATGTAATGGACTCTTGAATATCCTTTGTAGGAATTACCTAATATTATAGAATTCTAGTTGTTTTACCTCTTGTCCAACACTTCTAGTCTTGAAGAGCTAACAATTTCACAGTAAATCTTAGAAGAAGGAAATTGACTTATCATTCTATTTTAGATCTTGGCACTAAGTCTAACTTATTTTCCTTTTTGACAGGATTTCTTATGTGATAGCTCAAGGGAATGTTGTAAATATCATTTACCTAAATTTCAGGGGAAAAAATTCACAGGCTGTCTTAGAGTATCTTTTCAGATAAGAGAAAAATTTGTCACCTATAGAAGAAAATAGAGACTGCACTACTTGAATGACAAAGGTCATGGAATAAGCCTTAATGAGATGATATAAATTTGGGCCAATGTTCCTAAATTAATGTCCCAGAGATAGTCAACAGTAATGTGCCAGGCACTGTGTTAAGTGTTGGAGATACAAAAAGAGACAGAAAAGAGTCCCTGCTTTCAAGAAGCTGACGGTACTTTAGGGGAGGCAACAATTAAACAAGTATGAGCAAACAAGTTGTGAACAGGATAAATAGGAAATAATTGAGAAGGAAATTCCTGTTGTTAACTGTTAACATTTTAGTCATGTCCAACTCTTCTTGATTCCATTTGAGTTTTTCTTGGCAAAGATACTGAGTTTTCCATTTCCTTCTCCAGTTCATTTTACAGATGAGAAACCTGAGATAAATATGGTTAAATGTCTTTCTTGGAGTCACAAAGCTAATCAGTGTTTGAAGTTAGATTTAAATTCAGCTTTTTCTGACTCCAGGTCTGATACTCTATCCACTGGGCCACCTAGATGAGTTAACAATAAGAAGGCTTGGGAAAAGCTTCTTGTGAAAGGTGACATTTCAATTGAAATTTAAACAAAATCAGTAGGTTACTGTCTTCCACAGACATTCCATACACAAAGAAAATGGCCAAAGCTGAGAGAAGTGTCATATTGAGGAGTAGCCAGGATACTAGTACCACTGGAGTGTGTGGTTGGGAATAAAAAAAAAGATCGAGAAAGTAGAAGGTGTCTATGTCATGAAAAGTTTGCATGTCTATCAGAACATTTTGCATTTGTTCCTAGAGGTGATAGGGAATCATAGAGTGTATTGTGAAGGGAATTGATATAGTTGGATCCTTGCTTTAGGAAAATCACTTTGGTGGGCTAAGTGGTGGATAGATTGGAGGATTGAGGCAGGCTAGCCTACCTAAAGAATTTTGCAATAGTCCTTAAGTAAAATGATGAGGGCCTGAACCAGATTGGTGCCAGTGTTAGAGGAGAGAATGGGCTTTATTCACGAATTTAAGGTGAAAAGATTTTATTTACCTAACTCAAAATTTATTTACCTATTTAATAAAAGATGACATCAACAAGCCTTTATAACAGATTGGATAAATGTGTTAAAAGATAAGGAGCAATAAAGGATGAAACCTAGGTTGTAATGGTGTCTTCTTCAACAGTAATAAAGAAGTTATGGGGGAGTTTAGGGAGAACGATAAATTCATTTTTGAACATGTTCAGGTTCATATGTCTACTATTTCTGAAATGTAGTTGGAGACCTGAGAATCAAATCTACCAGAGGATGGGGAACTATGAGTATATTTGAGAATCCTTAACATAGAAAATATAATCAAATCCATGGATGCTGATGAGATCACTTGTGCTCCAAAAACCTAGGGAGAAGAAAATATAGAAATGGAAAAACTGATTGACAAAGTTAAAGGTTATACAGAAGTTGAGGAAAATGAGGACTGTGAAAAGACCATTAAATGTTGTTGAAGAAGAATTTGGCAACAAAGGGATCTGTAGGTGGTTTTGTTATTGTTGATATTTAGTCATTTTTCAGTCATGGGATTTGGGGGGTTTTCTTGGCAAAGACACTGGAGTGGTTTTCCATTTCCTTCTCCATCTCTTTGTACAGATGAGGAAATTGAGGCCAAAAACAGATTTAAGTGACTTGCCCGGGGTCCCATGGCTAATAAATGTCATGTTTGATGGTGTTTGATCAATAACTTTGGATATTGCATATGTAGACAATAAACTGGGAGAGACATAATATTATGCTGGATTGAAGGATCCAAAAACATCTCAGCCAAATAAAATATTGTGCTGAACATAATAAGGTAAAGTTTAATAGGGATAAATTTAAAATTTTTCCTTTTGCATGAAAAGAAATAATTTTTGCAACTATAAAATGGAAGAGGTGTGACTAGAGAAGTAGTTGTCCAAAAATTTTTAGGGATTATAGAGAATTTTTATAGCTAAACATGAGTCAATAATATAATATGACTGTAAAAAAAAATCTTGTATATTCAAAGGTTGCATTTAAGAAGTTAATAATAAAGAGAGAATAACAAAGAAAGGATAGTTACTCTGAACCCTCACCTGAAGAGTTTTGTATCCCATTCTGGGTTCCATAGTTGAAGAACTTTGATAAATTGTAAGAGGACAGCAACCATCTCCATAAAACTCAAGTTCCTATGCTATGAAACTCACTCAAAAGAACAACAATTCTTTAGCCTGGAAAAATAAAGACTGGGAAGAGGGGAAGGGGATATCATAGCTATCCTTAGATACTTGAAGGGATGTCATATAGAAGAGAATTTGCACTTGTACTATTTGACCACAGAGGTTAAAATTGAAAGTAATGACTGGAAGTTGCAAAAGTACAGATTTTAATTTTAAGCAAGGGGGTGGAGATTCTAACAATTAAATAAATTTTATCATGGAATGGGCAGCCTCATCCATTAGTGGTTTTCCCTTACTGGAGAACTTCAAGCAACTACTGAATTACAACTTATGGGAAATGTTATTTAAGGTATTCTTGATTCAATATGGTTTGAATTTTATGTCCTGGGAAGTCACATCATTCTTTTAGATTCTATGATGGTGCGAAAAAATTGTTTCTCTTCTTCAACAGGAGATAAAATTCAGGAATCATCTCTTCCATAGAAATTTCCTTGATGATCTTCCATCCCTAATGTCTTATACCACTACTTTTTCAAATTATATTTCTTATACACTTTTGCCAAATATAATTTGCATAATGGTTTTGGGAAGTCTTATCCCAATACGAAATAGTTAAGAACTTGGAATCAGATACTAGATGATTTATCATATGGGAATGTCTGTCACCTTGCAAAGGGTGCTTTAAATATTTACTAAATATTTGCTGAATTAAATAAAATAAAATATTAAAAAGCTACAATAACAGAAAATATCGACCAATTCGTCAATCAAGTAGCATTTATTAAGTATTTACTAGCTTATAAATACTGGGAATAGAAGTAGAAATAAACTCAGTGCCTTTCTTCAAAGAGCTTAAATTTTAATGGAAGAAGACAACACAAAAGGAAACTGAAAGTGAATGATGGTTAGGACAGGATGGGCAAAGATACCCAGCATAGATGGAGTATGGAATACATCCTAGAGAGAAATCATACATGGATTGTCTGTTCACTATCTTCAAATGAAAGTTCTTTCAGCAGAAATCCAATCAGAAGGAAATGCCTAAGATAGGTGTAACAGTAAGCACTCCAACATACGCAGGGGATTTGCTATCAGAAGTTCTTTGATCTGCTTTTCTAATAGGAAAGACAACTTTTGAGGGGTTAACAATCACTTTAATAAAGCACATGTATTATTCAATTAGTTCAGGTGAAAAATAATCAGTACCCTGAACTTCAGAGAAAATAAAAAGAAATCTGTATCAGCAGACAACACTTCCAAACTGTCTAACAGTAAGCAATACATACATCACAGTTCAACAGACAGGTCCAACTGTCTAACCATAGTTACCAGAGAGGGAAGCACCAAAATCTGGATTTTCAAAGCCAAAAGGCTGCTTAGTGCCTTCCCAGAGTTTCATCTGCCACAAAAACCTTCTTTCAAAAGTAAGTCCCAAAGTAAAACCTCACCTCAGAGTCTTTATACACCTTTTTGAACCAGAGGGCATCATATCCCTTGACAATCAGTGCCTCATTAACAAAAGATGTGGACCTTCCTACAATTCTTCCCAAACCCAGCAATGTGAGGGAAAGATCCTCCTTAATCACATTATTCAGAGGCATTATACTTCTTGGTTTAAGCAAAAAGAGCAAAAGTTCCTACTTGGCTTGCCTTCACAGTAGGTCTTGAGGGCAGAGTCCCTATATCCAAAGTTATTTCCAATGTATGAATTCCAGGGCTGTAGGGAAATGATTCACTCATTATTTTATTCAAACAGCTTGGCTAACAGATATTTTCCACTAAATGGAGGTTTAAAAAAGTCATTGTTAGTTCTGCAGCTAATTTCTCTACTATTCCCCATCTACCCACTCAAGTCTACGTTTCCCAAACATTGAAATCTACTTCCTTTGCAAATTCCAGGCTGTTTAGCAGCTTCACACCATTATGTGTGGTATCAAATGAGAAAACACTTCACTGACTTGCTGATGAAAATTTAACACATCATTTATATACCTATTTCCAGAGCTTATAATCGTTTCCCAAGCTGAAATAACATGATAAATAAATGTCGTGTATTTTGATGCTTTGGAGTTTGGAAACAAGTAAAGAGGAAGAGAAATGATCACCATTGCTATTTTCAGATTACAAGCATCGTGTTATCTTGTGATAGACTTGTGTCCAGCCTGTGAGGCAGGTGGAGAAGGCAACGATGAATCAGAGCATCCCAAATTTGCACTTATAAGAATAAATTCAAGGTCTGGCTCTGTCATTTATCAGCAATAGATTCTGATCACATTGATAAACTGTTTTAAACCTTGGTTTCCTAATTTTTAAGATGACACTAGTCATGACTCAATATATGGAAAATCATACAAGGAATAACTAGATACAGAAAGGCTGTGACTGAGGGTAACATATTCCAAGAGGCTCCAAGACCGACTAATTTTTCCCACAGTCTATTTCCATTACTACTGTATCCACTTAGCACAGGATGGTTATTTCAGGACAGCCATAAATATGCAGTGGAAGGAGAGAGCCACAAGGAGTCATAGAGGTCCCTAGGGCAAGAAAGGGAAGGGAGGAGCACAACTGTTTAATCTGGGAGACAAGAGATCTACTACCACAATAGAAACAGTGAAAAGGGAAAGACATACTCCAACTTGAAAGCTACTTTTGGTCTAGCTATTCAAAAAATGCTATGTTTTCCTTACAATATCTAGTATGATATCATTTATATGCCATTGTCAACTCCAATTTCTGGTGCATTTGTGTGTGTTCTATTCATGCATGTAAATACACATGAGAGTATTTTCCAATTTATTTACTGTTTTCATTCCAATTAAATATTTTAAGTTCAATATATGTCTTCTTTATGTGCTCTGTTATCCTAGAACAAGGTGGCTTCCGATAACCCTAGAAATTGTTAAATGCACTATCATACGGTTGTAGTTCACTGGAGATATGTCTATTTTCCAGATATCTCCTATTAAAAATAATTCTGTTGTTGTTAAATTCAGCCCTTAATAATATCTGACTCTTACAACTATCCATGAGGTTTTCTTGGCAAAGACAGTAAAGTGGTTTACTTCCTTTTCCAGTGGATTAAGGTAACCAGAGTTAATTGACATGCCCAGGATCACCCAAGCAGCAAGTGTCTCAGGTGAGGTTTGAACTCAGATATTCCTAACTCCAAGCCCAGTGCTGTATCCACTGAGACACCTAGCTACCTATTATTAAATAGAGTGGTATTTATGAATTCAGAGTTCAACAAAATATGATATATAATTTTGAAGCAGCTAGGTGGTACATTTGATAGAACACTGGACCTGGAGTTAGGAAGAACTGAGTTCATACCCCACCTTAGACATTTATTATATGTACTTCCATGGGGGAGTCACTTAGTTTATGTCTGCCTCAGTTTCTTCATCAATAAAAATGGGCATAATAGCACTGATTTCCAAGGTTTTTCTGAGGATAAAATATAATAATATTTGAAAATATTTTGAAATTTTAAAGTGCTACATAAAACACATCCCAAAATGTAAAGCACTATCAAAATGCAAGGTATTATGATGGTTTAGTTGTTGTTGGTGGTGATGCTTTTTTTTTTTAATGTTCTATGTGAAAAAGAGTTAAGAGAGTATTGAACTAAGCCTGAGAAAGACCAGTTTGAAGTGTTACCTGCATGACCTTTGGAAAATCACTCAATCTGTCCATAACTCAATATCCTCACCCTTAACATGGACATTATAATAATACCTGGTCTATTGTGGGTCATGTTTGAGAGAAGATTATACACATATGACACAGATGATAGAAATAAATCTATATATACATACATATGTCTCTATATCTTTATGACTTCTCTGTCTTTTCTCTACCATTAATCTATATCACTGCATTCATACACATACACACATGAACATATACACATGTAAACATCCACATACATATTTACATATACATATATATATATATATATATATATATATATATACACATATGCATGTATACACATTCTTTAAGGTACCTACCAGCTATACTGGATTTGGAATAATGAAGACATGAGTCTCTGTCCTGCCTTCTACATATACTGGCTATGTGACACCAGAGGATTAACTTACCTCCTTCCCTCAGCTTTAATTTCCACATCTCTAAAATGGAGAATAAAATAATAGTTCCTGCTATACATTGTTACAGAGTGTTGCGAGGATCAAAGGATCTAATTTATGTAAAACATTTCCCAAATCTTGAAGGACAAGGTAAATGCTAGTTAACAGCAATCAATTAATAAAAAATATTAACTGACTATTTTATGCCAGGCACTGCGACAAACACTGGGGATAAAAAGACAAAAGACAGTTCCAGGCCTCAAGGAGTTTATAATCTCAGAGAGATCATATACAAAAAAACATACAAATCAAGTTATATACAGAAAAAAAGAGGAAATATTAATAGAAAAAAAGGCACTAGAATTAGGAGGGCTTGAGAAAGGCTTCCAGTAAGAGATGGGATTATGATTGGGATTTATGGGAAGTAACTAGATAGGACTGAGAAGGGAAATCATTCCAGGTGTGAGGGACAGCTGCAGAAAATGACTTTTCTGTGGAATAGCCAGGCCATTGTCATTGGATTGAAAGGTATGGATGAAAAGACTGGTAAGGTTGGATTTTGAAGGCTTTTAAATGTCAAATAGTTTTCCTTCTGTTTTTGTTTTTTTGTTTTTGATTTTGTAGTGAATTATGGAGGTGGGAGGGAGTCATTGGAGTTTATTTAATAAGAATGTGGTATGGTTAGACCTGAGCTTTAGGAAGATCACTCTGAGAACCGAACAGAAGTTTTGTGATTATCCAAACTGAATGCTATGCAATTATATTACCAAAATGACCTAAGAGATGAGAAAACTTATCTTCCTTCCTTACAAGATCACAAATGTAAAGCTTGAAGTGATGTCAAGGTTATTTTAGACTCATTTCCATATTTTTCATATGAGGAAACTGAGACCTAGAGATATTAATTCAGGTCTTCATATGTAAACTAAAGAATAACAAGTGTGGGAAGTAAAAATTGAATCCAGGTCCTCCAGTTCCAGAGTCAATGCATTTTCTACTGTATCATGCTACCTCCACACAGGTAGTATAATGTGAGTGTTTATCAATGCATGGTTATCATGCTTTTTATCTTTAACAATAATTGTTCTTATAATGTATAGTTACTTGGGTAAAAGGGAGGAGAGAGATAAAGAAATGCTAATGTCATCAAAAAGAAGGATATCATATGTATATATACACATATAAACACTATCATCCTCCGTATCAAAATTCTACCAACAACTGTGAATTTTACCTTTGCCAGATCTCTAAAAAATAAACTCATTTCTCTGTGGAGAGATGTACCATCAACTTTGTATAGATCGTCATCACCTCATGCCTTGATTACTGAAACAGACGACTGGTTGGTCATTTCATCCAGTTAATCCATCCTCAAGCTACCAAAATTATTTTCCTAAAGTGCAATTCTGACTGTGTCAGTCTCATACTCAGTTATCTCCAATGTTTCCCTACCATCTGTAGGATCAAATAAAAAAGTTCAAAGTCTTTGATAACTCACTACTCCCACCATTCCAATTTTCTTATACCTTTCGCTCCTGTTCCCAAGAGTTCTGATTTAGTGACACTGAGCTCTTTGCTGTTCCTTACAAACAGTACACCCTATCTCTTGACTCTGGGTATTTTCACTGACTGTGTTCCACCCCTGGAATACTCTCCCTCCTCATCTGTGCTTCTTGGCTGCTCTTTCTTCATTATAGTGCCATTTCCCACCTGCTAATTATTTCCAATTTATCCTGTATATAACTTTTTGTTCATATTTGTTTACTTGTCTCATCCTTTAGATTGTGAGATCCTTAAGGTTAGAGACTCTCTTTTGCCTTACTTTGAATCCCCAATACTTAGCATATGTCAGGGCACATAATGGATGCTTAATAAATGATAATTGACTAGCTCATTGACTGAAAAATTGCACATGTATGTATAATATATAAATAAATACATATATTTCAAAGACTCAATAGGCTGCTTCTTTAAACAAAAGAAATTATTAGTTCATAGTTCATCAGGTCAAACTGAACTAGCCAACTTTTCACCTGGACACAAAATCATACTTCCCACTTTAACATATTTACACAGGTTTTCTCATTACTCTGTGATGCATATTGTCCTACCTTTATCTCTTAAAATCTTTAGTTTCCCTCAAGAATCAGTTCCTGTCCCATTTTCTTCTGAAATCCTTTCCTGATTGCTCCCCTTAATATAGGGACAGTTAGGTGGCACAATGGATAGAACACTGGGTTTAGAATCAGGAAGATTCATCTTAGGCACACACTAGCTTTGTGATCCTGAGTAAGTCAGTTAACCCTCTGTGCCTCCTCAGTTCCTCATGAATAAAAAGACTTGGAGAAGGAAATGGCAAACCACTCCAATATCTTTGCCAAGAAAACCTGAAAATTGGGTCATAGAGAGTAGGACACTACTGAAATGACTGAAAAAAGCAAGTTATTTTTGCATAACCATTGCTTATAGTTTACAGCATCTTATCAGTATACATATTTTCCCCTACAACATATTTCCCATAAGCTAGGGCTTTTCATTTGTTTCATCTTTATATGCCCAGTAAGTAGCACAATGCTTGGCACTTAAAGGATACTTGTTGCATTGAGCTGAATTGGATTGGATTAAATTGAATTCAGTTTAATTGAATTGAAATGAATTGAGTCATTTGATAATTTCTAAGATCCTTTACAGGTCTCCTGTAATGGGACTATCCCTCCAGTGCTTAAATAGTGGACTGCTCTATTGCTATAACAGAGAACAATGATGACAGTAGGTAAAGGGTACAAATGGAAAACACTTAGAACATGGCTTTACCTTGTTATTAGGTTAAATTAAAGGGAAAATGTCAAAAGAAAGACCTGGATCTCTCAAAGAGTCCTTTCAAAAAGTGACATCACTCTCACCTCTGCAAATGGAAAGATTGAAACTAGCTGGCTCAGTCACTGATTTGTATTACTTACATTATACAAAATAATTTCAGACTGTCTTAGCTGAAATAAATACAACCAGTGGAGCCCTATGCACCCCTTCCCATGCCTGATGGGGCTTTTTATAGGGATATAGAGCAAATGAAATAAGTATCAGGATGTTTGTCCTCTACAAAAGGGGATCAGATTCACTGAAATATGAATAGTGAAAGAGGGAGGAATACTTTCTTCAAAATATATTGGGGGCTGAATCTCAACATGTTTTGCCTGAGTTTCTTCAATCAATCAACACATTTATTAATGTTTATCATATTACAGATAACCTGTGATGTCCTACTCTTAACTAAAAAAGAAAAATGAGACAGACCCTGCCCTTAAGAAGCTTACATTCTACTGAAGAGAATAGGAACCACTCTGCAAGTGTCCATACATTCAATTTAAAACCAAACACTCAAAAACAACTGCCAGAACAAAGATGGGACTCTTCCCAATAGTGGCGTCCTAGCAACCAACATAAGAGGAGGGAGGGGCAGTATTATACTGAAAATTTCGACAACTCCATAGCCCCATTCCTCCAAGTTCTGCTTGTCAATCAGTATTGGGGGCGGCTCTGTGGAGGGAGGCTCTATTGACAAAGGCATCACCCAGTCTGCAGCTTTTTTATTACCTGCTATCAAGAATGTATCAGGTCATCTCCTATTAACTACCACACAGACACCCCTCCTTTTATCTATAATCTCCTTTCCTTATAATGGGGTAATTGGGGAGGAGTTGAGACTCAATGACCCATCCACTTTTGGAACATGGACCTATCCAAATTTTCTTCATCTCATTACAAAAGTTTTCCAATAAAAGTTGGTTCCATCTTGAATTCCTTGCTCGTCTCTAGTGACAATCCATCAACATGTTCCTGACTTACTTGTCTTTTGTTAAAATAAATTCTGTTTAATTCTCTTCTTTTCCTGAGTTTTGCCTCTTTAATCACGGGAAAAATCCAAAGGAAGAATTTTCCTTTTTACCTATCATCTGCCAAACTCTGGAATCTGGGATTACAAATATTATCTGAAATTGAAGGTGTCAAAAGAAAATATTTTTGTCCACACAAGTAGAACTGTGGCATCCTAAACTCTAAGCAGTGATTTCAGCAAAAAAAGATTTGATACAAGGTTGTAAACTTGAAGTGACATTTTTGAGGACCCACTAAAAAAATAAAAAGCTGCTTTTTACTGTGAGGTGAGGAACAGTGATTAATGGACTTGCCTTTTTTTCATTGGTCTAGGATGTGGTGTAGGAATATGAATAAATGAATGATAAAGCAATTATTAAGTACTTAGTATGTGACAGAGACTACACCAAGCTCTTGGGATAGAAAAAGCAAGCAAGCAAATCAATCCTTGTACTATATAGTATAGAACTTGTACTGTATAAGTTAAGCTAGAGAAAAAAGGGATTATGGAGGGTGTGAGAGCTTTGTTTGAGTTAAAACCAATAGCTTATAAAAGAGAATATTGTGTTAGGGAACTGACTAGATAATCACCAAGCAGAATCCAGTGTCTATAGTGAGAAGAGTCCATGTTCAGGAAAGGAGAGAAGGCCAGAATTCAGACGGATTAATGTGAACATGACTAGGGAATACGCTGAGGTATGAATACTAAACTGTGAGTTAGAGAAACTGAATGGGGATTCTGGATCAGTAATTTACTCCCCTTATAATCTTGAGTAGGACACTCAAGATTACCAGTTTCTCATAAGCATCAAAGACAGGATTCAAACCTTTGTTTCTTGGATCTACTTAATCATGGAGTGAATATCCTTTCAATTGTGCCAGGAATATTAACCACAGGACACACCCCTCCCCAATGTGCAGGAATATGATTAAAATGGAATTGAGAAATATTAAACATAATTTAAAAATACTATAACATATAAATGCTTTTAATATATATTTTTTCTAAATCAATATGCAGCCAGCAGGAATCCTTTTATATGACTTAGTGGCCCAATTGCTATTTGAGTTTGAAACCATCTCATCACACTATTGTAAGTTATGTTGACTTGGTGACTCATTTTGCCCAGCCCTTCTGGTCAATCAGTATTGGGGGAGGAATTACCTAGTCATCAGATATTTTTCAGGTAGCCAAGTCACCCCTACCTGTGACCTTTATTACTCTAACTGAAAATTGTTACATTCTTGCTACCTTGAGAAGGAACTGAGATGCAAGGGGCCAATCTATTTTGCTCACATTGCCCTATCTGGATTCTCTTAAAGTAACCTATAAAAGCTTGCCCCTCCTTAAAGTCATTGATGATATTCAATGACCTGACCTTCAAAGTATTGCTACCTTAACTACTTATTTTTCTTGTCCTGCATTTTGCTCATTAATCAGGGTGAAAGCCCAAATGAAGATTTTACTTTCAAAAACACCATACCCAATACTATTTCTATGAAATGAAAAAAAATTGTATCCTTACATGAAAATCAATTTTTCCACATTAGTTTAATGCTTTACTTTGTGACAAGTTCATCTTCTCTTTCATTGTATATTTCCTTCATATTTCTTGCCCCCCCTTCACTCAAATCCTTGCTTCTACTGCTCTGCAGGGGAAAAACAATAGGCAGCCCATGTGCTGCAATGCAGAGTTCTCCTGACATCAATAAAAAGTGAATGAGTCATCAATTACATGTATCATGAGGTCACACATCTTTTGAATATTTTATTGTGCTTTATATTTTGCAAAATATTCTTTCACATGCTACTGAACATTGGGTAGTTAAAAAAGTTTTTTTTTTTTTGATTAAGAAAGTTAAGGCACAGAAAATGTGACAAATAATCGTTTTACCAAGAATTCCACCTGATCATTTTAGATAAAAAAATTTATTTCACATCATTTCTGACTGGTGACTTGACCTTTAACCCCTTATGAAAAAGGGTCCCTTTCTAGGATCAAGCACACCCCAGTGTAATTACAAATAATCATCCTGATTTGAATTTCCCATCCCACTTCCATTTGCTCATCTTGTCCCACATTCCAACCCCCCGATTACATCTTCTGATAATATTTAATGTCATTTTTGGACTTTTAATAAGAGCCAAAGCCTGAACAAATTAATCAGATTGGTTTGTTTAGCTCTAAAAATGTCCTTTCCTGTGTCTGTAACAAAGACTTGTTTATGTCTGCAAATAGAGAGCTGGAATTCTTGTCGATATCACAGAGATAAAGGAAACTCAGATATCCTGAGATTCTAAATCCCCATTGCCTAAAATTTTTTTCTTATGATAAAGAGTATTTAAGCCTAGTCATTCTTGTATCAGACAGTCGGAAGTTTCCTTCTGGCTCCATGATTGTGTATCTGGTAAAAATGATAGTATCTACTAGCTTTGGGCAAATAAATTACATATAAATATATATATATATATATATACACACAGGTGTGTGGGTGTGTGTGTGCATTTGTGTATGTATATATTTATTTATTTATATGTTGTCTTGTTTTGTTCTTTTAACCAAACTTTTACATTGACTGTTATGATGCTGTGACTTGAACTTGGATGGAACGGATGGACTAAGAGAGAATAGCTCTTCCCCTCACCAATACTTAAGACTCAGACACTTCATGATTCATTTATCCTGAAGTCTTAACTTTAAAGGGGACAGGTAAATTTCTCCGTTTCCAAAGGACTCCCACTAGTTTGCCTGAAGTCCCTAAATTTCCCTTTTAAGCTAGTTTTGGGGACAGGAACCAATTTACATTAATCACTTTGGATTAATAAGGTCTCCTTTGAGATTCAATATTAGGAAAATTAGTACAAGTATTGCTAATACTAGTGTCAGTTAACTAAAGATAGCCCTACATTAAAGTGGCCATGATACTGCTCTTTTGGAATGGTCAAAGCTGCTTTATCTTAAAACCAAACTACGTGTAAAAACTTACAAAATATTGAGTCAGCAGTGGGAATGTTTTCATCTTGGGCTTACTGAAAAGACTGAGGGAGAACAAAAGGCAGCAGCCTATTCCCTTAAGGCTTGCAAAGCTACTTCAGCATCACCCCAGCATTGGCTAATTCCCTCTACCCCAAGGGCTCCAGCCTGTCCTTCCCCTTCACTCCCTCTGACCTATTCATCTCACCTCCTTCCTTCTTCCTCCTTCCCTTAAAGATTTTGGTCTGGGGAGGATAACTGCACCTTGCTGTTGCCTCTTCCCTCCTCATCTTCCCTTGCCTGCTCTAGTCCTGAGGAGGATAACTTTATTCAGCTTCCTTTGCTTCCTTCCCCCTTCCCTGCCTTTCCTTATGGGCTATGTTCTTGAGGAGGACAGCTACCATCCACCTATAAACCAGAGGCATATTCCCATGCGCCTGTCCTTTTAAGATAGTTGGTAAGAAATTTACAGGGCACCAAGGCTCCCCATCTCCAATGACTATAGAGTGCTCCAAGCAAAGGTTGTAGGATCCATCCTTATTCTGTCAGGTCTTGAATCCTTGCAACCCCTTTCCTTGGAATAATGATAGCCAATTCATGATAGGGATTTCTAACAAGTTTCTGATTCTCCCTCTCTCTGTCATTAATTGTGAGCTCTATTTCTAATTTTCCTGTTGTTCATTGCCAGTTTTCAAGCAAAACTATAAGACGCTTTTATTTGTTGCTCCAGTCTGACCAACTTCAAATTACAATGAAAATTACATATAGCTGAAAATATCTTAGCAAATTTTGGGATTAATCATTAAAACGTTTGGAAATTAATCATTTTAAATTACTGGAAAAGAAACTCCTGAGACTCTGGGTAGCTGCAGGAATTCACCTTGCTAAAACATGCCTCTACCCATTGCTGATCACTTAACATTCCCCATTTCCTCCCCAGACTTAAGAGGGTATCCCAATATTGGGATTTTTAACAATCACAGGGATTCATGTTAGCCCCTTTCATCTCAGATCAGAGTGAAAGAAGAGAATGCAAGAGAATTGAAGGGACAGTAATACTTGCAGACTGGCAATGATACCAACAGTCCTGTGCCCCTGGGCACCTTGTAGCCCACCCTTCTAGGTAAAGCTTGGGAATGTCACCTAGGTCCCATTCTGCCTACCCTGCCTGAGCAACGACAAACCATCCCAGGCTTAGTAAATTCTGCAGTTGGGGGAGAAAGGGAAAGGAGGATGTGTCTAACCTGTGGCAAGCATTCCCTAAACCCTGACATCAAGGACTGGGAAACTCCACAGTTCTATGTTCCAATTGCAAAAAAAAAAATGTGTATTTTATTTCTGTTTGACCAATTTTTTCATTTGCAAAGAAAAGAATTGTGATTGATTTAATGGAATCGAAACGATAATGATTTTAAAATGCTTAACATAATGACTTGTATATGTTAGATAATATTATGGTTATCTCCAATTTAATGTAATCGATAACTTTGAAGTGATTTTAATCTAGAAATGCGATTGATGTCATCTGAAATTTATTGTTTATGCTAACGCTATTTCTAAGACTGTATTTCTAAAATTCTCTTAGATTATGAAATTTGAGAGACCATTGCAAAGTGGTATCAAAGTAATTTTAATTTATGTCGTTGTATATGAATCATGCTTTTAATTGTTATTTACTATGATAGCAGATATTTACATTTGAAATCTTGACTATTATGGGAGAAATGGTATAGTAAAAAATAGGAATGTCAATTTCAAGCCTGTTTGATTTAAAAGACACATGTATGTATGTTAATTTGAAGGTTTAGTAACTGTCTATATAAAATGCCAGAATATACTTAAATTTCTAGTGATATTTTTAAAGAAATTTTATTATTGGGATAAGGCTAAATTAATTGGATCTATCCTTCTTAATTTATTGAAACTAAATCTCCTCTCCATTATAAGTACCTTTTTGACTAAGGAACTTTGTGATATCTAGGAATTCTGGAATAATTAAGAATTTAGTTTTGTTGTAATACTTAGTGAATTTGTGTTATTTTACACCAACATAGTTTAATTGATTCCAATTTTAAAGGTTTATTTTCACTTTAAAGGAAAAAGAAAGAGATATCTATCGTTGTAAAGGTTTCCAACTAATTTTCTTCATAAAACCTTAGTGAACATCAGAATAAATTTTAAACTATTTTTAAAAAATCCAAAATACTTTCAGGTTTTTTTAAAAAATAATCTCTTGTTGAGTCTTAGAAAGCCTACTAAATTTTCATTTGCAAGATAATTTATCACTAAATCAATGTAATGAATTGTAAAGCAGAAGAGATCTTGCTGTTTTGACCTGAATTTGTTGTTATTCCATGGCCTAAGTGAGAGATAAAATTTGAGTTTGAACTTAACATATGTAAAAGATTTAAATCCTGAAGTATTCCATTCTTCCAGAGTGAGTATAATTAGGGAAGATTAAACAAGATTGTGCAACAAGCACATAAATCTATCAGTTTGCAAGGTTAGTCATTAACCTATTTGATTTGTTTAAGCTAGAAAAGGATTCTGGTACAGACAGTTATGTTATTATGTTATGAATATCTTATTGAGTACTTATAAGTATCTCGTTTTATAGTTAAAATGTAAATGAAAACTGGATAATCTGAATAATGGGATCTAGAGCTTTGGAAGGATAATTAAAGGCCTGATTGAAAATATGGAAAGCAGATAAGAGGGTTTGGGAACAAATGGAGATGATCCAAATTCCTCCCATCCCTAAGATAGTTACTCTGAATCAGTTTCAGGTGGTTTAAGTATGTTTGGAGAGTGTGAGGAAGTATTTTAAGAAGACAGCAAAATTATGTAACTTGATTTGATAATTAATAGCTCAATCAAATTTGAGATGATCCCATCTGAAGGAAACCGGTCAATATTTATTTGCTGTTTAAGATTTTATGGGACTGTAATTTACTATTGTTTTAAGCTCTGATTACAGGAATAGTTGTCTAAGTTATCATAAAACCAATTGACACGTACTGCAGATTGAGAACTGCTAAAGAGGAATGCCTGGCAACATTTTGAAGATGATTTTGGACATGGCCTATGTAGGATTCCCCACCTGATTATTTCTAAGCCCTATTTTCAGCACCTAATTACCACATGATTGGTT
>CM053769.1:112996096-113021481 GCA_028658325.1 Potorous gilbertii
GATTTCTCAGGGTTTGCCTAGTTCTTTGCGCTTAGATTGTGAGCCTGCCTCCCAGTCAATGGAGAAGTGGGATAGTGGGGAGGTGGGATGCTCTGCGTTAGGGTATAAGGTTGCGCTTCAATTTCTGTAAGTTGCCTCCTTCCATCAGATTCCCCAACCTGGTGGAAGGATGTCCCTTTCTCGAGAATTGTAATAAATCTTTTTTTTTTCTGTTCTTATTGAGAAGTCTCTTCATTTATTTAAAATTTTGAGTAAGGGTCTTTTTATCCCATATACTACCACCACCATCAACATCCTCATCCTCCTTTTCCCCCTCCTCATCAATTTATATTATGTTTTAAACTCTGCCAAATGTTTAACATATATGACAGTTTTATTTTCGTAACAGTGACGAGGTTGAGAGGTGCTGGGGACCCTGAAATATCGACAATCCAGGTCCTGCTCGAATGAATTTAATAACTCAAGCCTTCTTAAAGAAAGAAAACAAAGTTCATTAAAGATTCACCATCTTTGTAATGGTTGTATTGATAAGTGGGCCAAATAGAATCTCAGCTAGACAGCATCTGAGCTGGATGGAATCTGAGCACCATCATGGTGGTGAGATGGAACTAAATACAGAAAAGTCTACAGGAGGGATCTGGGGGTGGTTTGGTAGTTTAGGGTGATGGGAGGAGGGGTTTAGGAAAGGTCCTGAGGAGAAGTTCAAGGAGGAAGTGACTGGTCAAATGTTGGAAACAACTGGAGGCAATCAGGAGATATCAGACAAAGGAGGGTTTGGGTGGGAAGCAGGAGGGGCAATCAAGAGGTAACAGATAATGACCACAGATTTAAATATGAAAGGACAGTTTAAGTGGGGAGATTAAAGGAGAATTCAATTTGAGTATGAAAAGCCAGGGCAAGTGGGAAGATCCAGGAGAATTCAAGGAAGTTCCCAGGGTATGAACCCTATCAACAACAATGGGAAATATGTTCTACTATTATCTTTATTTTACAGATATGAACAAAGGCAGCTAAAGGTTGTTATTTGCCCAAGGTCTCAAAACAGTAAATCTCCTAGTATAGATTTGAACTCAGATCTTTCTGACTCCATGTCCAGTACTCTATAGACTGTGCCACCTAGTTGTTACTGATTTGACAAAACACATTCACTGAAAATAGTTCAGGAAAAATCACTAAGCAGCATGATTATTAGAACATTATCACTTTTACTTAGGTTTATGTATTGCTATATGAAGAAGGTCACTGACAAAAAAGGAAGGCTCCATATACACTTGAATATATACATATATACAAGAATACAGTTCTGGGAGAACAATACAGACAACGATATAAAGAGAAAGAAAAAACTTATAAATAAGGAAAATATTGACAAATTGGAAAAAAACACAAGCTAAAATATGAAGGAGTTATACACAGGAAATTGAAAAGAAATCTCCCACTCCTTTTAAAGAAGTGGGAATTAATGGCTTTAGAGTATTGCTTATAATGTCACCCAAGTATTTATTCTCTTACCTATTTTCACAATGTTTCTTTTTTTGTTTTCATTAGCATGGATTAGGCTTTAAATAATTGTATGACTTTCACCTCAAATAAATTATGTCTCAAAGTCATCACTATTATTTTTTCTTCCAGGTCAGCTATCCCTTGGATGACCAATTTCTACCATTCTCCAAGAATTTAGGCTTATAAGCTAAAGGTTCTTTAAGAAAATAATTCCGATTTACCCCTCTCTTTTACATAGCTCCACCCAAAGAAAATCCACAGCAATAACTCTCTGACACAAACACTGCTTGCAAGTATGAAATTCAAAATATTACAAGGGATCAAGAGAGAGAGGAGGGGAAGTGAGGGTGGGAGGAGGAGGAGGAGGAAGAGGATGAGGAGGAAGGGAGGAAGGATGGAAGGAAGGAAGGAAGGAAGGAAGGAAGGAAGGAAGGAAGGAAGGAAGGAAGGAAACAATAAATTCCAAAGGATTCTTTGAGAAACATTCCAATAAGCAATCCCTTCTCAAAGATCTCCACTAATTTCCAGCCACCTATAGTCCTAAACATGCTGATTCCTTTCTAAAGAAAGTTCCCAGCTCGCAATTTAGGCAGCTCCTCTCAGCTGCTTTTTGCTTCCTGCCTGTTGCCTTTTTTTGCTATTATAGTAGCTCATTCCCTAAGTGTGACTAATTCTCCCAAAAAGGTTTGATAGAAAGGAGTCTCTTCTGATTCTTTCTACTGTTTTTCTCACTCTCAAGATACCTTTAAAAAGCTAGTCTCTTGTTTAATCATACAATCGACTTCCAAAAAGTGTGCTCTGTTAATATGTAACATCCTGTGTCATTTGGCATGGTCTTCACTGCCAGAGGGAGTGGGATAGAAATGAAGTCTTCTCCATTTGGCAAGAGATGGAGTTTTCTCTGAAGCCAATTACAGCTCTAGTAATGCAATACCAATCTAAGGTCTTCCAATAATGAAGGACTTTCTTTTTTTGTCGGCTCCATTAGCCTCTAAACACAGCCTATTTATTCAATAAGGACTGTGCTATTTTATTCTAACTTGCAGTAGTTCCTGCCACAAACTCCAAATTACAGCAAATACAATTCTAGATATTCTTTCTGCCTAATACCTGTCTTCAACCTATGGGAATATTCCTCACTTTTTTCTGGGGTAAAAAAGCACCTAATTACCATCTGCTTATCTCCCATAAACCTTTATTTGAATGATAGGTAGTGACATATAATGTCAATTGAGTTAATCCAACTGTCTATGTGTCTTGGTCAGACACTGCAGATTGGCAAGCAGTTGGGCCAAGAATTGGGATGTAGAAAGATAAAAGATGTATGTTACAGAATATAAATGGACTGTCCATGTAATGTGAGTAAGAATTATCAGATGACTGTCCTGGCTAATGCAGCAGTAACCATGTCATAAGAACCTAATCTCAGAGCCGAAAGGAACTAATTAGAGGCCACTAAGTCTAATTCCTTCACTTTACAGAGATATTCCTCCACAGTCAGAGATATTAATTGACTTGCCTAGGGCCTCGAAGACATTAAATATCTGAGCTGGGATGTGAACCCATGTCTTCCTGATACACAACATGTTGTTTCCTAAAATAACCTGCCCATAGGCCAGGAAATGAATCTAGGAGTCCCACATGACTGTAGAGAATTTTACCACCAAAATACCCTTATAAAGTAGTGTAGCCCATGCATGTGACTTTTCATATTGACAGATTTGGAGAAAAGCCCCAGGTACGATAAACAAATTCCTATGGGTGATTTAATAAATGATAGGAATAACTGTTCTAAATGAAAACAAATAAACAAACAAGAAGAGGTTGCAATCTGAATTACTGCTTGGAGAATTCCCTGCTCTGTGATCCCAGAGATCTCAAATTCTCATAACATTTTCTAAGGATGTCATCTATTTATACTAGTCATGAGTTTCTCCTCCTGCAGGAATTTATTTCTGTCTGTAATAAGAAATTATGTGACAACTGGGAGAATAAAACAAAATAGTTGTACTCAGCCTTCTCACTTTCCAAATCTCATCAGCCACCAAGTCCTATGGACTTTGTCTTTCTTACCTATGTCGCATCTCCCTCTTCTTCCTAGGCTTACCATCAGTACCCTGCTCAGATATTTTTCATCTATTCCCATAGTACTCAAATAGAGTTTCAATTATCTATCCTACTGGCATGATTACTGCTCTCAATGCATCCTAAATCAACTAATCATTCAACAAATATGTCATAAAATAATATATATGCATATATAATAGACATATACATACATACATAACATGCATAAACACATATTTCTGAATTTATCTATATACACATACATATATATATGTATGTACATATATATATATATATATACTATGTATATAAATATATATACACATACACATACACACACATACACACACACACACACACACACACATAGTATAAATGAGCTTTATTCCTTTAGGAAAAGCACTAGCCGCGAGTATGCATGTGGATGCGTATAGTATGAAGGGAACACTCCTGGAAAGGTTTCCAGAAAAAGGTAGACTTTATGCTGCATGTATGTCTACTGCTAGAATAATTGTCCTAAGAACCAATTTTAAACTTATCACTGCCCTATAGAAAAATATTAAATGTTTCCACATCTTCTTCATTTCCCCTATTTCATTTTATTTCTTGGTATGGCTTTAAAATTACTGCATGATGTGATTCTAATTTACCTTTGCTACACTATCCTTCACTACTTGCTAAAAGAAATTGTCTATTCTGATCGAACTTGCTCTCCCCTAAACACATTCAGTGTTCAATGGAGCGCACACCTAAGTATCGGAGACTTGTTTGGAAGCCCCATCTTCTTTTAATAGACTATGGTATTCTGATATTTGTGAAGATTTGTGTTAGGAATTAAGATATAGGATAACTGTAGGAATTTTAATATTAAAAAAAATAAGTTTTTGTTCCAGGGAATAGTTGACTTTCGGGAAAATTCTGCTTAGTTTTCCAAATTCAATCCAACTCGCTTTTCCACTTGTCCATTTCTACTTTTCAATCAGTGTCTAACTCCAGTGTTGTCCAAGAAAATGGAATAATCCAAGGGACTACCCATCCAACTATATGTGATAGAAGATACAAAAATATACATCAATCATCACTTCTCTGCCAGCTTTTATTTTTTAATTTACAATTCCGAAATCTTTCCTTCTGTCTATCCCTCTACCAACACTTCAGAAGTCAAAAAATCCCATTTGATTGTTAGGCTGATATATATTGAATGCTGAGAATCTCACAGTAGAGACCAAGAATTATTCTGGAATGTAAAACAAACAGTAAACAAACAAAAAATAAGTTATTCAATAATTGAGAGATCTACAGAATGTCTATTTATTTGGAAGCTCTCTTTCATCAATGTTCACAGAATCATAGAATTTAAAACTGAGAGGGACGTCTACAGCTACTTATATTCAAATGAATTTCTCACTGTATTTATCCAATAAGAGAAAACCCACTACTTCCCAACAGGACAGCACTATTGGGAAGTTTTCACTAATTTCAAAAAACTTATTCCATGAAAATGCTAAACACCCTCGAAAGCATTCATTTCCCCATTTTCTCTCATTTTATGTTGATAATCAGAGTATCACCAAATAAAAATATGTCTATGGTAGTATCTGGCAACAAATCTGCTTTGTTTCTGTCTCTGTCTCAGTTTCTCTCTGGATTTTTCTCTGTCTGCTTCTTTTTAAATCATTTGCGATGATAAGCACTTTCAAGTCATTTTAACTTGAAAAACAGATCATTTTCTGGGTAACCAGGAAATTCCTGGTCATGTATGAATATTATATGAGTTTTGAAGGTTCTTGTAAGTTTAAGGTGTGATTGAATTTTGTTTGCACAGAAATTATATAAAATTGTAATTCATACTGATGGGTAATGTCAGAGACAAAACTGATGGTATAAGACAGTAAGTGGGGAGTTATAGCTCCTGGAAATTAGCATAACAGCTACTTTTCTTTGTTCTGAAAAGGACTCTTCCTATTTATCAACAAGAACTGCCTGGCCAAGTCTCATCCACAAAGGCTAAAAATATCAGCCATATACACACCTTTATCACTGAGATCCTGTGTTTGAATCTTGGAACTCATGCTTTTATCAGTTCTCTTAGCAATTGAAAACTCTTTTCTCTTGTTATCGGATGTAGACAAAAGGAGAGGAGATTAAGAGTATTTCTTTATTAAATAAGGGCTAAAGCAAATGGAGATGTAATCGAAGGGTGGGGTTAAGTGGACCCTGGAATGCTGACCAGGTTCAAGGCTTGAAATTCAAATCAGGATAAATTATAAGGACTTATGTAACTAGATTAAGCATGTACTTGTGCTGGAGGCCAAGTTACCCATCTACAAAAGATGTGAAATAAAACGCTTATTTTTTCTTAATTCACTCATGACCTGATAGAATTCTTCATTATTTCTAAAATAAGCTAGCGGGTTTCTTTCTTTTTTCTGACCCAGTTCTCCAGGTACTATACCCTCTAAACAACCCAACCTTCTTCTTCATATATTTATCCCACTGGGATGTCAATGGTCCCTAGGTCAAGACTGTAACTGGTAACACCAGCCTCCAGATAGCTCCTAATACAGTTTTCTTTAAACAGCGTGTGTGTGGGGGGAAGAAAATTAAAAAAAAAATAATGGACACTCCTATGAGTATGAATGAATAGGACACAACTCTACCCTGAAGCTGATCCTCAAGGTTTCACATTTCAAAGTAGATTATACCAGTTTAGGTGACTGGACATTGAATATTCTCTCACTTTGCCCAGAGACACAATTTCTCCAGCTTCATGACAGCATTCACATAGAGGGGCAGTTTTGACACACAGTTTAACCAGAACACTTTGTTTCACATGGCAATTACTCAAAGGGGAGGAATTGGTTGTCTGGAATTGATATCAGTATCCAGAAGACCAACTTAAGAAAAAAAAAACAAAACATTAATTCAATAAATTCAGTGACAGGGACTGGTTTTTAAGAGCCTTCTCTAGATGGTGCAGTGGATACAGCACCAGTGCAGGAGTCAGGAGAACCTGAGTTCAAATCTTAACTCAGACACTTGACACTCACTAGCTGTGTGACCTTGGGCAAGTCACTTAACCCCAATTTTCTCATTCTGAGTCATCTCCAGTCATCTTGATGAATATCTGGTCACTGGATTCAGATGGCTCTGGAGGAGAAGTAAGACCTGCACAGCAAATGCAAGTCTTGTCATTATTTCCCTGATGCCATGGTCTTCTTTGGCAACAAAGGATGAACACACACAGCTGAATGTCACATTACTCATATTAGAGGAAGAGGATCACTAGAAAGTAAAGAAAACACTTTATTTTAAAACAAAAATGACAGCATATTTAAAAAAAGGGAGAAGAATTGCATTGAGGCAAAGTGAAAATTTCAGGAGAGACATATTCAGAAGTGAATATCAAGGTTTCAGTGAGAAAATTATCAATTAAATGGTGAGACTGTAGGGGTGGAGGACAATATAAGGGACTTTACACTGGTATCATCCCTTCAACCAATCCATAAACATTTATGAAGTGCCTACTATGGGTCAACCACTGTGCTAAGTGCTAGGGATACAAAAAGTGGGACAGTATGTGCCCTTAAGGAGCATATCATTTAACGGATAAGATGATATGCAAAGAAATAAATGCAAAGCAAAATGTACAGAAGAAAATGGGTATTATTTGACAGAGGTAAGGCCCTGGAAAAGAAAATGGTGCTGGGAAAAACTTCCTGTAGATGGTAGGATTTTGCTTGGAACTTAAAAAAGTTGGGAAAGCTCCTGTATGTCAGAGCAGAGGAGGAAGAGTACCCCAGGCATGGGGAGAGCCAGAGAATATTCCTGGAGCCAAGAGATAGAGTGTCTTATTTGTGGAACAGTCAAAAGGCCATGTCATTGACCCTGGGGACAGGTTGGGAAATAAAGTATAAGGAAAAGAAAAGTAGGAGGTAATAGGTTAAAAGGGCTTTGAACATCAAGCAAAGCATTTTGTATTTGCTCCTGGAGACAATAGGAAGTCACTGGAGTTTATTGAGTAGGAAAGTGACCTGTGTTTTAAAAAATCACTTCAGTGGCTGAATGGAGGATAAATTCCAAGGGGGAAAGACTCAAGGCATGCAAACTCACCAGCTGACTATTGTAATAAGCAAGGAGTGAGGAAATGAGGATACTGATTGACATGCCAAAAAACTGAAATGGTATGTATTATTAAAAAAATCAATATATATATAGATAGATATAGATATAGATAGATATATAGATATAGATACAGATATAGATATCTGAAGTCAGATTCTGACCCAACTTTGTTTGCTCAGGGTCCAGTGCTATGACCACTACAAAATGTGATCTCTTCATAAAGCAAAATGCTAAAGGTCTCTTCTTTGTGTTAATCAAACTTGATCTGTCCAGTCGCTTCCTGGCATAGTGAAGGTTTTATTAGTCTTACCTCGCAAATAGCGGACATTCAATGAAAGTAGCATGAGATTATGTAAAGAATGCTGAATTTGGAATCAGAAGACAAGTTTAAATCAGGTTCTGCATTTTACTGCCCATGTGACCTCTGCCAAGTCATTGTCCCTCTCGGAGCCTTAGTTTCTCCATTGAAAATAAGAAGGTTGGCCCAAATGGCCACTAGAAACCCTGCTGTTTATAAATAATTCAGCTCAATTCAATTGGATAAATATTTATTCATTCCCTACTGCATATCGTGCTGAGAATCATGCATCCACTTGGTATTCCTATAACAGAGAATGAAACATCAACGTTTTCTGTTGACTTTATTTTTACCCTGAGTCATTCTCAGTTTGGACTTAGCAGAATTAGGTTTAATTTTCAGTTTTTCCCTTACCATCTCTGATGTTGGGTGTGTTACTTCTGCTTCTAAATCTCAGTTTCCTCATCTATAAAATGAAGGAGGTTTAAATAAATGTCCTCTAAAACTCATTCTCACTCTAAATTTATGGTTCGGTAACCATACCTCTTCTGTAATTAATAAAATACATTTTCTAAATGTCTAGCTTAAAAAATATGGTCAAATCAAGTCAACAAGAATTTGATGTTTATGATTTGCCAGGCTTAATGATCAACATGGAAACACCAGGAATACACCAAAGATAATACAATTTCCTGCACTCAGGGAGTTCAAATTCCTACGAAGAAAACATCTTGCAAATAATTATATATGTATACAATATAATTTGAGGTAATCCAATTATAAGTTAATTGGAAGTGAATTTGAAATAATCAGAGGGAAAGTAATCAATGGGGGAGGGCAATAAGAAAGACCTCCTGCACATGGCAAGATTGGAATATTGGCTTTAAGAAAACAAGGAAAGATAGAAGGTCCTTAAGAAAATGACCTTAAAAGTAAGCAAAGCAAATGAGATCACACTGGTTTTGTACCCACAGTATGAGTTTTGGCATTGTGATGTGAAAAACTGGCCAACTAATCAATGTCATATGGAAAAAGCAGACTTTTTGATCTAATAGCTGGCACACATTGGGATTTTCCTAAGAAGAACATTATCAGTAACTATTGGAGGCTGAGTTATGACCTCATGTGCTTAACAAATCAGAGCAATAAAGCACTCAGTATCCCAGAGGACTCATCCAGGACAATCAGCTGAAGTCATCATTATGTTCATTGATACAGGAACTCAATCATCCAATCATATCTGAATATCTTAAACTCATTGGTCTACATTATGCCAGTTAGGTGGTGTAGAACATAAAATGCCAGATCTGGGGTCAGGAAGACTCATCTTCCTGAGTTCAAATCCAGCCTCACATGCTTACTAGCTTTGTGACTCTGGGCAAATCATTTAACTCTGTTTTCCTCAGTTTCCTTATTGATAAAGTGAGCAAGAAAAGGTAATGCCAAACCACTCTAGGATTTTTGCGAAGAAAACCCTAAATGAGGTCACAAATTGTTGAGCATTACTGAAATAACTGAAGAATAATGAAAACATGATTTATATACCTTACCCAGATGACTGGTGAACACTCTTGTTAGGACAGGATAGTTAAAAAGGGCCATGGAATATAGCATCTTTCAAAGTGCATATGTTGAACACATATAAGGGGAAAAAAAGAAACAGCTTTGTTTGTAACCATTGGATTATTGTCATAAACGTTAAAGTCTTGTGTGGTATGAATTGGAAGGATTTCCTCTGGTTTTTTTGTTTGGTTTGATTTGGTTTGGTTTCCTAATGAGCTCCCTCCTTTTACCTCTATCCTTTCCAACAACTACTTCCCAGTTTTCTAATGATTTTGTCACCAAAATCTCCTTAATGACTGAATCTAAGAATATAACTCAAGGGATGTTTGTGCCTGAAAACTTTTTCTATTTTTCTCTTCCTATTAATGTTATGTTTTTTTATTTAATATTTCAATAAGTTTTGGGCCATTTTCTTAAAGTATCAAATAACTGAAATTCATAAAGTTTTAAAACAATCAACCAAGGTTCAAACATTTCATTATACAGATGAAGAAACTGAGCTCCCAAAAGGGAAATTGATTTGACCAGGTCACAAAATTTTTAAATCACATAAGTGGTCTTCTAGGTCTTCCCAGCTTGAGTTCAGTGATTTTGCCACAACTTTTTGGGTCACTTTGAATACTGCTCTTAGAAATGAGACATGAAGTTAGTTCTGACTGCTAAGCTTTTTGGTTTTTGAAATGAGTAACTCTTCTCACATCTGGTCCCCAATCAGATTGTAAGATAACAAGATCATAGATACGGACTTGGAAGGGACCAGAGAAGCTGTCAAGTTCAACCTGCACCTGAGCAAATGTGGCCTTTATAATGCACCAGAAAAGTGGTCATTCTGCAGCTGCTGGAAGTTCTCCAGGAAAAAGGAGGAAGCAGCTGCTTGCCAAAAGAATCCATAAGTCTTTGGGGCAGCTGAAATTCATAGGTCATTTTCAGTGATTCAGTCACAAAATTTACCTACATCCAACTCCAATCCTTACTTCTCTGAATCTTAGCAACACATGAAAAGCAAGCAAATAATTGATATCAGTTATTACATTCTCTGAACTCCAAGTCTTTCGCTGAACATTTAGAAGACAAACTGCTGGTTAAGCCAACCAGTTAGTCAATGAGAAGATATTTAGTGCTTACTATGTGCCAGGAACTTTGCATTGGGTATTGGATATACAAAGAAAGGGGAAAAAAATTAAATCCCTGCCCTTATGCTCAAGGGTAGAGGAAAAAATCCTGAAAATCTCTCTGTCTCTGTCTGTCTTCTCTCACATATGCATATACATATATACATATATGTATATATATGTTTGTATACCTTTATAAAATATGCATTTATATGTACTACCATGTATCTGTTACAGGAATGATGTACATAAAAATGGCATTGTGCATACAATAAAAAAACCCACACATACTGTATATAATATGCATATTATATTACACATATAATATATTATATATAATATACATATAATATGTATTTAATATATGACATACATATGCAATAAGAATGCATATATTGCTATATTTATAAATACTATTTATACACTCATCTAGCATGTGATATGAATATAAACATATACTTGTATTTCAGTATGCTTGTCATTTACAATAAATTTTTAAAAGTACAGTGTATACATATATGCCTAACATTAAAATGACATGTATAAATGAAAAATATGTGTAGAACAGATGAAAGATAATGAATAGAAACACATATGACCCTCTATAAATATATAGGATGTCACCAGAGTCATGAAAGCACAGGTATAAACTTGTGTGAACATGTATCAGAACATACCCCAACATAAAAAGGAGGATCTGCTACCACAGTTTCTTAGATTTGCATTCATAAAAGGAAAGCAACTTTCAAGGGGTTAACAATCACTTTAATCAAGGACAGGTATCAGAGAAAATCAAAATTAAAATTTCAGAGAAATAAAAAATCAACAGATAGCACTTCCAAACTGCCTGACCACTAACATACATACATTTTTACCAGAGAGGGAATCATCAACATAAGGGTTTTCCAAAAGTGGGAGAGGGGCACTGTTTAGTGGATTCTCAGAATGTCATCTGGCACACAGACCTTTATCCAAAAACTAAGCCCCCAAAATAAAACTTCACCCTCAGAGTATTTATATGCTTTTTAGAACCAGAGGTCATAACCCTCTAACCTAGTGCCTCAAAGGAAAAAACAAAAGATACTTGGAACCCTCCTACAAAACAGCTCCCCTAATGAAGCTTCCCACAAAGGACAGGCCTATTAATGGATGGGAAATATCCTACCCAATCTCATTATTCAATCACAGACACTTTTAGTAAAACAAAAGCAGCAAAAGATCTTAATTTGGTTGCCACTGCAGAACACAAATAATGTAAATATATAATAGGTATATAAATCTGTATTATATATGTGTGCATGTAAAACAGTATGGACATAGATTAGATGAGAAGTAATCTTAGTGGTAAAGCATTAGAAGCTGGTGGGAGAAGGAAGATGGGATTTGAGATGGGTCCCAAAAGAGGCAATGCAATGGGGCAGAATCAGGAGATAGGGCTTCCTGTTGGATAATAGGAAGTCTACAGGTGAATTTAGATTTTAGAATGTCCTGAGAAGAGAAAAGTGTAATTAGACTTGGAGGCACAGAGGGGCCAGATCCTGAAAGGCTTTGAATTGATGAGGACCATCTATTTCATTCTGGAAGTTTTAGGGATCCACTGCAGTTGGGTGAGTTTCTGGAATGGAAGCATTCCTCATTAGGAAAAATCAATACTTGAGTCTCTGAAATCAAGAGGGGATTGTGGGGGAGGATTGAGAAATGAGAGCAAGAGAGAAAGTTGGTTGTTATTATAATAGTTCAAGACAAAGGCAATGAGGACCTCGGCAGGTGTAGTGGCTGGATGAATCCTAAGGAGATATAATGAAGCGATGTTGAAAAGTTAGTTTTTCAGATTGACAGATGGAGTTTTAAATGACTGCCTACAATAGATGCATAGTGAATCTATGGCCAGGCTTGGACTGCACTAACACAAATATAATTTAAATCAAAATGGTTTGAAATGATTCTTTCTTTTAAAGAAAGAGGAAGGAGAAAATTGTCAAAGTGAATATTCCTGAGAGTAGCTGTAATGAGGAAAAAGTCTAAGAGTTGTGATCCCAGAATTGCTCAGGAGACAAAATCCAAGAAAGCAGCCTCACTGATTTCAAATCTCTACATAAAAAGGCATAGAGTATTCTCAGTCAAATATATATTAAGTGCCCACTAAGGTCTTTAATTGATGCTTAATATATGCTATTTGATTGACCGATGAGATTTTGGTGACGTTGTAGGACTCTCCCTTGTCTAAATCCAAATGCACTTACATGTCATGGCATCGCCTCTCTGATATGATCCTCTTAGAGAATGAAGGATAACAACTAAGTGCCAGGCATTGTGCTCAGCATTAGAAAACAATAAGTATGAAACAGCAAAGAATTCAAGAAAGCAAATTTTTCTTACTAACATCACTATGAATTAGTGGGATGGAAACTATCAAAATAATATATTTATTGATTTGCCTGAATAATTCAAAAGTAATATAATTGATAAAAATGCAGTTGATGGAGGGGAAGAGAAACATTAATTATTAAGAAGTCCACGTAAGTTAGCAGATAGATCCTTGAATTTAGGGTTAGGAAGACATGAATTACAATAAAATTTTGCTGTGGAATTATAGAAAAGTTACTTTATCTCTCTGTGCCTCAGATTACCCATGTGTATACAATGAGGCTGTGGGATTCTGGGGCCTCAAAGCCCTTCCAGTTTTCTAATTGATCATACTATGAGTTAGGAAATGTCAATGGGACTATTGAATGAGATATATAAGTAGAGCATTCCCTTCCCCCTCCCAACTTGATTTGCTTGATATTATGTAGAGAATGTGAATAAAGGAGTTAAAAAGAATAAACAAACTATCTTAAGTCGCTCTGCTTCCTGACTTTCAACTCTTGGAACTCTTGCTTCTCATCTAGGTTCATATTAGATGTCACTTTCAAGAGACTGTTCCTGATTTCCCCACTTCTACTGCCCAACATCAGATGTTGTTGGGTTTATTTTATGTATCTCCTGTATGTATTTGGCTATGGATGTTCTTTTACCCTGAGTTTTTCCCACCTTCTCCTGCCCTGAAATTCCTTGAAATGAGGAAATATTTTCCTTTTGTATTTGTATGCCTAGTGATTGATTGGCACAAGTACTTGGCATATTACAACTGACTAAAAAAAATGTCAATGATTAACCAATTAACATATCCTTGAATTGTTGAGAAATGTAGCCAATTTCAGGTATTATTATAGACTCAATTTCAGACAACTTCACCTCTCAAGAGTGGGGAGCATTTCTCTTATTTCCTGGATATCTACTCAGCTAGATGGTCAATGGTTAAATTACAACTTAGCTTCCCATTTGTAGAGTACTTCAGAACTTGCAAAGCTTTGTCTTCACTATAATCCTGTATAATAGATGGTCAATGTATTATTTCCTGAGTTTTTAAAATGAGTCAACGGATGCTCTGAAAGGCAGACTTTTCATTTCTTGCATAACTGAACTGAGAGTTCTCTACAGAGTCATCCCCTCCTTTACTGGAAATTGAAGGTATGCAAAGTACAAGAGGAGTTGGAACATTTTCGTAAAAGACAAAGTTCCTACTCTCGGAGGTCTTTGTGTAGAGAAAAGATACAAAAATGTATGATAATAATTGATACTTTCTGAACACTGTATTAGAAAACTGGGAAATAACGTTCGGTTTAGTGCCCATCAGAATGTAATCTCTTGGAGGACAAAAATCTGATTTCCTTTGTGTCTTTATCACAATATCTTTCACTATTCTTTTTAAAAACATGCCCATGATTTTATTAGCAGAGGAAGCTCCAGATGAGAAATTTCTTTTGGAATGTAGAATAGTGTCTTCTCAATTTTAGTCTGAAAGAATTGTCTGGGGCCCTGAGAAGAAATGTCACTTTTCTCCTAGTATATAGTAGTTTTTACTTTGAGAACAGAATTGTAGCTACAATTCCATGTTACTTCATAATAAAAGATTAGTGGGTAAGGGCAGAGATTAGGTAATTTCACTGGTTTAGGGGACTTCCAAGTGAAGAAATTGTCTCTATCAATGCCAGTTGGCACTTTTTGCTTTCAACCAGGGTTACACAAACTGTATATGTCAGAGATAGGACTCAGAAGGTGGCTTTTCTGACTTTCAGAATTGTTCTCTAGCTATGATACCATACCAAATAAATCATTGATGGAATGAATTGAATTATGCATGTCAGCTGCTTGATTCAGTGGATAACATGAGGGACTTAGAATCAGGAAGAATTCTTCCTGATAAAGCCTTTCCTCGCACACTGAAAAGCTAGGTGATCCAAAGAAATTACGGAACTTCTCTCAGATTCAGTTTTCTCATCCTTAAATGCAGATAGTAATAGCAACTACCTCACACAGTTGTTTTGAAGGTCAAATGAGGTAGTATATATACAGTGCTTGCAAAAATTTACCATCATCAGACACATCAGCCTCGTAATATTATATTTCCAATGAAGAATGTAGATGAATGTCCAGGTGGAATGGGCATTCACGTTGGACCTTAAGGAATAGGTAAATGGGGGCAGAGAAGACTTTGTGGACTTGGGGTTCAGAGTGGGTAAACGTAAAGAATTCTAATGCTATGTATCTTGAAGGATGTTTGAAATGCTAAGTAAAGGCAGACTTGCAAAACCTGTGTCTGCAGGCAAGTTTGAATCCATTGATTTCACTATCTTTGCAGCATAAAGCTCTGGGGTGAGAGGTAATCTCTTATTAGCAGGGAATGCCATTTATATTAGAGATTCAATATTTGAATGCTACTAAGGGGTGGATTTGGTGCAAATGCTTGTCTCAAAACTAAGAACCAATAAGAGAGAAAATAACATCTCATGTCATTTTAAGAGTAACTTTAAATTATTCAAGCAGTGGAGCATAAGTTTGAATTGAAAAATCCTTTGATTTAGGTAATTTAGATACTGCCATGTACCTCAAATAGGATTTGGAGCTGATCTGCCTCCCTTTAGAGACTTCTCTTTCTATTCATATGCATAGCCCATTTAAATGAATACCTGAATAATGGATATTTAGCTAAGGAAGCTTGCCTCTCAAGAAGATGATTGTCATTGGGATAGAATTCATTTTCTTAGGGAATCTGGTCTGTATTTCATCTTAAACAACAAACATCTATTTCTTAAAACAGGAAGGTTTTGAAATCACTTTCCTCACAATGATGCTATAACTGAAATAGGATTATTTCCATTTTTCAGATGAAGTGAGTGAAATTCAGAGACTGAAAGTGATTTGTCCAGTCAGGAAGTCAGTGAAACTTGAAGTGGTGCTTGAGTGCAGCTGTTCTGCCATCAATTTAGTACTCCATGGTGGAAGGGTAATTTAAATGGGAAGACTTTTCCCATTCATTAACAGGCCCATGAAACTTGCTTAAATCACATGTGGCCTAAGTCACATGTGGTGGGAGGAGTTTGCTGAATAGATGGAACAGGAAGGGTGGAACAGAAAGAGGTAGAACTACATGAGGGAAATTGAACAGAGTCTAGTCAGAGTTAGGAATGATACAGGCATGCAGGCAACTGGCTAGTATGAGTAAAAGAGCTTGTTTTTTATTTTGTTTAAGGGATCCTGCTTGTGATTTATTTAATGGAGCTGGATTGTCTATCAGTAAGCTCCCTGACATATATGGTAGGCCTGGCTACCACAGGTTCTTTGGTCTAGTTTTGTCAAAGGACAGGCAACTTTTGAGGGGTTAATAACCTCCTTTAGTCATGCAGATATATCATTCACCTAATTCAGAGGAAAAGGTCAGCACCCTGAACTTCAGAGAAAATACAGAGAAATCAAAGATTGACAGACATGACTTCCAACTGTCTGACCATAATCAATACATAAATCGCAAATGAACAGACAGGTCCAACTGTCTAACCAGAGTTACCAGAAAAGGAAGCACCAACATCTGAGTTTTCAAATCTGGGAGGGTCCTTAGAGGCATTCCAGAGTCTCATCCAGCCACACAAAACACTTTCATTCAGTAAGCTCCAAAGTAAAACTGCACCTGAGAGACTTTATACACATTTTTAGAGCCAGAAGGCATCACAACCCTTAAGAACCGGTGCCTCATTAGCCAAAAGTGTGAACCTTCCTACAAATCTTCCCAGGTTCATTAATGGATGGGAAAGATCTTTAATAATATTAATAATACAAATACATATACTGTTTCTAGTTAAAAAACAAACAAAAAAACTCTTGTTTCTGTATATTATTCCTAGTATAGATTCATGGTTGCTAAAGACAAGGTTCAATCAGAGGCACTTCAGAGTAAAACATAAACAACAAAAAATTCTACTTTGCTTGCCCTTATAGTTTGTGGGAAATCTGGCAAGGGGAAAGCTTATGGATGACGTTGTCCTCTACCTTGCTATTGTGTATAGATTATGATGGATTTGGCTTTCTAGTACCTGAAAAAAATATTTTGGTTCTGTCTTCCATGTGGAGAGTCTGTTATATTTCATAATTTAGAATTGTGTTGAGATATACATGGCTTCTGTACACACTGTGAATATCACATTGGAACTAAAAATGGAGACAAGGATGGGATTTTGAAAGGTCAAACCTCCATTTAGAGGAAGAAAGGCTTTAGAGAAAGGCATAGATATCCTAGGGTGGGAAGATTTACCTTACGCCTCCCTGGAAAGAGAATGGGTTAAATGTACAGGGCTCTGTGAAAACTAGGAGCTGAGGCTTACAGATGGGAGAACCCAAAGATTTAGAAATATGTTTGCAAAAAATGCCAATTGTAAAACTACACATATATAGCCTATATTGATTTGCTTGCCTTCTCAGTGGGGATGGATGATTAGGGAGGAAGGGAGAGAAGTTGGAATTCAAAGTATTAGAAATGAATGTTCAGAATTTTTTTGCATCCAACTGGGAAATAAGAAATACAGGAAATGGGGTAAAGAAAACTATCTTGCCCTACAAGAAAAGAGAGAAAATGGAGATAAGTGAAGGGAGGGGTGTGATAGAAGGGAAGGCATATTGAGGGAAAGGGTAATCAGAAGGGAGGCAGGCTGGGGGAGGGGAGAGATGGGGGTAAATTTTGGAACTCAAAATTTTGTGGAAATGAAGGTTGAAAACTAAAAATAAATAAACATTAAAAAAATATATGAAAATTAAAAAAAATACCAATTGTTTACCAAGGAATACCAATGCCAGCAAGAGTATGTAGGAGAGGCTGGGCTTTGCTGGCAAAGTTTCTCAGGCAGAAGCACAACAAGAGAATCAAGGGTACCACACAATGTTTGGGGAGGTAACTGAGGATTTTACTCAGCAGGATGTCACAGATAATTTGAGTTGGTTCACCCAAAGGATGGAAGAATCTTTGCTACCTTAGATGGTGAGAATCAGTGAAAAAGACAAATTACCTCAAGAGAGAAGAGTAAATAGCCAACAAATTCAAAGTCGTAATAAATTGGTAAGTAAAGAATTGTTTAATGCTCTGTTGTGAACAGGTGTAGACAATCAATTAATGATTGATTTGAATGATGAACTATAGAAAATCTACTGGGAAAAGAGACTTGATATTGAACTGAGCAGGGAGGTAGGAACTTCTCCTATAGATATTATAGAAACACAATATCCAAGTTTGTCATACCTGTAGGGAGAATAGGAATTTGATCAGGCCCCAGCTCAAATTAAAGAAAGTATACCTCTAGCCAGAATGACAATGATGACCCCAAAACTGCAAATTAGAAAACAGTAAACAATAGTGAATGAAGCTATGATAGCAGGTTGATAGATTCAAAAAGCAAGACTGACCCTATATCTACCATGCTTCTGGTTATTGTCTTCTTGTTTCTTTTTGTCTTTTTGTCTGTTCAACTTGTTTGTCAGATTAGTTCCCTGCAGACTTAATACCTCTACCTGTAGGTGCCTGATCACTTAAGCTGGATGTCATCCCGTCTTAAATGTTGTGTCATCCCTGGACCTGGAGTCCATCAAGCTCTGGATGTCATCTAAAGAACTGACCTCTTGAATGGGACTTCTTGGGGTAGGGGCAGCTTTCCATCCAATTTCAGCAGAAAGTAGCTGTAGAAGAAGAGACCTTCACCCTTTACCCCCAAGATTTTAGGCCCTATTCATTCAAGGAGGGCATGATGGGGTGCTTGTACTCAAGTCTCACCCTAAGATATTATTTTATGTCCTTATTTTGTGTGATTCCCTTTACATTGTGTAAAGATCTGCTGATATCAGTTCCCTAAGACACTATTTCATTTGCTTCTTCTCTGTTGATAACTGTTGATACCAGTTACCCCACCAACCTATGTAATGAATATGAAAGATCTTGGGGCTGAATTTAATGGCAACTTAAATGGGAAAATCTTTCTCATTTATTAATAGACCCATGTGACCTGCTTAAATCACATGGGAAGCTTGCTGAATAGGTGGAAGAGGAAGAGGTAGAGCTAGAAAAGAGCTGAGAGGAAATTGGTCAATCTAATGAGAGCTAGAAAGAATGCAGGCATGAGTAAAAGAGTTTGTTTGTGATTTTGTTTAAGAGAGCTTGCTTGTGATTTGTTTAATGAAGCTGGTTTGTAGGAAGCCTGATGGGAGAAGGCTTGGGACTGATGTTGTCCTCTGAATTGTTGTTATGTATAGATTATGATGAATTTGGATTTGGCTTTCTGGTGTCTGAAGAAATGTTTTGGTTCTGTCTTTCATGTGGACAGATTGTTGTATTTCATGATTTAGAATTGCACCAGGATATTCATGGTTTCCATAGATGCTGAGAATATCACATTGGCAATACACATGGCATCAAGGTGATTTGTTTATACTTTCCCAAAATACTTCAGTGAACCTGTAATCTCTTTAGTAGAGTTATTCCCCTCAGTGATGCAATTAACAGCTCATTCATGCCTGTCCAATGCATCTGAATTCTCCTCTGCATCCATGCTCTTAAATTTTATTTTTAATTTAGGAAATAAATACAATACTTCTATAAAACTGTACATTAAAAAAGATGATTGCATATGAAACTGCAAATCTACTATGGACAGCTTCCTATTCCTTTCAAATACATTTTATCATGTAAATTTCTTTTTTTCTACCCTCTCCTCCTCACCACTGCCCCCTAATCCCTATGAGAGATGGCTACCATTAGGAATATATATGTAAAAGTATGTGCAGAATCGTTCTACACACATCAGTTCTTTCTCTCAATATAGATAGCACCTTTCTTCATATGTCCTTTATGGTTTATTTGAGTATTTGTAATGGTCAAAATAACTTATTCATTCAAAGTTCTTGTTCAAACAATGTTGGTGTTATTGTATATAATGTTTTCTCAATGCTACTCTTTTTGTTCCTTATTATTTCATGTAAATCTTTCCATTTTTTTTCTAAAATCATCAAGTTCATCTTTTCTCACAGCATGGTATTATGGCATCACAATCATATATTGCAACTTATTCAACTATTCTTTGTAGTCCTTGTGTTATTTTTAAGTGCAATTCTAGAATTTCCATTAATAGTTCAATGGAAATAAAGAATCATCTATCATTTGATGAACTCTTTCTTACTTTTATCACCTGACAGAACAGAATCACCCATGCACATTAGGAATAAAGTAAAATTTCCACCCTAGGCTCACATTTTACTTTACTCACATTTATACATCGTTCTTTTCCCCATATTTTAAATATAATAATATAAAAAGCTTAATATTATATTTTATATCAATCCACAATTAATAATATAAATTCATACTACATAAATGTAATTCAATAAATAGTTATTAAGGGCTCACTATTTGCCAGGCACTGTGCTAAGCAATGGGGATACAAATAACAAAAAGAATGTTAGCCTTTATCATCAAGGAGCTTACAGCTAATAGGGGAAGACAATTCATAAAAGGAATCTGAAAAGGGGAAAATGAAACAGAAAATAATCAGGTTAGAGGTATGATGAAGGTGGAGTCAAAATGATGAACAGCTGGTGGGAAATAAAGAGTTGACTGGAAATTCTGAATGGCATATAAAGGTTTTTCAGAGAAGAGTTTTGCTTATCCTTTAATCAAAAGATTGGAGGCAACTGATAATCTCCACGATAATGTTACCTGGTGATAGGTTTATCCTGGATAGAAGCATTATAATCTATTATATTGATTCATATTATATTCATATATGTGCATAAGCATATATACATATATATACAATCATCTATATATTCATAGAGATAGAGAGAAAATACTATAGTTATTTGTTATTGTTAAATTTGTAATTCCTAACAATTTGAACCACGACTGCCTTCATACTATAGAAGCTGCCTATTCCTTTATTTCACAGCAAACCTTTCTACATTTGTTACTGAGGCCAGCAATGTATATTGGACAGCACCTCCTTAACCTGATCTATAATCCTTTCTATTATAACCATGTTCTTATCTCCTCACACTCACACTCTTGTTGATCCAATAGCTATATTATGGTTTGCTGACTTCTATAGAAGTCTCAAGGTCCAAGGGTCATGGAAGTAAATTACAAGAGGTATAGACACATACACACACACACACACACACACACACACACACACACACACATATAAGTAGGAATGATAGTGATAATACTGATAGTATAAGATTAGATTTAAAAGCCAAGGTGAAGAACTGGGAACAAAACTATTTGTCATGCTATTTATCTAGGGGTATTTCCATTTTCATTTGGTAGTGGCCAAATCATGCTGCTGGCTAAAGACTCAGCTATCAGTAAGGATGATTTAAAGAAATAAGCTATCACAAGCATTTATTAAGTACACACTATATCCCAAACATTGTGATAGGCACTGACAAATAAAAAGAAAGAATACTACTTCAAAATATAATACCATTAATATTATTTTTGTTAATAATATCCATATATATATAAACATAACGGTATCTGTCTGCATATATTGATGTATTTATTCATAGATATATTTTTGTATGTGTGTGTATGTATACATATACATATATATATATATATATACATATAGGTATGCATGTGGTTATATCTGTGTCTATATCTACCTACATATACATAATACATATACACACAAACTAATATATATGTATATATATATGTGTGTGTGTGTGTTTGTGTGTGTATGTGTGTGTTTATGCATGTATATATATGCATGTGTGTGTGTATTTTTGTGTAAGATTCTTTGGTTGGTAGACATAAAAAACAAAACAAAAAATAAACACCATGAAACATTATCCTCTTGATGTGGCCTCCTAAACTAACTGTATTAGGAAGTGATGGGGAAAAGAGTCATGCTTATCATTAATCTTATCCTTCTTGGCTAGTCCTTTCTCTAAATCATCAATTACTGCAATATTTGTTTTGTTTTTGATAAATTCTTTTAAAGTATTATAGGTTAAATCTGGAATGAAGAACCAGACATGGAGATTAGTCATTTTCCCAAGATGCCTATCTAGCAAAAAACTGAATCAAGATACAAATGATTCAAATTCAAGATTCAAGGTCCTCCTAACTCTATTTAACACTTAATCCATTACATTACTTACCTGACACTCTATTTTATTGGTCTGTTTTCTTAATAATCCTTAATATGCTTCAATTCCCAGAAGATTAACAAAAGAAACAACTCAAAACCCAACTGGATATCAGAATTGTCTCTCATTTGGCTCTATAAAAGGTGGCTATAAAACATCTGTCTGAGATGGTTGGGTGTGATTTCTACAAGTAGAAATCATATTTTAGAACTGAAAAAGATGCTAGACACTGCTTAATCTAAACACCTTTATTTGCCTGATGAGGACATTAAGACTATGAAAGGAAAAAAGACTTTCCCAAAATGGTGCTGGTAGTAGAGCCAGAATTCAACACTTGGTCTTCTGTCTCCTAGCCCTATGGTCTTCCACTATAGCCCTGGTATTTTGATAAGCTGTGATATAGGTTTGGGTCCAAGGTGACTGCTACTCAGTTATGTTTAGTCAAAAAGATTTGCTGAATACTAAATCCCTGTCAATGCACATTGTGTAGTCATGACTTTAACCACATTTTTTTGTCTGTTTCATCTATACTTGTGTTTTTTACCTAGGTTACTTCTCTTTCATTTTGTTATCATTTGACTTGCTAAATGCCACTTCCCCCCTATTGTATTATTCTGAGTCTCTTTGCATTAAAGTGTTTTATGTTACCATTTCCATGACTTCTCCTATATGTCAATTCATGTGGAATTTTCTATCAAGGATCAGTGCTTTCTTAGGTGATAGCAATATCCCTTGCCACTATGTTCTCATGTCCCCATCCTGGTCCATTCAGAATTCTGTTACAGTTTTTTAGCTTCTCTGTCAGTTTCATGTCCCAACAATCACAGGCCCTGAATTAATACCTGAGTACTATTGAAAGGCAGTACCATTAAGGAAAGATACAGCCACCTCCTATTTAAACCAGAAGAGTTCATATTTTCGCATCAATCAAAAAATATTTACTCAGGGAATTAAATTGACAAATGCATACAGAGAGGTACTTGAAGCCTAGGAGATTACATGTACATATAACACATATATACATAAATACACATTTCCATATATGTATATTATGTGCATGTGTGTGTATGTATGTGTACACATAAATATATGAGCATGTGTGTGTAAATTTGAAACATATTTGAGATAATAAATGATTTGTAAGAGTCCAAATTCTTCAATGCGGGTTTATGAGTTTGTATATTTGTTTTAACTTTATTTTGTTGCTCTCACCTTTTCATCTTCAATTTTATTAGCATGGAAGTGTTAAAGGGCTGCAAAAACCTGTGATGTCTCAGGACCACATGGCTCTTGGCATTTCATTGAAGAGAATAGGTGAGGTTGATAATCATGAATTTGCAGTGATTAGAAATGGTTTTTCTAACCTTCATTGAGAGAGAGGTTTGAGACAAAGATATTGCTTCTGGTAAGCGGGAGGGAGTAAATTCAAGAATTTGAATTTCAAGATTCAGTGTCTGTGGACTCCACCTAGATGACTGATTGATCTGTTTTCTAGAAGACCTGGAGATTCTACAAGCCAATACTATCCTTCTAGAGTTCAATGACATATACAAATAATATGTAGATACGGACATCTTCCTTTCCTCATGGAGAAAAAGAACCTAAGATCTAAGGTTGCTTTCCAAGCGTGATTGGAACATTATAATAGTGCCCATACTTTCCATAAAGAGTCTAAGCCTCTAGGCTTTAGGTTTTGTTTTCTAAAAAAAAAGAGAGAAAGAGAGATAATTGATATCATTCTTTCTTCTATGGGGAAGGTGTTGCACCTTTGCTGAAGATGACAGTTAAGGCCACAAACTAATAGGAGAGAGAAGTTCTATAACTATGAATTGCAGGAAATGATGATAGACAAGTGACTATTAGAATAGAGGAGCAATTACCAGCAGAGATCCCCGATCTGGCAGAGATTATATTTCCAACATCTTATATGTTCTGCACTAGAACTGCAAGGTACAAAACCAGCAGGACTGGCTCATTAAGAATCCCCTAAAAAATCTTTGATTCAAGGTGTTCAAAAACATGAGTTTAATAACCAAATACATAGCTTTTCCCATTCATATGCCTTTCTACATACATACCCAGATCATTCATGTTACCTGTGTGTGTCCCTCCACCAGATCATAGAATTATAAATTTAGAATCTGGACTCTTACAAATCATTGATTAGCATTCTAATTTTACAGATAAGAGATTTAAGGTAAAGAGGTTAATTAACATGTTCAGAGTCACACACTAAGTGTCTGAGGAAAGATTTTAATCTCTTATCCAAATCTATTACCCTGTTCACTATACCATCCTGTCCCCATGTTCCTTATATATGGATGTTATCTGCACTCACACTGTATTCTTTGCTTTTTCAGGATTGTACTCCATATATGGGAGGGAATGTTCTTTTATTATTTTTCATACATTATTTTCTTAAAGTACCTTCACTTTGAACTCATTTTGCCTTCTCAATAATTTATAAAAGAAAATATATTAGTGAATAGTAAAAATAAATATATTAGTTGGGACTAATGACTTAGGATTTATTTTTTCCACTGAATGTGGAACTTCACAGTTGAATTAGTGGCAATTTTAATTTTTCTTCCCCTAGGAGACTCATATGTAGGAATGTCACCCAGATACTATATCTATATCATATTGTCAAGTATAGTATATACAGATTACATTTCAGTTCTGAAATAAGAACACACCTTTATATAATATCTTCTAGATTTGCTAACCATCCATATATATGATCTCATTTGAAGTCCATAATAAGTCCGTCAGCTAGCTACTATGTGAATTATGATCTTCCATTTACTGATGAAGCACCTGGGTTAGGTAGAGGCTAAATGACTTATTCATAACCACACATTTTTGAACATGGGATTGAAACTCGGTACTTGGTTTGTGACTATGGATGTATAGATATGTGTGTGTGCATGAAGTACACACACACATACACACACACACACGAAATATAGAAAAACAAAGTGAAAAGCTGGCTGGAACCAAACAATCCAAGAGAATACAATAGTAAGGAAGCAGAGCTGCAAGGCTTAGTTTTATGTTTAGTTCTCAATCCCAAAGCAGCAGTCCTTTCTTGAAATGTACAACCCCATTTGAAGACTTCTGTCTCACAGGCTCCCTACTTCATCGAACTTCTGCTAATGCCAAAAAAAGTCCAGAAGAATGCAATTATCCTGGAAGCTAACACAGAGATG
>CM053769.1:113021981-113047708 GCA_028658325.1 Potorous gilbertii
GGGCTAGTAATCCCAGCTGCCCTATTGTCTTTCTGATTCCCCGGGACAGCTGAGGCAAGCCTAGATGCTAATGCGTGTTCCCACCCCTCCTGGGGCTCCTCTCCTGACGCTGAGGCTTGCCTGGGTCCTAGTGCAAGTTTTCCCTGCCCTGGGTCCTCTGTCCTTCTGGTTTGCCTCTGCCACCGTAGGAGGAATCCCCCTTAGCTATTTTCCTCGTCTCAGGTGTTATGGTTGGCCTCCTTCTACTGTTTCTGCTGATCTGGGATTTTTCTGAGGAAATATTTTATGGTTCTTTCACAGTCATCAAGGGGAGAGGAGAGAGCATTTACTAATCACTCCACCATCCCGGCTCCCGGAAGTTCAAGTAGGTGACTTAGCAAAGTTTGGTCTTTGGGCTGAAGGTCTCAGGAGCTGCTGCACTGATATCTGGCTCTCCGCGGCTCTCACGGACTGGGTTCGGCTTGTCTCCCACCCTTGGTGCCGCTCCTCAGGTTCTGCCCACAGCTCAGGTTTCTCGGGTCCCTTCTGCTCCGCTGCGCTGGCCACGCTGTGCTGTGCGCGGTGGGCTGTGGGCTCACCCCCGCAGAACAGACCTTTCCCGTGGATCCTCCAGTCTAACGTGAGCTCCGAAACTGTCACCTTCTGTCTCCCACTGGATTCCGCACCTCCAAACTTTGGTCAGATTCTCCTTTTGGAGGTACCTGAAGGCGTTTGTCTGAGAGCTTAGGTGAGAGGGTGCTCTCACTCCTCCATCTTGGCTCCGCCCCCCCCTCTCAGTTTCAGTTTCTTAATTTCTATGTTTTCTTTCTTTGTAAATATTTCAAATTGTATGGAAATATTTTTAACCTTTGTTTTTAAAAAAAATAATTTGGCTTCATATTTTCTCCTTCCTTCTCTCCCTTTACTATTCATTGAGATTAAAAAAAGTTATATAGATTAGACATGTGCAATCATACAACATATGTTTCCATATTAGACATGTGAAAGAAAATAGACAAAAAAAAGAGAAAAAAATAAACTTTTAAAGGATCATGCTTTTACCTGTATTCAGTTTTTTCATTTTAAAATGGAGATAATAATACTAATTGCTTCACATGGTTGTTGCGAGAATAGAAAGAGATAACATATATAAAATCTTTTTTCAAATAATTAAAGAGCTACATAAATTCTATTAATATATTCTGCATTGTTACAGGAAATTGAAGCCCAGAGAGGTTGAGATTCACCAACAGTCACATAGGCAGAATGAAATACTCAGTATTTCAAATCATTTCTTTTCTTTTTTTCACAGTCGAGGACATTTTAAAATTTGTATTCATTTATTTTTAGTTTTCAACATTCATTCGAGTTCCAAATATTTTCCCCATCTATTGCCTCCCCCACCAACGACATCATGCATTCAAATTACCCTTACCTCAATCTGCCTGCCCTTTTATCACACCCCTCCCTTCCCTTATCTCCATCTTCTCTCATTTCTTCTAGGGCAAGATAGATTTCTATACCCCATTACCTGTATTTCTTATTTCTCAATTGCATGCAAAAACAATTCTCAGTATTCGTTCCTAAATCTTTGAGTTCCAACTTTTCTCCCTTCCTCCTTTCCCACTCATCCCCATTGAAAAGGCAAGTAATTCTATATAGGCTATATATGTATAGTTATGCAAAAGACTTTCATAATAGTCATGATGTGAAAGACTAACTATATTTGCTTCCATCCTATCCTACCTCATTTACTTTATTCTCTCTTTTGACCTTGGACCTCCCCAAAAGTGTTTATTTCTAATTACTCCCTCCTCCCACTTTCCTTCCCTTCTATCATCTGCCCAATGCCCCACTTAGCCACTTCCCTCCTTCTTTTCTGTAGTGTAACACAGATTTTAATACCAAATTGAGTGTGCCTGTTATTCCCTCTGTAAGCCAAATGTGATGAGAGTAAACTTCACTTTTTCCCCTCTCAATTCTCCCCTTTCTCCCTCCATTGAAAAAGGTGGGTTTCTTGCATCTTTTTTGAGAGATAATTTGCCCCATTCCATTTCTTCCTTTCTCCTCCCAATATATTCTTCTCTCACCCCTTATTTTTTAGATATCATAGCTTCCTATTCAACTCTCCATGTGTCCTCTATCTATATGTATATAATCATTTCATCTCCCCAAATACTGAGATGAGTCTCAAGAGTTACAAATATTATCTTAACATGTAGGAATGTAAGCATTTCAACTTTAGTAAGCCCGTTATGATTTCTCTTTCCTGTTTACCTTTCCAGACTTTTCTTGATTCTTGTGTTTGAAAGTCAAATTTTCTACTCAGCTTTAGTCTTTTCGTAAAGAATGATTGAAAGTTCTCTATTTCATTGAATGACCATTTTTTCCCCTTAAGTGTTATACTCAGTTTTACTGGGTAGTTGATTCTTGCTTTTAATCTTATTTCCTTTGACTTCTGGAATATTATATTCCAAGCCTTTCAATCCCTTAATATAGAAGCTTCTAGATCTTATGTCATCCTGATTTTATTTCTACATTACTCAAATTGTTTCATTCTCGTTGCTTGCAGTATTTTCTTCTTGACCTGGGAACTCTGAACTTTGGCTACAATATTCCTAGAAGCTTTTCTTTTTGCATCTTTCTCAGCAGGAGATCGGTGGATTCTTTCAATATTTATTTTACCCTCTAGGTCTAGAATATCAGTGCAGTTTTCCTTGATAATTTCATGAAAGATGATGTCTAGGCTCTTTTTTGATCATGGCTTTCAGGTAGTCCTGTATTTTTTAAATTGTCTCTCCTGGATTTGTTTTCTAGATCAATTGTTTTTCCAATGAGATATTTCACATTGTCTTCTATTTTTTTCATTTTCTTGGTTTTATTTTGTAATTTCTTGGTTTCTCATAAAGTCATTAAGTTCCATCTGTTCCATTCTAATTTATAAAGAATCATTTTCTTCAGTGAGTTTTTGAACCTCCTTTTCCATTTGACTAATTCTGCTTTTTAAAACATTCTTCTCCTCATTGACTTTTTAGACCTCTTTTGTCAATTGAGTAAACCTACTTTTAAAGGTGTTATTTTCTTCAGTATCTTTTTGGGTCTCCTTTATCAAGCTGTTGACTTGTTTTTAATGATTTTCTTGCATCACTCTTTTTTCTCTTCCCAATTTTTCCTCCTCCTCTCTTACTTGATTTTCAGAATTATTGTTTGAGCTCTTCCATGGCCTGAGACCATAGCATATTCATTATTCTTCCTCATCTGAAAGGATGGAAGAAAATGCCCACTCGACAAAAAGAGTAACCTTCTATAGTTTCATTATTTTCTCCCTTTTTTGGGCATTTTCATAGGCAGTTACTTGACTTTTGAGTCCTTTGTCAAGAGGAGAGTATATTCTGGGGACCTATAAATTCTCAGTTCCTCCAAGTTGGCACAATCAAGGGAGAAGAGTTTACCCTTCTTCTGGCCTGCACACTCATCTGGGAGGAACCAAAAACTTTTCTGCCCAGAATCTTCATGTAGAAATCCCTCACCACAACCACCTCCTGCTCTACCACATCAGTGTTCCTCCTCACCCCAAAGCCAGACTCAGGGCTGAGATTCAGATCAGACTCTGAATTCTCCCAGGGGCATTAGGGGGTGGTATCTCAGGGATGCTACTCAGGCCTGAGATTCAAATTAGCCACTCAATTTCCCCAGAGACTCTAGGAAGAGGGCTCCCAAAATGGATGCTATCAGATGCAGTGGCTTCTGCTGGTGGTCCAGACTGCCCTCACCTCTCCTGGGTGAAGACGCCCTCCCACTGATATTTGAGGCTGTCTGTGGTGTATGTGGGTTGAGCAATCTGGGAGCTGCTGCTGCATGTGGCACTCTGAAGCCTGTTCTGGGTCCTGTCCTTGCCACACTTCATGGCTCATTCTGGCCTATACTCTGCTCCATGCTTGGTATGATTGACACTTCCTTTTGGCCTTCTAGGCTGGAAATCTCCTTCACTCTGTTGTGTTATGGATTCTGCTGCTCTAGAATTTGTTTAGAGTCATTTTTTATAGATATTTTATGTGCTCTGTGGGGGAGCTTCTACAGGTCCATCTTTCTACTCTACCATCTTGGCTCCTTTTTTTTTTAGAGAAAAGAAATAAGAAAAAAAATCAATAAAACTGAAACCAAGAAATTTCTCTTATTCCCAGTGTTCCCTGCTTGTGTCTCTTCAGAAAGGGGAAGGCACTGCTTGCTTTTGAGTATTTCCCCAAGAACTATTTTCTTGACTAAGATTTTGAACCTTCTTTTCTATTTGGAAGTTTTCTGCTTTTTAAAGCATTCTTCTCCTCATTGACTTTTTGGACCTGTTTTGCCCTTTGGTTTAGTCTATTTTTAAAGGTGTCATTTCTTCAGCATTTTTTGGGGTCTCCTTTAGCAAGCTATCGACTTGTTTTTCATGATTTTCTGCATTGCTCTCATTTCTCTTCCCAATTTTTCCTCTACCTCTCTCACTTGATTTTCAAAATCTTTATTGAGCTTTCTCATGTCCTGAGATCATTGCGTATTTAATTTGGAGTTTTGAGATGTGGAAGCCTTGACTTTTATATCTTCCTCTGATGGTATACCTTGCTTTTCCTTATCCAAAGGGATCGAGGAAAATACCTTTTCACCAAGAAAGTAACCTCCTATAGTCATTTTTTTCTCCCTTTTGTGGGCATATTTCCATTGTGTTACTTGACATTTGAGTCTTTTGTCAAGTAGAAGGTATACTCTAGGAACCTGTATGTTCTCAGTTCCTCCAAGGTGGCACAATGAAAGTAGGGGAGTTTACTTCTCTCTTGGCCTGCACTTTGGTCTGGGAGCAACCACAATCTTTTCTGCCCAGACTCTGGGAGTAGAATTCCCTCTCCACAACCACCTCCAGCTCCACCACACCAGTGTTCCTCCTCACCCGAGGGTAACCATTCAGAACTGCAATGTAGATTAGCCACTTGATTCCAACAAGGTCTTTAGGTCCAGAGCTCCAAAAAGGGAGCTGTTGCAGTGACTTCCACTGCCCTCTGGCCAGGGCAGGACCTTCTCCCTCCTCATCTAGGTAAAAGAGTTTTCTCACTGACCTTTGAAGCTGTCTTTGGCATTTGTGAGTTGAGAAATCTAGGAACCACTGCTGCTTTCCAGGATTATAGCTATGCCCTGAAGCCTGCTCCAATCTTGTCCATGCCATGCCCCATAGCCAAGACTGGGCCGTGCTTGGTGGGATGAGCTCTGCTCCAAGTCTGGTGTGACATACCTTTCCTGTCAGCCCTCCAGTCTGTCTTGTCCTGGAAATCTCTTTCACTCTGTCATTTCATGGCTTCTGCTGCTCTAGAATTTGTTTAGAGTTGTATTTTATAGGTATTTTGTGGACTTTGAGGGTTAGAGCTAGAGGAGGTTCGACTCCACAATCTTGACTCCTTCCTCCCCCACCCCCAACTCATTCATTTCTTACTATTCCTAAGTTCTGTAATCTATCATGTGAGGTTTCTCCAAAGTGTATATATATTTTTTCCTCAATAGAAATGTAGTAATAGTAGTAGTAGTCATAGTAGCAGTAGTAGTAACTTCTAGTTTTTTATGTAGCATTTTAAGGTTTATGAAGTGCTTTTTATATTTTATCTAATTTGATCCTCAAAACAACCCTGGGAAGCAAGGGTATTTATTATTCTTCACATTTAAAGATAAGGAAACTGAGGTTGGTTGTTGTCCTTATATTGGGATCAAGGTGTGTTCTACTATGACTGGTCAGACCAAGACAAGGTCAGATGGCTCTACCACAATTTGGGCATAAATAGACTATATGAACATTTGGAGTGGAGATGTTTCTAAATTTGTGCATCTCAAATTTCTTTTAAGCTACCGCAATCCTGCTGTGCTCATAGAGCACAGTATCTTCTTTAAATTAGGCATGCCATACTGGATAGTCTTGTGACATGTTCTCCCATGTCTCACCATGGATTCCAAAATTCTTCAGAGAGACTTTGAGAGTGGCCTTGAATTGCTTTTTCAGACTCATGAGCACTTGCTTTGTGTGAATTCTCCATAAAGTAGTCTTTTAGGCAAATGCACTTTAGGTATTTCAACAATGTGGCTATCCCATACGAGTTTTGCTGTCTGCAGTAGAATTTCAATGCTTGAGAAAGGACCTCAGGGTGTGGTATGGTACTTCATCTTGCCAGGTGATCTTCAGAATCTTCCAAAGACTATTCAAATGGAAATTTCATGACTGTCCAGACTTCACAGGCATACAACAATGAGGTCAATTCAGTTTGGTAGTCACTCTAATATCTCTTCTCTCCTACACTTTCTTTCAGAGCCTCTCAAACAGTGAGTTACTTTTGGCAATGAGTACATCAACCTCATCTCTACATGGATATCCCTGTAAAGTATATTGCCAAAGTAAGTGGATTTATCCAGAGCACTTAAAATTTCTCCATTTGCTGTAATTGATGTTTCTACTTATGGATGGTGTGAAGACAGTATGGAGGGTTAGTGGAGAACCTTTGTTTTCTTATTGTTAACTATTAGTCCAGAATGAGCGCAAGCAGAAGAATATCAATCCATACTTTGTTGCACTTCAGTCTCAGAGGCTGCACAATCATCTTTAAACAAAAAGTCATACACCAACTGCCCTCCAACTCTGAAGCCAGTTGGTGCAGTGTACAGAATACTGGCCTAGAATCAAGAAGACTCCTCCATCTGCATCAAAATCTGGCCTCAGATACTTACTTGCTGTGTGACCCTGGCCAAATCACTTAACCCTGTTCACCTCCGTTTCTTCATGTGTAAGATGAACTGGCATACTAATCCAGTATCTTTGCCAGGAAAACTACAAATGGGTTCATGAAGACTTTTTCATGACTGAAGAATGCCTGAAAAACAATAAAGCATCACCCAACACACAAGGAAACCAAGATAAACAGAATTAAAATGACTTCCCCAAGGTCATACAGCTAATAAGTGTCTAGATATGGATTTGCACTAAGGTCTGCTTAACTTTCAGTTTAGTATTCTATTTATTAGGCCCCTTATCTATTATTAAGTTTCTTGACAACAGTTAGCAAGTTGTTTCTGTTTCCTCTTTTTTTGGTATCTTGAATACTGTCTGACATATAGTAGATAATTCAGGTTAATTTTAATATTACCATGATATTGATAATTGAAATTGTATTTGGGGAATGAGTTAATGAGAGTGAACATAGGAGAGTGGGTGAGGCAATGAATGCATGGCAAGGGTGGGTGTTAGGGACCCAGCTCTGGACCATGGCCACCCATGAGGCAAGGAGACTCCTGGAGGAGCGAACTCGCCCATTAGGATGCTGGGAACGCTCTGCCCATAGGGGAGGAACATGGGAGGAGTTCGAGAAAGGATATAGAGGGATACGAGGAAGGGTCTGGGGCTTTTTCACTTCCTACATGTAATCAATAAAGAGCTTGCTGCCGCATACTCGGGTGCTCTGTCTAGTCTGTTTCCCTCCTACCCCGCGGAGGGTCCGTGACATCTGAAGACCAGGGAAAGGTATGTATCCAGGCGACGGCTGAGGGTGAGACCCCGAGCAGGTGGGGCTTTGCATTACTCTGTTCTGATGTTTGCTATGAGATAGACTGGAGTTGTGTATAGTGCTATACAATTATAATCGGATCCCTTGAACTTGGGAAGGGGATAGGGTAAAAGCATTTATATGGTATCTATTATGTCCTAGGCATTGTGCGAAGTGCACTTTAACAACATTATCTTATTTGATCCCGGCAACAACTTTACAAGATAGGCGACAATATTATCCTAATGGAGACTGAGTTGAGAAAAACGAGGCAGAGAGAAGCCAAATGATTTGCACAGTGATGCAGCTAGTGCATATCTGATCCTGAATTTAAACTCAGATCTTCTGGGCTCCTTGTCCAACATTCTGTCTAATGGGTCATCACCCGTGTCCAGAATTGCAGTAAGGATAATTAGGTCTGTGCCTAAATCCCACATGAATAGGGCAATCTTCTGGGGGTTGAAAGGAAGTCCACATACTCGAAAAGACAGTGAACTAGTTCAAATTAGACGTGAAAGAAGTCATCCAGTGGAATTGGTCTTTGCCTGGAGTGGGAAGAAGGCAGAGAAAGGAAGGGAAGGAGAGAGAGAGAGAGAGAGAGAGAGAGAGAAGAAGGAGGAGGAGGAGGAGGAGGAGGAGGAGGAGGAGGAGAAGAAGAAGAAAAAGAAGAAGAAAGAGGAGAGAACCCTATATTTATGAAATTACTTTAGAACTATCTCTGAATTATGTAAATTAACCATGAAATCCACAAAGAAAATAAAAAGCACTTAATAAATTCTTGTTGAGAGACTGGGATTTTACTATACAGAACTAGGGTGTACTAGTTACTTATCCCTCCCCCTTGGCTATGTTTAGCCTAATTTTCAAGGGCTTGGGAAACAATAAAAACAAAAATTGTCCCCATATATCTAGATTGTATATATGTACGTAGGTAGGCCCTTATGGAGGGTGGGATGAAATATAGCCTAATTTGCTCTAGCCTTCAGTATACATAGTATGGTAAAGTGGGAGCTGACAGTGAGTCCTGTAGCATTTAGTAATGATGCAGAGGTGTATGGGCTGCTCAAAGGACTAGTACCTCTGGGGTGAGGGCTTGCTGAGTCCTTTTCAGGGTTGCTCATCCACCTTTGGTGTCTACCTAATTCACCTGACTCTTACCTGTGGCTCCAAGAACCTATAATGCATGTGTAGCAGCTACACCCAGTACCATCTTGGTAGATGGACTAAACCAGAGTGAAGGTATCTGACAAACCTTAAACCTGCTACTGAGTTAGAGGGATGTCTACAACAAGCATCTGAAAATTTTCCCCAGCAGAGTGGGTGGATGAGAACAATTTATTTTAATGTCTATGGAAGTAGCTGAAGCAGGCTTAGAACTTGGTCAGACAACAACGATGCCAGGGTCATCCAGTGTATCCTGGACCATTGCCAGTCATCCTATTTTTGTCCTGGCACTGAAATTTGATGACTCAGAAAAAGGGAGTGAAGCTGAGGATTTTGTACAACTCTCCCTCTCTTAAACCCAATTGACCTGCAAGTCAAGTTATTACTCCATGATATCACTGGTTCTCTTTGCAAACGAAGGATAAACAACAATGATAAATCACTTTGGGCCAATGAATTAGGAGTTTATAATTATTATTTTTGTTATATGAGTATCATTAGCATCAATCTATTTCCTAACATCCTATACAACAGGAAGTTCTAATCTAGTCCACAGACATATAATGTTAAATATATGTTTCATGAAGGCATGAAAGAAGTGAGGAAGGAATTCCCATTTGAGTGGCCCTATCCACATCACACTCTCCACGTACTAATTATATTCCTTTGTCTTCCTATCCCAATCAATACCTCCTCCAAAGAATCTTTTTTTTCTTAATTTTTCTCTCTGAAGAACATTCAGATGGACTGTGTGACATGGAAGATATTGGCACAGTATCACTCAGCATGGTCTGCTCTCATCAAAGAAGGAGCTGTGTTTTATGAAACAAGCAGAATTGAAATAGTTAAAAAGAAACACAAGATCCACAAATTTAGAGAATACATCCCAAATATCCATAGCCCTGTGCCTGACCTGTGGCAGAATATTCCTAACTCATGTTGGTTTGATGAACCACAGTTGGACACACTGACATGGTGATATAATTTTGGTCTTCTTCTAGAACAAATGATAACAACCGTTTTTGTTTGGAGAACTGTCATTCCTCCAGACACCTGGTTTTACATTTTCTTTTCTCTTTCCTCTCTCAACCCCTATATTGCATTATTTCTTCCAGCTCTATTAATTTTTCACCCACAATATCTTTCCTATACATTCTCTTCTTTCAGCTCATATGGTACCTATTGTGTTTGAGGACTTCATTCCCTCTCACCAGGACCCTTGTAATTACTTCCTAATTGATTTCCCCCTTTCCACCTACTCTCTTGCCCAGTACTTTTTCTGTTGGGGTGGCTAGGTGGTACAGTGAATAGAACTAGTGTACAGGAGTCAGAAAAACCTGAGTTCTAAATCTCACCTCAGACACTTGACACTCACTAGCTGCGTGACCTTGGGAAAGTCACTTAACCCCAATTGTCTCATCCTGGATCACCTCCAGTCATCCTGATGAATATGTGGTCACTAGATTCAGAGGGCTCTAGAGGAGAAGAGAGGCTAGTCACCTGCACAGCCCTCCCTCACCCAAAACAAAGTAAAGTGCAAATCATGTCATTATTTCTCTGATGTCATGGTCTTCTTCGGAAATGAAGGATGAACACACATATTTTCTCTGTATAGCTGCCTAATTGATAGATTTTAGATAGATATGACTACATCACTCTTAATATCAAAATATTTCAGAAGCACCCCATTGCTTCCACTAAAAAATAGATGAAACAAGAACCCTACAATCTGTTATCTAGGGCCCAGAGAGTACTGTGGACATATTTTAGGGGTACATACTTTTGGATAGAAGAAAATATAGTTTATGTTTATAGTTTGTGAAATAGAGATTTCATTTTCATTTCCCTTATTATAAACTATCAAAACAAATAGCAACAATTTAAAAAAAAAGTCTGGCAAGAGATCTGTAAGCTACACTGGATTGTCAAAGGAGTCTATGACATAGAAGAAGTCAAAAACTCTTACCCTGGGTAAGGCTTATGCTTGCCTGTATTCCCTGCAGTATTATCCAACCTACTTATAGAGCCTAAGGATCCTTGGGTCTTAGCATTAACCCAGCCACTGACAACTTAGGAATTTAGGGGTTATCCACCAATCTTGTAAAGGAACAACTTTCAGTATGTGTCTTTTCTCCATTAGAGTCTTAGTTTTTAAGAATAGGGACAGCCTCACTTTTTTCCTATTTGTATCCTACCATTTAGGATAGTGCTTGGTATATGGTAAACATTTAATATTTGTTTTCATTTACTCATTGTGTCCAAGTGTCTGGGAGAATAAAAGTAAAGTGGGGTAATGGCTTTACCCCACTAGACGGAATCTTTGAGAAGAGAAACCTTTCTTTTTTTTGCCTTTCTTAGTATCTCTTGAGCTTAGCATAGTACCTGGTATATAGTAGGTGCCTATTAAATGCTTGTTGATTTAATCATATACCAATTTTTCCCATTATTGTTAAGGATGACATGAAACAGAGACAAAGAAAGAGAGACAGACAGAAACAGAAAGGCAGACAGAGAGAGAGAGAGAGAAACACTGAGAGAAGCAGACACACAAAGAAACAGAGAAATATAAATAGAGAGAGAGAGACAGAAGCTGAGAAAGAGAGGCAAAGGTAGAGGTTAAAAGACAGAGAAAGACTCATAGAGAGAAACAAAGAGGGAGAGACAGAGAGAAATTAAAGTCTGAGTCAAATGAAATTATATATTAGCAATCTAGTACAGTACCTGTCATGTAGTAACTACTTATTAATTGACTGATGGCTTGATATCCTTTCTGTTTTGCCTTCTGCAGTCATTTCAGTTGTTTCCAACTCTTCATGACTCCATTTGTGTTTTATTTGCTTGTTTATTTACTTTGCAAATATATTGGAGTAGTTTGCCTTTTTCTTCTCTAGCTCATTCTATAGTTAAGGAAACAGAGGCAAATAGGGTTAATGCCTGTCCAGGGTTACATAGCTAATAAGTGTTTGAGACAAGATTTGAACTCAGAAAGAAGGAGCCTTCATAAGTCCAGGCCCTAAACTCCATCTACTCTGCCATGTAACTGACTACCTTATCTTATAACTCAGGATAGCAATGTGAAAATCAATTATTATATTGGAATGTAATGTGATGATGTTCCCAAGGGATAATAAGATGTATAAGGATATTTGTATCACTAAATGTATATTACTGTACCCCAGTCATTTTTTATTATGAATTTCTCTTCTCAAAGTTCCCAACATAGTACTCCATCACTTTGGCCCCTTTAGTATGCTATATCTTATAATAGAAGAACTCATTTTTAAGGAAAAAACATAGTATCACATTTATTTCATCATTAATCTTCATTTTGTGTGACTCCTAAAGCAAAAGTCTTTTTCTCTGATAGAATCTTCCAGCTTTTCCACAGTACAATGCATGAGTATATGTAGTCTTTTGCTTTTCTCACTCTTTTAAATTGATAACTTATTTGGGACTCCTAATGGCTGAGGGTAGATCTTTTCCAAAGGCTTAGTCCAATGAATAGAATCAGATTTGGAATCACAGGACATGTATTCAGTTCCTGGCTTTGCTGCTTATGAATTGAATGACCTTGGCCTAATCTCTTAAGCCATCTGAACCTTTATGTATTGATAAAATAGAAATTTTGGATGAGATCATCTCCAAGTACTCCAGATTAAGGGTTCTCATTTTTTTCATGACATGGATCTTTTTTGGCATTCAGGGGAACCTTTCATAGAACAAAATTTTACATGCATAAAGTATATAACATTACAAAGAATACACAATTATAAAAAAATATTTATTTGTTTATTTTTAGATTTTGCCATTCATTTCCACAGAATTTTTAGTTCTAATTTTTCTCCCCATCTTTCCCCTCTCACTACCCCATAACACCTTGCATTCTGATTACCCTTTCCCTCAATGTATCTTCTGTTCTATCACACCTCACCCTTCCCTTATCCCCATCTTTTCTCTTTTCTTATATGGCAAGATAAATTTCTATACCCCAATACATGTATTTCTCATTTCCCAATTATATACAATAATAATTCTCAACATCCATTTCTAATACTTTGAATTCCAACTTCTCCCTCCCCACCCATCCCCACTGAGAAGGCAAGCAATTCAATACAGGCTATATATGTATCATTTTGCAAAAGACTTCCACAATAGCCATGTTGTGTAAGACTAACTATATTGCCTTCCATCCTTTCCTGTCTTTTTTTTCCATTCTCTCATATGACCTCATCCCTTCCCAAAAGTGTTTACTTCTAGTTACTCCCTTCTCCCATTTTTCCTCCCTTCTATCATCCCCCTCACCCCATTTGTACCCTTCTCCTATACTTTCCTGTAGTGTAAGATAGATTTTCACACCAAATTGAGTGAGCATATTATTCCCTCCTTAAGCCATATGTGAAGAGAGTAAGCTTCACTTTTCCCCTCTCACCTCCTCCCTTTTCTCCTCCATTGAAAAATATTTTTCTTACCTGTTTTATGAGTGATAGCCTGACCCATTCAATTTTTCCCTTTCTCCTCCCAATATTTTCCTCTCTCACCCCTTAATTTTATTTTATATTTTTAGGAATATCTTCTCTTCTGATTCAACTCAACCTGTACTCTCTCTCTCTCTCTCTCTCTCTCTCTCTCTGTGTGTAAACCCTCCACCTACCCAAATACTGAGAAAGATCTCAAGAGCTACAGTTATTATCTTTCCATATAGGAATGTACAGTTCAACTTTAGAAAGTTCTTCATGATTTCTCTTTCCTGTTTACCTTTTCGTGCTTTTCTTAATTCTTGTGTTTGAAAATCAAATTTTCTATTCGATTCTTTCTTTTCCTCATGAATGCTTGCAAGTCTTCTATATCATTGAATGACCATTTATTCCCTTGAAGCATTACACTCAGTTTTGCTGGGTAGGTGATTCTTGGCTTTAGTCCCAGTTCCTTTGACTTCTTGAATGTCCTATTCCAAGCCTGAAGGCAGGGCTGGGCTCAGTTCAGATCAGCTTCCCATGAGATAGACTTTTCCTATTGGTCTTCCAGGTTACCTTTAACTGGAAACCTCTTTTACTCTGTTATTCTGTGGCTTCTGCTGCTCTGGAATTTTTTGAGGGTCATTTTTTACGGATATTTTGTGGGCTGTGGGGGAAGCACTAAAGTATATGCATCTTTCTACTCCACTATCTTCACAAAAATATTTTAAAAAACAAAAACAATCTCCTCCTCCCCTTCAAGTTGAGAACTCTTTCCCTAGGAATGTTAAAATCAGTTATTAATTATTATCAATTGTTGATAAAAACAAAAGAACCTCCCAAAATTCACATTTCTCTGAAAGAGGTAGAAGGAAGGATGAATAAGAATTAACTTCCCTGAAATCCTGAAAAGTGAACGCAGTTAGCATGGCAGACTTCCAGAGCACTACCTACTGGTTACATTGCACTGGAAATCCCTCCATTGAAAAGTGTCTTTCAAAGAGTTGTTGAAATTAGATGATTCTTATTTAATTTCAAAAGACCATGTTGTCTAACATTTGCTAAAACGAAATTTTTAGAAAAAAGTCATGTTTAAAAATAAAAGCCAACTATCTTCCCTCTACCTTACCCCAGAAAGAAAAGGCACTTTTTGTTAAATTGTGAATTATTACTACCCTGTTTGGCATAGCTCATGAAATGTTACAGCAATTACCTCTTGGTAACAACTGCTAAGTGAAGGGAAAAGAAGCTTGTCTGGCTTTAACTCTCCATAACAGTAAATTTATTTAAGAAATATATCTTCACCTCCGAGAAAATATTCTGAGTAACCCTGGCATGTAGCATGTTTGGGTAATGCATGGACATATGGCTCTATTAACTGTACATGGGAGAGAGGATTAAAAATAAATGAATACTGTGCTTTTTAATTATTGATTTACATTATGTGTGTCAAGAGCATTCTTGCCTAGATTTTAATTCCTTCCATTTGTAGCATTGCATAGTCTTCATTGGGGAAATGGACTGATTTGATAGAGGCTTATAAAATAACTACCCAGACAAGCCAATTACTCAACAGGAGAACTCTCTAGCAAATGAATATGCTATTATGCTTGAGCTTCACAGCAGTTAATTCAAAATAATTTGTATTGTCAGACATGCATCAAAGGAAATGCATGGGAAATGAAAATGTACAGAGAACCAAATCGAAACTGCAACTTTGCATGCTGGAAGTTTCTGCTACGTGAAGGAGTCTTGATTTCATCATAGCCATATCATGTTGTCTAAGGGTTGGGGAAGGTGATTTTTTTTTAATTTTTTGGATAAATAGAACAAGAAAAGGCAATTTATTGAGGATTTTAAAAGTTTAAAGCTATGGGTAGGCTTATTGGAACTGGTAAGGTAAATGGGAGTTGTGGTTATATGACTTGTCTTTAGTTTTAGAAGAAGACCATGATATCATGGAGATGATGACATACTTTGGAAATGAATTGGATTTGAGTGAGGGAGGGTTGTGCAAAGTCAACAACCTCAATTTATCATCCAAAGCCATCTGGATCCAGTGGCCAGATGTAGATCAGGATGACTGGAGATGGCCCAGGGTGCAGTGGCAGACCTTGGCCTGTTTAAACTGACATCTTTCCAGGTCTCACTTCACGTAAGGCAATGCCCATTCAGTGAGTAGGCTTGTTTAATAAGAGAGTCAAGGGGTGGCCCCTTTAATTAAAAAAAAAAAGAATCAAACTGGGAGGAGAGGACCCTCAGGTTTCTTGGCTAAAAGAGAAACAATTATTATTTACATTCACTCAGCCAAGAGGGCCAAAAAAGTAAACATTAAGTGGTGCTTGGATAGGCACCTATTTTTGTCCAATCTGCAAGATCCAGAGTGAATTGGAGTTAAGGCGGGATCTTTAAGAAAGAAATCTAGCCAGTACACCTCAAGATATCTTGGTAGTTTTGAGCCATCAAAATTTAACTTCCTTAGGGCAGAGCACCCTCTGATAAGGGCATGATACCCACTGTGGGGAGACAGAGGAGAGGAAAGGGGAAGGGAGCAGAGTTGAGTTGGCCAGCTGGAACCAGCCAGCTGGATCCCTATTGAAGTAGTTTGTACTACTCATAGATTGTGGTTTGTCCTTCATTCTCAAAAGGGACCATGATACAGTGATGATAATGACATGACTGGCAAATGAATTGCATTTGAGTGAGGAAGGGCTATTCAAAGTCATAAATGGAAGTAGAGGAAGGAAAAAGAAGCGATGTTGTTGCTCAATGGCATCAAAAAAAAAGTTTGTGCTGTTGGGTCCATATGAAGGAGGCAGGATCCTGAATGCAGGCTACCTGCTGGTCTAGGGCTTGATGGTCAGTAGGTCTCAGTTTGCTGAATCCCAATTGTAACTCTTGAAGCTGTGAGGTGATTTTTCTTCCATAAGTGCTGACCAAGGGATCTTCTATGGGGCATGTTGAAAGACCAAGAAAATGAAGGCCAGAATTTCTTTCCTGAAGAGCTGATAAGGTCTCTTCCAACTAGCACAGTTAATTTTAGAGCTGTATGAGGGAATGGATACATCTACATCTCAGTTACTTGAAGTGTTATTAGTCAACTTCCTGGAGAGCACTGTCTTAAAGCGATAACAAAAGAAAGTGCAGAAGAATGGACTTTTGGTGTTGTTCTTTCAGCACCTATCCTTGGAGGTTTCACTGAGTTCTCCATCACTACTCCTAGTCAACTTCTGGGATATCTGGTGTCCATTACCTCCATGAGAGAGCAGATCATTTCCTCAGAGGGTTTCTGGATTGTTTTCATTGAAAAAATTTCTAATTTAAATTTTATAAGAAATCAAAATATTATTTTAAAAAGCTACATGGGGGAGGTTTAAGAAAAAAATATTGATAATTTTTTATGTGGAATACCAATCTTTTTTCCCTTCAAACTGGAGGTGAAGTGGTTTAATATTCCAGGTGAATGCCTAAGATTTCATACAAAGAATGAAGCATATTACAAAGATGCAATTGCCTACATTAATGTGAGGAAACAGAATACTTAAATGACACTAGCTTAAAAAGAGAAATTGAACAAGCCATCAGTGAGCTCCTTATGAAAAAAATATCCAAAATACCAGATAGATTTACTTTTTCTTGAATAGAAACAACTTGCTCAGATAGATAGTAGTCCAAACTTGACTTGGCAAAAGTAACAAGAGTGCTGTTGTTCAGTTTTCCACAACTGTTCATCCTTACAACATGCTTTGGTTGTTTGCACCGTTCTTTGGGTTATGCTCATTTCACTTTGCATGAGTTCATATAAGTAAGTTTCAGATTTTTCTGAAATCATCCTATAACATGACATCACAAAGTATACTACAGTTTGTTCAACCATTCCCCGATTTATGTGCTTTCCCTTCATTTCTAATCCATTGCCACCAAACACACACACACACACACACACACACACACACACACATATACACAGAAAGATCTGCTATAAATATTTTTATACCAAGAAGTCCTTTTACCTTTTCTTGTATGTCTTTGGGATATAGACCCAGTAGTGCATTGCTACTACTGTCAAATGATATGGACAGTTTTATAGCCCTTTGAACATAATTCCACATTTTCTTCAGAAAAGTTAGAGTAGTTCACAGCTCCACCAACAATACATTACAAGTCTTCTACACTCTCTCTAGAATTTGTTGTTTTCCTTTTCTGGCATGTTAAATAATCTGATGGGTATGTGGTTGTACCTCAGAGTTGTTTTAATTTTCTTTTCTCCGATCAGTATTTTTAATGTGACCATTGATAGCTTTCACTTCTTGTTAAAATTGCCTGTTTATATCATTTGACCATTAATCAGATGAAGAAAGATTATTTTTATGAATTTTTATGAATTTGACTCCTAATGATAACTTTAACTTCATCTTCAATGCAGATGAACTCATCCTTTTCAGTTTTTATATTAGTAATTTGGTTTTCTTCTTTCATTTTTTTATTCAGAATAACCAAAAGTTTATCTATTTTGTTTTTTCTTGTAAAGATAATTTAAATGGGAAAATATTTCCCATTCATTAATAGACTCATATGACCTGCTAAAATCACATGAAAGCTTAAGCTCCATGTGGTGGGAGGAACTTGCTGAATGGGTGGAACAGGAAGCGGGGAGCAGAGCTGGAATGGTGTTCGGCAGGCTAGTAGAAGATGGGAAGGATGTAGGCAAGCAGGCACAGCTAGGCTCATAAGTGTTTGTGGGAAGGCCCCAGCTTGGAGGGGGGAGATTTGGAAATAGCTTTGCCCCCTGCAATGATAATGTGTATTGACTTCTTGACTGCTATAACTAATTTTGCTTCCTAGTTTGGGGATTTGGCTTTATGGTGTCAGAATAAATGTTTTTCTTCTGCCTTCTACATGTCATACTCTTTGATTGAGTACTATGTCAGCATATTCAAAGTCACCACCAGTGCCATGAGTATTTCCTTGGTGATACATTTCCCCATAAAAAACACTTTCTGGTTCCTTTTTAAGTTCAATGTTTTCTTACTTTCAATTATACTAATCTCTCCTTTGATTTCCAGGTGTTTATTTTTTTTTCATTTTGGTGTTTAATTGGTGATTTGTAATTTGCTCTTTTTCTGGCTTTTTTAGTTGAATGCCCAGTTCATTGATCTTCTCTTTCTCTATTTTATTAATGTATCCATTTAGATATATACATTTTCCCATAAGTACTGTTTTGGTTGCATCACACAAGTTTTGGTATGTTGTCTTGCTGCTTTTATTCTCATTAATGAAATTATCTATTATTTCTGTGATTTGCTCTTTGACCAAATCATTCTTTCTGATTACATTTTTTAGTTTCCACTTAACTTTGTGTCTGTGCTTCCATAGCCATTTATTAAATGTAAATTTCAATTGCATTATGGTATGAAAAGGATGCATTTAATATTTTTGTTTTTCTACTTTTGGTTGTGAGATTTTTTTGCCCTAGTACATGGTCAATTTTTGTTAGGTTGCCATGTACGTTTGAGAAAAAGGTATAATCCTATATAATCTCATTCAATTTTCTCTCGAGATCTAGTGTATCAAAGTTTTCTAGGATTAAGTTTTGCCCTTAACTTCTTTCTTGTTTATTTTGTGATTAGATTCCTCTTACTCTGAGAAGCAAAAGTTGAGATCTCCCACTTATATACTTTTAGTGTTTATTTTTTCTTATAATTCATTTAACTTCTTCTTTAAGAATTTGAATGCTATGTGATTGGATGCATATATATTTAGTATTGATATTACTTAATTTTCTGTGGTTCCTTAAGAGAGATTCTTAATTTTAAAAAATTCCAAGTCTATATGTAAAACAAAGCATATTTTCGTTTACACAATTTGGAGAAGCTCCCTAACATTGGCTCTAGTTTGACAGTCCTGAGTTCTCTAAGAACTAAATTTGCTGTTGTTATGCAAGTTTGGTGATCAAACCATTTTCCAATATCTCTGCTTTTGAATTTGGACAAAGTCCTTCTGAAGAAGATCAGCTCATCCATATAATGCTTTGTGAATGTTCTATGGCTGGCTCTAGCTTCTTATCAGAAGGCGCTACTTAATTTTCTTCTTGACTGATGACAATTTGAGAAGGAATTTCCAGAATTAAATCCAATTATAAAAGGGTCCTACAATTGATCTTCAAAGACATAAAGGCCATCACTTTACAAGTAATAATCTGTATTTGCAACTCTGATACTGGTAGTGCAAATGTCTTTGTCCATTAAAAACAATGGTTTTCCCTCTTTGATTTATTGAGGCCATGGCAGATTAAATCATATTACATGAGAAAAATGACCTGTATAAATTGCAGGCATTAACAAATTCCCAATGCTCAATTCTCTAAAAAGAGTTTCTTTATCAAAGACAGTATTATGTGCTGGCACATTGAAGGGAATAAGCAGATCTGGATGCCTATCAAAATAAACAAATGTAGTGGTGCTGATGAAATGCTTTGAACCAATATGTTGGTATATAGAAGGCAAGACTGCTTGGTGATTTCCCAGGACCCAAGGGGTTTTTCTGATAAAATCTGAAAGTCTAAGTTGGAGACTACTCACTTGAGTAGTGGCTCATTTTTGTCATGTTCCAGAACTTCAAGGCCTCCAGAGCTCTGAAATGGAACCTCAGGCTTGTCAATGTTCCATAAGTGGAGGTGAAAAAGGAGCTAGGGGAGGAAAATAAGAGGACCCAGAGCAATCTAAATCGTACCTTGGTTGTTTAAAAGACCCAAAACTCATCCATTCTTTTCTTCAAGTACCAAAAAGTAGAAGAATTAAAAAGAAGCAGTACTGAGGGTCTTATTCTCTTATATGGCACATCATTGGGAGCAGGGTCCCTTTGGGCAGGAACTTGCTTACTTCTATCTTTGTATCTACAACACATAGTACAATACCTAGAACAGAATGGAATAGGGATAAGAACTAGAACTCTAATGTGATTGCTACAGGGACCCCCATAGTGAGGAAACTTTCTCTACCAAATCAAGTAAGTATTTTTTCTGCAACTCATAGTCATAAAGAGTTGCCTAATGTACGGACAGGAAAAAAAATGGATTACCCAGTGGTCACTCAGACACAAATATCTGAAGCAGGACTTGAATTCAGATCTTTCTGTTTCTGTCAAGGTCAACAAGTGAGCTTAAGAAAAGTTCTTTGTCTCAAACCTTTGTTTTGTACTTCTTACTTGGGTACAAGTAATGAAACTAAAATCATCATTCTTGAAAAGGGTATGTGAAAATATTGCATTGTCATTGATTCATTATCTTTGTATCTTCCCAGACCAAAACACCCTTCTCATCTATACATATTACCAAACCCTATTAGATTATAGGCTACTTGAAAGCAGGGACTTCTTTAATTTTTCATTCATGTTTAAGTATCTAGCACTTAATTCATTACTTTGTATATGGTAAATTCTCAGTATTTTTTTTTTCACTCACCCATTCATATACTTACTATAAATATTGTGCCATTGTAAGGGCTGTTGACAGATATATAGAAGTGTAGGGGGAAAAGGTGGGGGAGGAAAATGATTAGGCAATATCAGCAAAGTTATTTTATTATCAAAAATATCAATGGGTTTACAATTCCTTTTTAAGGATAGATCATTCAAGAGCCACCAAAGTTCAACCCTGTGAACAACAGAAAATTGCCACCTCAGTTAAGTCTCATGTCCTATCCTACCCTCTTTTCCAGGAAATCTCCTGTTCTGGATATAGCTGTCATTAAGTTTCCTTCTTCAAATGATTAGAAGGTAATGAGGAGTCAATAGATAATTACATTATTGTTATACCCTGCTAGGCTAGAAGCTTCTAACAGAGGTAATGGGGCTCTGAGTTAGGGTATGAATCCAGTTCCAATGATAATATACCACTTATTCCAATGGACAAATGAAACCAAAGGATAAAGATAACACCTTGCATTGGCAATGTATTTTTTTTTTATAGTTTGCCATTCTTCTGATGCCTTTCACTGCAATGCATTTAAAAAAAATAGCTCTGAGAGCAAAATTGCCAGCATGAATAATTTGAGCAGTTTAGATTTGAAAGATAGCCAAGTCTGAAGGATTTACAGTTAGAAAAGTCAGAACAGTAGTAATTCTAAGCATCCTAGTCAGCAGTTTTTAAAACAAAACTTAGAGATTTAGCTGAGTGGCAGCTTGGTATAGTTAAAAGAACATTGGCCTTGAAATAAGGACTTCTGGGTTGGCGTCCTGGATCTGCCATTTACCACCTAAGTAAGCTTTAGTAAATTCTTTTGCTTTTCTGGGAAGCAGTTTCCTCATCTGTAAATTCAAGATGATATTTGTTGTACTATATATGTTATACTATATATGTTATACTATATATAAAACAGAGGTATCAAGCATGCACCCCTCCCACTTTCACTGCTGCCTGAACCACATTAAAATATAATTAAGAAATATCTAACAAAATAAATAAAAATACGTAGAAAGGTAGAGTAGTGGATACAGTGCTGGGCCAGGAGTCAGGAAAGCTCATCTTCCTAAGTTCAAATCTGGCCTCAGACAGTTACTAGCTGTATGACCCTGGGCAAGTCACTTAACCCTGTTTGCCTCAGTTTCCTTGTCTGTAAAATGAGCTGGAGAAGAAAATGGCAAGCCACTCTCATATCTTTGCAAGAAAACCCCAAATAGGGTGAAAGAATCAGACATGTTTGTAATAACTGAACTTCAACAACAAAATAATACTGATGATATTAGTATATGGTTTTCTAAGTTAGTTAGTAGACACAATGATTCTTGTGTATAGTTTGGTATTGAAATGATCATCAATGACAAAATTCAAATCCTACCCTTGTAGATTGCTAGCTATGTGTTCATGGGCTAACTATTTACCCCATCTGAACCTCTATTTCCTAATTTACAAAAAGAGAAGAAAGTTTTAACTACCTTGTAGGGTTGTTTAATTCAAATGACATAATGAATATAAACTAGAAAAATGATAACCATTTGCTTGGGGGGGTCAGTCTTTGAAAGAATCCACATGCTTCTGAGAATGTAGGAAATCTTATTATACATCCCACTTGGTTATATTCCAAGGATTTAATTTCAAATCATTAAGACACTACACTGTAGAAGACATCTTGATGAGCACTTGTGTGTCATAGGACAAAAACAAGGCAGTCCTTTACCTCAAAGTATTTTATTCTAGTAAGTGGGTTATAGGTCATAGTCTTTGGTGCCCTTAATACCAGATACTGGTATTAACATAAATAAATAGAACATAACAAAAACATAAATAAAATAGAATGTAAATAAACAATATGAATAACATAAAAAGAGCATTTAAAAATGAAACATGAGTAAATACATGACATATACATCAGAAATCATCTAGTGTATCTTATTTTTACATGTGAGGAAACTGAGACCCAGGAAAAATTAAGTCTATCATATATACATAAAACATTGCCTACATATAAATTAAGTTGATCATAAGTACATATATATGTACATACATACATACATACATACATGCACAACACATATATCTTATTATGTGCTGTGATATTTGCCCAGAGTCACAAACATAATAACTATCATAGGCAGATTTTCAAATTAAATTCTCTGTCTCCTGATCACATATGTGTTGTCTCATGTTGCTTCCTAGAAATGGTTGATCTTCATTGAATTTCTTACCTCATTTCCACAGCCACCAAAGTAGCAGAAATAAGTTGGGAGAGCTTTTACTGAATAGTAACTGCCATCATTACCTACTAATACTGGGGTTGTAGTCTTAGCTACTAGATCAGATAAATCATTTGGTTGTATATTGAGATAAACGTGTTGGTTTCATAGAAAAGTTCTCATTCTTAGAGTCAGTTTTTTTTCCATCAGTGGTAATCATCTTGAGGTCCAGCCTTGGTACTGGGTATGGCAGTGGTGAGGTGTACATGAATTGGTGAAGGTTATCAAGATGGTCCTACCCAGGACTGTTTGAGATAAGTCACAGAGGATATATGAACTATTGACTCTTCTTTGATACCTAGTGTAACTGCTGTGTAAACAATAACTCAACATCAGTTTAAAATGTGCCAGGAGACATGACTTCTGGGAGTCAATATGGAAAAGTAAGCAGTACTGTGAGTTGCTGTAATTCTCCCATATTCACCTCCAAACACTATGAAATAGCACCTCAAAACAAATTCTGGAACAGCAGAACCAGCAATGAGATGGTATGAAACAACCTTTTAGTGTACAAAACTTGGAAGATCACCAAGAAAGGTCTGCCTCACTTGGACAGAAGGGGAATGTAGTCCAGGACAGGAATTGTACCAACAAGTTAAAAAAAACAAGAAGTAGTAGCAATCCTGATCTCAGACAAAGCAAAAATACACCTAGTTAAAAAAAATAAAAAAGGAAAGTACAACTTGCTAAAAGGTACCATAGACAGTGAACTAATCAATATCAAACATATATGCACTGTGGTATAGCATCCAAATTCTTAAAGAATAAGTGAGTTACAGGTTCTCACAACCAAACAATTGATAGAGAGAACTATGAAATGTAAAACAGATAATTTGGATTATGTTGAATTAAGCTTTTTCACAAACAAAACCAATGCAGCTATGATTAGAAGGAAAGTAGCAAACTGGGAAACAATCTTTATATCAAATGTCTCTGATAAAGGCCTCATTTCCCAAATGTATAGAGGACTTAACTTATAAGAATGCAAGTCATTCCCTAATTAATAAATGGTGAAAGCATATAAATTGGAAGTTTCCAGTTTAAGAAAATAAAGCTATCTATAGGCAGATGAAGTTCTTTAAATCACTGTTGATTAGAGAAAAGCACATTAAAACAACTCTGAGGTACCACCTCACAGCTGTCAAATTGGCTTATATGACAAAAAAAAGGAAAATGATAAATTTTGGAGACATGTGGGAAAATTGGGACACTAATAGACTTTTGGTAGAGTTGTGAACTGATCCAACCATTCTGGAGAACAATTTGGATCTATGACCAAAAGTCAATCAATCTGTGCATACCTTTTGATTCAGAAAAAGGATTATTAAGTCTGTATTCCAAAGTGATCATAAAAGGGGGAAAGTACCTACATGTGGCAAAATATTGGAAACTGAGAGATTGACCATCAGTTGGAGAATGGCTGTACAACCTGTGGTATATGCATATAACAGAATACCAATGCACAATAAAAAGTGATGGACAGATTTCATAAAAAAACTGGAAAGATTTAAATTACTAACTGACATGAAATGAGCAGAACCAGGAAAACAAAGACGACCATTATGAGCAACATTGTGTGATGACAAGCTCTGAATAACTCAGCATTTCTTAACCACATAATGATTCAAAACAAGTACGAAGGACTCATGAAGGAAAATGACCTCCACAACCAGAAAATGAACTGATAAGACTGTGGATGCTGATGGAAGCATACTTTTTTCCATTTATTTTATTCTTTTGATGTTTTTTTCTTTAGATCTGCTTCTTCTTTCACAAATGTGAGTAATATGGATTTTTTTTACATGGTAGCACATGTATAACCTAGATCAAATTGCCTATCAAGAGTGTAGGGAAGGGAGTAAAAGAAGGAGAAACAAATTGGAACTCAAAATCTTGTAGAAATGAATACTGAAAATTGTCTTGACATGCAACTGCGAAAAAATGCTATTAAAATAAAATGTGACGGGAATTTTAGTGAAAAAGTAAAACAACGTAGAAGCTTACCAAGTGTGGAAGATAGGCATGTTCAATGACTGTCATTTAGTTACAATTATAAACTTGCTAGTATTATTAACTTGAGAAACAAGAGAATTGTAATTTAAATTAGAAGCAGGAAAACTTTCTGCATGAGAAAGAATCAGCCTTATAAATTTAGAGTTTTTTTTCTCAATTCCAATACTACTAAAGTTGTTTTTTTGTTATTGAGTCAGTAATCCTCTTTGGGAACATGCCAATGGCTGCCCATAAGTGGTGATGCCTAGCAGCAGGTCAGTTCCAGAAGGATGTATATTACTGGGAAAATAAATTGAGAATGGAATCATTACATAGGCAGTGACAAAAGTCTCTTGACACAGTGTCACCACTGTCTTATTTTCTCTTTAAATAGCAAAGTCTCCTACCCTTTTTAGCCTATAACACTGACTACATTTCTGCTTGCATATATATAGTGATGGTACATTAAGTGACAATTCCAAAGAAGTATTTATAACCTTTATGTGAAATTGAATGACACTGAGAAATTATTGCACTAGAAATATGTATAATAGATCAGTCTGTAAGGTTCAGACCCATGCCTGGCAGAACAGATTAGGGCTATGGTAACTATATCCCTCTTTGTCCCTTCCTATCATCTCCTCTGTCTGTGTCAGAAGAGTCCCAAAAGTCTCAGGATAAAATTCAAGTATTACAGTCACTATGTATCCCTGTGTCAAAAGTGATGGGGATACTGTAAGAGAAAGAATTTACTGTCTGGATTTCTACTGCTCTTAGATAGTTACTTATATGTTATTGTTTAGGATCATGCCATCCTATTGTAGACAACTGAAACAAAGTTCTTTGTTCAATG
>CM053769.1:113048208-113067525 GCA_028658325.1 Potorous gilbertii
TGTCAAATACAGGGTCTAATTAAAACACTTTATTTTATATTCACTTTTCAAAATAAAATACAAGTGTACATGTACACACACACACACACACACACACACACACACACACACACATACACACCCTGAAGCTGAGAATTGAAAAGGAAAGAACATGGAAAGAAAGTTAATGAAACTATACATTAGAGCATAACATTCTCTTATTCCAGTTCTGTAAAAGGAAAATAATTCAGTATTATTAACAGTCTATTCATTAGCTTCTTTGACTAAGGCAACATTACAGAGTCTGGTTGAGTAAAGATCTACCCTGTTTACACCACATTTGGAGAATCATGCCCTGAACAACTCTGACAACAGCTCTGAACAACAATGACCTCTGTAGAAGGTCATTGAGAAATTGGAAAGTACCAAGATCAGGACAATCATGGGGGGAAAAGGCCCGAAGTCCACTCTATCTAAGAGTTCTTTGAACAATCTGGGGATCGTTAATATGAAAAAAAATAGCTATTAAGGAGCTATTATGAAAAAGGAGTCTTAATTTTGTTCTTTTGGACCACAGAGGGCAGAACAGGAAAATTGGATGTTGCAAAGTGACAAATTTGTTCTTGATCTCAGGGCAGGAAAAGTCTTCTTAACAGAGCTAATGGAATGTAAAGTGGCCTTCCTGAATATCTGTCGGGCACCTTGTCCACACCCCATCCCTAAATTACAAATCCTTAAGAAAAGTCTGGATGATCATTTTACAGAGATAAAATAGAGAGGATACTCTTGAACCTACAAATTTGACTTAATGACCACTGAAGTTCTTACTGGCTCCTAGGTTCTATGATTCTGTCAAAATTCTTTACTGACATTCAACATGAATTTTCCATATTTATATAATACTTCACACAGAGAAAAGCAACCTTCTAATGTAACAGTGTACAAAATACTTATTAATTAATAATAAGAAATTAGTTGTCTGGCAGGGAGATAATAACTGTTGTGTCTGATCATATATCTCATAAATATTTTCATGTCATAAAGTTTTTACCTTGTCCAGTCTCTCCTCCAATATTTGTGACTTTTAAAGTTCTGTGACCTAGAATGTCATTAAACCAAGAAGTGATTAGAAATTATTAAATATTTGCTCTGTGTGTGTGTGTGTGTGTGTGTGTGTGTGAGTGTGTGTGTGGTGGAGATTTATTCAAGAAACAGGAGAGTGCAATGAGAAATTTTCTCTACATATGACAGAATTCATCTACAGAAAAACAAATTAAAAAGAAAAGTAAAACTTCCCCTGAAACCTCTGCTTTCTTCAGCATTTTTGCTAGACACAGAGACAAAAAGCACCCTTCTGATTTAGCTCATATTCTTGGACATAGATGAAGACCAAAGGTATTTGAGGTGACTATCGATATTCACTTATTGCCTTTGTCCTTTGAATATGTATGTTAGGTGTTCATTTCATCTTGTCTGCAGTCGTCTGTGGGCAGAACATAGATAATGAATTTGGTTTCTAGATTCTGTCTTTGTGTGTCTGTTTTCTGTTTTGTTTTTGTTTTTTTTTAAAGAGGAAACTGTTAATAGCATTAACTGGACTGAGGACAGTTACTAATTATTTTATATATGTTTTCTCTATTTATGAAAGAAAGAACATATGCCCAGTCCCTGTTAAACTTTAGACCTCTGATAGAAACTCAAAATATATTCTTCCTTCTTGTAGCCTTCATTTTATGTATCTGGATGTTATTTTGATGTGAATAAAAACTTTTGTTTTAATGGAATCTGCAGAGTCTAAATAAGAAATCACCTCTTTAACAGTGTTTGAAGGCTGTTTATATCAGTAAATCAATGAAGACATGCTATGAATTTTTCAGAATAAATTTGATATTGAAGCTTTTTGATTTTCTTAACCAATTATATTTTTCAAAAGCTTTAGATGGGAGGGGTGCTTACATCCTCCCATAAAGTATCTATTAATGAGACAACTCCATTCTCAGCGCAGAATATCTGACTGCCCCATACCCTGCCAAAAACTGTTATCAAAAATACAATACACAAAGTGTGTGCATGTTTAGTCATTTGGACAGGTCCAAATTTTTATGACCCCATGGACATGACACACCAATAGTTCCATGAAATTTTCTTTTTAAAAAAATAAAATATTTATTTATTTTTAGGTTTCAACATCCATTTCCATGAGATTTTGAGTTCCAAATTTTCTCCCCATCTCTCCCCTCCCCATACCACAAGACACCGTGCATTCTGATTATCCTTCCCCCAATTTGCCCTCCTTTTTATCATACCCCACCCTTCCCTTATCCCCATCTTCTCTCTTTTCTTGTAGGACAAGGTTAATTTTTATACCCCATTACCTATATTTCCCATTTCCCAGTCATATGCAAGAATAATTCTCAACATTCCAACTTCTCTCTCTCCCTCTCTCCCTACCTATTCCCACTGAGAAGGCAAGCAATTCAATACAGGCTATATATGTGTCATTTTGCAAAAGACTTCCATAATTGTTGTGTTGTGTAAGACTAACTATATTACCCTCCATACTACACTGTCCACCCCACCTTTTTCCTATTCTCTCATTTGACCTTGTCCCTTCCCAAAAGTGCCATTTGCCTCCCTTCTGTCATCCCCTTCATCCAACTTGTCCCCTTCTTCCCTACTTTCCTGTAGTGTAAGATAGATTGTCATACCAAATTGAGTGAGCATGTTATTCCCTCCTTAAGCCATATGTGAAGAGAGTAACCTTCACTTTTCCCCTCCCATCTCCTCCCTTTTTTCCTCCATTGAACCAGATTCTTCTTATCTCTTTTGTGAGACATAGCTTGCCCCATTCCATTTCTCCCTTTCTCCTCCCAATATTTTCCTTTCTCACCCCTTAATTTAATTTTATTATTTTATGAATATAATCTCTTCTGATTCAACTCAACATGTACTCTCTCTCTCTCTCTCTCTCTCTGTGTGTGTGTGTGTGTGTGTGTGTGTGTATAATCCTTTCACCTACACAAATACTGTGAAAAGTCTCAAGATTTACAAGTATTATCTTTCCATGTAGGAATGTAAGCAGTTCAGCTTTAAAAAGTCCTTTATGATTTCTCTTTCCTGTTTATCTTTTCATGCTTCTCTTGACTCTGTGTTTTAAAGGAAAATTTTCTATTCAGTTCTGATATTTTCGTCATGAATGTTTGAAAATCATCTATATCATTGAATGACAATTTATTCCCTTGAAGTATTATACTCAATTTTACTGGGTAAGTGATTCTTGGTTGTAATCCCAGTTCCTTTGACTTCTGCAATATCCTATTCCAAGCCCTTTGATCCTTTAGAAAAGAAGTTGCCAGATCCTTTGTTATCCTGATTATATTTCCACAATACTTGAATTGTTTCTTTCTAGCTGTTTGAAATATTTTCTCCTTGACTTGGGAACTCTGAAATTTGGCCACAATATTCGTAGGAGGTTCTCTTTTTGGGTCTCTTTCAGGAGGTGATTGGTGAATTCTTTCAATATTTGTTTTACTTTCTGGTTCTAGAATGACAGAGCAGTTTTCCTTGATAATTTCATGAGATATGATGTCTAGGCTTTTCTTTTGGTCATGGCTTTCAGATAGTCCCATAATTTTTAAAGTGTCTCTTCTGGACCTATTTTTCAAGCCCGTTGTTTTTCCAATAGAATATTTCACATTGTCTTCTTTTTTTTTTCATTCTTTTGGTTTTGTTTCATAATTTCTTGGTTTCTCACAAAGTTGTTAGCTTCCATCTGCTCCATTCTAATTTTTAAGGAACTATTTTCTTCAGTGAGCATTTGAACTTCCTTTTCCACTTGACTAATCTGCTTTTAGAAGCATTTTTTTTCTCATTGGCTTTTTGGACCTCTTTTGCCATTTGGGGTAATCTATTTTTATAAATGTTATTCTCTTCAGGACTTTTTTGGATCTTCTTTAGCAAGGTGTTGACTTACTTTTCATTATTTTCTTGCATCACTCTCATTTCTCTTCCCAATTTTTCCTCCACCTTTCTTGAGTTTCACAATCTCTTGAGTTCTTCTATGGCCAGAGATAATTGCATATATTTTGGAGGTTTTGGATGCAGAAAATGTTTTCCTCTGATGGTATTTTTTTCTTCTTCGTCAGAAAGGATGGAAGAAAATACCTGTTCAGCAAGAAAGTAAGCTTCTAGTCATTTTTTCCCCCTTTTTGGGCATTTTCACATCCAGTTACATTACTTTTGAGTCCTTTGTCAAGTAGAGGGTATACTCTAAGGACCTGAAAGTTCTCAGTTCCTCCAAAGTGGCACAATCAAGGTAGAGGAGTTTATTCCTCTCCTTGCCTGGGCTCTGGTCTAGGAGCAACCACAGTCTTTTCTACACAGGATTTGGGAGTAGAATTCCTTCTCCAGAGCCTCTACCAGTTCTGCCACACCTGAACTCCTCCTCTCCCTAGGACTGTCACTCAGGACTGAGATCTAGATCAGCTGCCCCATTCCCCCAGGGTCTTTAGGCAGACTACTCCTAAAATGAACACTGCTACCACACTTACTACCAGTGCCCTAGGGCCAAGGCCAGATGCTGTTCCCTTCTCACCAAGGTGAAAGAGCTTTCTCACTGACCTTTGAAGTTGTCTTTGGCATTTGTGGGTTGAGAAATCAGGAATCCACAGCTTCTGCCCATGATTCTGAGTCTTGAAGTGTGCTCCAGTCCTATCTATGTCATGCCCAGGGGCCAAGACTGGACTATGCTCCACTTTGAGCCTGGTGCAATATACCTTTTCTGTTGGCTTTAAAGGCTGTCTTGACCTTGAAATCTCTTTTCCTGTGTTGTTTTGGCTTCTGCTACTCTAGAATTTGTTTAGAGTCATTTTTTGCAGATATTTTAAGGGCCATGAGGGGAAAGTCAGAGCTTGTTTGTTCTTCTATTCTGCCATCTTGACTGTATCCCCCATAAAATTTTCTTGGCAAAAAATATTTACATAGTTTGCCATTTCCTTCTCTAGTGGATTAAGGTAAACAAAGCTTAAGTATCTTGCTCAGGTTCCCACAGCTAATTTGTGTTTAACAACAGGTTTGAACTCAGTTTTCCTAATTGTTGGGCAACGCTTCATTTAATTATCTAGATGCCTCAAATTTGTTAAATTGGGAACAATAAAGTCATACCTATCTCAGTTCCATTAAATCAGTGCATATCATTTGGAGATAGATACAGAGATGGAGGGAGGAAAGGAAGAAGAGGAAGAAGAAGAAAAAAGAGAGACAGAGAAAGAGACTGCTCTATTGCAAGCAGAGGAAAAGCCATCTTCTATCTAATTCTTCACTTTAATGGAGAGGCAATACATGAGGACAAAGGTTCTGAACATTCCTCATGTTTACTTGGTAGGAATGTAAAAAACCCAGATACCCAGATCTCCCAATACAGAACTCTAGACCCTTTTTTCTTTATTGAATGGCAAGAGAGATTAAGAGCAGGTAAATCACAAGAGCTGTATTTTAAAATCCCAAATACTAGACCTAACTTATCCAAATGATGTGCTAGGATTTTGATGTCCTCAGTTTTTTCCTCTTCACAACTGTTAGCAATACCATCTCTTGGGCAATGCAACTTCTACCAGATTTAAAGGTAAGTGGAAGTGTTATCTATATTGGAAGTATTGATTTAACTTTGAATCCAGGGAGTTATAATTATGAGGAAAACATTCTATCCACACATGCATGCATACACACACACACACATAGACACTCCCAAAAATGTCTAAAAAATGAAACAAAAAACAAAAACAACCTCCTAATGAGTGGTTATACCAAATGTGCATAATCATCTAGAGTTGCTAAAGGAGAAAAAAAGTCTAAAGACAAAATAAAAACTTGAAGATTTCGTTTATGTTATCTATGTGTTGTCACTAGGAAATTGATCAATATACTTTCATTTCTAACAATTGTTCCATTTCTTCAATTCCTTTGGTAATATCTGTTCTATACAGCCCTGAAACAGCCAATTAGTCCTATCACGTAATTTTTTAAAAATTTTATTTGACTCAGAATACATATAGAAGATAGAGAAAAGAACCAAAAATATATCATAAACTTAAATATTGGAACTTAGATACAAAATTAAAAAGAAAAATAAGACATATCATATGCATAGCAGAACATGAGAAGATTCAAATTATGTAACAATATATTTTCATTTCAAAAAAATCTTGTATGATAAATACTTGTATTGAAAATCATCCATCTTTCCTTGTTGAGTTCTCTTGTTCTCTGCTATGCATCTTTTTTACTTCGTTCTTTTTCTCCTCTCTCCCTACTTCTCCCAGAAGGCTACAATAAAGTTTGGATATGTTTCTCTATAACTATATATACATCCACATATACATCAATGCATACATATATGGACATATACTTTCCCAAAGCTATTCTACACCTGATCTTTGACTTTTATATTTGTGCATATCTCTTGTTTTCCATCCCTCCTTACTCCTCTACTTTATATGTACCTACTACTTTTCCCTCCTATTACTTGCCTACAACCCTCAAAGAATCCTTCCCCATTTTTGGTTTCAAGCTAGAGGGGAAAACTTCCTATCTCCATAAATCTAAACACCCTTCTATACCCCCTTTTACCTGTTCCCTCACTCTCCCTGCTAAAGATAACTCCCTTGTCCTTTCCACCTTCCCTATTCCCCTACTGTTTTATTTCCTCTGAATTTAGAAGATTTTTATATTTTTCTAAATAAATATGTATTGTTCCCTCTTAAACCAATTCCTGATCAAAGTAGGCTAGCATAACAACCGGCCCTCCTTCACCGTCTAATTCCTCTGTATCAATTCTTCCTCATACATATATAAAATATATACATATATATATATATAATATATATGAAATAATTACTCACATATAAAATATATATAATTATATAAAAATATATAAAATAATATATACATATAATATATATAAAATAATTACTCATATATATATATAAAATAATTAAAATAAAGTCTTTTTTCCTGATTCTCTGTCATTTGATTTTTAAATTCTTTTTAAAGATCTTTTATAAATTCTTTTGTTGACCATTTTATGTTATTCTTTGATGTTATTCAATATCCTTCTCTGAAGATAAACCCTGGTTGTCTCTATTCCCATAACAGGTTTCTATGCTTACATTCTTTTTCTTTTGCCTGTGCATTTTTTTGATGGTAATAGTTTAATTTTTGTAATCACTTCTAATCCTGGAGTATGGGAGATGGTGGCTCTTGTCCCAGATCTTCATTTTTCCCCTTTAGCTTGGAACCAAAGTTTAGCCTACAACCTCCTCTGAGTGAGGACAGTCAGCAGCCTCCTGCCCCATTGCTTTTGCACTCACTGGCCTTATGCTGGTTGCTTCTCACTCCACAGCTCTTCGCAGCAGAGCTGTGTCTGGCTTCTTTTTATCAGCAGATGCTCCCACCATCTTCCTAGGCTCAAATGCCCATTTCCCCACACTATCTGGGAGTAAAAGTTCCTGTTGCTGGGGCCAATGCAGCCTCTCAAACCAAATAACCCCACAGCTTATCACTTGTTGTAAAAATGGAATCCAAACTGGAAGTGTTTTCTCTTCACAGGAACCATACCTCCACCTCCCAGGAAGACCCCTGTTGTGCCCCTATCCTTATTTATCTCCATCCACACTTTATTCCCCCCAAGGTGCTATTTTACCCCTTTTATGGGCTTAAAATTTTCTGACCTACTCCTCCATCTTCCCAGAATCCTCTCTTGTTCTATCGAATTATTAAAAATAATTAATCAAATCAATGAATTCCTGGTGAATTAAAAATGGCTTCACTAAATATTTTCCTTTCCATCTCTTTACTAAGTAAGATCTTTATGTGAGATAAATTAAAATTAGTATAAAAGTGAACATACCACAGAAAACAAGTCTATTTGTCTTGAGTACATCTCTTTGGATGTCTTTGGATAGTCTGGTTTGAAGACTTTTCTTAGAATCTGTACATATTTGTCAAACAAGTGCAAGCAAGATTTAGTTATATATATTTATGGTGTCTCTATGTATAAATAATTGCAGCTTAAAGTAACAATGTCAGTTGCTTATTCATATGAGTTATCTACATATGCCCACTATCAAGGAGCACCCTAGGATCCTTGTTTACATGAAGTAATTTCCCTGGTATTCCACTTAGCCTCCTTGTAGTTTCCTACAGCAGTTCACTCTTCTCATTCCATCATGGTTTGGTATGTGTTGTCTTCCTTATTTAATCAGGCAGTGAGTCAATAGGCATAACAATTGGCCAGGTAATTTGAGACTGTGATAAGGACTTAGTTTCTGCTGATGTACTTTGTCCTTAAAGAGGACCTATGATATCACAAATGTCATGTTTTAACTTACACATGAATTGGATTTGTGAAGCAGAATTGTATAAAGTTGTGAGCTTCATTCTCTCCTAAAGTCACTGAAGTCCAGTGGCAAGAGGGAAGATGTGGATTAGAGATATAATAAAAGACAAAAAAATAAAGCACAGGCTGCCCCTGTAGGAGCTCACATTCTAATGATCAAGATGAATATGTAAATAGGTACATACACACATATGTACACACCTCTACTACCTCTCTCTGTGTGAATATATGTATATTTGTATGCATATGTGGGTGCATATATGTGAACATATACACATGTACGCACATATCTACATCTATAATTAAATAGATACATACACACAAATTCATATATATTAGCCAGATGTGGTAAGAATGTTAGATTCTTGAGTCAGAAACTATCTTCATTTTGGTATATGAATCTCTGGTGTTAAGTATATGGGACACAATAAGTTCTTAAGAAATGCATTTTAATTAATTAGTTCATTCATCCATTTCTCTACTTGCAGCTAGGTGGTATATTGGATAAATGTACTGACCTTACGTGAAGAAGACCTGAATTCAAATCTAACCCTAGGGTAAGAGTAGTTTTGTGACCTTGTGTAAGTTATTTAACTCTTTTGTGCCTAAGTTTTCTCATCTGTAAATAATGGATAGAGGAATACTTGAGATAATATTTATAAAGTGCTTAGCATAATGCCTGGAATATAACAGATGATTAATAAATGCTTATTCCCTTTCCATTTATTAAAATAATTGGTGATGATATAGTCTCAGTCAGACACCTAGTGGAAAAATAGCTATGATATTAGGAGAACCATAGGAAAGTTTCCAGGATAGTAGATGGATTTTCCATTGAGTATTTTTGGAATGCTATGACTAAGAATTATGTAGTATGTTACAACATGAAGGACTAGTGATCTAGACTGGATGTGATAATCCCCTTGCCTTTGAATTTGGATTTAAATTTTGGCTCATATATTTATTACATGTGTGACCTTGGATAAGAAATTTAACCTCTATGAGCTTCAGTTTCCTCAACAGTAAAAGGGATTTCTTGTGTTAAATGACCTCAAATGTCTCATCCATTTCTAAACCTATCATCCCATGATCCTATAACCTTGTAATTTATTGGTCTGACCACTAAATTTCAAGCATATATTTGAGTTTAATGATTATCTTACTTCATTTTAATTACAATTCTAAAAATACTTAAATGGCAAGTGGAAAGGTGGCCTTGAGGTTAATGTTATATGATGTGATTGTAATTTACTTTAATTCAGATAAAATTGAAAAGTAAAGACTGCAGCCTACCTTCAGTGGACAAAGCAAGTCATCTGGCATGTTCTTCTCATTTATGCACAAAAAGAAAAGAAAAGAAATACCTCCAGTCATTCTCATTCATATTTGACTGAATATTTTGAATTCTTGATTCATCTACCCTCACGTTACCCCTACATAAACTTTTGTATTTTATTTGATCTCTTTGCAGCCTATGGCATTAATATTAGCATTTTCTGGGGATGAAAGTAATGATGTATACTTAAGGGCCTACAATGACAAAGAGAACATAACTCTGATTTTTGGGGCCGGCAATTTCAGGGAGGCAGGGAAGATTTCAGTGAAAGCCCTGAGCGATGAAAATGAGGCAGTTATTGAGAGATCCATATTGTATGAGCCTCTGGGAATAGACTATGTTGACTAATTCTGCCAAAAGTATCACTTTTTGATTCCTTTTTCCATTTCAAATGTTGTAGCTTTTCTAATAAATGTATTTTCTATTATCTGTTGACTCTGCCTTGGATAGAATTGAGTTCATGTATTTATCTTGTCCAGACCAATATAGGTCCCCTCCTCTTTCCTACTATCCTCCATCATTTATATGACAATAGCTGAACTTTTTGATTGTTTTTTCAAATTTATTTTATTCATTTCTGTCCCCTGGAGAAAAAAAAAGGAAGAATGCAAGAGAAACTATGATATAAATCTAATCCAACATAAGCAATGCATATGAAATATTCAAAGTGATCAATTGCTGGATAACCTATGCCATATTTCTCCCATCTACAGAAAGTGGGGGATTTTTGGTTAGTTCTGTTTCAGACATAATCAGTAAACCAAACTTCATCAATGGCTAGCCAGTATGGAATGCTTCATGAATTCACATGTCATCCTTATTCAGAAGCCATGTTGATCTTTTCTATATCCTTACAATTTTTTAGTATATGTGCTGTTGAAGCTAACCAATAGAATTAGTTTGTATGTGCCAGTACACAAACCTCAAGTTTACTTTTCTCCCTCCCTAAAATATACAGCTTGCTCATTTCCCTCATATCACACAAATTCTGGGATGTCCCAGTGATGATTGTCAAGAAAAGATACTAACTCAAAATCAATGAATTTTTAGAGTTGGGATATTCCTTATTGGCCTAGAAAGCAATATTCTATGAACATATCTGAAAAAGAACTATTCAGCATTCTTCCTACTGAGGGAAAGCTCAGCACTTTCTGATCAGTACCTTATATGATTCCTCTACTCTTGGGCCTACTTTCCTAATTGCTGGGTCTCTGGCTGGGATGATCATTTCATATTCATTTCCCTCTTAACACAACTCACTCTCAATAGTGCCCCACTTCTAACAACCTTTTACCCTCCTTCCCCAACTCTGCTTTCCACCTTGTTTTTCAGGAGTGTGTGTTGTCTTCCTCTTAGAATTTAAGCTTCCCTAAAGTAGATAATATGATTTTTTCCATTTAAATCCGTGGCATTTAGTACAGTTCTTGGCACATAGTAAGCAGTTAATACATACTCACTCTGTCTCTCTCTTTCTGCTAGTCTAATTTCTGAGTCATTTTATCTTTTATTTGAATTCTTTTGTTTGCTAGAAAATGTACACCCATCCCACTATCCAAAGTCTGAAGATGGTTTCCTTACAATATCCACTCACTCCTACTTCTAAATGCCTGAGGTCAAACAAAAATTCTTTAATCACGTTGTTTCTTTTTTGATTTTGTTTTGTTTTGTTTTCTTCCCTTTATGGCTTGACTTAATATTGGGCTGTTAATATTAGAAAAGGTAACATTTGCATGAGGGCAAGATGGAAGACAGGGAAACAAATGTTTATAAGAAAGAGTTCAGATTTTTTTTTTCAAAAGTACTATAAAAATGCTTTTCTATCTGACAAAGAACAAAGTTCATGACCAATTCATTGGGAATAATCCAGCGACCCAATTTGTAAGAATTGGGAATTACTAGGACAACGATCTTCAATGAAGAATTTTCCTCCCTTTATCCATGTATTAGTGGGTTGACAGCATGTTTCACATGCCCAGCTGGCAGATACCATATGCAATGGTGGAGTTCTGTAGGAATGTACATACCTTTCACCTTGTTTGAGTGCTTGGTCTCAGCTGTCAACAGATGGATAAGAGACTGAATTTGATGAGGTCGGATAATTAACTGCACTCACTGAGCTGTGTAAGCTATTAAAGCCTGACAATTCCCAAAATGAAATAGTAACAGAAAGACATTGTGAAGGAAAAAATGAATTTAGAATTAGAAAACTTGGGTTCACATTTCAAATCTGCTATTTACTACCAACATCATGAAGGGATATGAATTTGTGATATACTAGGATTGGTTTAAGCAACTGGGGATCTTTAATTTATAGAAGGGATGATTTGGAGAGGACATGATAGCTATCTTCAAGAATTTAACATGCTATTATACATAAGGAGGATGAGACATGTTATGTCACCGAGGTATGGTCATCAACAGTGGAATAGGTGCAATGGGAGGAGTGGCTTGATGTTAGGGGAAAAAATAACAATTTTAGCTATCCTTGTTAAAAATGGGATAAACTAAATAGCTTCTGAAGTATTTTTCAACTTGAAAATATGGTGATTTTGTGATACCATAGTGAGCTTGAACAACTGAGTTATCAGTTCCCAAATTTTGGAGAAAAATAGTTAGAGGAAAAATTTTGATAAGTACTGTTGGGAAAACTAGAATGACTCCATTTAACACCAAAATATTTGAAACACTTATGTTTCTAATGTCAAAGAACTGAACAAAATATAGGCGCCCATTAATTTGGTAAAGGCTAACCAAATTGTGGCAAATGAATGTAGTGGGATCTTATTACCACTAACAAACAACAGATATAAAGATTACTGAGAAACAATGACTGTCGTCTTCCCCCTTTAACCCATTTTCATTTGTCTAAACATGAAGAAAGTTTTCTTGTTATCCTCTTAGAAAAATCAAAGAAACTAAATGCACCATTCTTGACTCTTAGAAGACAAATGCAAACAAACCAAGGTAAAAATCTTGATGGTATTAATTTTTTTACCAGGGGACTTTTTCACTGATCTCTGTTCATTCATGTTGCTTTTCTCAAGTGTCATCCAATTATGTAAAATTTGTTGAATCAGAGTGAACATTGCCATCAGATTTTGAGCAGTGGCAGATTCCAGCAACTGGAAAAAGTCATTACAGTAACCTATGATTTGCTATCAGTCTACTGTCAAAAGATAAGCCTAATTGACATCAGAGATTCCTTAATAAGTTGACTGCAGAGAGTGAATTTTAAAATTGATGTTTTCTTGATGAGAGTCATTCTGGTAAGATATAGCAAGGTAACCATTTTATCAATTATTAAAATATACCAATACCATAAAAGTTATGGACACATAAGTGATGTATTTTCTCTACCCCATACACACACCACATGGATATTGATAAATGTATATGCATATATTTTCACATATGTATATGCATGTGTGCATATATATTTGCATGCATATTTAAATATATGTGAGTGTGTATGTAAACACATGCATATGTAGAGATACAAACAGCATGGATACCAGTCTCTCTTTTTCTGCCTCTATATATATGGTGTGTATAAAACAGTAGAGATTGATTTTGTTCGTCCTTCATTCTTGAAGACGACCAATGATATTAGGAGACTGATATCTTGATTTGCATGTGAATTGAATTTCTGTGAGGCAGAACTGTGCAGAATCATTAGCTTTACTTTGTCCTCCAGAGTCATCTGAGCCCATTGGTAAAACATGGTTCAGGACAAGTGACTATGGCCCTAGATGCAGTGGGGGCCTTGACTTTTTTAAGTTAAGGTCCTTCTCAAATCTGAGGTTTGTCTGAGGCAAAGCCCATTAAATAATTAAAGATTAGGTAAGAATTGAGACAAAAGATGCCCCAGTTTGTTTACATAAAATGAGGGAGGGGAAGACCTTCAAGTTTCTGGCAAGACAGAAACAATTATTATTTACACACACTCTGAGCCATCAAAAGCCAAAAAGATGAGCAAGTGATGCCTTGACTGAGGCCAATTATTGACCAATCATTGAAAGCCAGCGATTTGGATTTAAAGGCATAGATAAGTACCTCCATTTGAATCATAATGGGCTTTATCAAAGCCTGCTTTTCAGAGCTATATTGCAAGAGATTATAAATGGAAAAAAAATCTAGCCCCTCCCCCCAAAAATCCAAGGTACTCTGTGAAGTATAAGCAATCAAAATTCATATTATTTTGGACAGATTCCCCCCATGCAAGGGTTTGACTAAAAGAAGACAGAGAAGATATCAGCTTCCCAGATTCTTCTAAACTTCATTGTAGTAAGACATGGAATAACAAATGGGAAAGACAAAAGTCTTTCTTTTCCTAAAACCTATTGACCTTTTTATCTAAATATTATGGGAATAAAACTTATTTTGTATTTTTTAATTCCACAACAACCCACTGATCAGAATTCTCCCTTGCTAGCTTGGGACTGCAGGAGGAATTTTGAAGCTTTAATTATTAAACTTTACATATTCCCACTGCCATTTAAATGGCTTCTCCATTTGGCAAAACATCCCCATTTCCAATGATAAACGTAAGTGCAGAATTAGTGTGTGGTCATTTGTACCTCATTAGATTAGTCAGTAATGTTTGTCCTTTAAACTAAATGCCACATAATTACTACTGCCATTTAATGAAGTCATGTTAGTGAATATGTAAGTCATCCAATTAATATGCATTGTAATAAAACCACCAGGGGTTCTGGGAAAGGCATTCCATTCCATTATCTGACACAACATAAAAGGGTTTAATAGATAGCCACTGTGTTAGGCTACTCCGTGACCCTGACTGGAGTCCCTGAATTATTTATTGAAATGGAGGTGAATTAGTTTAAATGATTCTTGAGCTCCATCAAGGAAGATCAGGGCAGCAAAAATGTCTTCAATTCAATCAGATTTTCTCCCTTAGTTCAAGATCGGTCAGGTTCACAAATTAATGATTTAGTCTAAAGAGGCTAAAAATTTTTCCAGTCCTGGAAAACTACCCATAATCTGACATTAACTTTGAGTTTATACTCAGTTATAGTTATCCAGTGTCTGGTGTTGAAAAATCATCTGGCATTTATTTGAATCTGATTGTTCCTCTTATCCAATGACACAAGGAGTTCAAATGTAGTAATGCTCCCATTTTACAGTTGAGGAAGCTAAGGTTAAGAGCAACAAAGTCATAGAATTATAAGGAGGAGAGGGAAGAGGAGAAAAGGATAGGGAAGAGGAAGAGACAGGATGAGAAACGACAAGAGAGGAAGGGAAGAGAAATACAGAGAGGAGGGGAAGGAAAGACAAAAGAGAGGAAGGGAAGAGAAATGTGGGGAGGGAAAAGGATGTTGGGTTAATCCAGTGTCTGAGGAACAGGAGTAGGACTTGCTGTCTTCTAGCACTCCCAAAGGGTTCTGGTCTAGGACAAAAGCTGATTACTTTCCCCGAGGTCTGAGCCCTAGAGGTTCCTGACCTAGCTTCGGACCTAGGGTAGACTGTTTCTAGGCTCCTCTTCTATCAGCAGCCAGATGGAAAGCTTTGTTGATTCAAAGTGGTAAAGTTTTCCCCTACTTCCCCAGCTTTGGTCTAAGTTTCCTGCCTTAGTTATTCCTCTGCATCTTAGGTTAGATACTGAAAGTGATACCCTTTGCTTTGCATCTGAACTCTGAGGTACATGATTGTTGCAGTTGACTTGTGAATGGTCTTCTTTTTCTGTATATCATGCAGGTTCTCCCAGGCTGTGTTCAGATCTCCTTTCCACTCAGCACTAGATCTATGATGTAGTTGAATAGTGAGTGACAAAGCTACAGGAACCACCTGTCTCCCATTACAATGCCCCAGTATAGATCTGGGATCTTTTCTGTGTTGAAATTCAGCCTCTTCCTGCATGCCTGAGTGTTCCACAAGTTGATGTTTCTCTCCAAACTCTGTCACTAGTGTTCGCAGAGATTTCTGTCTTCTTATGCTGACCTGGGTCAAACAAAGGATGCGCTGTGATGTTCTCTCCTTTAAGGTTTGGTCTGATTCAGTCTATAGATCTGTTTGGAAAAGTTGTGTATGGAAATTTAGCTGAATTGCTTCCTTTTTCTATAATCTTAGCTATGCTTCTCTATGCACTGAAATCTCAAAGTTGCTTTTATTCCTCTCATGCATAGCTCTCTAGTCACATTTTGTCCCAGTATAGACCTGATAATACTTTTTGAAACCAAAATACAGGTCTTTGCAAAGAACCACACTAAACTTTATATTATAAGCTTTAGTTCACATTTCTAACCTACTAATGTCTTTCTGTATCCTGGAACTGTCATCTAGTGCATTAATTTCCCAAATCTTACACATTTTCTAAGTTATTTTTTTGTATGCGAGTTTTGCCTTTATCAAAGTCATTGGTAAAAATATTGATGTTTTCAAGCTCCTTGACAACAGTTGCTCCATAATACTAGAATAAGACGATAATTTTTAATTAAAGAAAGCAAATTTTGAAGGAAAATATATCTAATTAATGTCTGAAATGTATGGAAAATTGCTACATGTACATAAAATCTAGAGCCATTCTCAGTAGACAAATGATCAGTGGATATAAATGGGAAGTTTTTTAAAAGAAGAAAGGCAAACGATTGAGAGAAATGTAAATCAATGAAACTTGGAAATTTTTACCTGCTATCCAGAATATTGGCAAAATAGAAGGTGAAAATCAAATGTAATTGATGGAGGGACTTTGGAAAGACAAGAACATTAATCCATAGCTATGAATCAATTTACCAATTCTGTGAAAAAGATTTGTAACTATGCTAAAACAAAACAAAACAAAAAACAAACTATATAATTGTTCCCTCCATAGTACCATGATTATAACCCAAGGAGATCAGAGACAGTGGGAAAGTTCTTTTAAAACAAAATAAAATATCAATATTTTTATGTGAAAACAGAACAAAGTGGGTGACAAAAAAAGTGTGGTACTTTTTCTTACTACACAATGCAATAGAATATTTCTAGATTCAGGAAAACTTGGGAAGACTAGATCAAATGGATATACAATGAAGTAACGGGCAGTTACTTGGTACAGTAGAAAAAATACTAGGCCTATATATAGTAGGATTTGAGTTCAAATCCAGCATCAGACACCTAATTAATTCATTTAACTCTGTTTGCCTCAGTTTTATTTTTTCCTGTAAAATAAGCTGGAGAAGAAAATGTCAAATCACTACTGTATCTTTGCATAGAAAACTCCAAATGGGAGTCATGATAAGTCAGGCACAATTAATGAACTAAACAGCAAAAAACAACATGGGTGAAATAATCAGAATTAAGGAAACAATCAAACCACTACCAAAAAAAATAAAAAATGAAGTAATAAAGGAAAACACTAGAATACAACATTATTTGAATCAATGCCATGAGCAATTTTGAATTCAGTGACCTAGAGATGGCATTTCTTCCTATGTACAGAGATGGAAACAAGTGTCAAATGAACCCTGTACCACTCTGAAGCAGGTCAAAACAGATTGAAATATAGCTGGGAAATATTTGTCTAGATAAATAAAAAATACAATAGAATGAAGATTTTCAAAGCTGATATATGATCTGCAGGGACTCTTATTATGGTTTAGTAGCTCTGTTTCTATTTCAGTTTGTCACTAATGGTGTAGACTATAATTACTATTAGCATATGTTATCCAACTTGGGCAATATGGTGATTTTTTTTTTTTTACTCAGGGTTTTTTTGGGGGGAGTGGAGTTGTTGTTGTTAGAATTGAGTGTGTTGTTGTTGAGGTCTATTTGAAAAGGAGAAATGCAGCAGTTATTAAGAGGTGACAAAGACATAAAAATTCATTAAGGCAACAGTTATTTTAAAAAATAATTCTTCCTTTCCCATGGTTCTTATCATATAGTTAGTGATATAGAAGAACCTCAGTAAATCTTTGTCTCATAAATGGATGACTACTTAAATTAAAGAATGAATAATTGAATAAATTAATAAATATTGTTTTGTTTTTGTCCTTGTCTATGATTTCCTCAACATAAGCGATCTCCCAGTATACTCCATTTCTCTAATGCAAATTGATTTTTGACAGTCAGTCGTTTTCAGTCATGTCCAACTCTTTATGACCCCATTTGGGGTTTTCTTGGCAGAGATCCTGGAAGATTTTGACATTCTTATTCCAGATCATTTTACAGATGAGGAAAATGAGGCAAACAGGGTTAAGTGTTTTGCCAGTGTCATATAGCTAGTAAGGGTCTGAGGCCACATTTGAACTCAGGAAGATGAGTCTTCCTGGCTCAAGGCCCAACGCTCTATCTACTGCACCACCTAGCTGTCCAGTATTGTAAATTAGCAACTCCTTTATAGCTTTGTTTTGTTTTGTCTTAGAAAGTTGTCTGGGGCACTAAGAGGTTGAAAAAACTTCCACTGATCACAAAGTTAATAGGTATGATAGGTTAGACTTGCACTGTCTTCCTTTCTCTATAGCCAATCCTCTATCACAAAACAGTGCCATAGAGTAAGTGATAAATAGAGTAGGTGATAAATAGTTGTTGGATTATTCACTGGTTGATTATTCAAGTCAGAAGGAACCCCTTATCCTTACAAAAATGGGTGTGTGCCTACACACACACACACACACACACACACACACACACACACACACACATATGCGAGTAGGCATGCATGACAAAGGATCACAGATTTCAAGTTGAAAGGGATCTTAAAGGCTATTCAATTCCCTCATATTTTAAATGAGTGTAGCAGCAAGGACTCTGGCATACACAAGCTGGGCCTGCTGTACAGGTTCTTAGATCTGCTTTTCTAAAAGGAAAGCAACTTTGGAGGGGTCAACAATCTTTAATCAAGCACATATATCATTCACTTAGTTCAGGGGAAAAAGTCAGCACCCTGAACTTCTGAGAAAATACAAAGAGAAATTACAAAGAGACCAACAGAGAGGGTTTCCAACTGTTCAAGCATAGACAATACATACATCTTTACCAGAGAAAGAAGTACCAACATCTAAGTTTTCAAAGTCGGGGAACTGCTTAGATACTACCCAAAGTCTCATCTGGCACATGAACCTTCTTCCAAAAAGTAAACTTCAAAGTAAAACTTCACCTCAGAATATATATATATACTTTTCAGAGCTGGAGGGCACAATCCTATTGACCCAGTGTCTCGTTAGAAATTAATGAAAGTTATCTGAGGCCTATTAATGGCAGGAAAGATCTTTAACTCTTCCTATCACCCACCATTAATCTTACATTAATATTCTACTGAGTTCTGAAAAGCACAATTGACTTGACAAAGGTCACACATATAGTCCATTACTGAGGCAAATTCTGGCTTTTAGACTACTTCCTGCAACTCAAAAATGAATGTTCTTCAACTGTCCCATACTGCTAAAATAGTTTTTGTTCTGGGTGACTTCTGAACGCTGTTTTATCTCTCCTATTGGCCTTTAGAAAGGATTATAGATTGAAGCAATTTATTGGTGAAATATCTAGAGCTGGTAGGCACTTTCGTATTTTCTCATGCACAACACACAAAAAGACATCTTTCTCCAACAGCACTGAGGTGATAAAATTCAGTAATTCTACTACTGAACTCATTCATTTGGGACTTAACAGA
>CM053769.1:113068025-113103254 GCA_028658325.1 Potorous gilbertii
CTCTTGGATTTATTTGTATACCTTTGTGAAAAGACACCTAGGTGGTATGGTGCAGAATACTAGACAGAATGTCAGGACATTCTGAATTCAGTTCTTGTTTCAGAAATTTACTAGGAGTGTGCCTTTAGAGAGGTCTCTTAACCTTAGTTTCCTTATCTGTAAAAATAGTCCTACCTCCCAGGGTTGTTGTGAAAATAAGAATACACAAAATTGCATGCATGTATACAGACACATACATACATATACTCACATGTATGTGTATTGTGGGTTTGCTTTATATGCATATACACATACATTGCATGAATATTTACACATATGACATATATACACATGCATATATTATACACTCAACACATGAACAGAAACATACATTAACACAGATCTCTGTTTGTATATGTACATTTACATGCATGCATACACAAATGTATGTGTGTACATATGTGCATACATATGAGCATATACTTTTAAACCTTAATGTTTTGTATGAATATATCAGTTCTAGATGCTATCATGTGTGAACAGGTTTCATGTTGCTGCTGAGAATACAAACTCTTTTTGAATGAACACTATCTTTTTTTTAAAATTGCTTTTCCAGTGCCTAGCTCAGTGCTAAGTAAGAATTTAAAGTTTAATAAATTGAATTAAAAATAATTTATGGATCAACATAAGCACATTATTTCATGGAGTTTTCTATAATAAAAGGATTACAAGAAGCGAATGTAATCTGAGGAATGAAGTAAATGTAAGTTTGACTTTGGAATTTATTTTTTTCCTTTTTAGTATAATTGTTTTTGCAGTGGAAGTGTCTGAGTTACAAGGAACTAGGAAGAAAAACAAAACAAAACCTGAACATGAGTTGTTATTAGAAAAACAAATGAAAGAGAGTCATTAGAAGTAAATGGGTCAATAACATCATTTATATTGATGTGTTGACACTTTCAAGTCAATATCTACTACTCAAAAAAGCATTGTGTGGAAAATAATATCTTGAGAGTGAACATGTTAGAATGTATGTTTGGAATCAGTACTATTGAAATAGGATGGCATAATGAGAGGGAATGAATTTCTACTGTTATTGGAATAAAGTGATTTATTCATTTTGGAAGGTATAAAGGGAAAGTCACATAATACATCATAAAATCCTATATTGAGAAATATGATTTTATTGGAGTCTTAGTATAGTAGAGAATTCTATTTCCCAAATTGAAAATGAAAATTACCCTTGAAATTAGATTTTTATGTCACCCACTATGGGTCAATCAAAAATAATGTTACTGGAAAGCATCCAATTGGGATAATGTTATTCTTACAGTGTATGTCATTTTATGAAGTGTTCAAATCTCAGAATTATTCCAGCTTCTCTATTAATTACTTTTGGCAACAATTTATTTGACTCCAAATAGCCCCCTTTTCTGGAGGCAAAGAGATTTCTACATCTTTTTTAAAATCTGTTTGTCTGATCAAATGAGTTCTGTAAAGCCACAGAAGGTAGAAGAGCACTATTTTGTTGTAATAGGAAGGGGGAAAGAACAAATAATCACAGATAAATTGTTGTTCAGAATGGTTGACCCTCGTGAAACTCCAAAACTCTTTCTAATAGGAACATGCGAAAGGATAAATATCGAAGTCTTCTTGTGGAGAAAGTGGTGTAGGAAATCTTGTGTAGCCTCTGAATGGTTGTAGAATTCATGCCTTCTTATTTCTTACTAAGAGAATGTAGGGAACTCCTCTGACTGGTACCAACAGGCTGAATTTCTATCATGATAGCGTGGATTGAGTCTCAGTTGGATGGACTCTTGTTTGATGAGCTTTATCTCCTGTGGATTAGAAAAGTGAGTTTTGACCCAGCTAAACATTTCTGATCTTTTTCCTATTCCCTCTGCTTTGTCTTGTAGATTTTTATAATTTGTGAATGCTGTGTATGTTTGTGTTTGTCCATGATAGAAGGTGGGATGGATGGATTTCTGTCTTCTTCTTTTTTCCCATGAGTAGATCATAGTGATTTTCTACAGAAGGACATGGTGAAAGAACACAGATAAAACAGTAGATAAAGCATTCCAACCAGAACTGGGAGTATATATTAAAATCTGGCCTCAGATACTTGCTAGTTTTGTGTTCCTGAGCAAATGATTTATTCTATGTTTGCACCTGTTTCTCATATGGAAAACAGTACCTACTCACAGCATTTTCAGAATAAAATGAAATAATCTTGATTATTTAATAAACTTAAAGTACAATACAGATCACTGTTACTAAAATTAAGGTGCCTCTGTTCACTTAAGAAAGAAGAGATAGGGCATTCCTGAACTGATAATTTCTGGAAATCATAGCAATATGTGACTCCACACTAAGTGGTACTGGATAACTATATGGACAACTTCCACAAATGACAGAGATGTCTGCTATGTCCCTTGGACATATTTCTGGGAATCAGCAGAAAGCCTCCAGGGAACTTTGAAACTTGATAGCCACACCTACTTGTGTTGAACTATGTAGTGGCAAATTATGCCACCAGAAGTAACTTACAAATTATGTCAGGGCATTGAAAAATTTGGGGAGGAGGTGAAGATGGTGGAGGAATGAGAAGATTCCAGAGAGGGAGGTAAAGTGGTGAAATAAACAACAAGGCAATAAGAAGGTACATGAGAATGAGTTGTGCATTTCTGGGACATGGGATTGAAATAAGGGATGCATGTCAGGAATGGAATGTACTTAACAAAGTATGATACAATGATATTTGCTATCATCTTCTCAACCTGATAAATAGGGCTTCATGCTGAAAAATAAATGGAAGGACAAAGGTACGATATAGATCTGATACACTTTGCTACCAGAGATAGTAACCCATCCAGTACTAAATGAGGGATAGCACAAGAAAGGTCCAATAACATAGAAGAATCTGCTTCCCAGAAGAAAATAAGCAGAAACTATCATAGATTATAAAATCTGTATATAAGTATTCAAAATAGGGATAATAGGAAGTGTTAATTCAAAATCTTCACTGGAAGAGATAAACTTGACCTTATATTTAAATACAATAATTAACATTGGTAGATATCTATCAGGTTTACTTGGTTGGTTGTCCCTCATTCTCTAAGAGGACCAAAATGACATCACCACAATAAAGTCAAGTTTCAATGTGACCCACTGTCACTGATCAGACTAATATGAGCTTGGAATGCTCTACAACAGATTGGGCACAGATAGTCTGCATGAACATTTGAGGTGGATACTTCAAATTTGCATATCCTATATTTCTTTTGAGCTGTTTCACTTCTGCTTTACTCTTACAGTGCAGCACCTTTTCTGATGTGGGCACATCATGCTGAGTGGTCCTGTGCCAGTGTTTCCCATGTCATACAATCAATTCCAAATTTCTTGAGAGAGTCCTTGAGAGTGTCCTTATACTACCCCTTGTGACCACATATTATTACTTGTCCATGAGCTCTCCATAAAATAGACTTTTTGGCAAGCATAGGTTTTGCATTTGAACAACATGAACAGTCCATCAAAGTTGCAGTCTCTGAAGCATAGTTTGAATGCTTGACAGTTTCATTCAAATAAGTTCTTCAGTGTCTGGTACCTTATCTTGCCAGGTGACCTTCAGAATTTTTCTAAGACATTTCAAATGGAAGCAATTCAGTTTCCTGGCATGGCACTGGTAGACTGTCCGTGTTTCACAGGCATTCAGCAATGAAGTCAGCACAACAGCTCTGTAGACCTTCAGTTTGTTAGTCAGTCTAATACCTCTTCTCTAGAACTTTACAGACATCATATGATTTCATCCTTACAGCCAGTTAGTGAGGAAGCTTTTATTTCTTCTGCTATTATCTCCATTTTGTAGGTAAAGCCACTGAATCTTAGAGATGTGCACTCATGTAGGAAGTAGCAGAAGCAGTATTTAAGTCATGTCTTTCTAAGTCCAAAGTTCTACTAATGTGATTATATTGACTTTCCAGTCATTGAGACCTGGTGAGATTATAACTACTATTGAAATGTTTCCATCTAATTATGTATATAGTTTAAAAAGAAAGAATAGAAAATAGCTATATTAGCAGTGAATATTAGTGAGTATTCTGTTCTTGGAAGGATACCCAGGAACTTGAGGGAAGAAACATTGAGAAAGCCTATGCACCTCAGAATCTATGTTTTTGAATTGTGGTGTTGGAGAAGACTTCTGACATTCACTTGAACTTAAAGAAAATAATTCAGACTATTCACTAGAATTTCAAATACTGAAATTGAAACTTCAACACTTTGACCACATAATGAGAAGGTAGGACTCAATGAGGGAAAAGTCCTCATGTTGGGGAAGATTTAAAGTGAAATGGAAAGAGAAGAGCAGAGGATGAGATGGGTAGAGAGTATCATGGAAACAACAAACATGAGCTTGGACAGAGTGTGGGAAATAGTGAGGGATAGAAGTGTCTGTCATCCTACAGTCCATGGGGTCATATAAGTTGGAGTTCAGTTGGAGACAACTAAATCACTCAACAACAACAAATAAGTGTAGAAGTAAAAATAATACTGTTGTATTAACATAGGATCTACCACACGAAAAGAAGAAATTGCATAAAGTGTTTGGAAAAGAAAAAAAAGAGAAATAGGAAACCTTGACTAAACATATTGTGTTCATCCTTCATTTTTGAAGAGGACCATGACTTTAGGGAAATGATGACATGCCTTCACTTGATTTTGTTTTGAGTGAGTGAAGACAGTACAAGGTCACTAGCCTCACTTTCTTACCCTGAGCCATCTGAATCCAGTGATCAGATATTTATGGGAATGACTGGAGGGACTTTGGCCTTTTGAGCTAAGGCATATTCAAGTACTCACTTAAAATGAGGTCTCATAATCAGTAAGTGACTGAGGTCAGATCTGAACTCACGGAGATGGGTCTTCTTGGCTCCAGGTCTGATACTCTTTTCACTGCACCACCTAGCTGCACTGGAGTCAGAGGACCTGACTTCAAATCGCAATAGGTAAATATATAATGTTATAGAGATGGAATACTTGGATTGTCTCAACATCTGTTAATGGCAGCAATGGGCACTGTTTTCCCAGAACTGATTCTGTCCAGGGAGAATTAGTTGCTGAAGTAAAAGTTGTATAATTATCAATCATAAATATAGAACTAGAAAGATTTCAGAGATTATCTACCTTCACCCTCTTATTTTACACATGAGGAACAAAGGGACAAAGATTTTTTGTAACTTGCCAAAGATCATAAAAAGACCTAGGTAAAGGATTCAAATAAGTCTCTTCACTCCAAATCTAAACCATATTCCACTGTGCTGTGTTACCTCTAAACAATGAGAACAAGTTATCCTAGAATAATACACTGAGAGCACAATTTAGAGAGGATGTTTGAAACCATCAAATTCATGACCTGTAATTTAGAGATTAGAATATTAAGGCTCAGGCATCATGAATTTCCTTTGGTCACACAGACAGAATGTGGAGGAACTGTGATCTGTAATCTGATTTTCTGAGTTCAAATCCTGTCTTTTCCCTTATATCATGACGCCTACTCAGTCTTTCATCACTGAATTGCTGGTATAAAAGGAAAAGCAAGCTAGAAATAGTCTGATAAAGACCCTAGATTTGGGGAAAAGCAGATTTAAGAGGTCAGAGAAAGAATAGACAAGGTATACAAAGACAGAATATGATGAGCCAAATTTCACAGTTCTGGGAAGAGTAAGTTAGATGTTAGTATCCATGGAGGGAGCAAGTTAATGCTACTAGGTGGGTGAGAGATGTCCAGACTAGAGTGAATGGAATCACCACATTACTGTAACAGCAAGGACCCTGGCATACACAAGAGAGTCACTTGTACAGGTTCTTAGATCTGCTCTTGAAAGGAAAGTAACTTTTGAGGGGTCAACAATCTTCTTTAATCAAGCCCATATATCATTCATTTTAGGGGGAAAAGTCAGCACTTTGAACTTCAAAGAAAATACAGACAGAGAAATAAAGACAAATAGGGCTTCCAACTGTCTGATCATCAGCAATCCATGCATCCACCTTACTATAGCTACAGAAAGATGGACATAACCTAGCTCCTGATGTGCCCTACAAATGCAACACTTCCATGATTCTGAACACCCAAAATCCTTTATCTGGTCAAAATTTTATTTCATTCTATATCTTCCTCTGTCTTCCAACCCCAAATCATGTTCTCCATCCTCATCATGACCTCCAGTACTTCTACCTTCAGTTCTTTTTCAGATCTTTCTCAAATTGTATTTCCCTCCCTTCTTTATTTTCACCCCTTGGTGAAGATGTTCAACTGAATGCTGTCTTCTTTAGAGTCCTTTGCCCCATGGTATTGAAGAACTTGCCCTTCCAAGGCTCATCCTTGAATTGTTGCTTATATTCACTGATTTCACTGCTACTAATGTGTTATTGAATGGAGCTGAAGAAAATGTACTAAGTCCTTGCGTCCTCTGCATTATTTGTGTTTTATAACCCTACTGTGTCTTCACTGTGGCAAGGCAAGACTTTTACACCTCCTTAATCAGTTTACTATCCTACTCAACATAGTAGACTTTCTGAATCTTTTCATCTCTCTTCAAACTTCCTATAGCTCCCCCTATTCATACATTTTCAGCTAAGAACCTTGCTTCATATTTTACTGAAAAGGCTGAAATCAATTGCTGAGAGAACCCTCTTTTTCCTTCTTCCTTATCTCACATCACTTACCTGCCTTCTATAATTATCTCTTCCTGGTCCATGTTTTGCAAAAGGAGGTAAAGCCATCAACATACCTAAATGATTCCATGATATCCTGATTTCTGCAAAGGATCACGCCCTCTATTATCATTCATTCATTTAGTAAACATTTATTAAGTACCTGCTCTGTTCCAGGTACTGTGCTAAACACTGATGTTAGAAAAAAATGTAAAAGAGAATCCCTGTCCTCAAGAAGCTTATGATCAAATGGATAGACAACATGCAAGCAACTATATGCAAAGTTAGGCATATACAGAATAAATAGGAAATAATTCAAATAGGGAAAGCACTATAGTTAAGGGGAGTAAAAGAAGGTTTACTGTAAAACACAGCATTTCAGTTGGTTCCTAAAGGAAACCACAGAGGTCAGTATTCTGAGAAGAGATTGAAGAGCATTCCTGGCATAGGGAACAGTCAGAGAAAATTCCCAGAGCGGCAAAATGGAGTGTGTACTGCCAAGATGCCAGTTTTCTTTTGAAAAAAGTAGAGAGAAGAGAGAGTGAGAGAATGATCAATAGTTTTTAAGACCACAAATCACTGGACTGAAGAGTATGTGTCAGGAGTAAGGTGTAAGAAAACTGGGAATGTAAAAACGAGCTAATTTATGAAGGATATTGAATGCTGACAGAGCACTATCTGATCTTAGAGGGAATAGGGAGAAACTTCATTTTTCTGAGTGTGGAGGAGTAATGTTGTCAGACTTTCATTTAGGAAAATCGCTTCAGTTGCTTGAGGATGAATTGGCTTGGGAAGAGAATTGAAGCTGCCTGATCTACCAGTTATCTATTGCAATAATCTAGGCTTAAGCTAATGACTACCACCAATATAGTGGTGGTAGTGTTAGCGGGGGAAGAAAAGGAGGAACATTTAGGAGATGTTGTAGAGGTGAAATAGGCAGGCCTTGGCAACAGCTTGGATGTGGGGTGAGAATTAGTGAGGAATTCAGGATAAATTTTAAGTTGGGAGTCTGAAGGACTAGGAGAATTGTATTGCCATCAGTAATAATAGAGAAGATAGAGTGAGGGAAGTTTCAGTGTAAAATATAATGAGGTTTTTTCAGACATATTGAGTTCAAGGCAGCTATTGGGTATCCAGTTAAGTTATCTGAAAGGCAGTTTGGAGATACAAGACTGGAGGTCAGTAGAGAGATTGAGACAGGAAAGGTATATTTGAGAATCATCAGCAAAAGTTGGTAATTAAATCCACATGAAATAATGAAACCATCAAGTGAAGCAGCATATGAGGAAAAGAGAAGAAGACAGAATTATGAGGGATACCTTGATGAGAAGACATGATTTAGAGGAGGATCCAGCAAATGACGCAGAGAGGGAGTAATTAGATAGGTAAAAAGAAAAGCTCAGACAGCCTTGTTTCCTAATAACCTAGAGAGAAGATAGTAGAAAGAAGGAAATACTTATTACGTGTGAAGGTCAAGAAGAATAAGGACTGAGAAAAGGATCATTGCATTTGACAATTAAGAGATTGTTATTAACAATAAGTCTCTTAATTGTTAGTAATTTTGGGAAGAGCTGCGTGAATGGAATAATAAGATTGGAATCCAGATTGTAAGGGATTAAGAAGAAAGGAGAGAAAGTGGAGAGATCCATTTTAGATGACCCTTTGGAAGAATTTAGCTACAAAGGACAAACAAGAACTAGGACGACAGTTATCAGGGATGGAAAGATTAAGAGAGAGTTTCTCAGGAGAGGAGTGTGATGTGAGATCTCACAGTTGTTTTGATTTGCATCTCTCTAATCAATAGTGATTTAGAGCATTTTTTCATATGACTAGATAGCTTTAATTGCTTTCTCTGAAAACTGCCTGTTTATATCCTTTGACCATTTATCATTTGACTCAATTCTCTATATATTTTAGAAATATATTTTAGAAATGAGGCCTTTATCACAGATCCTAGTGGCAAAAACTCTTTCCCAGTTTTTGGCTTCTCTCCTAATCTTGGTTGCATTGGGTTTGTTTGTGGAAAAACTTTTCAATTTAATGTAATCAAAATTATTCATTTTGTACTTCATAAGGTTCTCTCTCTCTTGTTTGGACAAAAATTTCTTCATTCTCCATAAATCTGCCAAATACGCTATTCCTTGCTCCCCTAATTTGTTAATAGTATCAATTTTTATACCTAGATCATATGTCCATTTGGACTTTATTCTTGTATACGGTGTCAGGCATTGGTTTATGCTCAGTTTCTGCTGCAATGTTATCCAAGTTTCTCAGCAATTTTTGAAAAACAGAGAGTGCTTATCCCAGAAGCTGGGATCCTTAGGCTTATCAAAAAGTAGATTGCTGTATTCATTGATTACTGTGTTTTGAGTACTTAACATATTCCACTGGTCTACCCCTATGTTTCTTAGACACTGCCAAATGGTTTTGATGATTGGTACTTTATAATACAATTTGGGATCTGCTAGGGATATGCCTGCAGATGATTTATTTGGATTTATTTTGTAACCTGCAACTTTACCAAACTTGCTTATTGTTTCAAGGAGTATTTTATTTGATTCTCTGGGATTTTCTAAGTATATCATCATATATGCAAAGAGTGATAATTTAGTTTCTTCTTTGTCTATTTTAATTCCTTCGATTTCTTTTTCATTTCTTATTTCTATAGCTAGCATTTCTAACACCAAAATGAATAAAAGTGGTGATAATGGACATCTTTGTTTCACCCCTGATCTTATTGGAAATGCATCCAGCTTATCCCCATTGCGTATAATGCTTGCTGATGGTTTCAGGTAGATACTGCTTATTATTTTATTAAAAGTTACACTTATTCTTATTTTCTCCAGTTTTCAATGGGAATGGGTGTTGTATTTTGTCAAAAGTTTTTTCTGCATCTATTGAGATAATCATTTGGTTTCTGTTAGTTTTGTTGTTGATATGATCAATAATGCTAATGTTTTCCTAATATTGGAACAGCCCTGCATTCCTGGTATAAATGCTACCTGATCATAATGTATTATTCTCATGATAAGGTGCTATATTCCTTTTTGCTAATACCTTATTTAAAATTTGTGCATCTATGTTCATTAGAGAAACTGGTCTATAACTTTCTCTGTTTTGACTCTTCCTGGTTTAGGTATCAGAACCATATTTGCATCATAAAATAAATTTGGGAGGACCCCTGATTTCCCAATTTACCCAAATAGTCAATATTGTATTGAAATTAAGTTTTCTTTACATGTTTGATAGACTTCACTTGTAAATACATCTGGCCTTGGAGATTTTTTTTCTAAGGAGTTCATTGATAGCTTTTCCAATTTCTTTTTCTGAGATGGTGTTATTTAAGTATTTAACTACCTCTTCTGTTAATCTGGGCAATTTATATATTTTTTTAAATAATCGTCCATCTATTTAGATTGTCAAATTTATTGACATACAATTGCGGAAAGGAATTTCTAATTATTGCTTTAATTTCCTCCTCATTGGAGGTTAGTTCAACCTTTTAATTTTGGTAATTAATACTGGTAATTTGGTTTTCTTCTTTTTTTCTAATCAAATTGCCCAAAGGTTTATCAATTTTATAAGTTTTTTTTCATAAAACCAGCACTTAGTTTTATTAGTTAAGTAGTTTTCTTAATTTCAATTTTATTAGTGTCCCCTTTGATTTACAGTATTTCTAATTTGGAATTACTTGGGGATTTTTAATTTGTTCTTTTTCTATCTTTTTCAGTTGTATACCCAGTTTATTGGCTTCCTATTTCTCTATTTTATTCATGTAGGTATTCAAAGATAAAAAAAAAAAAACCTTCCCCTAAGAACTGATTTTGCAGAATCCCATAAGATTTGGTAGGTTGTCTCATTATTGTCATTCTCTTGAATGAAGTTGTTGATTATTTCTATGATTTGTTGTTCAACCCTCTCATTCTTTAGGACTAAATTATTTAGTTTCCAATAAATTTTTGGTTTATCTTTCCATGGCCTTTCATTACATATTTTTTTGTTACATTATAATCTGAGAAGGATGCATTGACTATTTCTGCCTTTCTGCACTGAATTGTGAGATTTTAATGCCCTAGCACATATTCAGTTTTTGTATATGTGCCATGTACTGCTGAGAAAAATGCATATTCCTTTCTATCTCCATTCAGTTTTCTCCAGAGATTTATCATATCTACCTTATACAGAGTTTAATTCACCTGCTTAGCTTATTTCTTGCTTATTTTGAGGTTAGATTTATCAAGTTCAGAGAGGGGAAGATTGAGGTCCCCCACTACTCTAGTTTTCTTGTCTATTTCTTCTTTTATCTCCCTTAACTTCTCCTCTAAGTATTTGGATGCTATACTACTTGGAGCATATATGTTAAGTAAAGAAATTTCTTCGTTGTGTATGGTGCCTCTTAGCAGGATATAGTTTCCTTCCCTATCTCTTTTTATTAGATCTATTTCTGCTTTTGCTTTGTCGGAGATTAGGATTGCTATTCTTGCTTTTGTTGTTTCGGTTGACACATAATATATTTTGCTCCAACCTTTTACCTTTACCCTGTGTGTATGCCCCCATTTCTAATGTGTTTCTTGTAAACATTTTGCTGAATCATGATTTTTAATCCACTCTCCTATCCATCTCTGTTTTATGGGAGAGTTCATCCCATTCACATTCATAGTTATGAATACTCTCTGTGTCTCTCCCTCTATCTTCTTCCCCTCATCACCATTTTTGCATTTAGTTCTCTCTACTCCCTTCCCTTCCACGATAGTTTTCATTTTTTGACCACTGCCTCCCTTAGTCTTCCCTCCCTTCTTTCAACCCCCCTTTACTCCCATTTTCCTTTACTACTTTTTCCCTTTCTTTTATCTTCCTCTCCCTTTTCTTCCTCCCTTACCTCCTCCTGACTATAGAGCTAGCTATATTTCTGTACTTAACTGAATCTGGTGCTCCCTTCTTGAGTCAAATCAGATGAGATTAACTCTCAAACAATGCTCATCTCCCTCCCTCTTTCCCTCTGCTATAGTGTGTTTTTGTGCTATTCCTGTGATATATTTTACCTTTTTTCTGGCTCCTCCTTTTCACACTTCCTGTTACAATCCCTTTGCCCCCTTAAATCACATTTTTATTATCAGGTCATTTACTTTATACCAACTCCCTCTATGTATGTATAACCTTTTATGTATCATAGTAAATATACAATTCTCAAGATTGGCAAGTATCATCCTCCATCGTAGGGATGTAAACAGTTTGTTCATATTGAATAACAACTTTTTTTCCCTCCTGTTTACTTTTTATGCCTCTTTTGAGATCTGTGTTTGAAGATTGAATTTTCTATTGAGCTCTAGTCTTTCATTAGGAAGGTCTGGAAATCTCTTATTTCATTGAATATCCATCTCCTTGCCTAAAATATTACGCTCAAGTTTGTTGGGTAATTAATCCTTGTTTGTAGTCCTATCTCCTTTGCCTTTTGGAATATCATATACCAATCCCTTGATCTATTAAAGTAGAAGCTGCAAGGTCCTGTGTGATCCTGGCTGTAGCTCCTTGATATTTGTATTGTTTTGTTTTGTTTTTCTGGCTGCCTGTAGTCTTTTACTCTTCACTTGATAGTTCTGGAATTTGACAACAATATTCCTTGGTATTCTTACTTTGGCATCCTTTTCAGCAGGTGAAATGGTGAATTCTTTCAATGCCTATTTTGCCCTCTGGATGTGGAGCTTCTGGGCAGTTTTCCTTGATGATTTAATGGAAGATATTGCTCAGGCTCTTTTTTAATCATGGCTTTCTGGTAGAACAATAATTCTTAGATTATTTCCTCATGGATCTATTTTCCAGGTCAGTTGTTTTTCCAATTAGATATTTTACATTTTCTTCTATCTTTTCATTCTTTAGATTTTGTTTGACAGATTCTTGATGTCTCATAGAGTCATTAGCTTCTACTTGCCCAATTCTAATTTTTATCACATTGTTTTCTTCAGTTAACTTCTGCAATCTCCTTTTCCATCTCTCCAATTGTTCCTTTCAAGGAGCTATTTTCTCCAGTTAGGAGAAACTTCACTTTCCATTTGTACAATTTTTCTTTTAAATTCTTCCGCAATATTTTTTCATATTTTTAAAATCATTGACCAGTTTTTTTCTCCATTTTCTAATTTGTCTTTTAAAATCCTTCCTGGACTCTTCCAAAAATGCTCTTTGGGCTTGAGTCAAGTTCATATTCCCTTCTGACGTTTCCAGTGGGAGCACAGTCTCAATGCTGACTTTTTTGATATTTGTGTTTTGATCCTTGTCCCCATAGAAAGATTCTATGACCTTTTCTTTTCTGCTTTGCTTTGTACTCATGATGATGGCCCTTTTCCTGACTTTTAAAGTAGATCTGTGCTTCTGGGGCAAAGGATATTCTGTCCCACATTTCTTGTGCCTAGAACTTGAGGTTTTGTGTGTTGTGTCCTCTGGTTCTTTCTGTTAAAATCTAAAATCCTGCAACTTATCTAGTGATTAGCTGATTGGTGTTTGAAAGCAGAGGTCAGGTGATGTCTTTCTGGGTTTCCCTGGAGGTACTCTGGGAGCTAGCTGCTTCAAGTGTAGGGGAGGGGTGGTCTGGCCACTGGAAGTTTCCTCTGCTGAACTAGAGCATCAGCACACTCATTGGTTGGTGACCTCATTTGTGCTAGTGTCTTCCTGATTTCCTGGGGTCCTGGGGCACACCTGGGGTCCTGGTGTTAGCCGTTGTGGAATTCACACCCCTGGGGCTCAGGATCTCCTCCTGGTTTGATGAAGTGGGGCTGCCTGGGATAGCTCCAATTCTACACTGGTCCCCTTCATCCACAACAATATGGCTAAGAGGCTGTTTACCCCTTCAGATGGTTTCCTGGGGAAATATTCTCTTAACTCTACAAGGTCAACAAGGGGAGGGAGATAGTAATTAATAATAACTCTGCCATCTTGACTCCTGGAGGTTCAAGTAGGTGACTTACAGACATTTAATCTGCTGGCTGATAGTCTCAGGAGTGACTGCTTCAATTACCTGGGATTCTGCACTTCTCTCTCCCTTGGTTCCACTGAACTCCTGTCCTGAGCTGATATGTTTGAGAATCCCCAGCGCATTTCCTCCCAATAAATTTGTGCTATGTTTCCAATTTCTGTAATTTTTTTTTGTCTTTACAAGTTATCTTTCATATACACCATTTTCTTTATTCACACAGCTGTTACTCTGGGGCACATCACTCTTTCTTGGGCTGAACAAAAGCCTTTTGGTTTATTTTCTTGACTAAAGTCACTTCTCACAATGGTACATTCTCTACTTAGCTCCCACAGTTACTTAAAGCAGTAGTCAAACTCTGAACCCATCTTAGTACAATTTTATTAACTCCATTGTCTCCTTATTAACTTCAGTATAAAATATGTAAGTCTTACATTTGAAGTCCTACATTTGAAGTCTTTCACAACTGACCATGTCTTGCTTGGCCCTTCTTGTTATATATTATTATTTTCTATATACTCTATGAGTCATGGACTCTGACCTTCCTATTGTTCCTGTGCTTTCTCCCTGACTGTCGCTCATGACTGGAATGTTAACATTCCTTATCTCCCCTTCATTGATTCCCTGCCTCTTTCAAAACAGCTCAAACCCCTCTCTTAGTCTGATGTCTTTCTCATTTCCCATCAGTGATGTCCCTCTGAGATTACTTTCCATTTCTTTCATATATATAATGTATGTATATAGCCAATTGCATGTTCCCCACCACCACCATTAGTAAGTAGTGCCCCTAAGGGTAAGGTTATTTTTTGCCTTTTTTGAACCACACATACTTATCACAATGATTGCTTGTATATAGTAAGAGCTTATGAACTACTTTTTGACAAGTAGCTGCTGCTAATATTATTCAATTAGCATAACTTTCTTCACAATCTCTCTCCCCATGCTAGGCATTGGAGATATAATTTAAAAAAAATGAGAGTGTGAAAATGGAAAATTGATTAACCTTCATCCTAAAAGGTTGTTAGTCACATCACAAAAGTCTAATACTTTTAGAGCTAGAAAATTCCTTGGTGCTACAATGGGACAACCCTATTATTTTATAGTTGAGAACACTCACACATAGAAAATGTAAGTGAATTTAGTCAATCAAATGAACAACAAAGAAACAGAACTATTTATTAAGTACTCTCTATATATCAGGAACTGTGCTAACCTCTTGGAATTCAAAAACAGTAAAAAAAAATCAGTCCTTGCTGTCAGGCAAAGATATATGCAGAGAATATGGGTAGTAACTTCAAAGGAACAGATATCAGTAGTTAGGAACATTAAAACAGTTTCTTGCAGAAAGTGAGTTTATGAGTTGGAACTTGAGGCCATGGAAGCTAGGAGGAGGAAGTCAGTATGGAGAGCTTTCCAAGCATGTGGAGTGGAGGAACAGCAAAGATAAATATACAAAGGTGGGAGATGAATATTTATGTATGTGTGGTAAAGAAATTAGGATTGTGTAGTTACATCATAGAATTCAGATTAAATAACATATAAGAAGACTGGAAAGCTAAGGAGACATTAATTACTGAAGAATGTTGAAATGTCCAAAAATCTAAGGGTGACAGAGTCAAGATTTTAGTCCTCTAAATATAAATAAGTTTCTCTTTCAACAATACCAAGTTACCTCTTTCCCCCAGAACAAAGTTTCATTTTTTGTTGTTATTGTTGTTTGTTTTGTTTTGACTGTGTGTATAGGTGTGTGTTAGTATGTTGTAATATACCCTTTTGATATTGTGACAAGCCCAAATTCCTTCTTAAAATAAAATGTTAAAATAAATGCTAAATTTCAATTAGGAGAATTAAAGATGTATCTTTTCTATATTAAAATTCATAGACCTCCTGAAATTTATCTGACAATGTAAGAGTCTCTAGAACACAAGTTAAGAACTGCCATCAAATGCAATCTCTGTGTATTTCAGAGGTGATAAGTGATACATAAGGTCTTTAAGGGGACAAACTTGTTAAGACATTGCCTATGGGTAATCAAGTTGCTACCCTACACTTGCCTCAGATGATACGTAGGGAGGACTTTTTCTAGAATCATAAAACCTAAAGATTGGAAGGCATCTCAGAGGATGCTAGTTCAGCAGGTACCTTACCCACAATTCACTTTATAGTATCCCCACACATGACCTCTAATATTCTGCTTTAACAATTCCAGATCATTTCTTTTGGAACAACTCTGACTGATGGAATATTTTCCATAACATAAGGCCAAATCTACCTCTTAAAAAAAACCCAAAACAAAAAAATAGCCACTCATTTCACTAAGCTCCTCCAAAAAGAAGCAGAGCAGCCATCATGGCTTTCATGCATGGAGTCAGAAAGAATTGAGTCCCAAATCTCTTTTGAATCCTTCCAATTGTGTGACATCAGGCAAAGAAATTACTTAAACCTCAAGTCACCTTTCCCATAAAAAAATAGTCAACATGACAATCGTCCCACCTATCTAATTTCACCCTTTATAAGCTTAGGAAACTTTTGAAAATCACACATTTCAGACATATCATGGATTATTCATGATGGTTCCCCAAAGAAATTGCATTGTTTTTCAAAGGAAAAGTTTTTTTTATTTTTCTCATTATTCTTTTTACTAAAGGTAACCAGAATTAATTAGCTAAATACTATTAGGAATGACTCTCAAAGTTGCTATCCCTAAAGTGTGAGACAAAATAACAACTGCCAACACATCACGCTTTAGTGGGTCACAACACCAACTACACCTCACAAAACCTCTGCTGAAATCATGTTGATTTTGCTTGAATGACTAGAACAACCTGCTATTTTCTTATTGTCTCCAGGATCAGCACTTGCCTTAATATCAAGAAAATGAACAGAACACATTTGATAAGATTGTTCCAACTTTTAAATAAGGTTGATGATATTTTATCTTCTTTACTCTGAGTGAATAAGACAAGGATGTCTGCTTTTTGGGGACAGGAATTTTCAACCTTAAAAGATCAGCTATGTCCTGTGGGTAAAGGCTTTCCCAGTCCAAAAAGATGGTCTTTGGAGTAAAAATGTAGAGCCTGCTGTGGATAAAGGAAAATTAAAATATTCTGTAACAATTAATGCACAATCTTTTGTTTTCTTAGTTCTTTCTCCCCTCCCCTCCCCTCCTCTTTTGTCCCCTCTTTTCCTCCTCTTCTTCCCTCCTTTCCTTTCCCTTTCCTCCCCCTCCCCTCCCCTCTCCTCTCATTTTTTCTGTCTGTCTGTCTATCTCTGTTTCTCTCTCCATCTCTGTCCCTCACTCTCATTATAGAAGACTTGAAACAATGGTTAACTTTTCAAAGAAACAACTGTCATGATATAGATATATAGATAAATAGTACTACTGCATAAATACTCTATTCAATTATTTTTCCCCATCGATCCTGGCAGAATTCCATACCATATTGTTATATTCATCCTTTGTTGCCAAAGAAGACCATGCCATCAGAGACATGATGACATGACTAGCACTTGACTTTGTTTTGAGTGAGCAAGGGTTGTGCAAAGTCACCAGCCTCATTTCTCCTCCAGAACCATTTGAATCCAGTGACCAGATATTCATCATGATGACCAGAAATGACCTAAGATGCAATAAAAAAATAAAATCCTCAGGCTTTTTGCATCAGGAACAAAAGCCAGGATGCATAATATAAAGTTCACCCAGAGTAGGAACCAAAAGACCCATGATCTCAATGCATTTCACTTACTCATTTCTCCATAAAAGGTTTTGTTACCATGGGTCTAGTTCCTATAAAAGAGAAAGTTGCTTAATGCTTGGTGTAGTGGTTTGATCCATGCTTTTCCAAAAAAGGAACCTAGAATAACTATGGGAGTCTTGCATAGCTCTGACAATTTCCTGGAGAAATCCAATTCTGGTTAAGCACTGGACTGGTTAGAAGCTCTGTCACTTGACTTGGTAGTCATTAACACCTACCACTTTCAGACTTCTAACAATTTCTCACTGACTTTTCTTATGTAACCTTTAGCTGCAGAGATGATGTTATTTTTTTGTTTTACATTTGTTTTATTTTTAGTATCTTTCTTGCCCTGCAATTTCTTGAAACAAGAATATCAAAGAGAAAGGATAGGAAAAATAGGAATGAAGGTGGAATGTCATGGTTAGTGTTCAAAATATGTTATGAAACTATAATCCCCAAAACTATTTTGTTCAAATTAAAATTGAAAAGTAGATTAGTGGAAAATGCTAGGCAAGGAAGAAGCAGATATAATTAAACTTATCAACTCAGAAATCATAAATTATCTATGAAAGGAATTCTCTATTTTTAATATGAGTAAACTAGAACTGACACAAGGTCAGAATCAAAATTTGTGCACAGATTTCTAACTTCAAATTCACTTTGTTTCCACAAGTTCATGGTGACTTTTTTCAAATAAGAGAGGTACAAAGTTATACATTTAATCTACTTTTTGAGCAAGTAAAACTCAGGCAAGCACGATGTAGAATGTGCTGATTTTGAACTTTTGATTCCATACTATCTCAGATGGAAGAGTGGATTGAAAGAAAAGAATTTTTTTTCCTGAAATATGTATGTAATAAACAAATAAGATAAAATCTGACAAAGTCGATTCCATATTTGTTCCCTCAGAGATATTTATGTAAGGAGAGAAAGGGCTGTGTGGTCTGGGAGAAGCTACTTGAAACTAGTAGACATTCTTATCTCCCTTTTTTTTTAGTCTGGCCTTTACTGTGATCATGTGCAAGGCATTTAGTTTTCTTTGAACTTAAGTTCCTTTTTTATCTGAAAAAGGGGAAAAAATGATAGTTTTAATTATCTAATAAATTAATATGATAAAAAAGGAACTTTTCACATTTAATTCCCTTCCCTACTTGTCAACTTTCTTTTATGTATTAAATTCCTCTATTAGAATGGAAGCTAAAATTTTGCTGTCAAGGATCATCTTTCTTTGTTCTTATGCTGATATCTCTGGAACTTAGCATAATGCCTGGAACATAGTAAATACTTAGTCAATGTTTGTTAACTTGCTAAGAAACAAGTTAAAATGATTTTAATCTTCCAATAAAATTGATAGAAGTAAAATAATCACAATAATTTTAGATCATGAAATGTTTATTTTTTTAATAATCTTTCTTGCCCTAACCTCTCTTTTCCATTCCCTTTCTATCTCTCCAGCTGTTTATTTTCTGATTACTATTATTTGAAGTGATAGTAAAGTGGGCAGTTAGCTGTTGCAGTGGGTAGAGTACTGGGCCTGGAATCAGGAAAACTTTCTGACTTCAAATCTGACCTCAGACACTTACTAGCTGTGTGACCCTGGACAAGTTACTGTAATGTTAATGGCAGTTAGAAGATCTTCCCCATCCATTAATAAGCCTCTGGTGCCACCCATTAAGGGAAGTTTTCTTAGGGGAGGCTTGTTTTGCAGGAAGGCCCACACCTTTCGTGTGTGCTAATTGCTAATGAGGCACTGGATCATAAGGTCCTGATGCCCTCTGACTCTGAGAAGTATATATATGCTCAGAGGGAAGATTTTGTTTTGGAAGCTTACTCTTTGGAAGAAAGTTCCTGTGTCAGATAAGACTCTGGGTAGCTGTTAAGGAGCCTCCCCTCCACCCCCCCCCCCCCACCACACACACTTTGAAAACCCACATGATGGTTCTTTTCTCTCTGGTAACTATGTATATACTAAAAGCCTTGCCACCATCATCAGTTCTTATGCTCCCACCATGAGAACCCTGATGAGATCAAGGAAAACTTTGTGGAGACCTAGAGACCATTATCATCAACAAGCCAAAAGAAGACAAGCTTATAATTCTAGATGATATTAATGCTAACGTAGGCTCAGCAACCAGAGCTGACAAGGAGTCCTAGGGAGGAATGGAGTTGGAAACAGCAATAGCAATGGTCATTTGCTGCTGAAGACTTGTGTATCACATGGCTTCCTTATCACCAACAGTGTTTTCAGATTACCTAATCACAAAAAAAACTTCATGGATGAACTCTTTCAGCAAACATTGCATCTAATAGAATATGTGATTCTAAGGAGAAGAGATAGACAAGATGTGAGAGTAAAAAAGGGGCAGGAGATCATATGGTGCCCAGAAGAAATGATACAAGGACACTCTCAAGGTCTCTCTCAAGAGCTTTGGATTTGACTGTGCAACAGGGGAGACACTGGCGCAGGACCACTTAGCATGGGATGCCCACATCAGGAAGAGTACAGTACTCTATGAGTAAAGCAGAATTGAGACAGCACATAGTAAACATAAGATGCATAAATTTGGAGTATCCTCCCCAAATATTTGTACAGACTATCTAAACCTAACCTGTGGTAGAATATTCTGAGCTCATATTGGTCTGATCAGCCATAGCTGGACACCCTGAAAGTTCACTTTATCATGGTGATGTCATTTTGATCCATTTGATTTGAAAATGAAAGACAACAACCAACCATTTATGTAATGGTCAAGAGCTGTATCTGTCTGTTGATCTATGATGTATGTATTGCTTATGGTCAGACAGAAGTGCTTTCTGTTGGTCTTTATTTTTCTGCTTGCATTTTCTCTGTTGATATATGTAATTAAAGATTGTTGACCTCTCAAAAGTTGCTTTCCTTTTAGTAAACCAGATCTAAGAGCCTGTGCTAGCAGGCCATCCTGGATGCTTTTTCTTATCTGTAAAATATGTTGGGTAAAGAAATGGTATGCTACTCTAGTATCTTTGCCAAGAAAATCCACTGGGGTCATGAAGATTCCAACAGGTCAAAACAACAGCAAAACTCTTAATTTGTCACTCTGCACTTATCCATCTGGGTTCAATGCATTTCCATTTAACAGATAAGTTTTAAGCACCTGTTATGCAAAATATATTCTACTAGGTACTAGGAATACAAAGTAAAATCTCACAATCCTTGACCTCCTGGAGTCTATAATAATCATACAAGTAAATACAAAATATACTAAGTAATACAAAGTAATTTCAAGAGGGAGAGTAGTAAATGCGGTGGGTGTATTAGAAAAGACCTCATATTAAGTTTGACCCGTAGTCTGATCTGAATCACCCAATGATTCTAAAATATGGAACTGAGGATGAGTTTTTCACAGGCATGGGGAATCAATTCTGAAAAGGCACAGAGGTCCCCTTGCAGGCCAATTTGGCCAGAGTAGAGAGTGTATGATGTGAAGTTATGTGCAAAAAGACTGGACAATTGGGTAGAAAAAGACAATGGAGGAGTTTGATGGTCAGACTGAAGATTTTGGATTTTATCTTAAAGGCAGGCAGTCAATGAAACATTTTGAGTAGGGTGCTAGTATGTAAGATATATATTTTAGAGACATCAATTGGTATCTGTCTAGGGCATAATGAATTTTAATCATACATAGGGTGATGATGAAATTAGAAGAAAGCTCTCAACATATTTGATGGTCTTTCTCTTTCATATCTGGAGGGGGTTTCAGATAAGAGTTCCACCAGATGAGTCAGTTTGGGCAATTGAGTTCTATATCATTGGGAATGGGACCCATATCAGCAAGGCCACAAAGGCATTTTAGTATATGTGTCAATCCACTAGCTACAGTCATAAAAATGACTATACTAACTTGGAAAATAATTCACTTTATAGATTTTGAGGGACAGATGTTAAAGCAGGGAATTTTCCCTTGAAGTGACAAAGAAAAAATGCCCATCAAAAGGTCCCATTGCCAGTTAAACATTTCATTGTGTCCCAGCATTCATTATATAATTCATCATTTTTCTTTCTGATCTTGATCACTCCTCTTGTATCTGTCCCTTTGTTAGTGCACTAAGACCTTTCTGTCTTACTTATTGGACTCCCTGATGTTCAGAACTGCTCACGATTTAATTTCCAATTTGGCGCATTCTAACATAGAGCGAATGAATGAATGAAAAATCATCAGCATTTAGTTTATGACAAACAGTGCATGAAGGGCAGAAAATACAAATATCAAAGGCAATCCTTGCTCTAAGGAAGTCACACCGTGTTTGAGGAAGACAATGCAAGTTGAAGATTCGGGTTCAAGTTCTGACCAAGAGACATGAATCATGCAGTTACAAGACTGATAGTAAAGTGAGTGAAGTCCTTAGGATACCACTTCCCATTCTGAAGAGGTAATTGTGTGGACTATGGGACATAATAGCCTTCAAACAGTTATTCTCTCTATTTCAAACTCCCTCTCCAGGAAATGTGCAGTAGACTTCAGCAATTATATAGGACAAGACAATTGGAGTTGAGAATAAAGTCACAGAATTATAGAATTTTAAAACTGATTTTGACCTCAGTGGCTGTTGAGACCAAATAAACCCGAGGAACATTTCCTTACCTGATTTAAAACCATTTAAAAATTTCTATAAGGTCTCCCATGAAGGGAGACCCTTTATTTGCCCTGGCAGCCCATTTTGTTTTAGCTTTTTTCCTGATGTGGAGGCCGGACTTACCTCTTTGCCTCTTCCTTCCACTGTTTTCTATTCATATACAGAGTCCTTCTAAGATTTGGGATTGTTCCCTTTGAGGGAAGAGAAGGCAAGCAAGGAATATTCTCATTGTTTCTTTTTCCATTCCAAACTATGTGGAAGACACATTGCTTCTGCTGTGGTAAGATGCCCTTGTCTGTCTATCAAGTTTCTCAAAACAATAAATCACAAAAGAGATGCAATTTTCAGGCTGCTACCACACATTACCTGTCTTTATTTTGTATTAGTGCTCTTGCAAGATATTGTTAGTTATTATAGTCTCATAACTAATATATTAAAACAGGCTTTTCACAAGACAGATTGAAAACAGAAAAGATGTTTTAATTATATTTTTAAATTTTTGAACTAGAGAATGTGGATATTGAACTAGAAAGATTATAGCACAGAGTAGACAGAAAATGAGATTACAGAATGGTCGGAAAAGATGAGCACAACATAATAAAGTAAAAAATATATAAGATTTTGGTCTATGAAAAAGGACAAGACAGGAATGAAAAGAGAAATATTGGCAATAAACTCCATCAGTATGGAAGTAAGGTGTTATTATACAGATGTACAGACAGTAGAAGAGCGATGAAGGAACAAGGTGAGAGATGGAGAATATAAAATATTTTGGATCTTTATGGTAATTGTGATTGTAAAATAAAAAAGAAATATAATGGTCTATCACTCATCAAGAAGCATCTGGCATTCTGCAACTCCCCCTCCTCCTCCCCACCTTACATACACTGATAGCAAGTGGTTTAGCAATTTGCATTCCAGTGGAGCAAAGGAACTTAGCTATAGTCTACCCAGAAGAAAATGGAAGTGAATAAAGCTTGAGAGTTGGAATTATGTTAGAATGGCATTTATTTGTAATATAACCTTGGGAAAGTCCTATTCTCTTTCTGGACTTCAGCTTTTTTGTATAAAAAATGAGTAGTTGGACATGATCTCCCACTACCTCATCTCAACAAGCTTGTTCAGCTCTCTTATGTCCTGCCATTGCTATCCCAGGTCTGCTGGGGCTTCCACTTTGATATCTAGACTCCTAGGCATTGTTATCTATCCTATACTTGTTCAGTGATGACTTGTGGGCATCGAAACCTGACCTACTAATTTAACCTAAGCACCACTTGACCTATCATTCTAATCTTCAATTGTATCCTCATGAATATGTTTTCTAATGAGAGTGGAAGTTCCTTCATATCACAGGGTCACTGAGTCACTTTTCAATCTTCATCACCCTTACAGTGTCTGACTCATAGAAATTACTTAGTAAATGCTGTTCAATTTCATTCATTCCATTTGAATATCTCTTATAGTCTACATATTGAAATTCTACTATAACAACAAATAGGTACATCCAATTTCTTTTTTCTTGTGGGAGTACTCTGTTAAAATAAACACATTATTTAAAACCACTATCCTCTTAAAATTATTGTTAACAATCATATTAAAAAGTGTTTTAAAACACTAGCAGTAAGAGAAATGCAAATTATAATAAAGTTGTCAAAGTCTTTAAAAAATGGAAGCAGAGGGGGGAGGAGCCAAGATGACAGAGTAGAAAGATTCACTTATGCTAGCTCTGAACCCAAAAGCCATAAATTACCTGTAAAAAGGAACTCCCAACAAATTCTGGAGCAGTAGAAGCCACACAGCAATGGAGTGGAGGAGATTTCTGTTCCAGAAAGCCCTGAAAAACTGGCACCAAAGGTCTGTCGCGCACTGGACCCAGAGCAGAGCTCAGCCCTGACTTGGCCACATGGCACCAAGAGGAGCAGATCCAAACAGGCATCAGGGACAGAATCTCTGGTGACCACAAAGGTCCCTCCACCCACAGGTGCCACAGGTCAGTGAGAGAGACTTCTGGGCTGGCTGAGAGGGGAGTGGGGTGTCTCCATAACTCAGGCCTCCTCAAGAAGCAGCAGCAGAGGCAGCAGAAGACCAGGGCTTCCAAACCAGGCAGGAGCTCAGGTCCATTGTTGAAGGTCTCCACACAAACCCCCTGAGGGAACAGAGCCCTGCGAGGCAGCCATGCCCCAACCTGAGCACCAGAACTTAAGCTCACATTGAATAGCAGCCAGGCCTGTTGCTGAAAGCCCTGAGGCTGAGGTGCAGCATTTGAATCTCAGACCCCAAGCACTAGCTGGGCAGATCTGGAGGCGAGGTGGGTGTGGAAAGGGAACACAGAATTCAAGTAACTGGTTGGGAAAATGCCTAGAAAAGGGAAAAACCTAAGACCATAGAAGGTTACTTTCTTGGTGAAAAAATATATCCTCCTTTCCTTTCAGATGAGGAAGAACAATGCTTACCATCAGGCAAAGACATAGAGGTCAAGGCCTCTGTATCCGAAGCATCTGAAATAGATATTCAATGGGCTCAGACCATGGAAGAGCTCAAAAAAGATTTTGAAAATCAAGTTAGAGAGGTGGAGGAAAAACTGGGAAGAAAAATGAGAGAGATGCAAGAAAAGCATGAAAAACGGGTCAATACCTTGCTAAAGGAGACCCAAAAAAATGCTGAAGAAAATAACACCTTGCAAAATAGGCTAACTCAATTGGCAAAGGAGGTTCCAAAAGGCAATGAGGAGAAGAATGCTTTCAATAGCAGAATTAGCCAAATATAAAAAAGAGGTTCAAAAGCTCACTGAAGAAAATAGTTCTTTCAAAATCAGAATGGAACAGATGGAGGCTAATGACATTATGAGAAACCAAGAAATCACAAAACAAAAGCAAAAGCGTGAAAAAATGGAAGAGAATGTGAAATATCTCATTGGAAAAACAACTGACCTGGAAAATAGATCCAGGAGAGACAATTTAAAAATTGTGAGACTACCTGAAAGCCATGATCAAAAAAAGAGCCTAGACATCATCCTTCATGAAATTATCGAGGAAAACTGCCCTGATATTTTAGAACCAGAGGGCAAAATAAGTATTCAAGGAATCCATTGATCACTGCCTGAAAGAGATCTAAAAAGAGAAACTCCTAGGAACATTGTGGCCAAATTCCAGAATACCCAGGTCAAGGAGAAAATATCGCAAGAATCTAGAAAAAAACAATTCCAGTATTGTAGAAATACAATCAGGATAACACAAGATCTAGCAGCTTCTACATTAAAGGATCAAAGGGTGTGGAATAGGATATTCCAGAAGTTAAAGGATCTAGGACTAAAACCAACAATCACCTACCCAGCCAAACTGAGTATAATACTTCAGGAGAAAAATGGTCTTTCAATGAAATCAAGGACTTTCAAGCATTCTTGATGAAAAGACCGGAGTTGAAAAGAAAATTTGACTTTCAAACACAAGAATAAGATGAAGCATGAAAAAGTAAACAGCAAAGAGAAATCATATGGGACTTACCAAAGTTGAAGTGTTTACATTCCTACATTGAAAGACAATATTTGGAACTCTTGAAACTTTTCAGCATCTGGGTGGTTGGTGGGATTACACACACACACACACACACACACACACACACACACACATGCACACATGCATGCACACACACATACACATACACCCATGCATGCACACAGAGACAGAGAGCACAGAGTGAATTAAATAGGATGGGATCATAGCTTAAAAAAATGAAGGTAAATGGTGAGAGAGAAATGTATTGAGTGGAGAGAGGATGAATTGAAATGGGGCAAATTATCTCTCATAGAAGAGGCAGGCAGGAGACTTTTTAGTGGAGGGAAAAAGAGGAGAGCTGAGAGAAAAACATGAAGTTTACTCTCATCACATTCAACTAAAGGAAAGAATAAAATGCACACTCATTTTGGTATGAAAACCTATCTTATAATACAGGAAAGTGGGGGAGGAGATAAGCAGGGTGGGGAGGATAATGGAAGGGAGGGCAATGGGAGGAGGGTGCTATTTGAAGTCAACACTCGGGGAGGGACAGGATCAAAAGAGAGAATATAACAATGGAGGGGGCAGGATAGAATGGAAGGAAATATGGTTAACCTTACACAACATGACTATTATGGAAGTTATTTGCAAAACTACACAGATATGGTCTATATTGAATTGCCTGCCTTCCCAAAGGGAATGGTGGGGAAGGAGGGATGAGGAGAAGTTGGAACTCAAAGTTTTAGGAACAACTGTTGAGTATTGCTCTTGCTACTGGGACATAACAAATCCAGGTAATGGGGAATAGAAAGTTATCTGGCCCTACAGGACAAAAGAGAAGATGGGGACAAGGGAAGGGAGGGAGGATAGAAGAGAAGGCAGACTGGTGATAGGGGAAATTAGAATGCTCAGTGTATTGGGGTGAGGGGAGGGGACAAATGGGGGGAAAGTTTGGAACCCAAAATTTTGTGAAAATGAATGTAAAAAGACAAATAAATTTATATAAAAAATGAAAGCAGAAAACAGGTATATGGATGCTCTCTATTGGTAGAGAGATGTACTTGTTGGGCCATTTTAAAAACCATATAGAAATTTGAAAGGAAAAACAAATCCCTGAACTGCTACTACCTTTTGATCTAACAATTGCATTTGTCCCCAAAGAAGTAAATGACATAAAGAAAATTTTATATTTAAAATAGTATCCACAGTTCAATTTTTTGGATATCCAGATATGAAACAAAGAATTGCATAGTTGATGTCCATTAATAGACAAATACTTAAAAAATTGTGGTATAAGAATATGATGGTATATTACTGTACCATAAAAATGATGATTTTGAGTAATTCAAAGAAATAGCACGTCTTTTATCACATAATGAAGTATGAAGAAACCAATGAATGACAGAAATTATGACCATCATAAAGTAATTAACAGTCTGGAATGCTAAAATTACAAACAATTGTAAGGAATCAGAAAAATCACAGATTAACAATTGGAAGTGGCCTTAGAAGTCAATGAGTTCAGTTTGCTCATTTTAAAAATGACGAATCTGAAATTCAGATGTGGTAAGTCATCTGCCCGTGGTCATAGTAGTAGGAAGAGTCTAAGACATGAAATGAAAAGAGATATTAGTGAATCCAAGTTCAACAGTCTTCCTTACAACATGCTGTGTCTTTCTACCGTACAGTTAGGTGGCACAATAGATAGAGCACCAGGCCAGACATCAGGAAGATTCATATTCCTGACCTTAAATCTAGTCTCACTCACTTACTAACTAGGTGACCCTGGCAAGTCACATTACCCTGTTTGCCTCAGTTTTCTCAAATGTAAAATGAGCTGGAGAATTATCTCTGCCCAGAATATCCCAAATGGTACCATGAAAAGCTGAAGATGACTAAAGAGCAACAACTTCTTACCACCATATCAAGAATCAAAAGACCCATATTGCTACATTTTTCAATTTAGGAAACAGAAAATAGTTAAATCAATTAGATTCATTATATTACCTCCTTCTCCCCTCCCCTCAAAAAAAAAATAAAAACTGATTAGTCTTAATCTTAGAGTATGGATCAGGAAATACAGGTCTTAATATCTCAGGTTTCTCGGGAGAGAAGTGAGGCTATGGATGTGCAAGTTGGTATATCTATTTGTTTACTATCAAAAACTACCAAATAATTTATTTTTCCAGTTTAAATTGCTTATATAATTTCCTTTGTTTTCAAAGATGGTTGAATATTCAAGGTGTTATTGTTAAGGAAAAATGAGTGAGATATTAGAAATAAAGAAAATGATAAAACTATAAAAATTCTTCTTCTGAAGGATTAGTAATAGAGATATTATCAAGTGGATGCTTTTGTTTTACATACTTACTGTAGAGATCTAAAACATTTTGTCACCTATCTCTCTGTTCTTCTGTTTCTGTCTCTCAATCTCTCTCTGTCTCTCTCTGTCTCTCCTTCTCCCTTCCTCATGTTTTCCCCCTCTCTTTCTAGAGAGTCCTTGAAAATCAATATCAAGCAAACTATTAAACTGTAGATAGAGAACTGGACACGGATCAGTATAATGGGTAAAAGAATTTGAAAATCTTCCCAAATAGGGTTATTGACAACGTATTTTTGCTTATAGTTAATGTAATTTTGTTTCTTAATGGAAAGATCTTTCCCATTTATTAATAGGTCCATGTGATCTGCCTGGATCACGTGGAAATCTGAGTCGCAAGGACCCTGTGGTGGGAGGAGGTTGCTGAATGGGTAGAACAAGAAGGGTGGAACAGGAAAAGGCTGATTTAGAGTAGAGCTGAGAGGAAATTGGTCAGAGTCTAGTCAGAGCTAAGAAGATGCAGGAATGCTGGCTGCTGTCTAGTGTGAGTGAAATGACTTGTTTGTGATTTTATTTAAGAGGGCTAGCTTAAGGTTTGTTTAAAGGATCATGGGAAGCCTAGCAGGGGAAAAGCTTAGGGATGATGTTTTTCTCTGCATTGTTATTGTGTATAGATCTTTGTAATTATCATGGATTTGGCTTTCTGGTTTCTGAATAAATGTTTTGGTTCTTTTTTCCATGTGAAAAGTCTGTTGTATTTTGAGATTTAGAATTGCATTGGTGTTGTGAATGGTGATGAGGATGAAATTGTGACATATCAGACCTCTTTTTGGAAACGGAAAGGTAGAGAAGACAGAGAAACAAATGACTATCCCAGGGTAGGAAGATTTGCCTTATTCCTCTCTAGCAAGAGAATGACCTAAAGGCACAGGGTTTTATGAAAACTGGGAACCCAGGCTACAGAAGGGAGGATCCAGAGACTTAGAGGGATGTATGCAGAGAATATTAATAGAACCAAAGGAAGAAATAGCAGGAGTGTGTAGGAGAGACTGGGACTTGCTAACAAGCTATCAAATTATATGTAAAAGCAGAAAGAAGTTGATGGAGGAGAAGGATCAGATGGAAAGGGAGTTGGCTGGTTTGCACGAGAGGCTATTTATGCTACAGTATTCAAACTCTCCTTTAGAAAAGCAAGGTGGGGGTGGACTCAATATAGAGGAGTAGAAAGATGCACATACTCTAGCTCTTCCTACACAGTCCATAAAATACTTATAAAGAATGACTCTCAACAAGTTTTAGAGTGGCAGAAGCCACAGAGCAACTGAGTGAAGGAGATTTCCAGCCAGGGGTGACCTGGAGGGCTGACAGGAAGGGTCTATCCCATGGGATGCTGAGCAGAGCAGAGCTCAGTCCTGGCCACACAGCACTTGGAGGAGCAGGTCCAGAGAAGGCCTCTGGGGCTGAGTCCCTGGCAGGGAGGATTTCCAATTCCTCAGCCCACGGGCACCAAGAAAAGCTTGGGGGGATGGTGGGAAGGCTTTTCCAGCTGGGCAAGAAGGGAATAGGGTCTTGCTCAGTGCAGGCTCCAGGTGGCAGTGGTGGCAACAGCAGTGGTCCATTTGTGAAGCACTCCACCTGGAGTCCCAGGGGAATAGAGCAGTTGATCTGGACATCAGTCCTGGGGGACAGCCTAGAACTCATGGGGGAACTGAGCAGCTGATCTGAACCTAAATCCTAAACATGATCCTGGGATGAGGAGGAACACTAGGACCCTCTGCTTGACAAAGGATTCAAAAGTCAACTAACTGGCTGAGAAAATGCCCCAAAAAGGGGGAGTAATGAGACCACAGAAGATTATTTTCTTGGTGAACAGATATTTCCTTCCATCTTTTTGGATGAGGAAGAACAATCCATACTGTCAGGGGAAGTCAAGGATTCTGCATTCAATACCTCCAAAATGAATATGCAATGGACTCAGGCCATGGAAGAGCTTGAAAAGCAAATCAACAGCTTGCTAAAGGAGACCCAAAAAAATGTTGATAACACCTTTAAAAATAGGCTAACTCAATTGGAAAAAGAAGACAAAAAAGTCAATGAGGAGAAGAGGGCTTTAAAAAGCAGAATTAACCAAATGGAAAAGGAGGTTCAAAAGTTCACTGAAGAAAATAGTTCTTTAAAAATGAGAGTGGAACTAAGGAAAGGTAATGACTTTATGATAAACCAAGAAATTACAAAACAAAACCAAAAGAATGAAAAAATAGAAGATAATGTGAAGTATCTGATTGGAAAAACAACTGACCTGGAAAGTAGATCCAGAAGAGACAATTTTAAAATTATGGGTCTACCTGAAAGCCATGATCAAAAAAAAAAATAGCCTAGTTATTATCTTTCATGAAATTATCAAGGAAAACTGCCCTGATATTTTAGAACCAGAAGGTAAAATAAGTATTGAAAGAATTCACTTATCAACTCCTGAAAGAGACCCAGAAAGAGAAACTCCTAGGAATATTGTGGTCAAATTTCAGAGTTCCCAGGTCAAGGACAAACTATTGCAAGCAGCTAGAAAGAAACAATTTGAGTACTGCAGAAATACAGTCAGGATAACAGGATCTGTCAGCTTCTACATTAAGGGATCCAAGGGTTTAGAATAGGATATTTCAGAAGTGAAAGGAACTAGGATTAAAACCAAGAATCACCTACCCAGCAAAACTGAGTATAATACTTCAAGGCAAAAACAATGTTCATTCAGTGGTATAGAGGACTTTTAAGCATTCTTGATGAAAAGACCAGAATTGAAGTGAAAATTTGATTTTTAAACACAGAATCAAGAGAAGCATGAAAAGGTAAACAGGAAAGAGAAATCATAAATGACTTTCTAAAGCTAAACTATTTACATCCCCACATGGAAAGATAATACTTTTAACTCTTGATACTTTTCTCAGTATTTGGGTAGTTGGAGGGTTTATACACACACACACACACACACACACACACACACACATATATAGACAAAGAGTATAGGTTGAGTTGAATAATAAGGGATGATATCTATAAAAATATAAAATAAAATAAAATTAAAGGGTGAGAGAGGAATATATTGGGAAGAGAGAGGGAAAAATGGAATGAGGCAAATTATCATCTTCTGGCAGGTACAGCTCTACATCCAATCTCAGCAGGAAATAGCTATGGAAGGAGAGATCTTCACCTCTTACTTCAATATTTTGGGCCCCATTTGTTTGAGGCAGGGAGTGATGAGGTGCTTGCTCTCAAGCCCTACCCTAAGACATTGTTTTATGTGGTTATTTTGTGTGATCCTTGTTATATTATTGTAAAGTTCTGTTGACACCGGTTGTGTAAGACATTGTTTTATATGTTTATTTTCTGTTATTCTGTTAATGTTCTCCTAATACCACTTGCCCCATTGACCTATGTAATGGATGAGAAAAATCTTGGGGCCAAATGTAGTAATAATATATTTTTGCTTGTTGTTAAGGTAATTTTGCTTACTTACTGTGAATATCTTTCCCCTCTATTAATAGGTCCATATGACCTGCTTGGGTCACATGGAAGTCTTAATCATATGAACCCTGTGGTGGGAGGAGCTTGCTCAATGATTGGCACAGGAAGGGTGGAACAGGAAGAGGCAGATTTAGAGCAAAGCTGAGAGGAAGTTGGTTAGAGCCTAGTCGGAGCTTGGAGAGATGCAGGTAAGCAATCTCCTGGATTTCATGAGTGAAAGAGCTTATTTGTGATTTTGTTTAAGAGAGCCTGCTTGTGATTTGCTTAATGGAGCTGGTTTGTAGGAGGCCTAGAAGGGGGAAGGTTTGGGGATGGTGTTGTTTTCTGCATTGCTATTCTGTATAGATTTTTGTTACTATAATGGATTTGACTTTCTGGTGTCTGAATAAATATGTTGGTTCTTTCTTCCATGTGAAGAGTCTGTTGTATTTTGTGACTCAGAATTGTGCTGGGATATTCATTGCAATTGTAGGAGCTGCTAATATCACACTGGTGTTACATAGCTCCATGTGACCTACTTTGAGCTTTGACCCAGCCCACAAGTTTGAATGGCAGGAAACCTGAGCAAATGGTATTATGGAAGGAACTTGCCAGGCAAGTAGAGCAGGAAGGATGCAGCAGGAAGAAGGAATGAGGTGGAACTGAGACAGAGGCAGCAAGCAGAGCATCTAGGCTGAGTGAGAGACCATTTTACCTAAGGGAGCTTGTGTATGGGGAGGCTTGACGTAGGGCAGGCTTGGGGATGGTGGTCCTCCCTCTAGTTGTGGTGTTTACAAACTTCCTTATTGCCATGGTGAAATTGGCCTTCTGGTATATGAATAAATATCTTCTTTCTTCTTTGAGGAAAAAAGTTGATATTTTGTGCGATTACCCTGGAAATAAGCATGCATATCCATAGTGGCTGCTGTGAGTATTGCATTGGTGCTACAGTCAGGAAAATCTGAGTTCAAATTCTACCTTAGATGCTTATAAGTTGTATGGATCCAAGCAAGCCATTAAATATCTCTGATTCATTTCTCCATCTGAAAAATAACTGAAGCCAAGATGTCCTCTAAATTTTGTCAATTCTAAATATGCGATACAAAGGTTTTTCTTCTTTTAATGGAGTTTCAGAGGCTGTTTTTGAAATGTGCAAATGGTATTGTTCAGTCATTTCAGTTATGTCTAACTCTTCATGATCCCATTTGGAGTTTTCTTGGCAGAGATACTGGAGTGTTTTATTTTTTCCTGCTCTAGTTCATTTTACAGATAAGGAAACAGAGGCAAACATGTTATGTGACTTGCCTAGGGTTACAGAACTGTACTTGAAGTTGAATTTTAAGTCAGGTCTTCCTGATCCCTGGCCCAGTGCCCTATCCATTGCACCACCTAGTTGCCCCTAGATAATAATGTTATTATTTTACCTAGCACCTTAAAATATTCTGTATTAGATCCATGACCAATAAAAAAAAATGATGAAATGATGAAAACCAGAATTTTTCCTCTATGTGCCATCTTTTGAATCTCTCATTTATATGAATCATATATCACTTTCATCCCTATACTTGACTTTAATGCCGCTCAACTTACTGATCTAAACTGCTAAGTTTAGACAAAGTAACATCGAATATGCTTCAGAATAGTCCCACTCTGCCTCTCTACTTTTGACCCCCAGGCTGGTTCACTTTGTCTGTGAGAGCCTCTTCTAAGGTTTCCTAACAACCCATGCCAGATTATTTATAAGCACTGTCATTCATAATTAAATGCATATAACAACCATGAGTATACATTATCATTTAGAACAGTCAGGAATCAACATAACTGGTATAATTATGTTTTTTCTCCACAGTGAACAATTCAGTGCCCTATGTGTTCAATGACATTCCATCATTGCATATTCTTTTGGATGTGCAAACAGAGTTTACGATAAGCCATCTTGCTGTCAGGCCTTTGTGGAAAAGTAGATCAATCAAGAAAGATTTTGTTAAATAGCTACTATTGGAGAAATACTATGTTAGGTACTGTTGTGGTGAGTATAATTCTTATTATATTAGGCTTTCAGATATCAGAGAGAATGAGGATATGATCATATATCTTTTTACTTTTAATGACAATTTTTTTAAACCTGTGTAACTTCATAGAATAATGAATTTATTAAAAACAATACTGCAACTACTCATCTCAGGTGCATTTTTATCTGAAATTACTCTAAAAAGATGGGACAAATGAGATAAAAATAAAATATGTTACTCCAAAATATTAATATTTCATTGAATCAAATATAAAGTTTCAGTGACTTGCTCAAGGTCACACAGCTAGCAATAGTTAGGAGAGAATTCAAATCCAAGTCATCTTGACACAATATCTGGAATTCTTTATCTTCTGACAGATAGAAGTAACATACATGGATCATGCCCTCAAAGAGTTGGAAATTATGTTGAGAACATAATTAAACTTATGGAAAATAAATGCATGTGAGATTTAATTAGTATGCAATATATGAAGCAGACAAAAAAAACACTGCTTTATTTTAAAAGAAGTAACTGTGTATTGAAATGGCCATGAAAGGCTGCTGAAGAAACAAAGGGGAAAATCACTCTGTATCTTATTTTTATTAATAAGAATGAAATGGTTTTCTGGATAGGAAATGATGGGAACTCTGGGAAATATTGAGGCCCCTTGCAAAAACTTATGATGAAAGAGAAGACAAAAATCTGGTAAATTTACTCCTTTATCTTATATCTGGGGAAACATACAGAAGGATTCAGTGGAAAGATTGGCAGGTTCCCAAGTGGTGAAATGTTAAAAAAGTCAGCTCAGAAAAATCACATGCTCACAAAGATTCTACAAGGGCAAAGCCAAGTAATTCCAATGAGGAAGAAAAATGGAACTTGTTTTAAGAAAGAGATGAGGATACACAATGAAGTGCGCATCCAACTGAGTATGAAAAAAGAAGGGTATAATATGGGAGTTTGGACAACTAATATATGACAAATAGAAGAGTACGGTATGGTCATAAAAAAAAACAATGTCAGGAATAATTTATATCGGAAAGAAATGGATTAGGAAAACATTTATCAAGCACCAGCTATGTGAAAAGCACTGAACTAATTGTTTGGTATACAGCTTAAAAATTAAGAAAAAGTCTTCTCTCAAAGAACTCACAGTCTAATAGGGAGTGTAGAACTCTTAACTGATACTAAGCCTAAATTTGCCTCTATGTAACTTCTCAGCATTGCTCCTGATGCTTGGGGCCAGACAGGATAAATTTAATGTCTCTCCATCACTTACCTTTCAATGCTTGCAAATAACTTTCTCATTCTCCTCCCTCAGCTTTCTTCAGAATAGCAATGCTTAGTTCTTTCATAGTCACAGGAGATGAGATGAATATTTCATCACCCTGGTTGTCCACCCTGGATATTCTCAAGATTAATATGGTCCTTCGTAAATTGCATCATATAGAACTGAATGCAATAATTCAGGAGTGGTCCGGCCTAGGCAAAATAAGGCAGATTCATTTCTTTCTCATTCTTCTAAGTGATGCCTTTATTAATGCAAGTCAAGATCCTCTATTAGCTTCACATGGCTACTGCACTAACTTGTTCATTCATGTTGAGTTTTTAAAATTAAATTTATTTACTTACTTTTAGTTTTCAATACTCACTTTTATACGATTTTGAATTCTAAATTTCCCCCTCTCTCCTCTACCCCCTCCTAAATGTGGCATGCAATTTCATGTTAGTTTTCCGTTGATTAAAAACTTCAGGTCATCTTCAGACAGAGTGCTATTTTGCCAAGCTTCCATGCTTCTCTATTACGATAATTTTGAACCAAACTTTAAACAATTTATCTTTTTTTTATGTTTCATTTCATTAGACTGAGCCCTGTGCCTTCACTAGACAAGATCAATGG
>CM053769.1:113103754-113114295 GCA_028658325.1 Potorous gilbertii
GTAGTTCTCTGCTTCTAGTGAGGGTGTGGTTGTACTGTCAGTTGCTCAATTTCCCCACAATCTGTGGGCCTAGATCTACAGAAACAGTGGCTGCAGTAGACCCTGCTGCTGCTGTGGGTTCTGAGGGTTCCTCTGCCCCCTTCCCCCTCTACTGCCCTGGAGCTGGTGCTGGATCACTCCACTCTACTGCACTGGTTCCACAGCCTTTTCACACTGACCTTCCAATTTGTCCTTGGCATTTTGGGGTCCTGAAGTCTGGAAACCACCACAGTTAAGAGACATTAAGTTTCTCCAAGGTCTGTTCAGGTCCTGCCTGTGCTGGTGTGGCTCATGATAGACTGTGCTCTGCTCTATGCTTGGCAAGATGGACACTTCCTGGTGATTTTCCAGGCTGTCTTGAGCTGCAGATTTGCTTCACTCTGTCTCTGCAGCTCCAGAAATTTTTTAGAGCCATTTTTATAGGTATTTGGCTGAGCTTCAGGGCAGCACTCTAGAAGGTCTGTGCTGTTACTCCTTCATCTTGGCTCTGCCCCCCAGAATGGAGAAAATTTGTCCCCTGCATAGATTTAGGTATATACAAAAGCTTGGTTATGGGAAATGTTATGTTGAAAAGATTATTTAGAAAGAAGCATGTTGTGGAATGGGAAGGGATATGCAAGAGTAATGGAAAGGTAGACTGGAAGATTTTGAAATGTTTTAAAAGGCAAAACAATGTTTCATAGATGAACTAAGGAGTGGAATACCATATAACTTAGAGGTATGATAAGTGTTAATGGCTCCCTTGGTTCCTCTAAGTCACAGGATTGATTGAATGACAAGCTGTGGTGAAAGGCATAAGATAATTCTAGTTCAAAATCTTGTAATGAGTCAGTGGAATTTTGGAAGACATAAAGCAGGAATATGAAAATAAAGAGTGGAAGTAAATATGGGATATTGTTCCCTTTTTTCCTGGGTTAGCCCTTAGTCTCTGGGGGCCAAAATTATTTCCTGAGTAACATGATCTGGGTGAGATGATTACAAAGGCCTTATTTTAGTCAGAAAATCCTTTGGTTTTAATTCAGCCAAAATAGTTCAATCAGTTGTATCCGAGTAGACTTTTAAAAAAAAATTTGTTACCTCTATTATCTTTTCCATCTTCTCATAGAAAATGAATGCAAAGTGGCAAAAATTGAACAAAACATCCCCGTTTGTCAGCCACATTGAAATTTTCATATGTGGAGAAAAATAAAAGTTTCAGGGATGTATTAAAGGACATTATTAATGATCAGTGGGAACTTGACCCTCAATTTTAATGGAAAGTTTTAGTACCAATGTCTATCTGAGCATTGGAAAGTCAAAATTTTATACTATGTATGTTACTATAACTTAAAAAAATTAGGAAAAAAATTAAATTTACTTCTAACCTGGGCCCCAGGGCAATGATTCAGCTGAACTGTAAATTTTACAGCTAAGATATAAACCTCTTAAACTACTGGTTTTATAATATAAGCACCCGTAGAACTTTTTAACTTCACTTTTATTCATTTTCATATGCTATAACAAATTCTAGGCATAATTTGAAAGTTTAAGTACTGAGAAAGAACTTTCAATTGCTATATTGGTTACAAATGCTTAGTGAATAGAAAGGATGAATTCTGACCCTGACTGAGTTATGTGACAGAAGATAATTGTACCTGTATAAGGCAAATACAATGGCCTCCTAGCTGGTCTCTAGGTCTGCAGCTTCTTCCCTCCCCAATCTGTCTTTAGATACCTGTGAAATTTATGTAAATAAAGTACAGGTACAGTCCTCTCTCCTCTACTCAAGAGTGAGAGTGGCTCCTTAATGCCACTATGCAAAATCGAATCTCCATTAAAAATTAGAATTTTTCATAACTTGCATTTTTCCTTTGATTTCCTGGAAAGAGCTAAGTTTTAACTGAAATTGGAATAAGGGACCTAGTTTCAAATGGCATCTCTGCAACTGACTACCACTGGGACCTTGGGAAAGATTTTTCTTTAAGCTAAATTTAGGCAATAGGTCTTAACTAATACTGTTTGAACTTATTTAAAATGTATTTTAATGGACTACTGAGGATCCTTTATTGACACTGGGTGACAGACCCTGTTGAGTTGCCTATAAACCGTTTCATGGCAAAAAGATGCCTATGCTACAGGAGAGCACAGGACATGATCACAATTATAAGGGCAAGTACTTGCAATAGCACTTGCAACTGAAGGAAACTCTTACTAGATAAAAACAAGAATAAAATGCAGGTGGGTAGTGACCACACTTCTCACTGGAACATAACACCTTGGAATCACTGAAAACTTATAGATCCCCTGAACTAGCTTTGAAAACAGCAGCACAAAACAATCTGAACTTTGAGTTAATATGACCTCTACCCTGTGAGTGGAGACCAACATTAACATTAAGTAAAAAGTTGATAAATAAACTGGAAAATGAGCAAACAAGAAAAAGACCCTGATAATAAAAGTTACTATGGTGATAGGAAAGAACTACCCCCAAAGAGTGTATAAAACTGTGCATACCCTTTGATCCAGCAATACCATTATTAGGTCTATATCCCAAAGAGGTCATAAAAAAGTGAAAAGTACCTACATGTTGAAAAATGTTTGTAGCAGCACTTACTCCTCACAGTGGCAAAATAATAGAAACTGAGGGAATGCACATCAATTTGGGAATGACTGAACAACCTGGAGTATATCAATGTAATGAAATACTATGGTGATATAAGAACTGATGAACAGACAGATTTCAGAAAAACCTGGAAAGACATGTAAGAACTGATTTTAATTTTTGACCACTGCCTCCCTCAATCTTTCCTTTCTTCTTTCAGATCCCCTCACTTTTACTCCCTTTTACCCTTGCTACTTCTTCCCTCCCTTTTACCCTTCCCTTCCTTTTCCTTCCTCCTTCCTCTCTTACTGCCTATAGAACTAGTTAGAGTTCTATACTTAACTGACCCTCCTTTAACCAAATCAGATAAGAGAAAATATCAAACAGTGCTCATCTCCCTCCCATCTTTCCCTCTACTGTAGTACAATTTTTGGCCTCTTTCTCTGATGTAATTTACCATTTTCCTCCTCCTCCTTTTCACATCTCCTATTAAAATCCATTTGCACCTTTAAATCATATTTGCATCATCACACCATTTACTTTACACCCATTCCCTCTGTATATCCATTTTATATCTCATGATACTTATAAAATTCTCAAGATTAACAAGCATCATCTTCCCTTATAGGGTTGTAAACAGTTTGTCCACATTGAATAACAAGCTTTTCCCTCCTGTTTATCTTTTTATGCTTCTCTTGAGACCTGTGTGTGAAGAATGAATTTTCTATTGAACTTTGGCCTTTTCATCAAGAAGGTCTGGAAATCCCTTACTTCACTCAATGTCCAACTCCTTGCCTGAAATATCATGCTCAGCTTTGCTGGGTAATTGATCCTTGTTTTTAGTTCCAGTTCCACTGCCTTACAATTATATTCCAATTTCCTTTGATCTTTTGATATAGAAGCTGCAAGCTGTCCTGTGTGAGCCTGACTGTGTAGTTCCTTGGTATTTAAATGTTTTTTTTTCTTTTTATGGTTGCCTGTAGTATTTTCTCCTCCACTTGATAGTTCTGGAATTTGGCAATGATATTCCTTGGTGTTTTTAGTTTGGGATCCCTCTTGGGAGGTGAATGGTGGATTCTTTCAATGACTATTTCACCCTCTGGTTCTAGGACTTCTGGGCAGTCTTTCTTGATGATTTCTTGAATATTTTCCAGGTTCTTTTCATCATGGCTTTCTGGTAGACCAATAATTCTTAGATTTTTCTCTCCTGGATATATTTCCAGGTCAGTTGTTTTTCCAATTACGTATTTTACATTTTCTTCTACCTTTTCATTTTTTATATTCTGTTTGACAGATTCTTGACGTCTCAGAATCATTAGCTTCTACTTGCCCAATTCTAATTTTTGTCAAATTGTTTTCTTCAGTGAGCTTTTGCATCTCCTTTTCCATCTGTCCAATTGTTCCTTTTAAGGAGCTATTTTCTCCATTTAGTTTTTGTGCTTTATTTTCCATTTGTCCAATTTTCCCAATTAGGTTTTGTGCTTCCTTTTCCATTTGTCCAATTATCCTTTTTAAGGAGCTATTCTCTTCAGTGAATTCTTTTTTTCGTATTTTTAAAATCACTGGCCATTTTTTTCTATTTCTCTATTTTGGCTTTTAAAATTCTTCTTCAGCTCTTCCAAGAGTGCTCTTTGTGCTTGCCACCAGTTCATTTTCTCTTTGGAATTTTCAGATGGGAATACAGACTCAATGCTGACCTCTTTGGTATTTGTATTTTGGTTCTTGTCTCCACAGTAAGATTCTGAGGTCTTTTCTTTTCTGCTTTGTTTCTTATTCATGCTGATCACCCTTTTCCTGGCTTTTAAATTAGATCTCTGCTTCTAGGGCACAAGGGGCTCTATCCCACTCTTCTTGGGCTTTGAACTTGAGGTTGTGTGAGTTGTAGCCTCTGGTTCTTTCAGCTAGAAGCTAAAATGCTGCAGTATACCTGGTGCTAAGCTGACTAGTGTGAGAAATCAGAGGCCCAGGTGAAGTCTTTCTGGGTTTCCTGAGTATCTAGGACTAGCTGTGTTGTGTTGGGGAGAGGTAGTTGGGCTACAGGAAGTCTCCTCTGCTAAAAAACTAGAGCATAGGCAAGTTCAGCAGTTTTGATCCTGTCTATGTTCCTGTGTTCCCCATTCCCTTGGGCTACTGAGTCAAGCCTGGGGTCCTGGTGTTGGTGGTTGAGGGCTCCACCCCCCTGGGCTTCTGGATCTCCTCCCAATTTGCTAAGGTGGGGATGTCTTGGACAGCTCTGGTCCTGCACTGGTCCCCTTCAGTCACAGTAAGAGGGACTTTACTTAGCCATTTTCCTAGTCTTACATGCTAAGAGACTATTTGCACCTTAGGATGATCCCACTGTTCCATGATTTTTCTGCAGAAGTATTTTATGGGTCTTTCAAGGTCAACAAGGGAAGGGGGAGAGCATTTACTGATCACTCCACCATCTTGGCTCCTGAAAGTTCCAGTAGGTGACTTACAGACATTTAATCTGTAAGTTGATAGTCTCAGGAGCAGCCACTGCAGATACCTGGGGCTCCATTGCTCTCATTGGCTGGGTTCCTCTGGATTTCCCTCTTGGGCTGATATGCCAGAGATTTTGCAGTGTGGCCACTGCCTCATATCACTGGGGGCTTCCTGCTAGGACCTGCTGTGGTAGGGACACCACTGGTACAGACTGTGTGCTGTCACTTGTATGAACTGATGCAAAGTGAGATGAGCAGAACCAGGAAAACATTATACACATTATCAGCAACACAGTAATCCAAAAGAAGTATAAAGGTCTCAGGAAGGAAAATGGTATCCACATCCAAATAAAGAATTGACCGACTGTAAAGACAGATCAAAACATTTTCTCACTTGTTTCTTCTTTTTGTGTATTCTTTTTCCTTTGATCTGTTTTTTCTTTTACAATTGTGACTAATGTGGAAATATGTTTTACATGATAACATATGTATTACCTATATGAAATTGATTAGTATTTTAGGAAGAGGGGAAGAAGAGATGGAGAAAAATTTGGAACTCAAAACCCTGTAAAAATGAATGCAAAAAAACTGTGTTGACATATAATTAGGGAAAAAATATCTTTCTTCCAGATTTATTCATTTATTTGTTTTCAAACTTCCATAAGTTCCAAATTTTCTCCCCTTCCATCCTCTGCCCTCCCCAAGCAAAAAATAAAATGTTATTAAAAATAAATCATGATTGAAAATGTGCCTGATACCTAGGACTAAAAGGTATAAAAGAAAATAAACAATCCATCTATCACCTCCTATAGGAGACTCCAAAGTTGAAACTACCAGGAATATTATATCCAAAAACCAGAGCTCTCAGGTCAAAGAGAAAATGTTGCAAAAAGACAGGAGAGAATTCAAAGTATTCATATTCTCTAAGATGGTTCCTGATGTTTGGAACTGTTGCTTAGATGGCTTATTGAGAAGTTGTTTAAAGAAAAAAAATCTTAAAATTGATTACACTCTTTTCTCAAGGACATTGTATACCAGTTTACTTTTATGTTAAAATAAGTATAAAAAGATTTTCAGCCTGAATTTAGCAAATACTCAAGAAAGAGCAGAATGCTGGATGCTTCTTTTTGCATGGGAACTGGTTGTTCAGCCAGATCCTGTCTCTGATCCAGAATGCCATTGTGGAACATACTAGAGTTATTCTTAAGTGTTTTTGGTACATTTCTAAAAGACTGGAATATTTTATCACTGAAATGTTGAAATTGTAAGTCAGGTTAAATTCTTACCTTCACAGTGGGTCACCATAGCCAGATGTCATTAGTGTCCACAGCAGTAAGCAGCCCAACATACACAAGGGAGCCTACAATCACAGGTTCCTAGATCTGCATTTATAAAAATAAAGGCAACTTTCCAGGGATTAATAATCATTTTAATCAAACACATGTATCATTCACCTAGTTCAGAGGAGCCAACACCCTGAACTTCAAAGAAAATACAGAGAAATTAAAAGTCAATGGCTTCCTGTGCCTGAATTCAACAGACAGTTCCAATTGTGGGAAGCAAAGGAAAGTTTCATTTCCACAAAATCAAAACTTCAAGTGGGGAATGGTAATCTGTGACCTAGAAGAGTCAGGTGAAGAAGATCAGAATCTTGTATGCAGGTTTGACAAGCTGTTTGAGGGAAAGCTTATCAGAAAAGAGAAAATCAAACTGCATTTGTTAATGATGTACAGTGGGTGTGTCAAAAGATTGTTACCTCAAAGAGAATGGACCAATCCTTCCTCTTATGGGAGGATCTATCCTCCAAGACTTTATAAAATACCCTTACTTAGGTATCTCAATCTTTCTCTCCCTTTTTGAAGAATGGTGGAGTTCTTCTTTGTCATGGCATTCCATTCCTCTGAACTCTATTTTTAATAAATTTTCCTTGATACCTTTTTGTGTGTCAAGTGCATCTCTAACACAACTGTCTGATCATAGTCACCAGAGAGGAAAGCACCGTATCTGGGTTCTAAAAATGGGAATGAGGGGGCTCCTTTAGCTTCTTCTTTGAATCTTCATCTGACCAAACAACCACTTCCAGTCAGTAATTCCCAAAGTAAATCCTCACCCTCAGAATCTTCATACACTTTTTAGAGCCAGAGTGCATCACATTACTTGAGAACCAGTGCCTCATTGACAAAAGGCATGGACCTTCTTATGAATCTTCCCAGGCCAGACAGTGGGTGGGAAAGATCCTCCTTAATCACATTCAAATAGAGGCATTATACTTCTTGATTATATAAAAACAAAAAAAAAATTTTTTTTTGCCATTACAGTGTGGAATTGCAGATCTTGAAACTCTTCTTTGTTAGGGTATATCTTGGTAAGGTTAATTTACTTTATCATTATTTTAAATGCATTTCCATTTCAAAATGGAGAATTATATAAGTGATAAAGACTTTTTTTTTCTTTTTAAAGACACTTTTCCAAATGATTTTTTTCAGTTACTGTATGTGAACCAAGAAAGATAACTTAATTTTAGTTTTCTTTTGTGTGTGTGTATGTGTGTGTGTGAATGTGATTTTAGCTTTTCTGACTAACAACATTTGCAGTTTAATACCACAATGTACCAGGAATATTTTAACTTGTTGAACTTCAGACAACCAGGAAATGTGTGTTCATGTGTGTGTGTGTGTAATACATATGCATGCATATATATATATGCATGTGTATGTATATATGTATGCATGAATGTGTATATATAAGTGAATGTATATATATATATATATATATGCACTTGTATGTGTGTATTTTCTTTATGGTAGAATATTAATAGATAGAGTAAAAGCAATGAAACATCATGTAGGCTTTTTCTAAAAAGTTCAGATTTTTTGCACATGTGCAAATTTTAAGTTTGCAAAATAAATATCTTTAAAGATGAAAAAGAAACAATTCAAATATCAACAGTCACAAGGTCACAAAAGATTTAGTGGTTTCCAAGTTAAGGGATCAGAGGGTTTGGGATAAGATATTCTGGAAGCAAAGCAACTAGGATTACGGCCAAGAATAACCCACCCAGCAAAACTGAGTATAATTGAAGGGAAAAAATAATTGGTATTTAATGAAATAGAGAACTTTCTACCATTCCTGATGGAAAAAAAAATCTAGCCAGAATTTTAAGAAGTGAACTTGAAATGTGTTTTAAAAAGCATAACATTGTAAACATCAAAAAACAAATTGTAGGGCATTCAATTTCTGGGTGGAAAGATGATTGATGCAACTCCTAAGAACTTTATCATTATTAGGGCAAGGGTTTGAATTGATTGTGTTGGCTTGATCACCAAAAAATAAAAGGATGAGAAAGGGAGATGCATTAGGAGAAGGGGGAAGGGAGAGCTAGAATGGGGAAAATTTTCTCACATAAAAGAAGCAAACATGGATGAGCTTTTAATGTAGAGGGGAAATGGGGTGCTGGGCTAGTGCTTGAACTTTACTCTCATCAGAATTGACTGAGAGAAGAAAACACAGTTGTGTATAGAAATCTAACTTAAACAATAGAGAAATGGGGGTGGAAGTAAGAAAATGTATGGGAAAATGAATAAAAGTGAAGGAGAATTAAACGAAGCAGTTGTTAGAAGCAAAATAGACTTTTGAGAGAGGGTGAATAAAAAAGAAAGAAGAAGAAACAGAAGAAAATGGGATGGAGAGAAATGCACAGTTAGGAATCATAACTGTGACTGTGAATAGGATAAACTTAAGCATAAAATAGAAGTGTATAGCAGAATGGATTATAAACCATAGTTCAATAATATTTTGTTTCCAAAAGACACTTGAAAAAGAAATAGTAAAATTAAATGAGAAAATGTAATATGTTTCAACTGAAGTAAAAAACAAGGAGTTTTTAGACCTAATTATTATATTAGACCTAATTAAAGGAAACAAGCAGGAAAGCTACATTTTACTAAGAGGTATCATAAAAAATGAATTAATATAAAAATCACAGAAATTTCTCTAATAAATGTCTCATTTCAGATATATAAAGAATCAAATTTATAAAAAAAATGGTGGCCATTTCCCATTTGATTAATGGTCAGCTTTCTGAAGAAATTAAAGCTATATATAATCATATGAAAAATGCTCTAAATCACTAATGATGGAATTTAAAGAACTCACCTATCAGAATGACTGACATGACAGAAAAGAAAAAGACAAATATGGAAGAAATTAGAAAAGTTCAGATACTGATGCATTGTTGAGGAAGCTGTAAACTGATCCTAAAGAGAAATTAGTAAGCATTCCCAAAGGGATACAAAACTGCATACCCTTTGATCCACCAATATCACTATTAGGGTTGAGTTTCAAAGAATCAAATGAAAAATACCTATGTGTATGAAAATATTTATAGCAGCTCTTTTTGTGATAGCAAAGAGGGAAATTGATAGGATGTCTTTCAATTGGGGAATGGCTACACAAGCTGTGATATATGATAGAAATGGAATAGTATTGTGTCATACAAAATGAGGAGGAGAAGACAAAAAAAAACTTATCAAGACCTGTATGAATTGATACAAAGTGAAAGGAGAAAAACCAGGAGAATATTGTACACAGTGACATCAGCATTGTAAGATGATCAGCTGTGAATGGCATAGCTATTCTCAGAAATACAGTAATTCAAGAGAATTCCAAAAGACTGATAATGAAAAAATGCTACCCACATCCAGAGAAAGAGCTGATGGAGTCTGAATGAAGCTTGAAGTGTTTTTTTTTTGATTTGTCTTTTTTTAGTAATATGGCTAATAAGGAAATATGTTTGGTATGATTTCACATGTATAATTTGTATCATATTTTTTGCATTGGTGGGTGGGGAAAGGTGGGATTTAGAGTTCTGAACTCAATTAAAATGTTAAAAAGGAATAGATAATAAAATATATTGATAAAGGAAATATATTTTAGTAACTTTTAAATATAATTGCATCCTTTGTAAGTTTGTGTACTTTTGTGTATTTATAAATATTATTCTAAGAGGGGCTTCATAGGCTTCAGCAGCTTGCAAAAGTGTGCAATTTGATAGAATGCTTAAGAACCCTTGATCTGAGTTCTCTTCAAATTCTAGGCTTATAATCCTATGAGTCTACTTACTATCTCATGATTATGGGCAGAAATATTCAGTCCTTCAGGTCTCATTTTCCTCTTTTGTAAAATGAGAGGATTTGGCTAGATTATTTTTTAGTCATTTTATCCTCCAAGTATATGCTCCAAAATTAAATTGATGATAATTTATGGAAAGTGCTTAAGACACTACTTATAAATCAATCACAATTTATTAAGAGTTTATACTTTGATAAGCACTCTACTAAACATTGGAGAATATAAACATCCCTATGCTAAAGGAACTTACTTTCTTGTAAAGTAGAAGTGTACAACCATAGGCATGAAATATATATATATATATATATATATATATATATATATATATATATATATATATATATATA
>CM053769.1:113114395-113155738 GCA_028658325.1 Potorous gilbertii
AGATCTGACCATTTAACAACTTTTTTTTCATACTTTCAGCCAGTTATTTGAAATCATAAAGAAATATTTTTAAGAGTAGCATATGAACATTGGAGAATTTTGTTGAATATTAATGAGGGAAAAAAAGACAACTTCAGAAGGCAGCTACATTTCCGTTTTAAATTGATGCCACCTTTCTTGTACTTTAACTCCTAAATAAGTACTGTTTATTAGAGAACTGAATTCTTTTCTCTTTGGCCAGCATATACTTGCTTGTGAGTGTGGTTTGGTAACTCAAAATATCATGTTCAGATTAGATTGATGACCAGAAACTGACCAGGAAGCCAAGGAAATACATAATAATGTTATATCAATAACAGAAAAAATAGAATAGAAAGTAGGACTTTCATTTTAACACAATGTACTTTTAGAGGAAGCTATCATTTAGAATCTTAAATATTCTTGACTTTTTTTGACATGGCTTCCCTGTTGAAGATACATAAAGAAACTACTACTTGGTTATTGGAATTCTTTTTTTTTTAATTTTTGGAGGAAATCATGACTGGGGTACAGTTTATTTATTTATTTTTTTGATGGTCTATAACAAAATTTTTAGTTCTAAGTATATGCATTTGGGGAAGAAATTGATAAATTGAACAGCAAATCAAGGAGGGTGATCAGGACAGTGATTTTTACATGAAGACGTCTGCAAGATCCACTGACATTTCTCTCCTACCTAACTCCAAACCTCATAATAGGATACTTTGTCATTCATATTGCTTCTTCCTCAAACACCTTAGCTACTCAGCTACTCAACATATTTACTCCCCTATGAGCTACTTTTTAATTCCAAATTAATTTTGAAATCACCTTAACTGACCAAAATCTTATGACTTTTCACCTCTTCCTATAATTTTCTTTATATAACCCTATTCTTTATCTATACTGTAACACTGAATCTATTCAGTTCTCTCCCAGATAATCTACCCTGCCCTCACCATTGTCTCCTTCCCATCTTGAATCCCTGATAAACTAATTTAATTCCATACAAATCCTCTTTCCTTGAATTTCTAACCCTCTTATCATACCACCAATTATTCACAGTCAAGTCTCATCCCCATCATTTTTTACCTTCATTCCTACAAATATACTCCTTAGCAGAGGTGGATAAAATAATGCAATGATTCTGAATAGGCCCACTACAAACTAATGTCACATAACCTCAGCTAGGCTCACTGCCACTAGACAATCCAACTAAATTCCCCTTATTTAACTTTCCCTAGCAAATTTTCCAACCTTTCCTCTTTCCTCAAACCCTCTCTTAGTTGAGAACTTCACATTACATTTCATAGAAAAAATTAAGACCATTGACCATGAACCCTTCTTGTCTTCTGTTCCTTATTTTCTATCATTCAGATGTCTTCTGCCACTTCTCTTCCTTCACCCTTGTTATGCACAATGAAATGGGCTTACATCTTACCACATCTAACTCCTCTCCCTTCTTGAGTGATCCCATTGTCTCTTGTCTCTTCTGACATATTGCCTCCTCTATCATCCTCACTTTTTTACTTATTCACCATCTCTTTCTGGATCATTTCTACTGCCTACAAATATTCCTTTGTCTTCCTAAATCCTGGGGAAAAAAATCTTGATCTCTCCACCTCTGCTACCTATCATCTTATATCTCTTCTGAGCTGCATAGTTGAACTCTTCAAAAAGGTGGTCTACAATAAGTGGCTCAACTTTCTCTCCTCTCACTCTCTTCTCAACCCATTACAATCTGGCTTTACATCTTATCGTTCCACTAAACTTGCTCTCAAAAGTTATTCATGATCTCTCAGTTGCCAAGTCCAGTGGCCTTATCTAAATCCTCACTCTCCTTGACCTCTGAACTTTTGACACTGATGATTACTTATTCCTCTTTTCTCTATGTTTTTTAGGACACCATTCTCTCATGGTTTTCTTTCTCATGGTTTTCTTTCTAGCTATTTGACCATACCTTCTCTGTTTCCTTTGCTAGTTCTTCACTCAACTGTGGGTGTCCCTCAGTTTTCTATCTTTGGCTATCTTGTTTTCTACTTCTAACTATTTCATTTGTTTATCTCATCAACTCCAATGGATTTAGTTACCATCATTCTCCAATCTATATATCATGCTTCAATTTCTCTGCTGTCTTTCAAACTTGAATCTCCAACAGTTTTTCAGACATCTTGAATTCAATGTTTCTATAAGAGAGAAATAACTTTAATATAGAAAAATGTACTCTTAAGACAATTTAATTCAATATCTCCAAATGGAGCTCATTATTTTCCCCTAAACTATCACTTTATCATCCAATACCTATTGCTGTACATTATTCTCACCTTGTCCTGCAAGGTCCCAACCTTGAAGTCATCCTGGATTTCTCTCTCACATCTCACATATCCAATTTATTGTAAAGGATTGTCTATTTTTGTCTTGAATATGTCTCCTCTTCTCTAATATGGATATTCTTCTAGGTCATGTCTTAATCACCTCATGCCTAAATTATTTCAATAGCCTCCTGGAGGATCTGCTTGGCTCAAGTCTCTCCCCACTCTAAACCATCCTCCATTCAACCATTGAAGTTATTTTCCTATAGTGTAGATCTGATTATATCATGCCTGTACAATAAGTTCTAATGACTTTTAACTTCTTCAATGAACAAATACAACATTCTATTTTATTCAAAGTCCTTTATAACCTGTCCCCTTCCTACCTTTTCTGTCTTCTCATATCTTACAACCTGATATGTATTCTTCAATCCAGTGACACTGGCTTCCTAGCTGTTCCTCAAATAAGGTACTATATCTCAAGGTTCTGAGCATTCTTTCACTGACTCCCTCCATTTCTATGACTACTGAACTCCTTGGTTTCCTTTATGTCTCAATCAAAGTCTCACTTTCCCCAACACTTCTTAATTCTAATTCATTAATTCTCTTAATTTATTGTTTGTATTTTATTTTGTATATATTTGCTTTTATGGTTTTCTCCCTCATTATTTTGAGCTCTTTGAGGGCAGGGATTGTCTTTTGTTCCATTTTATCTCACTACCATAGAGCACAGTGTCTACCACATAGTGTGTACTTAATAAATATTGTCTTATTGATTGTCATTTATCTAATAAGAAAAATAAAATACTTGTAGCTTTAGTCTGTCAGGTGAAGAAGGGATGATAAGACTAATTTTTCTTGGCCCCAGAAGGAAGAATTAAGTGCAATAAGAGAAAGGTATGGAATCCAGATTATAGTCTGACATAAAAGTAAATAATTGAAGCTATTAAAAAATGGAATAGCCTGCCTCATGGATAGCCTGAATGATTCCTCAAGTATGGCTAAGAAATTATGGATCCTTGTTCAGGAACAGATTTTACTAGATAGATTCCAGAACCTTTCAAACTCAGATTTTATGATTTTAATGACAAATTTCAGAAATCAACTTAAGAAAAGGAAAACTATCACAGATTCCAATGAAAGAAATAAGGAAAGAGTGCATTTTCCTGTATTCAAGTTATTTCTTTCTTATAGAGAGGTGAGTATCCAGTCTAATTTGTTCTCATAACAACCACAAGTACTTGTTTTCACCACAAATCTGTGATGATGGACACTGTGGGGATATAAGTTCTGGTGCACTAATGTTCGTCTTCAACCTGGGACTGTGACCCCGGAAATCAACCCAGCTTAAAATATAGGTAATGCAATAGGATCCTGTCCCCAGTGCCAGCAAAGAGATCTTGTAATCTTTTTACTATTTGTCTGATCCTCTTTTCAGATAAGAGGTCAGGGAGCAGCTGTTGCTACTTTAATCACTGACAAATCCTGTTGCAGATTTCCTGTGTCATGGTCTATACCGGCATAGCCTGCACTAGAGTGTGTTCCACTATCACCCTGGTATTTCCTGTCAACTTTCTAAGTTGTCTTGGGCTGGAAATTGCTTCACCCCATCCTTTTGGGGATACTGTCTGTCTGAAATTTGTTTTGGGGCATTACTTAAAGTTGTTTGGAGGGGAATCTGGGAAAGTTCAGGTGAGCTCTTTGCCTTTTCTCTTCCATCTTCTGCCGTCTACAGCTGTGTTTCCTTGAAGTATATTGTCTTTTATCCAGTGTAACAACTAAAAGTTTTCCACTGAACTCTGACCTGATTTCTGTTTGTTTCAATCCAATGCAATTCATCAAACATTATTAAACACTTAGTTTTGAATGGTACTTAGCTATACATTAGGGATGGAAAGAAACAACAAAACAGTTTCATAGCAGGAAAAAATAAGATTTGAACTTTGGTCTTTTAGAGTTCAGAACCAGTGCTCCATCCAATGAAAAACCAAAAATCTCCAGATAAGTAAGTATGATCTAATTTGACCAAAGAGCCCTGACCACTGAGGAAAGGAAAGCTCCCTACAAGAGGTAACAGATAAGCCAAGCTTTAAAAGAAGAACTTTTTCCCATTATCTAGTCCTTTCTGACTAATTCTTCTGACCCTTATCTTTTGAAATCTACCAAATCTCTGACTTATCCATTTTACATAAATATACTTAACAAGTTTTTGTACCTGATATAAATGATTGTATAGGTCATGGGCTAAATGGAGTTTTAAGAAAGGTAATTAATTCATTTAGAAGTATACCCTAGGTGAAGGCTGTAGTCACTAGAGGCAATTTAGGAAAGGGAACAGTCCTTTGGTGGGTGACCAGGGTGTGGAGTATAAGCACCTTATCCTGTACATGTAGGTTTCTTGTCACAAAGACTTATTATACTTTCCCTGGTTGTGACATTTATGCCATACTTTTCTGTATCATCATGCAAGTCTCAGACATCCCATCTCCTTATGCTGCTCTTGAATCTGAGTGCAGACATTTTTTGCCAATGATATGCATATGATGATGTGAGACTAATATAGTCAAGCGCCTTCTGCTTTAATAAGGAACACTTCTGCTTACCTTTGATTCCACAGCTAGCCTCAAGCAATACAACTCACAGTCTTTAACAATATTTTTGTCATTCTAAGAAGACAAGAAGTTGTCAGCTCCAGGGATTCCTGAGCTGTGACTGCAAAAGTTCCTTGCTGATTAGTATGCCCCAGCCACTGATTCTGTACTTTGGTTTTGTGGTCAAAGGCGAAGGATTGGATTGATTTCTCTTCTCAGCGTCAGGGAAGGCTCTATCTCTGGGAGCTCAAACACATCATGATTTCCTTAAGAAAACAGAAATTCTTTGAGGGGGAAAGACCAACAAGACCTATCCTATGAAGGCAGAGATAACTGTTGGCCTAAGCAAGGAACTGATGATTAAAACATTTCATATGAGGCTATGCTGACTAATTCCATTCAGAAATGTTCTTGTGTATTACTAATTCATGGTAGCCAAGATTTGCTATAAGTTCACAGGAATCCACTGTCACATTGCTTGTCTTATCACCCATTTTGAATGTTGTTCTGAGAAACATGAATAATATCAGTCATATAGGGAGGCAGCACAGTTTAGTGAGAAGAGCCCAAGTTTTGGAATCTAAATAAAATTGTGGATCCTGGTTCTGTCTTAACTTTTTACCAGGTATTTAACCTGAGGAAATTCACTTTGTCTCTTAACATGAATTTACCCAACTATAACATGGGGATAATGATAGTTGTATTGCCTAACTCATAAGACTTTTGTGAGAACTAAATGAGATAATGTAGACAAATAATTTCTTTAATTCATTTCAGATCAATGAGCATTTCTTAAGTATCTACTCTATTGTCGGTACTGTGAAAGTTGCTGGGGAAGAAAAAAAAGAATAAAATAATTCCTTCCCTAAAAATATGTAGATTCTATAGGGGAAGCAAAATGTGTGTGTGTGTATGTATGTATGTATATATGTATGTGTGTTTAGATGTGATTGATAGATGATAGATTAAATACAGATGATAGACAGATGTGAATATTTTGCTCATTCATGCCATTTCATTCAAATGGGGAACTCCTGGTAAGGAAACTTCCTCTGCCAAATTAGTTCATAACCTGGTCTTTAAAAAAAATGTCTTAGAGGGATGCTTGGGACCTGAGAGGCTGTATCTTTCCCAGTATCAATCAATCATTCAGTTAATAAATATTCACTAGCCACCCACTATGTATCAAACACTATGCTAAATGCTAGAAATCTAAAGGAAAGTAAAATATCATCCTCTGCCTTCCAGAATTTTCCAGTCTAATGACTGAGTTAGTATATAAGTAACTATGTACAAACAAGTCATATAGAGGATAAATTAGAAATAATCTATAGAGGCACCAAAACCAAAAGAGTTTGGGAAAAACTTGTGTAGAAGGTCAAATTTTTGGATAAGACTTGAAGGAAGACAGACAATATAGGAAGCAGAGATGAAGAGGGGGAAATTTTGTGAATGGGGCTCAGTCAGTGAAAAATGCTCAGTTTTGAGATGGAGTGTCTTATTCAAGGAATATGGGACAGTGTATGAGGACTTTAAATATATTTTATAATTGATCCTGTACATAATAGGGAACTACTGAAGTTTATTGAATAATGAAGTGATATGGTCTGATGTGTGCTTCAAAAAAATCACTTTGATAGCACAGTAGAAGTTGGAGTAAAGTGAGGAGAGATTTGGGACAGTTAGACCGATCAGTAACCTATTACGATAGTCCAGGTATGAGGTACTGAATGTAAAGTCAATAAGGCAAGAAGGAGATAGATGTGAGAGGTGTTACAAAGATAAAATTGATAAGCATGGACAAGAAATTGTATATGGGAGGGTGAGAGAGAGAGTGAGGAGAGTGAGGAGGCTGATATTTAGTTTTGGGATCTACATCATTGGAAGGATGGTATTGCCCTCAAATAATAGGACAGTGTTAAAATGAGGAAACAGGAGAAAATGAGTTTGATTTCAGGCATCTTGAATTTAAGATGCCTATAGGACACTTAGTATGAGATGTTGGGGATATGATATGGGAGGTCAGCAGAGGGATTAGAGTAGGATAGGTGGATCTGAGAGTCACCAACACAGAAGTCATCATTGGATTCAAGGAAACTAATGAGACCATTGAATGAAATGGTAGAAAAGAAGGTAGTGGTACTTGAAACCAATTTTTCCTTATTCTGAGGATGGCTGCCTAGCTACAAGTCCACAAAGATCCATGACAAACACACAAAATCAATAAAAGGTAATTTCTGAAGGAATTTCTAGTGCCTTAAAACAATGCAGATTGGCACATGGAAGAATCAAGAAATATCTTGCTTGGAAAACTAGTGTGGCGCTGAGTTCTGAAGGAGATAGAAGTCTGATAAATTCCCATTTGTGTTATTTATATAAAACAATATGCTAATTGTAATGGATGCAAAGTTTAAATAATATGCAACTGCTAGTCTTATAGAATTTGATGTCACATAGAATGGGAAAGTAATATTCACAGAAAGCTAAAATATATTAGATCTAATAAACTATCATTATAATTAGCTTTCATTTCAAAGGGGACCACTTACCACCATGAGGTGATGGCTTGAATCATACATGAATTAGTAAGGCACAGTTGCACAAAGTTGTAAGCCTCCTTCTTTCTTTCAGAGTCCTCAAAGTCCAGTGCCAAGATGAAAATCAAGATAACTGGCAATGGTCTAGAATGTAATAGATGACCATGCCATCTTTGAAATCTGATCAAGTTCATGGTTCTTCTTTCAGCTGCCTCCAAAGCTGGTGGAGCAAATTGTTCTCATCCATCCAGTCTGTTCGGGGAAGTATTTATGTGCTTAGAGTAGACAAGCTTTACCTCATTGACAGGTTTGTGGTCTGTCAGTTATGCTTAACCTGATTTAGCCCATCTGCTTGGATGGTTTTCTGGAGTAAAAATCTCTTGGGGTCACAGGAGAGTGTTGGTTGAAAGGTAGATGCCAAAGGTGAATGAGAAGCCTTGAAAAGGATTTCACAAGTCTTCACTCAGAGATGCTCATCCTCTCTAAACATCGCATACACCCCATAAAAAATACTAGAGATCAAAGCAAAGAAGGGATCTAGAAACAGCATAGGTGAAAGCTGTTTAAAGAGAGACTACTTCCACATGACAGCTGAGAAAGCAAAGGAAATGAAGACAGTTATAATAGGGGAAATGGCATCTGAATTAAGCCATGGATACAGAGGTGGGGGAAAATTATCTGAATCTTAACTCTAAGAATTTTCCAGAACAGATATTTTATTACAATGGAAATGGTTTCTTTATCATTCCTCAAATAACTCTTAATTTACCCTGCTTAGCATTTATATTCGTAGTACTATCATAGCTTTTAGTTCTTTTCCAATGCCAGTATAGAACAAGCATTTCTTTATTTCAGTTGGTCTCCTAACTGTTCCCTGTCTATAACATCACATATTCCAGCTCCATGTTTCTGTGCAGGAACAAATTTATAAATCATTTGCATTGATACAGCTATTTACCTTTATGTCCTATATTCATCAAAGTAGGATGTAAACTCTTTGTGTTCAGGAGTGGTTTATAGCATGTGTGTATGTGTACATGTATGAATGTTTGAGCATATGTATATAGATGCATTTTTGTGTGCATGAACCCTAGGTCTAGATCCTGTGCATAAAATATCATCAGTGGATGAGAGAAGGATGAGCACTTGGTATTTTGCATATCAGAGCATGGAGGGAGGGAGGGAGTGGAAGAAAGGAGAGAAAAGAGAGTGAGAGAGGAACAGAGACAGAGAGAGGACAGAAAATACTCATAGAATATATACTCTGGGTATTATCTGATTTATATAACTTCTCTGATTTCTGTTTGCTTGAATAAGTGATTGCCTACACTATTTATGACTATCTTTTGTCTTATTAGCATTTGGTGGAAAAGAACCAAGCTCCTGTAACCAAGCTGTGCTGTTTCCTTTTTTTAGGGAAGGCAGCTTGAACCTAAGAATGAAATAAATTCTTATGAATTAGCAATATTCAGGAGAGGAGTAGATAGATATAATTCAAGCTCAACACCTTTATTCTGAGAAAAGAGGAATATCAAACCTTACGGTCCCTTTCCTAATTTCCCCCAGGGAGTTATCAAAGTCTTCCTGAGAGAAGGATGGTTGAGATTCTAGAGCTGTCTATGCCTTCCCATGAGTGCATTTAGACAAATCTACATGAATCTACATATAAGCAACAGGGGCAATTTTTTGCCCATTTTATATTTGTGTCTGCAGTGCCTTAACAGAATTGTGTTTGAAGTGGAGGTAAGTGGATTCGGATTCAGATTAACATAATTTTAGAACTAGAAGGAACTTGACTATTGTCAAGTCAAGACTTGACCATTGATCATGCATTCATCCTATACCCTAAAAGGAAATCCAGAATAAATCATTCAATAAAGACATTGCTAAATGAATTATCACAGCCTCCACTTGAAGAGGTAGAAGAATGGTGAAATGATCACTTCTTTAGACAGGCCATTCTGCCTTTGGGCAGCATTAATGATCAAAATTATTTTCCCCTTATTTTATCACAATTTGTTATTTTACAAGTTCTAATTATTGCTCATAAATGCTTTTCAGGGTCAAGAAGAACAAGTCTCAACCATATTTTAAGAGACAACCCTGTCCTTGAAGCTCTAACTATATGATCCTTTGATTCATTGCAATTCCATAAACAAATATTTGAACACAGTAATCACCCTGCCTATCCAAATGTTTACTTCTTTAGGATAAAATTCCATAGAATTTTTATGACCCACAAAAGTCATACTTTAAGATCTTTCACTTTTCAAATTATCTCCAACAGGTTTTTTTGTCATTTATCATTGTCCTTTATAATGAGAGAGTTAAGGGAGAATTGATCAGAGAAGGCCTTGATGATCAATGTTGCTCTCCATCACTTGATGAGATTAAAGACCTTATAAATAACTATATAGTATATATATATATATATATATATATATATATATATATTCATAACATAATTATAGTAAATATAATCATAACATTATATATATATAATTTTAGATTATATGAAGTTTAAGACCTTCAGCTGATGAGCACATCTTATGCAGATAGACATGCATGCTCTTGCACCTTGTTGAGAGAGCACAAGGAAATCCTGTGATTGATATCCAGGAACTGTGTCTGCGTCCAAATGTTTGAAAGTTAAGCACTAACTCATTTCATGAAAGAGGAATATTTCTGTTGTGCATAAAAGTGAGCTGTGAAAGGTTCATTTTTCATAGATGTTTATCCCTTTCCCCATGAAAAGCTGTGCTAATTTATTGACAAGATCACACACACAATAAGCCTGACATTTGAGTTTGACCACAATTCCTTTTAGTTTTTCTGTTTCCTTTTGTGAGAACATGTCTAGAATACTTTCTGAGAATATACTTTTCATGTCTAAGTTATGACAAACATTGGTGGATTTCTTACAGAAGCACATAAGGCAGACATATGTTCATATGCAAACCTAGAGAAGAAATCCTGATAGGGGAATTTCCCATATGTTTATTATCTCAGAGGTAATCCAGATTTCATGAATTCCAAGAGAGAGGAAAAGTTTCTTATTCATAAGCAATGGTTTCTTTGATGAAGCTTTTCTCAATAATTAATTTTCCTCCTTGAGAATGAAGGGCCTTCTAACATGGTTTCTGAGATTAGATGACTACAGCCATAGTAGATCGAGACCTTGCCAAATCTTTCCCTGATAAAGTCATGACTGAGTTGGACTGTGATGATCCAAGATGAATGGGAAATTTTTGAGAAACATTACACAGATAATTTATTTTCTAATAAAAGTATAATGGACTATTTAGTTAATAGAATCACGGATTTATAGTAGGAAGGGAACTTAAAGGTCATTGAATTCAACTCTGTCACTTGACAGAGGAAGAAATTGAGAATCATGGAGGTTATTTGGTTTTTCCAAGGTCACACACCAAGTAATAGAACTAGAATTTAAAACTATACCCTCTTCTTACAAAACTAGCAAACATTCTACTCTATCTTGGTTCTTGTCATCATATGGATTTTCTTGAATACACACACATAACACACACACACACACACACACACACACACACACTTCTTTTGTGATGACATGTCAAGATTATCTAGACCACTTATGGATGAAAAAACTGAACACACCCTAAAGAGGTAACATCCTCACCCCCCCTCAATCTGATTAACGTAACCAGTGACTGAACTAAGATGTGAATCCTGATCATCTGAACTGGAATGACAGAGTGACAATGTGTACAGAACACTAGAAAGCACTAGATATCAGTTAAAATCTTACTCAGACATTAGTAGCTGAAGATTGCTGGACAAATCTCAGGTTCTATAAAATTAGAGGTTAGACCTAGAAGAATTCTAAGGTTCTTTTCTTCTTTACTTTAAGATCCAGTGGTACTGTGACTCAGATTCTGAACTCTTTTAAATAAATTACAGATCCCTATGAGTCTCCCTTCACCCCAACCATAAAGGGAAAAGATCACAGACTATATATAATGAAAATAAAAAGCCATTGTATTAGAAAGGGGAAATTTAACTGGAGAGGTTCATCCCATAATACATTTGAGCAGAATTTACAATTTGATGATCTCATCATATCTGAGACAACATAATACGTTGGCTAGTCACTAACTATCCATTGGAAAAGCTATTTCCTTGGTAGGTTTCTATATAAGTTTCTTCATTGGTAAAAAGTAGGGGGTGATTAATAATGTGGCTTTAAAATAGCCCTCCAACCTTGGAAGTCTATGGTTCCATTTATCTCTCAGAATTAATGTTTCAAATGATGTGTTCATAGTGAAGAAAGGATATGCTTTCTCATCTACCTTGTACCGTTAGAGATCATACATGTATTGTGGGAAGGTACTATTGAGACCATCAAGCCCAGCTCCCTCATTTCATAGATGAACAAAAAGAGACACAGAGAGGTGAATTGACTTGCACTGGATACTTAAATAAGTGGGGTTTAAGCTCCCAAATTTTCCTTGTTCCAAGTCAAATGCCCTATTCAATATTGAAGCCCATGTTTGTAATGACATCATCTCTGAATACTGAGGACTACAGCTACCAGAAAGAGTGTGACCACATTGATCCCACAATTTATCCCTCTTCATTTTTTCCTTCCCAAACTGTACCTCCTTTACTTTTTCAGAAACAATTTTCATTCCTCACGATCATAGATCACAGTCCTTTTCACCATTTTCCTCCTGCAGTGGCCTTGCTTATCAAGCACTCCAGCAGCCCATGTGATATGTAGAGGGCTTGTAAGCAAAATGTGTTTATGTTGGGAGCCATAGCTTTTAAATATCAGCTCATAAATAATCTGTAATTTCACAAAGAGTGTTGCGTTGGCTGTTTTGATGTTCTTGTTAAATAAACATTCCAAACATCAGTGACTTGGCTGTCACTACTGGGTAAGTAAGGCTTAACCTCTGTAAAATTGTGAAGTCAGTTAAACTTTTTCTTTAATTCCCCTGCCACCTCTGTGTTTGCTACTTCTACTTCTTTCACGATTTTCCTTTTCCATAGCAGGTTCCTAGTATGCTCACAAATATCTAATTCTCATTGACTACAGTGTTAAAACTAGTAATATGGACAAACGTGGATATCAAGGGGTATAGAATATCAATTAACACAAGCTACATACTACAATGAACTTTGGAGACATTTAGATTGAGCAGGATAGTACATCAAGGCTCAGCGGAAAAGTGGAAACTAGAAGCCTTCAGGACACTGGTAGAAATGTCATTGTAAAGGTGATAAAGGAGATCCAAGAGTATGCCAAACTTTTCATAGGATAGCCAAAAAGATAAGGAACAAGATTTTTTGGTCCCTAACTAACTCTAATCATCATCCACAGCAGCAGCAACAGAAACAATAGTAACAACAAAGAATTATGCATCAAGAGTAGCACAACTACAGCTCAATCCACAGAACAAGAAAATAAGAAGGCCAGCAAAGTAACACCTGTATAAATAAAGAGGGGAGAAAATGAATCCTTAGGGAACACTCTCAGTAGTCTTCCCCATGAGTCACTATGCCCTAATAGGTCAATGGCTCACACAAACTGGCCTGGTACCTTATGATCTAGGCACCCAAAGAGATGTCCCTCCTCCAGAAACCCTTCTAGTGCCACATCACGTTGTAACATACAACAGATATTGCTCATGCCCACTCACAAGTGGAAGGGGAAAAAGAAGGGAAGGAGACTTCCTACTGCCTAAATAGTTCTTAGAATCAAGGATGCTGAAATTCTGTCCAAAAATGTCACTTTCATGCTACCTCACCACTACAAAATATGGTAGAAGTCAACTTAATACAGACAAGGAATTAAAGAGTAGATGAAACACAAGGAGATGAGAAATAAGGATTTAAGTGCAAAGTATGTGCTAGGCACTGGGCTAAACATGTAATAAATATCATCTCATTTGGTCTTCACAAATACAGTGGAGGAAACTGAGACAGATATAATTTAAATGATTTGCATGACATGATCCTAAATTTGAACACAAATCTTCATGAGTACAGTCCCCCTTCAGCACACAGTTTACTCTAGGGATACTGCATAATTGAACCAAAGCTGAGGAAAAGAGGATTGAAATCAGATTGTTAACCATTCTTGCCCTCTTTGAAGCTACATAGGGCAAGGACCAAATTCCCCAATATAAGAAGTAGCTAAAATAACTTTCAGTTCCAGCTGTGGAACTATGCTGACCATCAATTGAGGGAGTGGCAGAGGGTAAGTGACAAAGGAAAATATGGAACAAAAAGGCTGAAAGCACCAAATATTTGAAGAGAATGAATATTCAGTTAAATACTGGAAGACCAAACAAATCACCAGAGAGAAGAAAAAAATCTATTTCTGTCTATCTATCTATGAAGGGTGAAAGCTGAAAGCTTTAATACATTAGAAACTTCCCCAAATAAGTATTATTAAGCAAAAAGATTCAAAGTAGTTCTTGATAATACTGATAGCTAGCATTGATGTAATGAAACATAGAACATTGTAGAATATGAAGAGAACACAGAACAGCAAAGGACCTTTCAAAAATGGTACCAAAGTCAAATGGGAATTGTAATAAATTTTAGAATAGAACATAGGAAGTAATATATGGCCTGATCAATACACATCATTAGAAGGAGATTGAAAGAATAATAATAAGTTTCTTGAAAGAAGTAAAAAGAGAAAAAAAAAGAATATAAATAGTCTGAAGTCAAGGACAAGTTGGAAGAAGCGACACAAAAGCCAATATTGCTAAAAAGAAAACATGATTTTTTAAAAGTCAAAGACAGTTCTGTAAGACAGGATGCATAGAAGAAATTTTAAGATGATTCATCTCCCAGAAAATGAAAGATAAAAAAAATTATTTTAAAAAACTGTTCAGAATTACTGTATACACCAAATTAAGTGCAAATTGAAAAGAAAATTCAGATTGCTTCCAGGAAAAAAGAAATTCCTACACTTTACACATCAAATGACAAACTATGTAGCTAGTAATTTAAAAAAAATTCAAGGACAAATGAGTTTTGCAAGAGAACAGGAAACAAATCTGCAGATATAGAGGAAAGGAAGTTCAAACACAAGATCTTCTTCACTTAATAGAAACTGCAGAAGGGAATATAATAAGATTTTGAAAAGTAAAGAAGCTCAAGATACAGTCCATAATGATGTCACCTGGAAATGTGAGCCTAATCATCAATGAAGAAATTTGGATTTTCAATCAAAGTGGCATTGCAGACATTCTGGAATGGGAGAAGGAATTGTGAGCAGAAAACTAAATTTGCAAACACTTCAGAAAACGGACACAGGAAACTGAAATAAATATCTCCACCAACTTAAGGATAATAAAGGAATAAATTATCCTAATCATGATATCTATAAAAACAAATAAAGGGACAGTTAAGTGATATCTTTTAATTATATAAGGATACAAAAATAAAGAGGCAACTCGGTGGCCCAGTGGACAGAATGCTGGGCTTGGAGTCAGGAAGAACTGAATTTAGGGCTTGTCTCAGACTGTTATTAGCTGTGTGATCCTAGGCAAGTCTTTAAACCCCTCAAGTCACTTAACCCCTGCTTTGATCCCCTGAAAAAAATGGCTAGTCACTTCAATATATTTGCCAAGAAAAGACCATGGAAAATATGTCCCACAGCATCATGAAGTGTGGGATGCACCTCAGCCACACCAGGAATAAGAATAACAACACAGTGAATTGGTGCATAAGGAAATCACTTTTTCTGATAATGTACTGTGTGTGTGTGTGAGTGTATGTTTTCATCCTTTGTTGACGAAGAAGACCCTGCCATCAGAGAAATGATGACATGACTTACACTTGACTTTGTTTTGAGAGAGGAAGGGCTGTGCAGGTCACCAGCCTCCCTTCTCCAGAGCCATGTGAATCCAGGGACCAGATATTCATCAGGATTACTGGAGATGACCAAGGATGAGGCAACTGGGGTTAAGTGACTTGCCCAAGGTCACCCAGCTAGTGAGTGTTAAGTGTCTGAGGTGACATTTGAACTCAGGTCCTCCTGACTCATGCACTGATGCTCTATCCACTTCACCACCTAGCTGCCCTAAGGTGCTATACGTCTATTAACAACATTATACTTCAAAAGAAAGGAAATTAGAGAGCCTGAGGGGGACTGGAATTCAGAAGAATAAGGGAAGAGATTAGAAAAAGAATGATCATGAAGAAGGCAATATGAAGAACTAGAACATGAAATTGAGAACACAGGAATATATTTCTATCATGGGGAAATGTTTACATCCTCTTTATTCCCTTCAAAAATGTTTATTTCTAAGACTAAGGCACAATAAACGAAGAAATGAAGGTACAATATTAAGAAAGGCAACTACAAAGAAATCAGTTAAAAAAGGGAAATCAAACAGTATTATAGAAGCTTTCATTTTATTCAGAAATAAAGAAATTCAAGAAAGAACAAATAAAGAGACCATAAACTGAATAATGAGAGCACTAAGTAAACAGAAAGGAAAGAAACTGTGAAGAAAATTGTGAAAGATAGTTTTAGGAGAAAAAAAAACAAAATAAAATTTAAAAAACCAACCAAAAGTAACTGCATAAAAGAGAGGTAAAAATGAATTTAAAACTTAGACAATATGAAAAACATGTTCACTATAAAAAAAGAACAATACTCACTGTGAAGCCAGGAAAGTTCTCATTTTATTTTAGCCAATTCTTCTCCTTTTGTAGTGAATGCATCTCTCTGTAATGGAGAGTAAGCTTGCTCAGACAAAGGGAATACTTTTTATGTTGTTCTCAATTTGAATTTCTCACCTTGTTCTCAGTTGTGTAAATGTAGCCTCATGAACCTCATGCTTCATGTTGTGTTCCCTGGTAGGTTCCCTTCAAACAGCTCATTAAGCATGTATACAAGCTTCTGACCTTTTACTTGATCAGAAACCTGGTTCTACTAGGTCTTAATTCTGATTACATTCTGTTATCACTCAAAGCTGGAGGGAGTTTTAATCCTGTGGAAACGTAATTTTTCCTTTTGTTTCTCACACTCAGAAAAGGGGAGGAGGAGATAAAAGTTCAATTAGTCACTTGACTAAAAAGGGGAAAGGAGAATAATTAAATAATTAAATAAAAAGTAAAATCCCAAAATGAGGAAAGGATTTATTTTAATGAGACAGTTTTGTATTGGGATTGTGAAAGTGAAGAGAGATTCTGTGTTATCACTGCATTAGATATAAAGGAACTCGATAATTCAATATTTGATAAATTCTAAAACATGTTACAGAGTGTCAGGTATTTGTGTATGTATGTGCACATGTGTATACTGCTTTTCCAATGTAAGTGATATATCTTCACATGGGTAGGTCTTTCTAGATGTAGCTCAAAGATTGGCAAGAATATATCACTCTTAAAATCTCCTCCCATTCAACATTCCCCCAAAAGAAAGTAATATGGAATGTGGGGCCAGAGGCTGGATACCATACTCTTCTCAGAGAAAGACAGAATTTGGTCTAGAATTATCTATCTACTATTTTTAATACTTTTTGTCTAAGAGATATATTTAGTTTTTGGTTGAAGTCGTGGTCTTGATTATCTGAATTTCGACTCCCTTCCCCTCAACTACCATTTCCAGAAAGAACACAGATAGCAAATAAAGAATAAATCTATTTATTTAAGTCAATGTCAAAACAAATATCATATGAATGTATAGCAGAAAATATAGAATGAACTAATGCTCTCATCACGAGTGAAATAATTAAGCTCCACCAATGAAAGGATTCAGATTGTACTCAAAGGGAAATTTGACAACATGTAGAATTCATTTAGGGTCTTTCTTTCCCTACAGGGTCTGGAAACAAAACTGGGACAGTATGTCTTCTCTTTTGAAGATGGAAATTTCTTCTCAAAATTTCACTAGCACTGCCTCTCACTACATTTCAACCAATGAGGATAGTTCCATATAAATGGTCTCTGAAGCAAGGGTTAAATGAGGAGAGAATTTCCTATGTAATAAGAACTGCTGGGAACAACAACCACAAAAAACTTTAAAGCAGTCTGTCACAACTTAGGACCACACCAATAACTTGCATCATATTCTACAATAGATTAAAATAGTTATAAGAATAGAATATTAAAAATTGCACCAAAAATTAGAAGAGAACATAATATTCATTCCCCATGGATACAATTATAAGATCTATTCTTAACCAAAGAAGAGATAGAGTCAATTCAAAAGATAAAATAGATAATTTTGATTTTATTAAATTGAAAAATTTTTGCATAAATATAAATTATTTCATCTAGGAAAAGAAAAGTGGTTGAATGGGAAAAATGACATTTGTTTCACCTTTCTCAAATAAGAGTCTTGTATTTAAGACATAAAAATAACTAATAGAAATCTATTAGACTAAAGGCTAGGAAGTAATTGTTCTCTAAAGAACTGCAAATTGTTAACTATATGAGTGAATATAATATCACTAGTAATAGGAGAAATGCAGACCAAAATGACTGAGATTTGAACTCATACTGAGGAATTAGGCAGAGGAAAAACATGCGGAGATTATTTAGTATAGGAAGGGTTGTGGAAAGGTTATCATGGTTGTTAGTTGATCTAGGAGTTGGTTTAAAATGGAAAGCAATATACAGTTGTGTAAATAAAATGGCTGAAGTGTCTATGTAGTGTCTATGTCTATGTATCCACAAACTGTTCTGCTTTGCATATTATTGGCAAAAAGACAAGTGTTATTGAAAAAAAAAATTGTGCACAGACCAACATAAAGTAGACCTTTTTTTTTTTCTAGTGAAATAGAAACACAGTAGATCCTTTTCCATTTGGGAGTAGCTAAAGAAATTGTGTTATATGAATATGTTAGAATATGTTCGTGCTAGAAAAAAACGTTGAATATGATGAATACACAGAATAATAAAACGCACGAACTGATACAATTAATGAAGTAGTCAAGAAACTGGCACAATAATCACAACAATGAAAAAAGAAAAGATAAATCACAGAATAACTGAAAATCAATATTGCAAAATTACCAAGAACAAGCTTTATACAGAAGGAGAGATATGGGGATAACACATAAGGAACATTTCAAATATTGATACTTTTTCTCATGTATCAGTTTATTTTAATCTTTGTAAATGTTTTCATCTTTTACTATTACTTCATTTAATTTTGGTAGTATTGTTACAGAGGATGTCTCTCTAAGGCAAATAAAGGGGAAGAAAATGTGGAAATTTTGATGATATTAGAAACAAAACATTCCAATAAAATTTATTAAAAAAAACAAAATGTAAATATCCACAACTCACATGAAATACATCTAAAAAGCAAAGACACATAGAATGAGAGGTAGCAAAAAAATATCTAAGCATTAAATGAATCAAAAAGCAGAAGTGATAGTCAGAAAAAATAGCAATAAAAATGCATACCAAATAAGCATGTCTTTACTAGGAGTTTATGAGAACATGATGAGTTAAACACCACTGAATGACTGAAAAACAAGAAAACTAGGAGACAGAACAATTCAAGTAGGTTGCCGCTTCTGTTGGGAGGAAGCACATGATTAGATAGTTTCCTATTTTAACTAATAATTCTTGCTGCTCAATCACCATGATGGAGAAATTGTAGGCAGTTTGTGACAGATGAAAAACACCTATTGCCACCACCTTTGACGTAATCTACCATTAGAATCTAATTAAGATAGCCCAGAACCCTGATTCAAAGAGGTTTAAGAGTAGCAATGCCCCGCTCCAAATAACCAGATCAGCTTTCTACTTTTACCCAGTAGTCATTTGCTGAAGGGAGAAATCATTGTGGCAAAATGGGCTCATCTTCCTCATTATGACCAGGTAGAACTTCTGGCCAACTCCCATAATTAGGCAGTTGTCCAAAGTTCTGGGAATGGCTTCATTCCACCCCAGGCCACCATTCCTACTTCTCTGGAAACATTTCCTGAGCAGACTAGACCCCACAATTTCCACTCTCAGGGCAGGTGATTAGTCCCTTCAAATCTTTATGTTTCATATTATTCTGCTATGAAATATGGGGTTGGGATGAGATATTCTCTAGAATTCCTTCCTGGTTCAGATTGTTCTATTTCATATCTTAAGGAAATTAGCATCGCAAAAAAGACAGTAGTGCTTAAAAGGGCAGATATCCGAATTGTAGGATAAGGAAGTAAGGAGAGATTTCTGGGAAGTATTTGATCATTCTCAATTTACACCAGAGAGGTAACAAGTTTACTTTTGCATATAATTAGTGTAGTTGGAAAGCAACTCTTTCTGTTGAAAAATCTAACTCATCCTTAAAAACTAGATTCCATGATATTTCTATTGAAGAACCTTTCCTTATCATCACAATCAAAAATGCTATTTATTTTTTCCATAATTCTCATCAGATATCACTCTGTGGCCATGACAATTCATTTAAATTTCTGTGATTCCAGGGTTTTGTTCCCTCAAAAGCAGCAGATTTTAAATTGCAGATCCTCTTCTGATCCTATCTACCAATTAATCTTGTCACTGTTAAGAGTCTATATACTGGATCATAGCTCTGCTGTATGTCAGTTCAGGCCTCTACTGCGTTTCTCTTAGTAGGGGAAGATTTGGTTCCTAAGATTCCTGTCTTGTGCCTATTATATATGTGTGTCATGGAAAAATGTTGCTTGGGTCCTACACACAAGGGATCCTTAAATGAGGGCACACAAAACTTGAATACTCATCATTAGGGTTTTTTGACACATGGAATATGGATTCTAATTCACCCACAGATTAGGTATCAGTGTCTGGCAGAAAAAACTCATCTCAGTTTTCTTTATACATGCTGCTTATAATTCTAATGGGTATGTCCCTAGACCATTTTGAGAAGCATCCCTTTTGGTGTTGGGCTTTAAAGTTCTTGAAGAATATCTTCTCTCCAGACAGAATTTTATAAATAAGTTTTCATGCACTTTTTCCTTGGTGGAGTTTATACGGAATTTTTGCTTGATTAAATAGGTCTGGAATTCTCAGAAAACACTCTTCCTGAGATTTTCAGGCCTAATTCTATCATAAACTTTTCTATACCCTCATTTCTTTCATGCTTTCCTTTTAAACCTTTGTAATACCCTCAGACTATTACTCAGGGAACAGGAAATACTAGTATTACCCTACAGACTTTAATACACAGGATATAGCCACACATTTCAAATGCAGCTTCCCCAGTTCAAAAGAACTTGATCCCTAATGATCCATAAAAGTATTTAAGTCACCAATATATGAGAGTTAAATATTAAACACGAATAAATATTTAAGCATTAATGATATACATTCACAGTGAAGCAATGTATTATGCAATGTACCCTTAGGATGTAATGAATAAAGCGGTTACACAATGAATAGTGATAGAAGACCAGAGTCTACAGAAAAAGAAAAGAAGGAACTCTAACATTAAAACAAGAATTCTTGGCACAGACATAGAGTTTCAGCAAACACATATGAAGCACATTATTAGAAGTATCAAATAGACTATACCCATCAAATGAATGCAACAGATTGATTGTTACAGAGATAAATAAAACTGTGAGACTAGAAAACAAACACAAAATAAAAAACAACTAAAATCAAAGATAATTAAAAGTAGAAACAGGATTAGTTTCTAAAATTGAGCTTAAAAACTTCTGGGATAAAAATGTTTTTAAAATCATATATAACAATTATAAAAATTATAAAAAAACTTTTTTCTTCCATCTCTGTCCCCCTGGCAAAAAAGAGAAAACAGTGAGCTACCTTCAACTCATACTTAAAAGCATCCAAGAAAAATGAAGTAAATGAAATCTTTTTTCTTCAGAAGCAGATCACTGAATCCACACTATGTTGTGGGGGGTTGGGGGTGGAGGTGGGTGAAATCTTCCTTACCATAAATAAAAAAAGACAAAAAAGCTGATCAGAATCCTCACGAATAATCAATTTTTTATTCTACGCCATTTGGTCTTCTACAGCAACAGAGATAGACCCCACATACAAGTTCCAAAGAATATTCTCTTGCTTTACAGTATAATGGTATCCTTTGTGACTTCTCAATTTCAAAGGCATAAACCTTTCTTTCATACTCAGCATAAGCTTTCAGAAGAAGGGAAGAAATGTTTTTTCTGCACTATTTATTCTCCATGAGGAACAGGCTCACATGGACAAAGAAAACTTCTCTCTCTCTCTGTCTCTCTCTCTCTCTCTGTCTCTGTCTGTCTCTGTCTCTGTCTGTCTGTCTCTCTCTCCCTCCCTCTTCCTCTCTCTCTGTCTCTATGTATATATGTATGTATAATGTATATATAAACATATATGTATCTAGACATACTTTGTACCTATTTCTCTCTACCATTCAAATAAAGTGGGCACAAATTCAAAGTATAATGCAGATTTTCATATATAATTGTCACATACTGACTACATAGTAATAAAATACAGACCAATACATACATAATAAATACAATAATAAATAAATAAAATAAAATGCAAACTAATAAAATAAATAAGAGATTATAGCAAATGGATTTTTTAAGCCACCATAGTCACTTATATAATTGAATTTTAATAATCCAGTTGTTCATTCAGAAATGAACAAAGAAAGGGAGTCCAGTGTATATTCATCAAGTGGTTCTCTGCTCCCCATCAAAGCAATTTGGGGAAATTGAAATATGGGAAAAGATGATCATTCAAGACATTCTGAGCAGAGCCCAATTCCTACATGGCCATTGGTTAAATCTGAAATTTTGTCCTAAGTTCTTCTGTGATTTTCTCATCAGTGTGTTGATGGTGTGTTTGTCCTTCGTTGCCAAAGAAGACCATGGCATCAGAGAAATAAATGATGATGTGACTTGCACTTGACTTTGTTTAGAGTGAGGGAGGACTGTGCAGGTCACCAGCCTCACTTCTCCTCCAGAGCCATCTGAATCCAGTGGCTAGATATTCATCAGGATGACTAGAGATGACCCAGGATGAGACAATTGGGGTTAAGTGACTTGCCCAAGGTCACACAGCTAGTGAGTGTCAAGTGTCTGAGGTGAGATTTGAACTCAGGTCCTCCTGACTCCTGCACTGGTGCTTTTTTGACTGCACCACCTCCATCACTTACAGTAGCAATACTTGATGTCACTCAGCTCTCTGGTCTATGTTTTTTCTCTATTCAGAAGTCTCCTTCAGTATTATTGTACCTTCCTACCACTCCATATATATTCTTTCTCAGGCAAAGTCTGAAGCCACTGAAGACACAAGAGGGCAGATAGAAAGGGAATAAGCATTTGCTAAGCACCTACTATGTGACAGGTACTGTGCCAAGCATTATCTCTCTCTCTCTCTCTCTCTCTCTCTCTCTCTGTATCTATCTGTCTATCATCTCTACCGAGACAATATAGAGAACTTTGAAATCAGTCATCTGCTCACAAGCAGCTCTGCCTATATCTCTCTTTGTTTGACATTCCTACTTGTTGGTGAATTTCCAAAGGGTAGGCTACCTACTTCCCTAGGATGGGAAGATTTTGCAGTTCCTTAATCAGTCATAATAGACTTGACATGTGCTACCACACAGTAAAAAAATATAACTCTCAATATTTAAAAGAACAATCTGTTTTTCCTAGTACTCTAGGTTAATAACTCCAGGATATCTACATTCACAATATACCTACAATAGAATAAGTTCAATAGCAAAACAATGTAAACTAGCAATATAATATCAATGGGACTAAGGAACCACGGAGCATGTTTAAATAGTGATGTATGCTCAAATAAAGATAGAGCAATTCAATGCATATCAAACAGATAAATTGGCGTATAGCACTTATATGACACTGATACCTGTTCAAATGCATGTAAGGGAAAAAATCATAAGACAACCACATAGGGAAAGATGGCAGCAATTTTAACAATACACTTATATGGTTATTGTGGGTGTTAAATGAGTAAACATTGTATTATCATCTCGCCACATTTGTAATCCAACAAATCCATCCAACAAATTTCTTAGCAACTACTAAGTGCCAGGAATTGTGCTGAGCAATAGAACAGAAAATTCATGGGTGTGAAAAGTGTTGTTTTTAGATTCATTCATTCTGTCAGAACCTGGCCTCAGCAAGACTTGTTGGGTTATAGAATATATTTTTTCCTTCAATAACTGAGGTCACTTTCTGAGTCTGTCTGTTTCAGACAATCCTTCTGAGTGAGAGTCTGATTTAGACAATCTTAGTATAATATTTGGACATTTACTTTTTCTAGTCCTGCCATAACATTATCTATTTCTATCAGGCCTCCTCAGCATGGGTAGATGGTAAGTAGCTTTCAGGCTCTCTTGCAGGAGATATTTACTGATTACAAACACTTTCCTTCAATCCAACCGCAGAGAATCAAAATTACATATTAATAAGTACCTATGCCCAAATCCCAAACATCATCAATATGTTGTAAAGCCTATGATTTGTTGGTTGAATTGTTCTTGTGCACTACAAATGCCACTAATTGAACCTATGAAAATATGCATTCAGGTCTCAGTTTTCCAAAATATGAAACTGTGGCAGTCAAAATGGTCATTTTGCCGGTCTCCATGAGGATATAAAGTTTTGGTTCTAGAATTACTGGTACCTACCTAGACTAGTAGTATTTAAGCAGCTTACTTGCAAAGACCTTGCCTTAGACAGGAGGCATCCCAGAAATGAAGTTTATATACTGAGAAATATGTATATATGTAAATTTACTGAGTGAATGCTTTCTGATTTCTGCTGATTTGTAATTATGAAACAAAGAAAGGATCAGTCACTAATAATATATGACGCTCTCGCTGTCTTTTTTCAAAAATAAAAAGGTGCTCAAGCAGATAAGTTTTAATAGTATGTTTGTTCCTATATTTTCCAAATACAGAGTATTAGTTGCTAGTTCCTTTATGGAATAAAATAATCAAACATCTCTCAACTGTGGACCATAGAACAGTAGCCATCGATCCTCCTCAACTACTCCCCAACAGAGACTATGAGGGATCAAACACAGTGTAGTGCAGCTCTCTGTTGTTCAGTCTTAATTTCAATAGTAATTGGCCATTTTGTGAATGGAACTTTTGTCTCAGCATCATTGCTCTGTTTCTTGGTTTCAGTCACATCTTCGAGTTCATCATTAGCCACCTGCTTTTGTAACCAGTCATCCACAGAGAAGAGAGACAGTGAAGGATGATTTCTGGAAACCAGTTTCTGAGGATCAAGTCTTCCAACTCAGCCTAATGACCTATCCATTACATTCTTCTGACCCATAATCAAAGTAAAGCAAATTTAATCAAATTAAATAAGCATTTACTAAATGCTGACCAGGAGGCTAAATCTTATTCACCGTCTTGGATGCATAAAGGGAAAATATAAATAAATAGCTCCATCCTTCATTGGGTTTATTCTACAGTGATCGTTGAGGTTCTCAGAGTTATAAACTTGTGTTGTCTTCTGTTCCCTTGTATCATTTTAGTACACATAAAAGGCATCTTAGGTCAAAGCTTTCTATTTTCTGCTTAAATACTGCTTAACTTCTAGTTAGTTCTCCTTCAAATCTTATAGAGGAGAAAGGGAATTGAGGGAGGGATGAGAAGAGAGACAGAGAGAGAGAGACAGACACACACACAAAGACAGATAGAGAGACAGAGAGAGGGAGACAGAGACTGAGAGACAGAGACAGAGAGAGATTGAGAAGCAGATCTAGCTCAATGACGAAGTTTGTCAGATTTATTTGTATTCTGATTATGCCTCTTCTCATTTTTCTTCATTTGCAAAATTTAAGAATCTCTCCCCTGTGCTGAAACTAAGTCACTGATGAAAATGTAATACAACACAAGGCAAGATCTGTGTTCCCCTACTGAAAACGTGCTTTTAAATTGACTGCACACTAATTAATAGATTTCCCATTCTGTCAATTCCACAAATTTTGCGTTGACACTTTACATATGGCAATTAAGTCAATTTTGAGATCGGTGGATTTTTCTTGAATAGAAATCATGTCTTTATTTGATTTTATTGATTATTTTTTGCTTCTCTTTTTTCCAGATTTTCCTTCCCTTCATGACATCTTTTTAAATTTCAATCTCATTTCTTTGGCTAAATTTTCCATTGTGGATTCAGATTTTAACTTTTATGCCTTTTCTTTCTGCTATGCAGGACAGGTCTTGTAATCAGTCATCTCTTTTGATGTCTCTAAAGATTCTAGTTTTTCTCTGCATCCATTTTGAAATAATATAGTTTCATGCTCTTCTAGGCATCCAAGGGTTCTGTTTTAAGAATTTGTTGGTCCATTTTCTTTTCTTTTGCAATGTTCATTTAGAGAGTTTTATAGAGTTTTAGTTACTCTGGGGCTCATTTTCCATCAAATTTTAGAATCTTGTCCATCTGCTCATAGTCTAGATTTTTAGCTGGATTTTCTTTCTATTAATATCTCTGGTGCTTTTAGACATTTGTCTCCTTATTTTCTACTGTGGCTAATGAATTATTTTTCCATCTTAGATGGAGAAATCTTATTCCTGAGACTATATGACAAAGTTTTCTCAACAGCTTTCCATGATGAGGAATTTTCTTTTCACTGACCTCGTTCACTGATACAGATGAGTTCCGTGGGTACAGAACATGTATTCCAGGTCCCATTACTTCAAACTTTTGGGGCCATACATATTGCTCCCCTGACCTAGGTCTCTTCATCTTTTAACCCTATAGTGAGAGTGAATAAACACCTGACAGTTTTGTGGATTTGGGGAAGAGATAGGTGATTCATGCAAAGTCTGGTGTCATTTAGTGTAGGGGCAGTCTCAGGCAGAGTCAAAAATGCCTCTCTTCTTATAATGCCTTCTCTTTATACGGATGGCAGAGTCAATGCTCACTCATTTCTGCACCCATGTGATGGTTTAACGTTTGAAAGTGCTGTGGATCAAAAAGTCTTTGCATTAGATGGGAAATTATAGAACAGGTACCAAAACAGAAACCCATGTATTGGTTTAGATACCAATGCATTCTCTTACATTTAGTGATCAAGACACCCCATTGTCATTTAACTGTCAGATTAGCTTATAAAATGAAATATTTAATTTAAAGATATAACAAAAAAAAATCACACAGATATTTCTCCCAGCACCTGGGGGAGGGATTAGCTCCCCTATACCCTCAGTGTTGAGAAATAAATTAGGCTTAAAACTTCACTCAATTCTTAGACAATAATGGCCCCATCATTTCCAATTACAATATTCCCTCCTTCCTCAGACTAGCTTCCCAGGAACTTTGATCCTCAGGACTTCTCTACTGGGTTAGTTCAAATGTCTAAATTCCAATATTTCCATGGCTCAGGGTTCTAGGTTTGGAACTCCATTGCCTATACCTAGAATTGAAAATGACAAACAGAAACCCAAAACCTTTTTCTTGGAGTCCAAAATCCCAAGGGGATTAATAAGAGACCTATTCTTCATCTAACTCAGTACCCCTGTTGTGAGTTAATGAACCTTTAACCCCCTCAACACCACTAGACAGAGACAACTGTGTGCCTTCTTCATGTAGGTTTAACAGATGTAGGAAGTTCCATAAATTTTCCAGGATTTAGAGAATTACTGATCTCTGCCACTGGTTTAAATCCTCGCTGATGACTTCTCCCATTTTCAGAACTCTAAGCCCTCCAGTTTCATTTAACCACTAAGCAGAATGCCTTTTATAAATGAATATTTATTTCAAAAGTATAGGAAGAAAAAGAATCAGGAATTCTTCAAACATTTCAGGGTTATAATGAATACACACACACACACACACACACACACACACACACACACATACATGCCATGTTGGTCCCTGGGCAGAGGAGAATTGGTTCTTAGCTTAACTCAATTTCTACATAACACATTAGTCTCATCATGTTCCAAATTCAAGCTCCCATTGGGACTATATCTTGGCTTAGAGTCATGAAATTAGTTTCTCAGGGATTTTGTATTTGGTTAGGTACAATATCTGACTTAAACCCTTAGCTGTAAGGTCCTTATGACTTGAGTTTCCAGGTCAAAGACTACACTCTTTGCACCTAGAATTGAAAATAACCAATGAAAATAGATCAAAAGTCCAAGCTTGTTTTGTTGTTTTTTTTTTTAATATTCCTTTTGGTAGCCATGGAAGCTAAGGAGAAAAAGGTATCCATTTCTCTATGCAGTTACTTAATGGTGACCCTGCTGTGAGTGAATGAGTCCACCCCTGGATTTTACTAGGAAGAAAAAGAATGGTTCTTTCAGGTATATTTAAAGCCTTTTCTAGATGCACATGCAGTTGAAAGAGACTGTTCCCATCCACATGGAAATTCAGTGTAGGATGACTTCTTCCAGGCAAAGTCCCTGCTATCTTCTATGTTGATAGGTCCACTGTAGGTGAAATGGTCATGCTCCAATGCCCCATTATGCTTCATGTTCTAGAATTTGAAAAAAACAATCCCTATAAAATACATTCTAGAATATTCAAAGAAATAAAGTTAAGACCATTGAACAAAAAAAAATTCATACTGCTTTCTCATTCATTTTTTTAATTGCAACAATTGATATGCTCCTCTAATCCTAAGGTGCTTATCCCTCATGATCTTTCAAAGATCACTGAAATTAGTTCAGTGATTAAGTCTGCCAAGTAATTTGGGTATATATCACCTGAGATAAAAGTTCAAAGATCATCAAAGATATTTTCCTCATCTGTCTTTTCACTCATCTCAAGGGTTCAACCATCTATCAGCTATTATTTTGTTTTTGCTCTGTTCTTTCCAGCTCAAGTATTTTCTTTGTAAGAAAAAACAAAGCAAAATAAGTTGAACAGCTCTATGTACCTTTTCCCATTATCATGTTGCCCCAAATTGCCATTTCCAGAGAGATTTAGGATGCCACAAGTAACTATGGCAACCTAGCAGACTTTTACTCAGAGTTCACAGCATGGATGGCATTGATTTTGGCAATGAAGAAACTGGAAACAGAGTACAATTGAGAATCTCTTAGTTGAAGTGTTCAGAAAGATGAGGCATGCTGAGCATCAGAGTGATGCATTGCAATCTTTGCATGTCACCAGGAGTCATTGATTGATTACTGTCATGGAGGATGAAGATCACTGTTAAGTGATCTATTCATCTTCTAAGGCAGAGACTTCTGAATGTGGGTGCACATGTTGCATATGAGAAGTATGATCATTTGTTTTATTCATACTGCACATTAAAGAGATCTTAGAGAAAATCCCCTATTCTCTGCTTAATTGTTTCTTTAAGGCCCAACTAAAATCTTATTTTTTTATAAGAAGTATTTCCTAACCCCCTCTTAATTCTACTACCATACATTCTATCATCTTATTTTTTTGTAGATAGATAGATTTGTCAATATTTCCCATTGGGTTGTAAGTTCCTTGAGGGTGGTTACTGCTGATTAGTCTGGCTGTCATAAGTATCTACTCCCTCCACTCCATCTCTATTTACCCACCTAAATAATTTCCCTAAAGCTCAGGTCTAACCATCTCAGGGTTTCCCTTGCTCAATAAATACAATGATTCTCTTATTGCCTCCAGGAGTAAATATAAAATCTTCTGTTTAATGTCCAAACTTCTTCATAACCTATACCTACCTTTTCATTCTTCTTATACCTCATATCCCTTCATGTTTACTTTAATTTAGAGACCTAGACTCCTTGCTATTTCTTGAATAAAACTCTGTCTTTTGGTCCAAAGCATTTTCATTGGATATCACTCATGTACAGAATGTTCCTTCTCCCTATCTCTACCTCCTGGCTCCCTTAAAATCTAAATAGGAATCTACCTTCTACAGAAAATCTTTTCCAAACTCTTTTTTTCTAATGTCTTCACTCTGTAGATTATTTCATATTTTTCTGTATATAATGTACTTGGACTTAGTTGTTTGCATACAGTTTCCTCATTTAAATTGTGAATTTCCATGCCCAAGTGGCTATCAACCTGAGCATACCCATTCATCTAGCAATACCACTGCTAGGTATGTGTCCCAAAGAGATCATACAAAAGGAAAAAAGACTCACATTTACAAAAAAAATTTATAGTAGTTTTTTTTCTGGTAGCAAAGAATTGGAAATCGAGGGAATACTATTGCTGGGGAAATGGCTGAACAAGTTGTGGTATACGAATGCAATTGATTACTATTGTTCCATAAGAAATGATGAGCAGGAGGACTTCAGGAAAACAGCCCAGAAAGACTTACATGAATTAATGTCAAGTGAAGTGAGCAGAACCAGAACACTGTACACAGTAACATCAACACTGTATGAGGATCAACTTTGATAGACTTTGCTCTTCTCAGTAATGCAATGTTCTAAGAAAATCTCAAAACACTCGATGAAAAATGCCAACCACATCCAAGAAACAGCTATGGAATAAAAATGCAGATCAAGGCATACTATTCTTTCTGTCTCTTTTTTCTTTCTCATTGTTTTCCCCTTCCATTCTTTGTATCCCTGGTGTTTAACACAGTGCCTGGAACATAGTAAGTACTTAATAAATACTTATTGACTAAGTGCTAAAAACATGAAGAAACACACACACACACACACACACACACATACAACACAACAATACAGACCCTGCTTTGAAAGAGCTTATAATCGAATCAAGGGAGAAAGCTTACAAATGGAAGCAGAAAAGATTTGGGAGAAAGGCACATGGAACTGGGGCATGATGAAGAAATACAGAGAAGTAAGCGCATAGGGAAATTAAGATATGACTCATTTGGGATCCTTTTTAAAAAAAAAAAATTGTTCCTCGTTTTCTGTCTCCAACCAAGGGAAAGTAGAGGTCTTGGGGTAGAGAAAGGTTACTGCTAGATGTGAGATACAGGGTTGAGGTGATTTTACAGAATGAAGACTAGTATGTGACCAAGGAAAAATCTGAACTCAAATCCTCCAATTCTAAAGCTTGTCCTCTTGCATAATATAATACTACACATGGCTAAATTTCAAAATCCTCGTCTACAGAACCTTTGGTTATTGTTACTGTCCGGTTCCAGTAAGGAAAGATTGTAGAGTAACAATTCAAGCTGTCATTCTATGAGAGAGTTATATTATAACACTTTAAAAAAATGAGAAATGAGGGTTAATGGAGATGATTTGATAGTGTGGAGAACGCAGGGAGAAATGGAATAAAAAATCTTTCTTGGAAAAACTGCCTTAGCAGTTATTTATGAAGAAATACTTTAAAGAGACTTCTATGACAAGTGAATATAGAGACCCTTAAGAGTGATGATTTGAAAAAAAAATGGAAAAAAGCATTTTCCTGTCACTACTAGAAAAAAGAAACAGAGAAAAATAAGATTGTGAGGTCTTATTTTGCATTTAAATACTTTACTCTTTATCTCAGGAATGTGAGAAGCAATTTTTTTTTTAAAGAATAGACTTACTGTTGTAAGTGAACTAGATGGTGGAAGTATGTTTCTGGAAGTAAGAAGAAGTTATCAGTAGTTAGAGTGAGAGTAAAAACAAATGATAGATTTGGAAAGATAATTTACCTGTACAATTCCATACGTCCCATGAAACAAAGTTGTTTTGTTAACCAAACATAATTCTCAGGTCCTTCTTTACTGTGCTGCTTTCTCTGTTAGTATAATCCCAACAGGAGGCTGAGCCAAGATGACAGAGTAGAAAGACACATATATACTGACTCTCCCCACACAGCCCATAAAATACCTGTAGAGAGGGACTCTCAACAAATTTTGGAGCAGCAGACGTGGAGAACAACACACTGGAAGAGATTTCCAGTACAGGGTGACCTGAAAGGCCCATGGGAAATATCTGTTGCACCAGATGTGGAGCAGAGCTCAGCACAACCTTGGCTGCAGCTTGCGAACAGCCCTCGGGGTGGAATCTCCAGTTGCAGTGGGTTCCCAGATCCCCCAACCCACAGGCACCAAAGGTGAGTGACAGAGTTTGTTCAGCTGGCAGAGAAGGAAGACTGGCCTTTCCATAGCTCTGGCCTCAGACAGTGGCTCCTGAGGCCACATCAGGCAGGCAGCAGCAGTTCCTGCAGCATCCCCTACAGCAGCCAGCATCCATTGTTGGATTGTAAAAAACCTGAGGGCACTGAGCAGCCCATTCTTACCTCAGTCCTGAGTAGAGGCTGTGAGGGAGCTGATCTTTATCTCACACTGAATGGTGGCCCTGCCCATGCATCTTATCTGAATCTCATCCCTCAGTACTGGCTTGGTGGAACTGGAAGCCAGGTGGCTGTGGAGGGGAAACTCTGCTAAGACTCTGGACACAAAAATCTCTCTCTGCTCCCAGACCAGTGTACATGCTTGATTGTGCCATCTTGAAACCAGTGTACATGCTTGATTGTGCCATCTTGAAGGAACTGAGATTTTACAGATTCCCAGAGTATACCCTACTCTTGACAAAGGACCCAAAAGTCAAGTAAACTGGTTGGGAAAATGTCCAAAAAAGGGGAAAAAAATAAGATTACAGAAGGTTACTTTCTGGGTGAACAGATATCTTCTCCCATCCTTTTGGATGAGAAAGAACAATGCTTACCATCAGGGAAAGACATCAAAGTAAAGGCTTCTGTATCCCAAACATCCAAAATAAATATTCAATTGTATCAGGCCATGGAAGAGCTCAAAAAGGATTTTGAAAATCAAATAAGAGAGGTGGAGGAAAAATTGGGAAGAGAAATGAGAGAGATGCAAGGAAATCATGAAAAGTAGGTCCATACTTTGCTAAAGGAGAACCAAAAAATTACTGAAGAAAGTAACACCTTGAAAAGAGGTTTAAAAAGTCAATAAAGAGAAGAATGCTTTAAAAAAAGCAGAATTAGCTAAATGGAAAAGGAGGTTCAAAAGTTCACTGAACAAAATAGTTCTTTAAAAATTAGAATGGAACAGATGGAACAAAACAAAATCAAAAGAATGAAAAAATGAAAGATAATGTGAAATATCTCATTGGCAAAACAACTGACCTGGAAAATAGATCCAGGAGAGACAATTTAAAAACTGTGGGACTACCTGAAAGTCATGATCAGAAAAAGAGCCTAGACATCATTTTTCATGAAATTATCAAGGAAAACAGCCTTTATATTCTAGAAACAGGGGGCAAAATATTGAAAGAATCCACTGATCACGTCCCGAAAGAAATAAAAAAAAACTCCTAGGAATATTGTGGTCAAATTCCAGAGTTTCCAGGTCAAGGAGAAAATATTGCAAGCAATTAGAAAGAAACAATTCCAGTATTGTGGAGATACAATCAGGATAACACAAGATCTAGTAGCTTCTGCATTAAGGGATTGAAGGGCATGGAATGTGATATACCAGAAGTGAAAGGAACTAGAAACCTAGAATCACCTACCCAGCAAAACTGAGTTAATACTTCAGGGAAAAAAATGGTCTTTCAATGAAATAGAGGACTTTCAAGCATTCTTGATGAAAAGACCAGAGTTGAAAAGAAAATTTGACTTTCAAACACAAGAATGAGAAGAAGCATGAAAAAGTAAACATAAGAGAGAAATTATAAGGGGTTTACTAAAGTTGAACTGTTTACATTCCTACATGGAAAGACAATGTTTGTAAGTCTTGAAACTGTTTTCAGTGTCTGCGTAGTCGGTGGGATTACTCACACACACACACACACACACACACACACACACACACACACACACGTATATAGAGAGTGAGAGTTACAGAGAACACAGAGTGAATTGGATGGGATCATATCTTAAAAAAATTAAATTAAAGGGTGAGAGAGAAATATATTGGGAGGAGAAAGAGATAAATAGAATGGGGAAAATTATCTCTCATAAAAGAGGCAAGTAAAAGACTTCAGTGGAGGGAAAAAGGTGGTAGGTGAGAGAAAAAACATGAAGCTTACTCTCATCACATTCAACTAAAGGAAGGAATAAAATGCACACTCATTTTTGTATGAAAACCTATCCTACAATACAGGAAAGTAGAAGAGAAGGGGGAATAATCAGGGTTGTGGGGATGATGGAAGGGAGGGAAGTGGGAAGAGGGAGCAATTAGAAGTCAACACTCTTGGGGAGCGACAGGATGAAAAGAGAGAATAGAAGAAATGGGGGGACAGCATAGGATGGAGGAAAATATATTTAGTCTTACACAACACGACTATTATGGAAATCATTTGAAAACTACACAGATATGGCCTATATTGAGTTGCTTGCTTTCCCAATGGGGATGGATGGGGAGGGAGGGGTGTAGAGAAGTTGAAACTAAAAGTTTTAGGAACAGCTGTTAAGTATTGTTCTTGCAACTAGGAAATAAGAAATACAGGTAATGGGGTATAGAAAGTTATCCTGCCCTAAAGGACAAACAGAAGATGGGGATAAGGGAAGGGAGGGATATTAGAAGGGAGGACAGATTGGTGATAGGGGTAATTAGAATGCTTGGTGTTTGGGGTGGGAGTAGGGGAGAAATGGGGAGAAAATTTGGAACTCAAAATTTTGTGGAAACGAATGTTGAAAACTTAAATAAATAAATTTAAATACACACAAAAAGAGTAATCTCAACATTCTGAGTTCTAGGACAATATAGAGATATGTTTGGCTTATTTTCATTAATCAACACATTTCCATATCTTTTTTCATTATTTAATCAACTACTTCAGAGCTCCTATCCATTTTTATGACATGCTAATTATTTAATTAGCATAAACTTTCATTTCCCATAGGGAATTATATATGCACATAATAGGCACATATGCATAAACTTTTATTTACAATTTTTTGTATATTTGTGTGTGCTGTGTGCATGTGTGTTAACATTAAAAGAATACTAAATTACAATACTAATACAATTAAATATAAATTGTAAAATTTATTAATAATGTGATAATTACAAAATGTGTATGTTTTCACAATATTTTAGCTTCCATAAAGGTTACAACTAGAGTGATACAACTGTAATCATCATCTGTATCTTTTATTTTTCTTTTATATCCAATCTTCAAAAGAAACTCACCTATATCCATTACTTTCACATGATTGTCTCTTGGTCAGTTTCCAAACTCCTGTAATTTGGCTCCCAACTCCATTATTCTATGGGAAATGCTCTCTCTAAGGTTACCAACAGTCTCTGAAATGCCAAATCCACTGGACTTTTCTCAGTCTTTTTTCTGTACACCGGTGGATAGTCTTTCTTTTCTCAAATTTTGGGACATTGTTCTCTCCTGCACATTGTTCTCTTTCTTTCTCTCCAAGACAGAATACCTGTCATCATGATATTTCTCTGCTCCCTGTTCTGAGATATTTTCCATGTTCAATCCTTAAGCATGAGTTAATAGCTTTAATATGAGCTCTGTGATGATCACTTTTCTCTTCAAACTCTATACTCTTTGTCTTGATTATCTCATCAGGAGTTAGCATTTCAATTATCATCTTCCTATGTCTGATTATCAAATCTATATTTCTAGCCCTATCCTCTCCCTTGAGCTATAGTCCATACTTATATATATTCTTCTTGTGCCCCAAATTTCTTTGGGGATAGTAATCATATAGTTACTACATGTGAAATCACCTGGATGCTTAACTCTTCACATTAATGTAATATTTTTTTGTCTGTATAAAGAGATTTTTTTAATGGGGACCATGTAACACATAGACTAGAGGGGAAAATATTAACTCAGAAACAAGCATATAAAAACAGTGTAAGTTAGAATCAGTCAGACAGGTACTATCAAGGGAAATTCCTAGCTCTGTACAAACACAGAAATCTATCAAAAATGACTTTTATATAATGAAAATAGAATCCTAAGCAATAATCCCCCCAAATCTAAGATATACAATTATTTCTGAAAATGGAGTGGTAATGAATTACTTCTTTTGGACTCAATTTCATATACCTTACCATGAGGCCAAAAGATTGTACTTGCCAATTTCCATCAGAGGGGAATAGAAATAAAACAAAAAGTGTGCTTTTTTGGGGGAGGCATCTTTTTTTTTTCCCTTGTAAGAAAAATATTTTTATATTCTAGTATGACATTTTGTCCATTTAGAAGTTATAGAGCTAGTATGCTCTTCACTTTTCAATTAACTCAAAGTTGTAAAGGCAGTAGAAAAATCAAATTTTGAGCATAAATAACAAGTTGCACTTCTCTTGAGGATTGAAAGGGAATAGAAATAAAATGGAATAGGAAAAAAGAATTGGGGAAAAATATGTCACATGGTCAAGTATAGATACTTCCCAAAAACTTGTCTGTTTTCTACATACTGTTTTCAGTCAAGTCTTATCATATGCTTTAAGTCAAGTATTTGCCTTCTTTCTAAGAAACAAATCCAGTCCTCAAATCTCTGTCCCCTATATGTTCATAGAATTATAGATTTACAGGTGGAAGAGATCTTAAAAATCATCAAATGAAGTTCAATTTTACCTACATCTTTAAGTCTCTAAGGAAAGGATTTAGTTTTGCATTTAGAGGGTCCTGTTCCGTTAATGAATAGAATACTCAATCATTTCATACAGAACATTGAACTGTGAATGAGAAAGAACTGGAAAGGAATTTTACTTCAGATATTTATTAGCTGTGTAACCATAAATCAATCAAGTAACCTCTCTGAATCTCAGTTAAAATTAAATACTATTACTTACCACATATCTATGACTAGAATCTAATGAGATCATACATACAAAGTGCTGTGTTAGACCTTAAATGGTATAAAAATAACATATATCATATTATACTATTTTCACATCATTGTAATTGTCACATTGCTTTTCATTGATTGAGAAAATTTCCTCATGTAGGAATACCCCACACCAAGGAAATCATAGGCTGTCACTGGTAGTTTCACAGCAGTTTTATATGAAGAAGGAGTTGCTTGCTCATAGAGTGAAGGTGTATTCAACTTTAGACACATTGAGGATTACCTTCATGTTCTTTTGTTTAGAACCAATTGAGGAAGGAGATATACCCAATACCCTCTCATTTAAAGAGGTAGAAATTGTTGGTTATTACCTATGCAACTGACAAGGATTGATGAGCTGAGAAAGCCAAGTCACAGATCTCTTACAATTTCCCCCTATTTTTTACCGATACTTTGTTGTCTAGCTTGCTGGGATTGAAAGTGGTTTTCTACCTGTCACTACCTTTTCAGTTTAATGTCATTTTCATCAGAATTGCGAGAGAACAGCCAAATATATTGTTACTCCATCCTCTTTGGTCCAATGCCATCTATTTCTAAATTTCAAATTGTGATGTAGGAATCAAAATTCCATTTTCTAACATTATTTTCTTAACCAAATATTTACTTGAAAATCTTCCTTGTCTTCTGAATCCACTGCCTTCCAAAGGGAAATAAATAAGCATGGATGTCAGATCTACTATGTGCCATATACTGTGCTAAGCTCATTTTACAATAGCTCTCATTTTAGCTTCACGACAACCTTGAGAGGTAGGTGCTATTATTATTTCTATTTTGTAGTTGAGGAAACTGAGACAAGGAGAGATCAAATAATATGTTCAGGGTAACCTAGAAAGTGTCAAAGAGTAGGAGATACCAACTCTTTCTCTAAAAAAAAATGTTTAAACAATCAGTAACACATTTATTAAGTGCCTAGTGTTTTCCAATAAGCCACTTGGTACTGTGGATCTAAATTTAAGAAAAAGAATGTGCCAGTACCTGTCCTCAAAGAACTAAACTTCTACTCAGCAAGATGGTATTTTCCTGGAAGTTCCAGTTTTTTGTTCAAGATCTTGTAACCTTTGCAGTGCATTTTAGATTCCTCTTGTCTTTATTATGTGTTCACACATATCACTTGAACTACATAATAGTCATTCTTATTGCTGATCCTTGGGAGTTAATGTCACATCTTGTATATAGCCCATCAAAACAGCTGATTTATCTATAGTTCTTGGGTTGATCATTAAATTCCTCATTAACTTTCAGTCAATTCTTAGAAGTTACCCATCATTTCTTCTTTCTCTCATGCTTCCTGGGTGATATCATGCCTGGTCTACAATGTCATTCTTTGGCAGAAAATAAATTTCTTCATTATTTTATCTATGTCCTTCCATGTTTGGAAAAGACTTAGTTTTGTTTCTTACACCCAAGTGTTCAGTGGTCCACATGCTTTCCCTCATTCTCTATGTCACATTTGCATACCCTTTGATATCCTTACACTCACCTAGATTTCGGTTTGACTTTTCTTGATTTTGCCTTAATCCTCCCTCCTTTCCCTGAATCTCAATAGAAGGTTAGAAATTCCCTTAATATGGCAAAGCAAACCACTGATTACACCAATTTTCTTAGACTTTGGACCATTGGAATGCCGCACAGTTAGCATTTCCACAGGCATCGTTTAGACATCAATCCAATACATAGTTGTCTGCATCAAATGATATGAAAGGCCTCTTTCAAAAGCAACTCCCTCAAATACTTATTGCCCCAAATTATAATTTTAGAGTTTTATGCTTTAGGTTTTAGATTTCACAATTTACTAACATAAATATTCTTCTAGGAAGGAGCAGAAGTTCTTATTAAAATCAAGTCATGTCTCTAATTGATAAATGGTCAAAGGATATGAACAGGTAATTTTCAGAGGAAGAAATAAAAGATATTTATAATCATATGAAAAATTTCTCTAAATCACTTTCAATTAGAGAGATCTAAATCAAAACAACTCTGAGGTACCACATCACACCTATAAGATTGGCAAACATGACAGAACAGGAAAATTATAAATGTTGGAGAGGATGTGGGAGAGTTGGAACACTAATTCATTGTTGGTGGAGATGTGAGCTCATCCAGCCATTCTGCAGAGCAATTTGAGACTATGCCCAAAGGGCTACAAAAATGTGCATACCCTTTGACCCAGCAATACTGCGACTAGGACTGTATCCCCAAGAGATCATAAAAATGGGAAAGGGTCCCACATGTGCAAAAATATTTACAGCATCACTCTTTGTAGTTGCCAAAAACTGGAAATCAAGGGGATGCCCATTAATTGGGGAATGGCTGAACAAATTATGGTATATGAATGTAATGGAATACTATTGCACCATAAGAAATGATGAACAAGAAGACTTCAGAGAGACCTGGAAGGACTTATATGATCTGATGCTGAGCGAAAGGAGCAGAAGCAGGAGAACTTTGTGCACAGCAATGACCACAGTGTGTGAGATTTTTTTTCTGGTAGACTTGGAACTTCGTAATAACACAAAAACTTGAAAAGAAAATTCCCAATGGGAAAGAAGTGTGGAATTCATTCACAGAATGTAGCAGATCATATTTTTGTGTGTATTATGTTTTGATTTGTAATATGATTTCTTCCATTTATTTTAGTTCATTTACTTAGCATGACTATAGAGAAAATGTATTCAATAGGAAAGTATATGTAGATCTTATATAGAATTCTATGGTGTCTTGCGGGGGAGAGGGGTAGTGGAAGGTAGCTGTTGGGGGGTAAAAATCTAAGTTTTATGGTAGTGATTGTAGAATATTAAAAAAATAAAAATAAAATCAAGTAATGAACAAGAAATTATTAAGTACCTGCCAGGGTTATTGCATATATATATATGTATATATATATATATGTATATATATATATATATATACATATATATATATAGTGTGTGTGTGTGTGTGTGTGTTCCCATCTTACAGATAAGAGAGCTGCACATCTGAGAGGCAAAGTAAATAATCTTCCTGACATCTACATCTAATAAATGGCCAAGATGTCACTTTGCCTCAGATACTCAAAAATTCAGTATTCTTATCACCATACAGTATTTAAGAATCATATTTATAAAATCTGATTATTGTTCTTAGTCAGATGGTAAAACAAACAGACATGCACACGCACATACACACACACACACACAATAATCCCCTCAACCATGTTGCATTTTATTTGGTCATTTTTAGTTATTGCCAACAAAGTACTCCTTTTATACACAGTACCATTATGATTTTTCCCCACAGGATGTTGAAATATTTGTTAATTTTGCCTACTTTTTCATCTCAACTAAGTTAACTTTTCCACTAAAACTAAAATAATATAGCACAATTTCATAGACATTAAAATAGGGAAATGTGTGGGTTGTAGAAAAGAGAACAATAGTGTTCAGCAATCGCCATTTAGCATTTTAAAAGTAACTGATTGAAATGAAAACAGTAGAGGCAGACATGTAGATTTATGGATGCAGATTCAGATAGATCCCTAGATAGAAAAACAATTTATTTTTACCACTGTAGACTTATTTTTTGAACTTTAGGTGACAAATTCAGCTTTTATTAGTGTAAAATACTTCCTACTGCAGCACTTTCAATAAAGTTGAATCACAATTTCTCTGAAGCTGAACAGTATATGAAAAAGAGAAGATAAACTTTGTTCTACTCCAGTGACTAGAAGAGTGACTAGCATATAGAAGACAATACATGTTCCTTAATCAGGAATTAGCGGGGGAAAGAGAGAGAGAGAGAGAGAGAGAGAGAGAGAGAGAGAGAGAGAGAGACAGAGAGAGAGACAGAGACAGAGATAGAGAGAAGGAGGGAGGGAGAGAGAGAGAAACAGATAGACACAGATACAGCTACAGACACAGACAGATACAGCAAGACAGAAAGAAAGAATATTAAAAACTGATGGGGAGTGAGAGGAGATAAAAAAGGAAAGAAGGAGAGGGTGATGAGGGAGACATTGAGATAGGAACAGAAAGAGAGTGCAGGAAAGAAAAGAAGGGAATAGAGAGAGAGAGAAAGAGAAGGAGGGAGTAAGCAAGAGAAGTACAAGTAAGAGACTAAAGGAAAAAAAAAAAAGAAAACTGATCCAGATAGAAGGAAATCTGGAGTGAAACACATAAAACTTACATGCTCTGAAGTTAACGCCTTTGCCTTCAAAATGAAATACAATCAGCCAAAAGTCAGCCATGTATCCAAATGATGCTTTTGCCATATATTACTATTCACCTGACTGGTGGACAGCATGGGACATTTTGGAAGTTATCATTATGCATTATACTTTGAAATGCTTATCCACACACCTCCAGGAGAAAGCAGTTTTGTCCACATTTTCTCTCAAGTTTCAAAATTCAAAGAGAATTATTTGAAAAATGATGTATTTCTTCTTTTTCACTTTCATTCATTTTTTTCCATTATCCTCTGTTTTTCTCTACCTTACATTCCCTACCTAATTGGGAAAAAATATATATTTATTGCAATAAATACAAATAGTTATTCAGAGAAAAACATATTCTCTTATTGGCCATGTCTGAATGTATGTCATGTTCTGAATATTACTCTTCTAATCTCTCAATGAAGAATGGCGTTACATTCTTCATTCTTAGCCCATTAGAATCATAATTATTCATTTTATTGGTGAAAATTCTTAAATCTTTCTAAAATGTCCATTTTCACAATGTTGCTGTTATGGTATAAATTGTTCTCCCTATTTTGCTTATTCTATGGTGATACAGTTCATACAAATTTTTCCTTTTTTTTTCTGAAAGCACAAAATATTCTGTTATTCAAATGTCATGGTTTTTCTATCAGTCCTTAACTGAAATATCTCAATTCCAAAACACAAAGAATATCTTGATCTTATAGGAATAAAAACCACTCTGTAATTGATAAATTGCCATAAGAAATAATAGGTAATTCTGTTTTTGAATATAAATTTATTTATTTAACTTTTTACATTAATTTTCACAAAATTTTGGGTTCCCAATTTTCTACCCATTTGTCCCCTCCCCCCACCCCAATACACTGAGCATTCTAATTTCTCCTATCACCAATCTGCCCTCTCTTCTATCATCCCTCCCTTCTCTTGTCCCCATCTTCTCGTTAGTCTTGTAAGGCCAGATAACTTTCTATTCCCCATTACCTACATTTCTTATTTCCTCGTAGAAAGAACAATACTCAACAGTTGGTCCTAAAACTTTGAGTTCCAACTTCTCCCCAT
>CM053769.1:113156238-113174161 GCA_028658325.1 Potorous gilbertii
ATCACTGTGAAATATTTTGCATACAGAAGCTATTATAGAAGTTTGTGGTGACAATCTGTGGAGCAAATTATTCATGATAAGGCAAAATATTGGGATAACTTTATTTTACATTGAAGTATTTTGCTAAATTGATGTGTAGAAAAAGTGTTAACTTGAATCTGTAAGGGGAACTTCCTCACCTAACAATTCCTCATAAAAATAAAATATTCAATATTCACAGCACTGAGGACATCTATGAATATGCTGGCATTGGTCTGAATCATAAAGTATAAAAGACTCTCCATATAGAATGCAGAAGAAAAACATTTATTCAGACACAAGAAATCCAAATCCCAACACCAGAAAACCAAATCCATCATAGTAACCAAGAAGTCAATATACATTAGCACTACTGGGGACAAAGGCATTTCCAAACCTCCCTTCTACCCCTGCCCCCATTTGGACCTTCCCACAAACAAACACACATGAGCCTTGCTGTGCCTTCTAGCTTGCATCCTCTTTCCTCTGCTCCAACTGCTCTCACTACACTAACTTCCTCCCAGTTCTTCTCCACCCTTCCTGTACCACACATTCAGCAAGCTCCTCCCACCACATAGGACTTAGGTTTCCAGGTGATTTAAGCAGGTCACATGGAATGGCAGTATACAAGGGAGAATTGACCTTATTCAATTGTCTATAATCTACTGTCATCTTCCATGGTCCATATGACTTTCGTACTGACCAGACAGGGTTATTTCATCAACTTGTTGTAGGGAGTAACACTCCTGCCTCAACATATTCCTTTATAGTATTGGCAATTTCATCTTACCTACTTGGCCCATGATATTGCTTTAAATTAATTACTTCAGAAGGTTCAGGTAAAGTGATTGGGTCCGTTTTTATTTTACCCACTAAAACTATATTAATTTCTATTTTTCTTACTACAAATTGTTATCTCACTTCAGGCAAATTTAAAGTCATGCTTCTCAATAAATCTATTCCAAAGATAATAATAATATATAATAATAATCAGGAATGGGTACAAAGAGGGTACCCTATTTTGCCAATTATTAGAATCAAAATTAGGTGCTTGTAAGTAGGAGGAATCTTCTTCACTATTATACTGCTATAAGAAATTGCTAAGGGGGTATCATAGTCTGCATCTATGTTCAGATCATTAGGGCAGTCTTCATTGCCTCCTCTTTTAACATTCTTATATAGTCCCTAAGTGAATACCAGTGTCTATCTCCCCTAGGCCATATAGAGTCAATGGGATACTTACTGTATCCTTCTGCAGCAAAAGCTAACAGATTAGTCATATTACTACCTTCTTGCAGATTGTAATCTCTAAAAACTTGCTGTACAAAAGGATTCAATTACCTATAAATTTCAAGCAATTGACACCATCAATCAATACTCCTCCAGTCCCTTCATCACTGATTCTCACCATCCAAGATATTAAAAATTCTCCCATCTTCTGACTCAAAATATCTGTGACCTGCTGAGTAAAATTCTCAATTATTTCCTCAAACACTGTTACCTCCTTAGTTCTCCTGTTTCTGCCTTGGTATTGGTCATGCTTCCAACTGAGAAACTTCTCCCTCTAACACTGTTTTATTTTCTTGCTCTGACTTCCTTCCATTTTCCTCCCATACCATCTTCTGTCAGTCATCCCTGTGGCATTTGGTCCAGGTCTATACAAAAATTGTATGTACACTTCTTTTGTCAGCCTTCTGCTTCTTCTGACCTAAATGAATAACCTTTTCTTCCACATGAGACTGCCCCCCTTCAGCTTTCTCTTTTAAAGGAGAGTCCAAATGCTTAGAATTTTCATGCTACTTACCTAATTCTTCTTCCATCTGAACAAAATTTTTCCTTCAGCACCTCCTCTCTGCTGTTACACATTATATGGTAACCTGTTAACAAAATCCAGCCTCTTCTACATACCCTTGCCAGTTATTTCCCTGGTTTTATTGGTATTTCTTGTGAACACTTTTCCAATCTCTAGGTTTCCATTCCTTTAACCTCAGTTCCTAGTTTTCACAGGACTAGGGAAGAGTACTGTAAATTTTCCCATCCTAGGATATCTGTTTCTTTCTCTAAATTCTTTCTTCCTCCAAATAGAGATTTTATACCCTGTGATCCTGTTTGTGACACAAAATGTATCACTCAGCAATGTGCACAGCACTGAGGATGGCTATGAATATGATGGCATAGTTCTGAATCACAAAGTTTAAAAGAATCTCCATATATAATGCAGAAGTATAAACATTCAGACACCAGAAAGTCAAATCTCAACACCAGAAAGCCAAATTTGTCATAGTAGCCAAGAAATCAATTCACATTATCACTGATGGGGACAAAGGCATTCCCAAGCCTCCCATATTTCACCCTCACCTGAGCCTCCCTAAAAGTAAACACTCATGAGTCTTGCTATGCCTGATGGCCTATATCCTCTCTCCTCTGCTCCAATTGCTCTCACTATCTTCCTCTCAGTTCTTTTCTACCCTTCCTCTTCCACCTGTTCAGCAAGCTCCTCCCATCACATGGAACTTAGGGGATTTAAGTGATCTAAGCAGGTCACATGGGCCTATCAATGAATAGGAAAAATCTTCCCATTTAAATTGCCATTATATAAGCCTACTCCTTGTTCCTACTATCATTTTTGAATGATCTTAGATTTTAAGTTGAACTAAATTGAGAATATCAGAGTTTATTTCTCTACATTCACACAAAATCTGCTCCAGCTCATACACTCTCCAGTACACAATCTTCTTCTAATTTTCTAGGAATATCTTCTCCCTTATCCAATCTATCTTCCCAAGATGATGTTATAAAAACCTGGTTTTAAACATTTTATGACCCCCACTAAAATCATTAGTTGTTTTATATTTCTTCTAAAAATTAAATGAATTATTAGAAAGGTAGATAAGATAGATAAATAGATTCATTTAGAATTTGAAATTCTCTATAATCTAATTTCCAACTATCTTGTAAATATACTTATCTTCACATAAAATATTAGAACTTGTGCAAAATTACTTTAATAAAACTTGTGTTTTCTGTGAAGTAAGGTAATTCACTTCACCTCACTTCTCTGATTTTTACTTTCCACTTCTGTAAAATTATATGGTAAGACCATGATGGGGTTTAAGTTTCTGGGAACTCCAAAATATCAGGATACATGGCAATGTGGGCCTGGAATAAATTCATATGCTCAAACTTTGGCTCATTACCCCATCAAGTGGATGATCTCCATGTTCCTATCCTTTTCTAAATGCTATGATCATAAGATCCAAGGCTTCTTCACTAGCCAATAAAGACACAGCTTGAAGATTGTGCAATCAATCTGACTCTTATCTTTCATTCTATACTGATCTTACATTACTCTTATTCACGCCATTTAAATTTCAGTGAAATTGACTTCTTTCTGTTTTTCATTTACAAAATGGGGCAAATTAGTCCAAAGAATCAGAGGTTACACCTTCTCAGAAGAAATCAGGGATAATATTTAATGATTCCTCAAATGGAGATTTGGAGAGAAACTCACCAATTGTTGGAGGAAGAAAGAATAAGCTTGATGACATTGGCATTGTCAGGGTGAGAAGTCCTTGGGAGAAGAGGCAGAATTAATATGGGGAGTTAGGGACATAGACCAATTTCAAGTGAAATTCCAAGTTAATTGTTTTCATGAAATCATAGAATCATGGAATGATAGCAAGCTTATAAAATATTCTGATTTTTGTTGTTTTGGTCAGTTAAGAAATGTAATTTTTGACTTTCTATAATAAAACAAACACACAAACAACAAAACTTGATAAAAGCATATCCAAAGAAATGGAAGTACCAGTAATGATAAGAGAGAAGGGAGTGAGGAAGTGAGTGATAATGAAAATAATGGAGAAAAAAGACTGAAAATATGAAGAATCTCAGGAAGAATAAAACTCAAAATCTTTGATCATAAACAGATAGATCAGAAAGAACTGTATAAACAAAAGGAAATAAATGATCTCTAAAGGGATATTTCTGACCAAAATTACATTACATTATGATAGTCATTTCAGATTATCATTGATATGACCACTGAGTACATTTTTTCTTAATTAATACTATTATACCAGTCATGTTTCTCATCCTGTGCAATTAAGGTAGGATGATGATACTCCAAATATTTTTCACAGAAGCTTTTTTGTATAGCTCAAGCCCTTCCTTTACAGCTTTAAAAAATATTTCATTGTTATCGAGATATCAGTCAGACTTTCTATCTCGCATTTCTCAATTGCATTAGTAGATTTTCACATTTCAATTTTCTTATCATGCATTCTTGGATTCTAGACTTTGAATCAATTTTTGCACAGAATTTCTTCATATTACTATAGTACCTTTTGGAAAACCCATGACTTTCATTCTGCAGAGAACAGGTTTTCATCAAATTTTAATCATGTTGAAAATATTTTGTATTATTTATTAATGTTATTTGAATCTCACTGTATGTGGGTATAAATTGTTTAGCTCAAAACTTATAGTAGAGTTCAGTCTGATGTATTCCTGAGACACTCAAGGAAAGCTAGATAGCATCAGGGAATGCTTAGATCCCATGAATATCTTGTTTTTGGTACACATAAAGCTAGTGTTTTGAGCTATCCAAATCTGAGTATTTATACTTGCTGATATATGTCTCAAACCTCCCTTTTCTGGAAATTACCTACTACCTATGTGTGATGAAGGCAAATATCCTTATGCCTTTCTCTAAACTCTAAGGAGCCACACATTTCTTTCTAGCTCTCTTTGCCAAAGGTCTTAATAACATTCTTTAAAAAATTTTTCTTTTAGACATTGGAGCTTTTTCCTCATGGCTAACATAACACGTAAGCAATTGCACTGGTAAGAAATTAATATATTTTCTTACATTTTATTTTTTGGCCAGGTAACCTCATGGGATCATAGAAAGAACCTTGGAAATAAAATTCAGCCAGCTTTTCTGTACTTCTCTTTCATCATTAACATCACCATCATCATCATCTTCTTCTTTTTATTCTTGTTCTTCTTCTCCTCCTCCTCCTTTTCATTCTTTTTCTCCTCCTCCTTCCCTTCTTCCTCCTCCTGCTTCTTTCTCTTTGCATTTAATTGTACCCATCAAACTAGCCTTCTCATGGGGATTGTTTAAATGAAGTGCTTACAAAGATTTTAAGTGATAGGGGCTTATTAAGTTATATAAATATGCCTTAACTAATGGAGAATTTTCTGTATTTCTAGGGATAGGACTTTAATACTCATTATACATAGCTGCATTTTAAAGAAAGCTTTTATTCTGTTGTTAGAATCTTTGGATATTAGAAGTTTCTTCTCCTTCCTCCATGAGTTAGCATTCATATGTAGAATCTCAAGGAAATAATGAACATAAGCATTGAAACTTTGAGTCTTCATATAATAGAACATATATAAGGCTATTCTACTAACACTTGCAACATGTTGACATATCACCTGTTTTTCCTGAATGTTAATTGTCTTTGTTTTTTCCTTTCATCATTGAAACTAATGAGTATATTCTAATGATTTCACAGATATCACACCCTTCTGGATCTAAGTGGCCTCATTGCATTTGACATTCTAGGTAAGATGAGCAAATGTTCCACTTGTTAGCAAAACTTAAATAAACCATACAACATCCATCTTCATATTATCATCTCCCTTAACTAATTACAATATTCCAAATATCTTAAGGCTTGAGTGTGGTATCAAAAATAATAGGTAATACCTTGCTCCCCACCAGTCATGAGTTTGCAACCTCTCCAAAAGGAGCAAACTTATCTAACTTGTGTAAGACATTGTGGCTTTTCTTATATGATAAGAGAAAGCATAAGTGCTTGGAGCTTCTATACTTCCAGAATCTGGGTAGCTACCTCCTGGATAATTATAACATCATCTCACCAAATGGTGAATTAGATAGAGAGCTAGAAATATAGTCAGGAACACCTAACTTCAAATCCCATTTAAAATACCCACTACCTATGTGATCCTAGGCAAATTACTTATTGAAACTAAATGCTTCAGTTTGTTCATTCAAAAATTGAGGATATTAGCACCTACCTTACAAAGTTTTTATAGGAACAAATTGAAATAATATTTATAAAGACCTTTTCAAATGTTAATGTTCTATATAAATGTTTGTTGTGGTCACTGTTGTTATTTCTATTATTAGACAAAAATTTGGAGGCTTCCCTATCTCCAACCAAATGGAAATGATATTATTTTACAGTTCTCATTTAGATATGCAAATACTGTTCATCTCCTTTACTAATGTAGATGCAAGGTTACCAGGGGATCATTTATTTAAAGAATGATTTGCCATGAAATGAAGAAACTAAAATGTCCAGGAGAAACTAATCAGGTTTCTCCATCATTTTAAAATTCCTTGAAATTACAGAGTCATCATTCCGATATGAGAGACACAAATTCAGCCAGCAGTCAGCTATGTAATATTAGGTAAACCATTTCCCTTTCTGAGTATTAGTTTTCTCATTCCTCAAAAGAGGCACTTCAACTAGATAAATTCTGAGTTCCATTTCTAAACGTATTATATCTATTAATCTATGAATATCTTTATTTATTTATTTAGTATTACATTTTCCCCAGTTACATGCAAACAACTGTTTTTAAACATTTATTAACTTCTGTTTTATATAATCTAAAAGTTGTAAAGGAAATTATATCCACCAATATTTTGCAATATCTAGCTGAAATTGATGAGAACACATTTCCTCAGCCTTTTTATAGTCACAACTCTAAAATTAAAGTATAAATAATGTACTGAATAGTCAAGTCTGATCACAAATGATCTTGATGTTCTAAACTTTCAGCTGCTAATGAGGTAAAATTCAATAGGAATAAGATGTAAAACATATTTGGATTCAAAAAATCAATTGGTCAGGTATAGGATGGAGAAAGCATGGACAGAGAGTAGTTCTGAAAAAAGATAAGATGCTAATGGACAGTAAGGTCAATATGAGTCAGGAATGTCATGCTGACATGCTGACAGGAAAGATATGCTGATGAGAATTTGGATTTAATGATGTGAGGTTTAGTTTCTAGAAATAAAAAGATGATCCCTTTATTCTCTGGCAGCATTAAGGCATATTTGGCATACTTACTTGAGTGTCAAGTGGAAGAATTAAAAAAGGACATTGACAAGCATGAGTTTCAAAGGTGGGAAACAAAGATGGTGAATGTCCTTAATAGTATGATGTAGGAATAAAATTGATAGAAGCAACTGATGATTTTCAGCCTTAGGAAGAGGAATGAAGTAAACACGGTAGATGTGTTCAATGGTTTGAAATGCTCTAGAACCAGACAATATTGATTTTATTTTATCCTAGCAGAAATAATAAGTGTAGCACATAATTTAGACTATCAGGGGAAATTTCACAATGATTAGAGTTTTCCAAAGTGCAATGTTTTGCCTTTTAAGTTAATGTCATCTCCTTTGCTAGAATTCTGTAAGTGGAGAATTGACTATTTTTCCAAAATATTTAAATAAAGATTTCTTTTGGCTATAGGTTGAATTGGATGACTGCTGAAGCCCTTCCAACGTCAAATTTTCAGTTTGTACTTTAACAATGAACTTGAAAAACAATAAAAAATGATGATGAAGATAAAAATACCAACAGTAGGTAGTATTCACTTGTTATTCCATCATAGTCTCTAAGTCAATCAATGAATCATCCATGGATATGACAACCTTGAAAATTTTTGAATAAAAAGACAAAAAAGAAAACCTCCATTATTGTTCATTTAAATACAAAAGTTGCTTTGGGCTAGTGAGGACTTTCTCTGTATGTATGGGTGGTGTGAATCAGAACTTAGTTATAACAGTTACTGAAAGGGAAGAAAAAGTCACACCATACAGTCTTGTTCTCTTATAAAAAATATAGTCAATTTCTTGAAAGTGAATAGATTCAGTTCTTTTGCATGCATTTCGTTTTCTATAGAAAAGTCTTCAAATTTACCTAGATCTTTTCATATCTTAAAGACCTTCCCAGACAATATTGTTGACATCCTCTCTGGGTCCATTATTCTGCAAAATGTCCTTGTATTAGCTACAATTTTGTTCACTGAAGTATTCAGCCCCATTTTATCCTGGCAGAGGTTAGGGAACTTAATAGCATTTAGAAGAAACACTTTCTTGACATTCTTCTTGCCAGTCTAAATTGCTTAAGGGGAGACCAAAAAGAAGGGAAGTGGTGTTTTATAGTGAACTTGTCTGCCTATAGAATTTAGTTAAATCTTGTAACTTGAATTTAGTTAATAACCATCAAACTGACCTACTTTTTTTTTTCAGAAATTTGTGCTAATTCTCATGTGGTAGGATTTCTAGTGTCCAGTACCTTCTCCTTAGCAATTCTAAGTTATAATTTTCATAGTAAAGATTTCAAATGTAGAATCATAACTCAATTTAATACAAGTTTTAACAAATCTGTTAGTGGGTTATTAAATGTCAGCCTACTTGCTATGCACTGGACTTAGAGTCAAAATTGAAACAGTCTACTCTGAAGGAGTTTGCTTGCTATGATAAAAAGATAATATCTAAATATATCTACATATTATACATATATGTATATGTGTACATGTATGTATCTATGTGTGTATCTCTGTGTGTGTGTGTGTGTGTGTGTGTGTGTGTGTGTGTAGTAAAAAAGAGTCATAGAGGAAGGGAGAAAGTAAACACACACACCCATTTTGGTCTAATTGTAACTATCTCTAGGGTGGTGAAAGAGAAGAAAAACTAAATTTATGTGATAATTTTGCTGTATTTTTGAAAGGAATAGCAAGATGTGCATAGTAATAGTAAAATTGCAGTTTCATGTGCAATCATCTTTTTTTAAATTTCATTGTTATGGAAATGCTTGTTTTGTTCCATAAATTAAATATTTTTCAATGGAGAAATTCACAATCATTGCAGATAAAGTGGTTTACGTAATATATTTCATCATTATGTAATCATCCCTCATCAATAACTGCCCAGTAAGGCAGTCACTATAAGTATTATGACCCCAACATAAATGCAGCTAGGTGGCACAGGGAACTGAGTTCTAGACTTGGAGTCAAGATGACCTAAATTCATTCTCAAACACTTGTCTGTTGTATAACCCTTGATAAGTCACAACTTCTGATAGCTCAGTTTTTCCCGACTATGAATTGGCAATATGAATAACACTTTCTTCCCAAGGTGGTTGTTAGGATAAAATAGAGTAATATTTGCAAAGTGCTTTTCAAAGCTCAAACTCTATTTGCATATTATCTATTTTTCACAGTTGAGAAAACCGAAGTTCAGAGTTTAGGTATCCTTCCAATAGGAGTTGGTTGGTTGTTGTCCTTTGCTCTTGAAGAGGACCAAAATGACATTACCATGAAAAAGTGAAGTTTCAGTGTGTACAACTGTGGCTGATCAGATCAATATGAGCTCAGAACGCTTTACCACAGATTGGGCACAGATAGCCCGTGTGAACATTTGGGGTGGTTACTCCAAATTTGTACATCCTATATTTCCTTTGTACTATTTCAATTCTACTTTGCTCATAGAGCACACACAGCATCTTGTCTGATGTGAGCATGCCATGTTGAATGGTCCTGTGCCAGAGTCTCCCATATTTCACAGTCAAATCCAAAGTTCTTGAGAGAGACCTTGAAACTGTCCTTGTATCGCTTCTTCTGACAACCATGTGATCACCTGCCCCAAGTGAATTCTCCATATATTAGTGTTTTTGGCAAATGTACATTTTGCATTCAAAATAGGCCAGTCAATAGTAACCTAATAAGTGAAAGATGCAAGATTTTAATCCAGGGCTGTTTGACTCCTTGTCTAATGCTCTATATACTATGCCTTATAACTTTTGAAAAGATCTGGAGTCCCTACCTCCCTCAGGGAGATGCAAATGAGAAATATATGTAAAGACCTTCACAAACATTCACATCTTACCTAAATGTCACTCTGTATTATAATAAGCAGGGCACAGATCCTAGAGGAGAGGAATAGAATGGAGTCTGCTATGAAATACCATGGATTTTCTTAAATGCAGCTGTATAAATGAACTATACTAAGGTTATTGTTAATATCCCCGTTCTAGATTTAATGTGCTGCTTGTAGAGGGGAGCTACTGATTCTTTTGGTCAACTCCAAAAGCTTAGCCTATTCCAACACACTAAGTGCCTAATTGATGTATCATGATTTAAAATGAATGTAGATCCAAAGAAAAATCTATGTTTTAAGTGATAAATTGAGGGAACTAGGTGCCAGGCCTGAAGTTAGGAAGACCTGAGTTCAAAGCCAACCTGAGACACTTACTTGCTCTAGGACCCTGGCAAATACTTTGACATCCTTTTGCCTCAGTTTCCTTCTCTGCAAAATGGGGATGATAATAGCACCTGTCTCCAACAGTTGTTATGAGGATCAGATGAGGCAATATTTGTAAAGTACTTTGCACAGCGCCTGGAACATAAATATTAACTATTATTCATGAGGTCATGAGACTATCTGTTCTACTCTCCTGACTAAAGAAAAAGGAAATGAAACTCTCCTGTGACTGTTCACCAAAACAAATTTCCACATAGGCTATGACCAGAAATATACATCACTCTGCATTTTAAGTTTATCGTCTCTACAGTAGGAGGTGAGTAGTATGGACCTTCTCTGGTCTTTAAGACTCAGGTCTTGTCATTATATTACTCAAGTCTTTCAAAGGTTTTATTTTGTTTTGCTTTGTATAACATTTCATCATTATATAAATTGTTCTTCTGATCCACATTTTTCTTTGTATTGCTTCATAGCAGACTTCTAGTTTTCATATAATATTTACCATTTCATCATTTCTTGTGCTATAATATTTCATTGTATTCATAAACTACAGTTTCTTAGGTATTCACTAATAGGACAGTCAATTACTTTCAAGTTTTGGCTGCCACAAAAATAGGTATTTTTGTCTCAGTCTTGTCCAACTCTTTGTGTCAACTCCCCTTTTGGAAGTTTACTTGGGAAAGACACTGGAATGGCTTGCCAATTCTTTCTCTGGCTCAGTTTACATATGAGGAAACTGAGGCAAACAGGGTTAAATAACTAGTACAGGGTCACAGAGTTAGAAAATGTCTCAGGCCAGATTTGAACTCATGAAGATAAGACTTTCTCACTCCAGGCGCAGCAGTCTATCCATTGTACCACCTAACTGCCTGGGTAGCATATAAATGTGTAAGGTATGTTTAAATGTGTGTTTACATATACATACATATATGCTCTGTGGATGTGGTATCATCATTTCTCTGATGTCATGGTCTTCTTTGAAAGCAAAGGATGAACACAGTATGTGAATAGACCGAGCTGCCCGAATGGGGACCCAGTTAGCTAGAAAACTCAGCTCATTCTCTACCTTCTATCTCCCTCTCCTATTCTTTTTCTCCAAAGGAAGGTAAATTTGGATGACCAGAAGCTGCTCAGTTAACTTGGGGTTTGTTGGCTAGATTTCTTTCTTTTTTTCTTTCTTCATTTCTTCCTTCCTTCTTTCTTCCTTCCTTTCTTCCTTCTTTCCTTCCCTCCTTCCTTCCTCCCTTTCTTTCTTTCTTCCTTCCTTCCTTTCTTTCTCTTTCTTTCTTTCCTTTCTTTTTTCTTTCTTTCTCTCTTTCCTTTTTTCTTTCCTCCTTTCTTTCCTTCTCTCTTTTTGTCTCTCTTTGTCTTTGTCTCTCTGTTTCTCTCTCCCTCTCCCTCTCTTTTTCTGTCTCACTTTCCCTCTGTCTCTTGTCTTTCCTAAACCTTAAACCCATTGCACTCTGAAGCCCATAGATTGGACAACAGTGGATCCCTGCCCAAGCTCCACTTAATAGCTCCTTTCTGGACCCTCCTGGCTTAGACTGATTATCAGTAGTAGCTGCTTCTCTTTCCCTCCTTGTTTGATTTAGTTATTTTTTTAAAAATTTTGTTCATTCAAAGGGGCCATTTCCCGACTACTTATTGAAGAGGACTATTCACTGAATGGGTGTTACCTCACTCTAAGTGAGTGCCTGACAAGGCCTTAGCCTAAAAAGGCCAATGTCTCCCATTGTATCCTAAGCTGTCTCCAATCATTTTGATGAATATCTGGTCACTGGATCCAGATGTTTCAAGGGGAAAAAGTGAGGCTAGTGACATTGTACAACCCTCTCTCACTCAAAACAAAGTCATGTGCAAGTCATGTCATCATTTCTCTGATATCATGGTCTTTTTTGAAAATGAAGGATGAACACAACAACAAATATATGTATGTACATGTGTATGTCTGTGTGTATACACATACATGTATATTCACAGGTGTATTCCTATTACTTTGAACTCTTTGGAATGTAAAATTAGAATCTGAAAAATAATATAGGTGAATTAAGGAGTGTGCACAGTTCAGAAACTTGGGGGTCATAATTCCAAATCACTTTCTAGATTGCTAGACTTATTCTCAGCTCCACCAAGACAACAGTACCAGCAACCTGTTTTTCTTTAGTCTCTCCAAAATTTGTAATTCTCTCCCCTTTTTTCACCTTTGACAAGTGATTTCATTTACATCTCTCCAATTATTATGAATTCTGAACATTTTTTACATACTTGTTAATAGTCTGAACTTCTTTCTTTAAAAACTATTGTTTCTTACCTTTTTGACTATTTAACTACTGAGCAATGACTAAGATTTAAAAATTTGAATCAGTTGCATATGTATACATATATACACATACATACACATAAATATGTATATATGTAAAAATAGAGAGATTTAGCAGGGAAATTTTCTGCAAATATTGTTTTCCTTTTAACCTCTTTCCATCCTAAATTTGACTATATTTGATTTGTTTATAAAGATATTTTAAATTTTGCTTAATTACAATTGTTCATTTCATCTTTTCTGACCTCTATTACATTTTAGTGAAAAAACCTTCCCTGTTAATCTATTTCTAAGAAACTTTCTTGTTCATCTAATTTGTTTATTCTGTGACCATTTATGTCTAGCCCACGTATCTATTCAGAGTTTATAAAATATAAATTGTTGGTCTAAATGCAATTTGTCAGATTTCTGAAGAGTTTTCCCAGAATTTTCTTGTTAAATAGTGAATGATTCCTCCATACCTCGTGTATAGAAGTTTATGAAACATGTGTTTGCTTTCCTTTGCAAGTCATACCTCTAACTTTGTCCACAAAGTGAACTCTCTCTATTTTTTTAACCATAACAGTTAAATTTAATGGTTACTACTTTGTAGCACAGTTTTAAATCTGGTATTTGATAGACATTTCTTCCCATATTTTTAAAAGAGTTTTCATTATTATTTTTGAAATTCTAAACTTTTTGCTTCTCCTTCAAAAGTTTACTTGTTTTCTAGCTTAATAAAATTTTCCTTTGACATTTTTATTTGAATGTAATAAAGATACAAATTAACTTGTGCAGCATTGTTGTTGTTAATTTCTTGCAATGTACCTATGATTGTGTTTTTTTAATTAGTTAAAATTGTCTTTACTTCTGTAATGTGTATTGCATAGTTGGGTTCATAAAGTTCCTGAATGCATCCTGTAAGATATATTCCCACTTTAAAAAATCAAAAACTTATGACATCTGAACAATTCAAGTTCTCTGTTTAACTGATTAACCTGTCATATAGGACGTAGGATAGTAAAAGACTCTAGGGTTGAATCTGTAATAGGTAATACATTAAGTTCATCTTCTTCATACAATTAAAATTTCAAGATATAAAAACTGTCAGCAAATAAAAATATAGGTATATTACAATTAGAAGACAGATTAAATAATACATTATTGAATAAAATATGGAATTGCAGAGACTGAAGTTTTATATAACGAAGTACAATTGTCAAATTGTTTTAGAAGTATATTTGTCCTAATAATTTATTATCCTAATTATAATTCTAAATAATTTTCCTAAAATTTTTAAGCACTGTATAAGGAATTTTTTTTTTCTGTAAATAAAATCCACCCTAGAAATAGAAGCTTTGGCTCTTATTATTGTACTGTATAATTCATGAACTCAGTTTTCTGGGAGATATATTTAAGTAGTCTCGGAAAAAAAACCCTGAATTTAAAAGTACTACCTTCATTTTGTTTAGTTATGATTTCCAATACCAATTTTTAAAATGATGCACATAAAATGATAACAGTATTGTGTAAAAGTTGACCCTAACTGTTATTTTATTCTATTATAGACAGATTCTGAAGATGGCAGAGTAGAAATACACACATATGTTAACTCTCTTCCCACAGCCCATAAAATACCTGTAAAGAAAGACTCTCAACAAAATCTAGAGCGGCAGAAGTCACAGAACAACAGAGTGGTGGAGATTTCCAACCCAGGGTGATCTGAAAGACCCATGGGAAACGTCTGTTGCACCAGACATGGAGCAGAGCCCAGCCCAGCCTTGGCCACCCATGCAGTTCAGCTCTGGGAGGAGGAAACAAATAAGGATTTGGGGCAGAATCCCCAGTTGCAGTAGCAGCAGTTCACAGATCCCTCAACCTATAGGCACCAAAGGTCAGGGAGAGGGTTTTTTTCAGCTGCAGAGAAGGGAAAATTGTGAAGGGCCTTCCCATAGCTTTAGCCTTAGGCAGCAGCCTCAGAGGCCACATCTGGCAGGCAGCAGCAGTTCCCACAGCAGCCCCTACAGCAGCCCACATCCATTGTTGGATGGTAAAAACCCCTGGGAGCACTGAGCAGCTGATTCTTACCTCAGCCCTGCATAGAGGCCCTGCAGCAGCTGATCTTTATCTCACACTGAATGGTGGCCTTGCCCCCACAGCTCATCTGAATCTCAGCCCCCAGTGCTGGCATGGTGGAACTGGAGGCCAGGTGGTTGTAAAGAGGAAACTCAGCTTAGATTCTGGGCACAAAAACCTCTTCCTGCTCCCAGACCAACTTGATTATGCCACTTGGGAGGAACTGAGATCTTACAAATCCCCAGAGTATACCCTACTCTTGACAAAGGACCCAAAAGTCAACTAACTGGTTGAGAAAATGCCCAAAAAAGGGAAAAAAAATAAGACTATAGAAGGTTACTATTTTGGTGAAAAAATAACTTCTCCCATCCTCTCAGATGAGGAAGAACAATGCTTACCATCAGGGAAAGAAATAAAAGTCAAGGCTTCTGTATCCCAAACAACCAAAATAAATATTCAGTGGGCTCAAGCCATCAAAAAGGATTTTGAAAATCAACTAAGAGTTGTGGAGGAAAAATTGGGAAGAAAAATGAGAGAGATGCAAGAAAATTATGAAAAGCAGGTCAACACCTTGCTAAAGGAGATGCAAAAAAATGCTGAAGAAAGTTATACCTTCAAAAATAGGCTAACTCAATTGTCAAAAGAGGTCCAAAAAGCCAATGAGGAGAAGAATGCTTTCAAACGCATAATTAGCCAAATAGAAAAGGAGGTTCAAAAGCTCACTAAAGAAAATAGTTCTTTAAAAATTAGAATGGAACAGATTGAGGCTAATGACTTTATGAGAAACCAAGATATCACAAAACAAAATCAAAAGAATAATATATACAGATTCCTAATTTTTTCAGTGCAAATAATTATTTCAGTGGACACTGACCTATAGATTAATTCATTATATCTGACCAAAAAAAGAAAAAAAATCTGTGGCAGTATTCCATAGCCACTCATTCTTGATTGGTACTACTGATACGTCTATATTCTGTGACTAGGGCACAAAAGCAATTCCTTTTCTATCATACCATGAAAAGGCACCATTATATAGAAAAAGAGGATGTAAAGGAGGGGGAAGAAAAAGGAAGAGGAGGAAAAAAGAGAGGAGAAAGCTATCAGTATGGGATCTCAAATTTTATGGCAAAGCAGTAATCACAACAATTATTAAATTGAAATAATATTTTACTGCATTCATATTTACTACATGTGTGTGTGCATATGTGAGACTGCAGTAGGAAAAAATGTCTGATCAACCACTAGATTACTGCAATAGACCAGATATGTGATCAGAAACTGCATCAGAATTGTGGCAGTGTCCAGAGGTGTGACAAAGATATGTAAATTAGGAAAATAAATGCAGTAAATCCCTCCTCAATAATACCCCTTAATTAAGTCATTTGGAAGTTAGCTTGCATAGAATGATTAAGCTGAAGTCAAGAAGGCCAGAGTTTAAGTTTTGTTTGATACACTTATCAGTTGTTTCACCCTGGCCAATTCATTCAATCTTTTTTTTAGCTTAAGCTTCCTTATCCATAAAATTAAATAATAATACACCTACTTCCCACTACTGTTGAAAGATTAAATGAGAAAATATTTGGAAAGTGCTTTGTAAGTCTTAAAGAACTATATAAATATTAGCTCTTAGTAATTATCAATCAGTTTTCTAATTGACAAGTCCTTTGCTAGAGGTTTTGGCTCAAGATATAAAAGAGAAGACTTCCCCGCCAGTAATAGACTTCCTGAATATCACTGCTATTTATATTAGAATGTTTTTTCCTACATTTTAAAGAAAAAAATAACTGTCAAAGATTTAAGATCTCTAATATATTCAGTGAGTATTTAGGTATTATAGAAAACCATTGATAAAATATACTGCTCCCATTGGGAGGAGCCAAGATGGCAGAGTAGAAAGATTCACATATGCTAGCTTGGAACCCACAGCCCATGAATTTCCTGTAAAAAGAACTCCCAACAACTTCCATAGCAGTGGAAGCCACGCAGCAAAGGAGTGAAGGAGTTTTCCATTCCAGAGAGCCCTGAAAAACTGACCCTAAGGGTCCATCGCACACCAGATGGGAGTGGAGCGCAGACCTTCCCTGGGCACATGGCACTGAGAGGAGTAGACGGGGGCAGGCTTCAGGGACGGAATCTCCAGCAGCCATGAAGGTTCCTCCACCCACAGGTGCACAGGTCAGTGAGAGAGACTTCTGGGCTGGCTGAGAGGGGAGTAGGGTGTCTCCATAACTCAGGCTCCCTAGGGAGGCAGCAAAAGAGGCAATAGCGGCCAGAGGCACCCTGAGCAAGCAGGAGCTCAGCAGGAGCTCGGCAGGAGCTCGGGTCCATTACTGAAGATCTCCGCATGAACCCCTTCAGGGAACTGAGCATGGGAGGTGACCCTGCCCCCACCTGAGGACCAGAACTTAAGCTCATATTGAATAGCAGCCAGACATGCCACTGAAAGCCCTGAGGCTGGGGAGCAGCATTTGAATCTCAGACCCTAAGCACTAGCTGGGTGTATCTATGCGGGAGGTGGAGAGGAATCTCAGAAGTCAAGTAACTGACTGGGAAAATGCCCAGAAAAGGGAAAAAAAATAAGACTATAGAAGGTTACTTTCTTGGTGAGATGTTTCCTCCCTTCCTTTCTGATGAGGAAGAACAATGCTTACCATCAAGTAAAGACATAGAAGTGAAGGTTTCTGAAACCCAAACATGTGAAATAGATATCCAATGGGCTCAGGCCATGGAACAGCACAAAAAAGGATTTTGAAAATCAAGTTAAACCAGATGGAGGAAAAACTGGGAAGAGAAATGAGAGAGATGCAAGAAAAGCATGAAAAATGGGTCAATATCTTGCTAAAGGAGACCCAAAAAAATGCTGAAGAAAATAACACCTTGAAAAATAGGCTAACTCAATTGGCAAAACAGATTCAAAAAGCCAATGAGGAAAAGAGTGTTTTCAAAAGCAGAATTAGCCAAGTGGAAAAAGAGGTACAAAAGCTCACTGAAGAAAATAGTTCTCTCAAAATTAGAATGGAACAGATGGAAGCTAATGACTTCATGAGAAACCAAGAAATCACAAAACAAAACCAAAAGAATGACAAAATGGAAGAGAATGTGAAATATCTCATTGGAAAAACAACTGACCTGAAAAATAGATCCAGGAGAGACAATTTAAAAATTATGGGACTACCTGAAAGCCATGATAAAAAGAAGAGCCTAGACATCATCCT
>CM053769.1:113174661-113192528 GCA_028658325.1 Potorous gilbertii
TACTAATTAGAAATATGCTTTTCCCTCTCTGTTTATTCTTAGTCCTTGCTTTTGCCTCTGCAATCTGACCTGAGTTAAAACTATGTGGCCTACCCTATTTAATAAACTACCTATAATTATCTTCACTTCTACTACAATTACCTTTTAGAGGTGACACAATTTCTTTAAGGCCCTGCATTCTTTTGATGTCTACTAACAACATATTACTTCTCCTAGATAACAAGTGAATTTAATAATGTCCTTCTGGATTCAATAGCATGGGATAAAAGAATGAATCCAGTGGAAAACACACATATACACATACACGCATTTCTATATTTAAATATAGATGTATATATGTATAGGTATGTAAGTCTTTATATGTTTACATATGTATGTATATATAGACACACAATAATATAGGCAACATATATTTATATGTATATGTTTAGATGTGTATATACATACATATGTGTATGTGTACAATATACATATCACAATATACATATATGCATTAAAATCTCATATGTGTATATACATATATTAATATATGTATGTATATATGTATCTATATAAGTGTGTCTATATGGACATCTATATAGATATATCTAGATATAGATATCTAGATATCTATAAACAATTTTTTTCCCAAGATGAATTAGTGCTTAGCTGCAACTTCCCTTGTGTATGCCTGAGGAGTTCTCCTCCTTTTTATTGGACCAACTCAAAGGTCCCTTCCACCTCGAAAATCTCTGAAAACTCTATGGAAGTTCTATTAGAACTGAGGTCATCATTGATATCTAAGGAAGAAGATAATGCCATCAAGGCAATAAGAAGAGATAAGCATACAAGACCAAAATTGGAACCCTAGAAAATCTCCATATCTGGAAGATATCATGAAGTTGGGACAACCTCCCATGCATTGGCTATGCCTATTTGGAGGTTTCACGGGTAGGGATCATTCAAAGATGGGATATGTGTGTGTGTGTGTGTGTGTGTGTGTGTGTATCTGTTGAAGGGAGAGAGGTGTCACAGTGAATAGGGAAAAACCTGATGTCTGTAATACATGAATTCAAATCCTCCACTGAAAACTATGGCACCCTGGAAAACTCATGTAACCTGTTTGCCTCAGTCTCCTCATCTGTAAAATGGGGATCAACTATTCTTATTTACCATTATAATCATTACTGTGGTCAGCATGGTCACTCTCCTTAATTCTGTCCTCATAAATTTAGAGCCGTAGTGGAGCACGCAGACCACGGAGTTCAACATCCTTATTTATAAAAACAAAGGCTTTAAGCGGTCTCTCTAGGATCACACAGCGGATGATATATGAGGCAGCATTTGAACCACCTCTTTCTGACTTCAAAATCATTGTGCAGAAAAGCAAATCTGTCCCTATGCCAGTGCAATTATTCATTCATAAATACATCAAATTCTCAGTCAGTTCAATTCCAGGTTTATCAAATTGATATAAATGACTTTGTAAATAAGACGAATTTGGCATCCATTTGGAATTGAAGTTCTCAGCTATTGAAAGGCTTCAAGCTTTCGCATACCAGGAAACAAAGGTGTCTGGTGTAAAGTGCTGGCCAAAATGTAAGAAATTAAATTAATGAATAAACAAAACAACCAACCAATGAAAGAATTTATGAATTAACAAATGGTCAAACAGATAAACAGGAAGAAAAATCAATCAAAAAATAACAGAAAATGAATGAATGAATGAATGAACAAACGAACAAATTGAAGAAGCCCATTCTTGACAAACTCCATTACTTTTGTCACCTTTTCTTCTTTGTCAGTATTAAGCCTGACTTATTTGTCTAGCTTTACATTGCTCAGGTACTTGGTTCTTGTTACTCAAGTCATCATAGAGAGAAGTTAAAGCTTTCATTTGACAACAGAGCTACAAGCCCAGGGCCACTTTCAAGTAACACTTCTCTGCTGTTCTCAGTCTCCTAGTTGTTACTACTGCTGCTGTTATTTCATACATATTTTTGCTCCAGATTTTAAAACAAATGAAAGTAAAGAGGTTTGTCTGTTTTTAACTGATCTCCGAAGGAAGTGAGCACAGATTCTCAGCTTTGACGTAACATAAGGTTGTCGTGAAAGATTTGTTTTATTATTTTCAATATTGTTAATATTATTGCCATTTTCAAAAGGAGCATCTGAAGCTACATTTAGAGTCCTGGCACTTCCTGAACAGTAACTTCAGGTAGACACAACATATGGAAATCCAAATTTTTCACATATTCCCAGAAAGAATAAATCAGGGCATTATCAGTTCTTTAATTATGTTATTATCTCATCAGATATTAGCACACAGGATTACACAGCAACTCAAAGTAAAAAGGAGTTTCAAAAGTGTTAGATCAGAGATTTAAAATTACGAGACCTCAGAGAATAGTTAGTAAAAATTTCTTAATTTTAGCAATGAAGTAATTCAAGACCAGGGAGACTGATGCCTGCTCCTGTATCCTTCAGACATTAGATTTCATTGCCTCTGAATTTATCTTATGTGTACTATGTTTATAATCTATTGTCTCTTTTGTTACAATATTGTCTCATTGAAGGCAGGGGTATAGGTTTTTTGCCTTCTTTATTGGAACACATTACTGTGTCTAGAACATAGCAAGTCCTTTAAAATGCTTATTTACTGATAATACAAGCTGTAGCCAGTGAAGGCAGGATTTGATTTCTTGCTTGTATGGGAGAGCCAATGTATTTTCACTGGATTTCCTCGACTAATCCAGAATTGCTGAAATACTTTCTTTTTCAACCCTAAGAAGGGATGATTCCATGATTTCTTAAAGAACTGACCGGCTCTAAAACCGGCTCATTCCACCTTGAGAAAACTCGACTAGTTAGACAGGCGCCTTGTTTTTGTTGTTGTTTTCTGGCATTTAAGCCCACTCCCCTTAAAATGTAACATATTAAAATCAATATTCTACAAAGATAATGACTAAGGTTTGGAATAAGGAGGAAAAAGGAGGAGGAGGTAGAAGAGACAGAGGACAAAAAAAAAGGAGAAGGAAGAGAAGGAGAAAAAGGAGAAAGGAAAAGAAAAAATGGAAGAAAGTGAAAAGAAGGCCATGAAGAAGGGAAGATGAGAAGAAAGAGAAGGGTAAGAAGAAGAAGGTGAAGAAAAGGGAGGAAGAGAAGATGGATAAGGGTAAGAAAAAGGACAAGGAGGAGATAGAAAAAAAGGAGAAGGAAAAGAAGAAATAAAAGAAAAAGAAAGAGAATGAGAATGAGAACCACTGACAAAATGAATGCCTTTTACTAAGAATGTGACATTTCTTACATAACTTCAGATGTTCTTTATCGTCGTTATGATGAACTTTGTTCTACTTTGTTTTTCTTAGCAAATCCTATGGTACATATTCCTGGAACTATGGTTCCCATGTTGTTTCTCATTCAGTTATTTCTGTCTTTTCTTGACTCCAAGGACTATAGTGCTCCAGCCCTGATATCCTCCACTATCTTCTGAAGTTTATCCAAGCTTATGTTCATTTTTTTATGATATTACTACCCATTGTTTCCCCAACATCCTCTTTTCATTTTGCCTTCAATTTTTCTCAACTCCAGGGTCTTTTTCAATGAGTCCTCACTTCTCATTATATGGCCAAGGTATTCACTACATGTCCTTCTATTGAATAGTCTCAATCAATTGAAATACTGACCAATTAGATCTGCTTGCTGTCCAAGGTACTAAAAAAACTTCTCCAGCATCATAACTGGAAAGAATCGATTCCTCACAAGTCAGTTTTCCTTATAATCCATTCATAATTACCATACATTATTATTGGAAAAACCACAGCTTTGACAACAGGCCTCGGTTAGCAAGATGACATCTTTGTTTTTTAGCATACTGCCCAGATGTGACATAGCTTTCCTTTCAAGGAGCAAGTGTATTTTAATTTCATGGCTACAGTTTCCATCTGCAGTGATTTTTGAATCCACAAAAATAAAATTTTCCACTGCTTCCATTTTTTTCTCCATTTGCCAGGAAGTAATGAGGGCAGTTGCCATGATCATAACTATCATTAATACATTAAGCTTCAAGCCTGCTTTCATATACTCCTATCCCCTCCTCATAAGAGACTTCTCAATTCCTTTTCACTTTCATCAGAGTGGGGTATCCCTTGCAAATCAGAGATTGTTGATGTTTCTCCCAACAACTTCAATTCTGATTTTTATTCATGTAGCTGGGCATTTTGCCTGATTTACTTTGCATATTATTTCAATAAATAAGGTGACAATATACAACTTTGTTCAACTCTTTTACTAATCTTAAACCAATTATTACAGGGATAATTCTAAGTATTGCTTCTTGGCCTACATACAGGTCATTCAGGAAACAAGTAAGATGATCTGATACTCCCATCTCTTTGAGAACTTGCCACATATTGTTGTGACCCACACAGTCAAAGGATTTTGTGAAGTCAATGACACAGAAGTAGATTTTTTTTCCTAGAACTCCCTTGCTTTCTCCATAATCTAACAAATGTTGCTGATTTGGTTTATTGTTGCTTTGTCTCTTTGAAAACCAGTTTATACTTCAAGTCATTCTCAGTTCTCATATTACTGAAGCTTAACTTGCAGAATCCTAAACCTAACCTTACTGGCATATGAAATGAACTCAATTGTTCAGTAATTTGAATACTTTTTGGAATTGCCATTCTTTAGGATTGGGACATAAAATGATCTTTTCCAATCCAGTGGCCACTGTTGAGTTTTCCAATTTTTTTTTGACATATTGAATGTAGCACTTTAATAGCATCAGATTTTAGAAAAAAAATGCTTAGGTTTTTAAATAACTTAGCTGTAATTCAGTCACCTGCACTAGGTTTATTGTTAGTAATGCTTCTTAAAACCCATTTGACTTCATTCTCCAGGATGTCTGGCCCTAAATCTATAAGCATACCATCATGGTTATCAATAATTAGTGATCTTACATAGATTCTCTGCTACCTGGTATTCTCTTTTGTTTCTTTTTGTCTTTTTTTCTTCTTTCATGTCCATTTTTAAATAAAATGTTCCCTTGATGTCTCTAGTATTCTTGAAGAGATTGCTTGCTTTTCCCTCATTATTTTGTATTCTTCTATTTCTTTGTATTTTTCATTTAAGTATGCCTTATCTCTCCTTCATATTCTCTGGAATTCCACATTAACTTTGGCATATATTTTACTTTCTCCTTTCTTTACTTTTTGCTTTTTTCTTTCCTCAGCTACTTAAAATGTCTCATAAGACAGTTACTTATTCTTCTTTTTCTTTTGTATTTTTGTTGCTACTGCCTCATATACACTATTATGAACCTCTTTCCATAAATTTTCAGGTATGCTCTATATCAGATTTATTCTCTTAAATCCACTCATCACCTTCACTTTATAGTCATAAGGGGTGCCATTTCAGTCCTACCTATATAATCTTTTGGTTTTCCCTACTTTCTTCAATTTACATCTGAATTTTGCAATAAGAATCACAGGATCTGATCCACAGTCAATTCTAGGTACTGTGTGAATTGACTTTGTAGGGCTTCTCTACCTTTGTCTACAAAGCATATAATCAATCTGTTTTCAGTACTAACCATCTGGTGATGTCCATGTGTGGATACCTCTTTGGGTTATTGTAAAAACATATTTGCTATGATCAGCAAGTTATCGCCACAAAAGTCTATTAGGTTGCCCTGCTTCATTTTGTATACCAAGGCCAAATTTGCCTATTATTCAATTTATCTTTTGATTTCCTGCTTTAGCATTCCAATCTCTGACGATGAATATTACATCTTTTTTAATGTTATGTCTAGATGATGCTGTAGGTCTGATCAATTTTGGCCTCTTTAAAATTGACAGTTGGAGAATAGACTTGCATTACTGTAATGTTCAATTATTTGCCTTGGACTTAAACAGATACTATTTTGTAATTTTTGAGATTTTACCACAGTACTGCTTTTCTCCCCTTTTATTGACTATGAGGGCTTCTCCATTTTCATCCAAAGGCATTCTTGTCTACCATACATGTAATGTTCACCTCAATTAAATTCAACTATTACTATCCATTTAAGTTCAATTATCACACAACTCTTTTTAATCTTTCCAACTCTTGTCTGCACACATCCAGCCTACCTTGGTTTATAGGTCTTGTGTTCCAGGTTGCTATGCAATATTGATCTTTACAACATCAGACTTTCTCTTCATTACAAAATGCATCCACAGCTGAGCTTCTTTTTGCCTTATCCCAGTTGTTTCATTTTCTCTGGATCTACTTTTTTGTCGTCATCTACTCTTACTCAGTAATATGTTGGCTACATTCCAAATTGAGTGGCTCATATTTTGGGGTCATATTTTTTTCATCATTTTAATACTGTCTGTTGGGTTTTCTATTTTGCTACTTTCTTATCCAGTGGACCATCTTTTGTTAGAACTTTCCACTATGACCTGTTGAAATCCAAGTTGGATAGCTAGTGCAAAGTAGTTGGGTTGTGAGCTGTCTAAGACCTTTTTAGGAGTAGCTTTTGTTTTTTCCTTGAGACACTGAACAAGGCAGAGACACTGAAGGTATTGCTGTGGTGTAAGCAACATTGCTAATGTAATCTCCAGAATGATGATGAGTGTCCTGGTGATGAGATTTTTCCTAGGAGTGTGATAATGGCATAGTCAAATACAAGGAATGTAGCTGATAAGAAATGATTGGGCAAAGGCAAGGGAAGAAATAAATTTTAAAAATAAATTATATAATGACTTACTTCTGCAGAGACTACTTCTGTCCATGTAAGGAAAACCATGGTTTGAGGAACCAGTTTTCAGTTGAAAAAAAAAAGTTTATTTTAAGCCAGAATAAACTAAAATAACCTCTGTATTTTAAGGCAAGGGAGAGGGTTTTATTTATTTATTTGTTTTATTTCTGCAAATTCTGTACTTTTTCAGAAAGTAATGTAAAAATTAAAACAAATATAATTTAATTTAATTATTTATGTTGAACATTTATGATTGAATATTCAAGGAATAATTGTCTTTAATTTTTAAATAATATTTTGCCAGTGTATGCTTTAATAAAATGATCTGAATGATAGCAAGTAGGATCCATGATCAAAGATGCATCCTAAGCCATCGACAGTCATCCTGACTTTTGTCCTGTCATTGGACATTGATAGCTCAGGAAGAGCGAATGACGCAGGTGACTGTGCAACTCTGCCTTGTTTAAATCCACTTTCATGTACGAGTCAAGAAATCATTCATGATGTCATTGATTCTCTTTGAAAATAGACAAACAAAAGTAGCAGAGGAGTGTGCCATTCCTTTAGCAGATTCCTGCTAGCTGGTCAGCCAAAGTATAATTTTCTTGGATTATTTGATAAATTGGACCTATTATATTCTAGACATATATTAATAATCATATACATGAGTTTGCAATACTTTTCTCTCTTTTTTCTTCTCTTGCCCTCTCCTTTCTTTTTTCCTAAAGCTAAAGTAGATTTAATTAAAAGAAATAAGCAGGGAAACTATACTGTGTCATCAATATTATTCAATATTGTTTTAGTACATTTAAAATAATTGTAGACAGTATGAAAAACCTGAGAATATACAGGCTAAAAAGAACTCTGAGTTACATGAGCATAATTATAAAACATTTTACAAATAAAATCAGATTTAAATAACTGTACAAATATTACTTTTTGGGTAGTCAAATCTAAAATAATAAAAATGAAAATTTTGCCTAACTAGTCTAGTTAATATGAATCCAATTCAATTACTAAACAAATTTACTAGGTTAGGAAAAAAAAACACTTTCACCTGAAAGAACAAAAGTTCAAGAACCTCAAAGAAATAAATAAAAAAATGCAAGAAGGAGATTCAGTACCACCAGGCATCAAAGCCATGTGGTAATGTCCAAGGCAGATTAATGGAACAGAGTAGACAAGCAGTTCATAGCAGTGAAGGAACACAGCAACATTGTGTTTGACAACTGCAAAGAACCACATCCTTGAGACAAAAATGTGTCTCCCAGAAAAAAAAATACTCCTGGAAAGCTGGAAAGCAGTTTGGTAGAAACTGGGCATAGACCAATAACCCAAACCATGTGCCAGTACCAGGTCAAAATGGGAACATGATCCATATGTTTCTTTTTTTATTTTTTAATTTTATTTTTAATTTATGGAATAAAGGAAGTATTTTCATAACAGAACGATAAAAATCTAATTACACATGAAAATTTGTGCACATTTCTTTCAGTTCCTTTCTTTTCCCCCTTTTCTTTCTACCCTCTTCTCTTTCTCCTTTTCATAGGAAACCTTTATTTCTTCCTTCCCTGTCTTTCCTCATTGATTTTTCTCTCTCCTTCCTCTTGTTTTCTTTCTTCATCTCCCTAGATGTGAGACAGCCCACATGACTGCATGACCAAGCATTGCAGCCCAAACAAACTACCAAATACATTGATAAATGTACATTTTATATATTTAGCTTTATCATTAAAACATCTATTCTCAATATAGTCGTTTTTGATAGACTGGAATGGTCATAGCTTAGAATAAGTCTTTTGTCAATACGTTAATAAGCTCCACTAAGTTTCTCTCTCTCTAGAACACAATTGTGTAGACATGTTACAGGGCTCAATTTTGAAATGGTGCTATGGCCAAGATCTCAAATATCCCAAGAGGTTTATTCCTCAATGGTCATATAGGAGATCCAATAGTTGGCAGAAATTGGGAATCTCACCTCTTCTATCTGTTGCTTCAGATGAAGAGATGTAAACTTACATCTTCAAGGTGACATAATTGATAACAATCAAACCTGGAACCCATATCCATTATCTCAATATGCATTTTAAGGAACTTTATATAGAACATAGATAATATGGTCACCAATTGAAACTGGCATAATATTACAGGGATATTAGGCTTGAAAGTAAAGCAATTAATCAACAACCAATGAAATGTAATAAAGCCTACCATTGTTAGAAAATTTTAACTTTTTTCCAGAATGTAATGTAATTTTCTTTGCTATTGTGGAAATGATGGCAAAAAGATTCTTTTCAAGTTTGTTTTAAGTGATCTGAATTGAATAATCAGTAAAACAAAGCAGGGAAAAAAGGTACATCTCTTCTAAGATTTTTTTTCTGGCTCTTTTCTTAGTAGTATAGATTAGGAGGCAGTCTCAAATTCCAAAGATGTTGTCAATTCAACATTAAGTCATTCTGACTCAATCCTTCTTCCATTTTACACATGAGTGGACTGAGAATTCTAAGCTCCTTAAGAGCTCATTGTGAGATGAGTTTTATAGCTAGGATCCTGCATACCATGTAGGATCAATACATTATAAATGGATTGGATGATGGAGTGTCTAAGAGGCAATGATGAATGACAATTGAATCTGTCTCTTTGCCCTGGGACATAACTAGTTATTTATTGAGGAGAAGAGACAGTTGCCCTAAAATAAGCCTTATGTTGAAGAAATAGGATTGTAGGAAAACAGACTGAGACATTGAAGGGACCTTGGAGGGCATCTGACCTAATATCGTCATTTTAGAAATGATGTACAGGGAGGTCAAGCAGTTTGCCCAGTATCCTAAAGGTATCACAAGATAATAAAGAGAGGGCAAAAATTGTCATCACTATGGTAAGTAGTCATGCATATTAAATTATTAAATATGTCTGGTTCAATACACAACTGCTTCAGAAAATGTGTCCTACTTTGGGAAACCTCTGTTAAGATTTTTTTTTAATTTAAAAATGTTCCTTACATTAAACCTATGTTGGATTCTCTGAAACTTCTACAGTTGCTTTTATTTCCATTCTCTGGACCCAAATGGAACAAATTTAATCCCTCCTCCTTTATATTCCTTCATATCCTTCAAGGCAGCTTTCATTCCCTTCCCCAACACTGAGTCTTCTCCCATTTAAACTCATGGCTATTTCCTTCAACCAATCTCCCAATGATATGAACTATAGATCCTCAGCAATCTAGACTCCATCTTCTTAATTATTCCCCTTTTACTCATGTCCTTTTGAAAATATAGAGTAGAAAACCAAATAATTTTCAAGGACAAAGTACAGTGAGATCATCACATCTCTTTTCCTGGAAGGTATGACCCTCTTAAAGCAAGTAGGATCTGGCAAGATCAGAAATCAGTCTTCTAACTGTTGATTACAGATGTCTTGATCCTTTCATGTCATATTAGCCAACTTGGGATTTCAGTGAAATTTGTCATCAATTATCTTAACTTCTCTTCATTTTCCTTCTCTCTGACCTTAAGTCCTTACTCCATCCCACATCCTGATGACTTCTCTAGGCCTCAGTTTTCTTCAATATACAATTTACAAATTGGTATTTTTAATGACTGTAAGAATCAAATAAAGAAAATTGTACTTGATTCCTTGAAAAAGGGATAATCATTGCTTTAGAGAACTGACAGATTACTGTTATTATTATCAGTGAAATTTGAGTATCAACTGCTTTTTGATTATGAGTTGCTTAGATAAGTGAATAACTTCAGATATAATTAAGTGAATGAAAATAAAGGCACGAATTCCATCACTGTCACCATTTCCTGGGGGAAGTTTCTCTTGATGCAAAATAGTTATCATGATGTAAAGGTTGTAGAGTTCCCAAATCTTCTTGCTTAGGTGAGGATAAAAAGATCATAGATACATATCTGGATGGGATTTCAGAAAGCATCTATTTAACCCCCTCCACCCCCCCACACACACACCATGTTCTTTCAGACAAATGAACACATTCTTTTAAATATATCTAAACTGATCTTAAGTAGCAACAGGGATGTGTTATATCACCTTCCTAGCCAGAATGAAGAATTGCAAACAAGAACAAAATTGCTCTCTAGTCCAAGTCATACGTGAAACCATATAGCTCTGGCTACTAGAACATTAAAGTAGAGTCAATTATTAGAGTTGATAACATTTGTAATGAAGTGGCACTGAAGAAAATGATATCCAGAAAAATAAGTGGATCATACTAAATACAAATAAAATAAATTTATCCTAGAGGATGCATAAATTTTTAAAACTCCCTGATTTCAATTCTGGATATATCACAAAAGAATACAACAGAATGGAAAACGTTAGGTTGCCCTCTGCCATTTGATGTTTGGCAAGTGTAATGTAATGGGATATAAGATCTTCCCCACCCATTAATAAGCCCCACATGGAGCCCTGGCACAGAGTTCATTAGGCTCTGTGCAACAGGGATTCTCACATCTTTCCAATTAAGTTATGATTTCCAATCTTCTCTAAGCCAATCAAGTATCCACTCTTTGACTGGAAATAGTATATATTGTACTGCTTGAAGGGAAAGGTGTATTCAGAGATAAAAGTTGGCAGAGAAAGAAATAGGCTAAGGGAGGAACTTGTCTAGGCAGCAAATCACTTAACTTCTTTGACCCTCAGTTTATTCCTTTGCGAAACAAGGAACGTCTAGATGGTCTCTAATTTTTTTCCACCTCTAAATTTCTAATACAATGAACTTAAAGCCTCGACTAGATCCATTTCTTTACGATAATTCCCAATGCATATATGGTATTTAATATCTCTTAAAAGAAATAACACTGTAAGAACGTATCTCCCACCTTCATCTGCCTGAAAAAATTAAAGAGAGAAAAATGTATTTAATTAATATATGTAGCATCCTACTGAAAGCTCCTTTTCCAACTCATGCTTTCAGTTATACTTCTGGTTTGAATTACCAATAGAACAGCTACTACTACTACTTCAATGATATTCTGATTTATTCAAAGATACTCTGAGTCCTCACATGTAAAATCATAGTTTCTAAGTCTCCATTAGTATGATTACTTTTTAATTATCAATCATTAGATGCAATTAGAATAAAGGAAAGACATTTACCAAAATGTTAACTTTACATTTGAGGGACACCATTTAGACCAGTGTAGCTGTTTTGTTTTTCTTTGTTTGTTTGTTTTAATAAACATAAGCAAATGAAGTGAAAGAAATTGGAAAGGGTAAAAAGTGGACAGATTGTGAAGAACTTTTAATACTGAAGATCATTTCATATTTGATTCTGATAACTAAAGGGAGCCATTGGTTTCTGTAGCACACTTTTTTTCACAATTGTTCTTTTGGAAATTTACTAGCTGCTGAATTGAAGATGGATTGGAGTGAGGGGAGATATGAAGTAGAGAGGTCAGATTCAATAACAAAATTCCAGATATCAGGTTGATGAAGATCTAAATTAGGATGGCAGCTATGTGAAAGGAAAGAAGGTGACATGTTAGTGAGATATTGTGAGGATAAATATGTCAAGACTTGAAAACTTTGAATATGTGGGGTGAACATTTTAGCCTTTCCTATAGCCTAATTTTTGCTTGAATATAATGACACCAAGAATTATTTGAAAATATATGCAACTCAAATGAGGTCATCTAGTTCAAATACTGAATATTAAGGATTTTTCCACTAGGACATGGTGGGTGGGATACTCTTAGTTATTTTCCAGGTATAACTTTTTATCTGATGTAAATTTCATGAAAGAATAGAGAAAGATATCATGGGGAAACTTTGGAACTTTTTGTCCCTATGCTAAAGGAGAGATAACTGTAGTAACCAAGTTTGGCTAATTCAATCTATAGTATCAGTTGTTTTTAAAGAAGATGGAAAACTGGAATAGGTATGAATAGCATTCAACACTTGTAACTCAGCATACTCAGCAGGGCCTGCTAAGGAAGCTCTTAGATCTACTTTTCTAAAAGGAAAGCAACCTTTGAGGGACATACAGGGCTTCCAATTGTCTGACAATAAGCAATACCTATATCACCAGATGGATCCAACTGTCTGACCATTACATACATACCTAGTTACCAGAGTGGGAAACACCAACATCTGGGTTTTCAAAGCTGGGGGAAGAGGGGGTCCTTAGTGGCTATCTAGAGTCTGGTCTGTGCAAACACGTACTTCCAATGAGTAAACTCCAAAGTTAAACTTCACCTCACAGTATATATACACTCTTCAGAGTCAGAGTCCATCAAAACCCTTGGGAACCAGTGCCTCATTAGAAATTAACAAAAGTTATGGGCCTTCCTACAAAACAAATGTCTCCTAATCAAACTTCCCTTAATGGGCAGGTCTATTAATGGGTGTGGAAGATCTTGAACTCTCATTAGCATAATTAACATTATAGTACTATATTCCAGAACACTGGAGGGAGCAGATAGGATGGAATATCTTTTGCAGCATCATCAATTTAGAACTGAAAAGGATCTTAGATACTATCCAGTTCAACCCTCTCTCATTTTTTTAGATAAGTTACTAAGGCCCAGGGAAGATAGCCAATTTGACAAGCTAATATACCAAGTAAACTCACAGATATATTAATACAAATCTTTAAACATTCACATAGAGAAAAATGAGGCCCAGAGAAGCTATAACTTGTGAAAAGATACCCAAATAGACAGTGAGAGAACCAGGATTCAGATCCATAATATGTGCCTATAAATCTGACCATTTCTCTACCTAATCATAAGCCTTCTATTAACAGCATATGGCAGTGTAACATGAGCAGTGTTCTTATAGGAATGCATTTTGATATCTGATTCTGTCACCTACAAATCTTAAGAACTATCTCTAGGGACCCTATTTTCTCTTTTATTCTTCTTCTCCCCTATTCTTTTATTTCTTTTTCCTTTTGTGTCTTCTCCCTTTCTAATGACATTAACAAAATACCCCAATTCTTTTCTAAATTGCTCTAAATTCAATTACTTTTTTATTTCTGTGCCTCTCCATAATCTCTTTCCTTTGAAAAACATTTCAGGGCTGGGGGAAGGGAGTTATGTAAATGAGAATGAAGAGAGAATGACAGATTCAGCAATGTTGTTTTTTTCTTTTCCTTTTCTTCAGAAGCTGAAATGTATGGCATAGTCTCTGTATAAATAGACTATACACATCATAAAAAAGAAGCATTTTAAATGTCAACAAAAATCAATATGACTGTGAACTGGGCTCTCTTCTTGGCAAAATAAATGAAATCCACATGGAATTGAGCCTGATTATCTTGCTTCCAGGGCTCTGAGAGTACAAAGTGGTTTCTCTCCCGGTAACAGCCTGTTCTGCACATAAAAACCAGAAGATCCTTTAGAATGGGGTTTAAATTTGGTCTTATTAAGACATATTTTCTGCCTTGCATCCATGATCAATGGCAGCTACATTAATACTGCTCTGTTACAATGGCCCAGGTTTGGAAACACATTCCTTTTTTCTCCCATAACCCAAAAGGGTTTGAACCAATGGCAAAGGCAGTTGGTGCTGATAAGGAAGAGGGTATGCTCAAGCTTAATTCATCTACTTGCTATTCTTTAAAGAATATTTCATTTTCTTCTTTGTCTTTGCACAGTCTGCCCAATATGCTATGAATGTTCTATTTTATTTATCTCCCAAAGGTTTGCCACCAAACTTCAGTCCTTTATTATGTCTCACCTAAATTTTTGCAATAAACATTTAATTGGTCAAGCTGACTCATATCTTTTCCTCCTTGAATCCATCCTCTGTTCAAATGCTACATTGATTTATCTATGCCGTAGACAAACCATGTCATTCTCCTCCTCATTCAGTAAACACCGGTGGCTTCCTATTACTACTTGGATCACTCATTCAACCAGTTACTTACCATTTAATGTTCTTCACAGTATGACCTCATCCTGCTTGTATAATTTCCTTACAATTTACTTTCCCCCTCTGCATATTATGTGATTCAATCATACTGTCCAGTTTTGCTGTCCACATTTCCTACAAATGATTCTCCATGTCCCATTACAATAATTTTACCTGGATTGTTTCTTCAGTCCTAGACTTCATTACCATCAATCCTCTCCTTCTGGAATCTAGAACACCTGGCTTTAATGATTAAATCCACAACCATATCTTTTCAAAGGTCCCTCTGTTTTCTTCATCTGCTAGCACCCCTGTTTGAATGATTGTTATCCTTCATACTTGAAAAGGATCAAAATGAAATCACTATGTTGGGGTCAAGGAATAGTATGTCCGACTAAAACTGATACAAATCAATATGAACTCAGAAGACTCTACTATAGGTCAGGCAAAGAAAGTCCATTTGAAAATTTGGAAGGAAGATATCTCTAAATTTGTACATTTCACATTTCTTTTGAGCTACTTCAATTCTAGCAGAGTATTTTACTTGATGTGGGCACACCATGCTGAATGTGAGAGGGATTAAGGTGATGAGTATAGACTTATCAAAATTGAAGGGATACCCATCAGTTGTGTCATGATTCAAGAAGTTGTGGCACATAATAATGACGGAGCGCCATTGTGCTATAATAGATGGCTGGAGGGGTCATACAAGGAAAAAAAAAACATTGCAAGAACCAAATCAACTGATTTAATCAAGCATGAAGAATGGGGATATCATTGGGCACAATACCAACAATGTTGCAATGATGATAAATTGTGAAGGAATTGGCTAATCTGATTAATGTAGTATCCTCCAGGATAATTGCAAAGAACGCATGTTGAAAAAATGGTATTCACCTCTAGTGAGAGAACTGATAAACTGAGTGCAAATTGAAGTATAATTGTCTCACTTTGTTATTTTTACTTTTTAAAATTATGACTAATATGGCAATATGTTCTGCATGAATTCACATGCATGTTTGTTATCATATTGCTTTTCTTAGTGGTTGTTGGAGGATTGGAGATGGAAATGCAATTTAGAAGCCAAAATTTAAAGAGAAAAGTCTGGCTAAAATAAATAGATAAAAGCTTAAAATGTAAAAAAAAAAAAAAGGAAAAGGAAGGAAGAAAAGAAGAAAGATTATATTCATTTTAATGGTTACTACAAATTTTATCAGAATAAAAGTTACACTGTTTTTAAAATAAAAACAATACAAACTAGAAGGAAAAAGAGAGTAAAAAATAGAATGCTGCCATCTGCATTCAGACTTCATCAGTTCTTTCTCTGGAGGTGGATAGCACTTTGCATTATAAATTCTTTGGATTTATCTTGCATCACTTTATTGCTGATTATAGCAAGCCATTTATAACTAATCACTGTACAATATTGTTGTTGATCTGTGCAATGTTCTCCAGGTTCTATTAACTTGACTTTGTATAAGTTTACATAAGTCATTACAGGTATATTTCTGAAATCATCCTCTGAAATGTTAATTGTATACCACAAAATGATTCAGTCATTCCTTAATTGATGTGAATTCCCTACATTCACAATTCTGTGCCACCACAAAAATATCTGCTTTAAGTATTTCTATACATATAGATCCTTGCTTCTTATCCAGGAGGCATTACTTGAATTCGAAAAAAAGTTTTTAGTTTAGTGTAATCAAAATTATGCATTTTATATCTCATAATAATCTATCTTTTGTTTGCATATGAATTTTTCTCTTATCTACATATCAGATATGTAAACTATTCCATGCTCCTCTAATTAGCTTATTGTATCCCCATATATGCCTGTCACATATCCATTTTGACCTTATTTTGTTATACTGTTTGAGATGTTAGTCTATTCCTATTTTCTCCCAAACTGCTTCCCAGTTTTCCCAGCAATTTTGTTCAAATAAGGAGTTCAAATCTGGATCTTTACATTTGTTAAATACAAAATTATTATGTTATTCCCTGCTGTGTATTTTATACTTAATGTATTCCACTGATCTACCATTCTATGTTTTAGCCAGTACCAAATTGCTTTAACTATTATCAGTCTGAGATCTAGTGAGGTTAGACCATTGTCCTTCATATATTTTTCTTTAGTTCACTTGATATCTTGACCTTTTGTTCTTTCAAATTTTTTCATTACTTTTTCTACTTGTATAAAATAATAGTTTTGGTATTATGATTTGTCTGGCACTAGCCAAGTAATATAACTTGGGTAAAATTTTAATTTCTTTCTAATATTAGCTTGTCTTATCTATAAACAATTAATACTTCTTCAATTGTTTATATCTGACTTTATTGGTGTCAAAAGTGTTTGGTAAGTTTATTAATATATTTATTGAGTTTGTCTTTGAAGCTAGACTCACAAGTATCTTCTAATTTCAATTCTACCAAATAAAATTTCTTTTTCTATATATTCCTGCTAGACATTTTTAATAGAAATGATGATGATTCCTGTACATTTATTTTTTTACCCTTAAACTTTGCTAAAGTTGTTAATTATTTAAGGTTGTTTTTAGTTGATTTTCTAGGATTCTCTAAGTATATCATGATATCATCTCTTATAGCTAGAGCTAGTATTTCTAGTACAATATTAAATAATAGTGGTGAAAATGGACTTCCTTGCTTTACCCCTAATCATATCAAGAATGCTTCCAGCTTTTTTCCTGTTATAGTTAATTCTTGCTGATGGTTTTAGATAGATTCTACTCATTATTTTAAAGAAAGATTCATTTATGTCTACTCTTTGAAGGATTTCTAATAGGGGTGGAGGTCATTTTGTTTACATGAGACTTTTCATGAGACATAATCATACGTTTTTGCTATTTTTGTTATGGATATGGTAAATTATATTGATAGGTTTCCCACTATTGAACCAACCTTGCATTCTTGGGATTAATCTGACGTGCTCTAAGTGTAAGGTGTTTGTGATATATTGCTACAATCTCCTTGCAAGTATTTTACTTAAAATTTTGCATAAACATTTATTAGGGAAATTGATCTATACTTTTCTTTCCCAGCTTTTGCTCTTTGTTATTTAAGTATCAGCAACATATTTGTGTCATAAAGGAGTGTTGGTAGTAATCTTTGTCTTATTTTCTCAAAAAAATATATATTTTATTGTAATTAATTATTTTTTAAAAATGTGATAGAATTCACTTGTGAATCCTTACAATACTGGAGATTTTTTCCTTAGGGAGCTCATTTAAAGGTATGTCATTTTCATTTT
>CM053769.1:113193028-113208504 GCA_028658325.1 Potorous gilbertii
TCAAAGAGAGAACAAGCAATTTGATACAGGGTATACATGTGCAGTCATGCAAAACATATAAGAAAACTTGATAATATGAAAATCAATATTTTTAGGAGGGCTAAATTAGGGGGCCATTTGTATTTCAGAATGATTCATTATCTTATGTGCTGCAGTATCTTCAGCTGAGAAGTGGCAGTATTTATTCATGTTATAAAGCTGTTCTAAAACGTTGAAATTTCTTAGCAAAGAATTCTCTCTCCAGACTCTATTACATCCATTCATTTCCCTTCACTCACACCACAACTACCCTTCCTAACTTGGGCTACAAAAATAGCCTTTTAATTGGTCTTCCTGAATCTAGTCTTTCCTTCTCTAAGTCATTCTCTATCCACTTGCCAAAATAACGATCCTGATCATACTGTAACACTCCTGTTCTATTTAGCTCTAGTGCCTCCTTTACAGTTAGGATGATATGTAAACTCCTCTGTTTCTTTCACAATCCAGGTATGACATTCTCAAAATGTGCATTTACTCTCCTTTCCTTCTGTGTTCCTTCTAAACTGATCTGCTTGTTTTTCCTTGTGGGGCAGCTAGGCAGTGCAGTCGATAGAGCACTAGTTCAGGAGGAGCTGAGTTCAAATCTCACCTCAGACATGTGACACTCCCTAGCTGTGTGATCCTGGGTTATCTCCAGTCATCCTGATGAATATCTGGTCACTGGATTCAAATGGCTCTGGAGGAGAAGTGAGCTGGTGACCTGCACAGCCCTTCCTCACTCGAAAAATACAAAGTCAAGTGCAAGTCATGTCATTATTTCTCTGATGGCATGGTCTTCTTTGGCAACAAAGAACAAACACACACACACACACACATTTCCATAATAGTCAAATTATAAAAAAAATAGACAAAAATGTTCTAAAAGGTAAAGTTCCATCTGCATTTAGAATCCATCAGTTCTTTCTTTGGATGTGGATAGCATTTTTCATCTTAAGTTCTTCAGAATTACTTTGGATCATTGTAATACTGAGAAAAGTTATCTACAGTTGATCCTTGTACAATATTGTTCCTATTTACAATGCTCCCTTGGTTCTTCTCACTCATTTTGCATCAGTTAAAATAAATCTTTCTAGTTTTTTTAAAGCATCTTATTCTTCATTTCTTGTAGCACAATACTATTCCATCATAATAATATACCACAGCTGGTTTAGTCATGCCCCCACTGATAGACATCCCCTCAATTTGCAATGCTTTGCCACCCCCAAAAGAGCTGTCATAAATATTTTTCCACAAGTAGATCCATTTCTTTTTTTTTTAAATTGATCTCTTTGTGATGCAGATCTTTCAGTGATGCTACTGGATCAAAGAGTACATAGAATTTAATAACTTTGTAGGTATAGTTCTAAATTGCTCTCCAGAATTTTTGGATCCATTAAGAATTACACCAATAGTGCTATAGTGTTCCAACTTTCCCACATCCCTTCGAAAATTTTTCACTTTACTTTTGTGTCACATTGCCCAATCTTATACTTACGGGGCAGTACCTCAGAGTTGTTATAATATGTTTTTCTATACTCAATAGTGATTTAGAGCATTTTGATTGCTTTTTTTGAAAATTACTATTTATATTCTTTGACCATTTTTCAATCAAGGAATGCTTTGTTTTCTTACAATTTTGACACAGTTCGCTATATAGTTGAAAAAAATGAGGCCTTCAGCAGAGAAACTTGCTATATATTTTTTCACAGTTATGATTACTAATGATGTATTTCCCTCCCTCCTTTCTCTCCCATTTATCCTTCTTTCTCTCTCCTTTTACCCTATCCCTATTCAAAAGTGTTTTGCTTCTGACTGTTGCCTCACCTAATCTGCCCTCCCTTCTATCAGCTCTCTTGGCTTCTACCCTCTTTCACTTCTGTTTTTCAAAGGAGTAAAATAGATTTCTATACCATATGAATATGTACATTATTCCCTCAGAGTAAATTCCAGTGAGAGCAATATTCAAACTTTGTCCAAAACTGTGCCTATCTTCCCTTCTACTGAAAAAAAAAATTCTTTCACATCTCTTTTAGATGAGATAATTTACTCCATTCTATCTTTCCCACCCCCTTTCTCTAGGATCATGCCACTTTGGCAGTCCTTTAATTTATATTTTTGATATTATTCCATCATAGTCAGCTCACATGCTTGCCATCTATCTATATGTATAAGTTACAACCCTAATAATGAGAAAGTTCTTAGGAGTTATAAATAACTTTTTTCCCAAGTAGAAATGTAACCAGTTTTACTTTTATTGAATATTTTATGATTTCTTTTCCCTGTTTACCTTTACATGCTTCACTTTAGTCTTTTATTTGAAAGTCAAATTTTCTATTTAGCTCTGTGTCTTTTCATCATAAATTTTTGAAAGTTCTGTATTTCACTAAAGGTCCATTTTCCCCCAAAGAATTATACTCAGATTTGCTTGGTAGGGGAGTCTAGATTGTAATCTTAACTATTTTGTCCTCCAGAATATACTTCAAGCCCTCAGATCCCTAATTTTGAACATGCTAAATCTGTTGCTATCCTTCCTGGGGCTCCATGACACTTGAATTGTTTCTTTCTGACTGCTTTTGATATTCTCTCCTTGACCTGGAAACTTTGGAATTGGTCTATAATATTCCTGTAAATTTTAATTTTGGAATTTCTTTTAGGAAGTGATTGATGAATTCTTTTAATTTATGTTTGACTCTCTGATTCTAAGACATAAAGGCAGTTTGGTAATTTATTGAAAGACAATGTATAGGTTTTTTATTTTTAACATGACTTTCTGGAAGTCCAATTATTATTAAATTATCTTCCCTTCGATTTATTTTCCAGATAGTTTTTTTCCAGTGAAATATTTCAATTTTCCTCCTTTTTTTAAAATTCTTATTTCCTGATGTCTCAAGGAATCACAGGTTTCCACTCAGCCAATTGCAATTTTTAAGATACTATTTTTCAGTAGGATTTTTTTACTTTCTTTTTCATTTGGTCAATTCCAAATTTTAAAGAGTCCTATTCAGAGCCTCTTTTTTGTACCTCTTTTGTCATTTGACCTATTTTAAGGTGTTATTTTTTAGTAATTTGTGCCTCCTTTGCAAACTGTTGACTCATTTTTCATGATTTTCTTATATTATTCTCATTTCTTCTTGAAATCTTTCTTTTATGTCTTTTATTTAAGTTTTAAAATAAATTTTGAGTCATTTGAGGAATTCCTTTTGGGCCTTAGGAAAATAGATATTTTTCTTTGAGTCTTTGGATGTAGATGTTTTGACTTTGTTACCTTCTTCTGAATTTGTGTTTTGATCTTCCCTGCCACAATAGTAATTTTCTAAGCTCATGTCCTATTTTTCCCTCATTTATCTGGCTTATTTCTTTTTTAATTTTTAATTTTAGATTAAAGTTGGGCTCTCTTCCCAGGCACTGTTCCCAGGTTCCCAGGTATTATTTTAAACTTTATTTTGTTTCTTTTTGGTTTTTTTCTGTGTGTGTGCTACTGTTTTCAAGGTTATTAAGGTTTCTTCTCTTCCCAAGCAGTATTATCTAAGAACAGCTGTGGTTACTGCTTTCCTGCTCAGTGATCTGGTCTGTATATGACTACAGGAATTCTCTTTCACACTGGAACTATGACTAGTTTCCCTATTACTTTTTGCCTAGTGTGATAATCCTCCTCTTTGTTGTGGCACTGTGACTCTGAACATGATATAGGCAATGCAACAGAATCCTGCACACGTGCAAGAAAAACAAGGGTTCCCCTGTAATCTCCTTCTGACTAGTTGTGGTCTGAGAGCTCCAGAAACTGTTCCTGTGGGCTCAGTCACCTCCAAAGCCTGCTGCTTGTTTTCTGAGGTGTGACATGAACTGCATTGCATACCACTTTTACACTTCTGAGAGAGACATTTCCTGGCGACCTTCTAAGTTTTCTTGAGCTGAAAGATTGATCCCATCCTTTCATGGGTTACACTCCTCTAGAATTTATTTTCAAGTGTTATTTTAAAGTTGTTTGGAGGGGAATGTGGATTAACTCAGGTGAATCCCTGACTTTACTCTGTTACCTTGACTCCCTCCAACCTGGGGATTTCTTTTCTCTCTGAGATTCTCCTCTATCATAGCAAATGATTGAGAGTGAATGGGAATCAATTCAAATTCTTCCCTTCTCTAATGGCCCAAGAACTTCTTAGACAAACATCTGAGGAGCCTCAGCGTTGGAAATGCTGCTTTAAGAAATTCAAATTCATTTGTCATAGATGTTTAACCATTGAAACAAATCAAGAAAATATGATCTGTTGCTACCCAGCTTCTTGTTTCAGAAAAAAAGACCCACCACAAGTCACAATATAGAGGACTACTATCCCTGCAGCCAAAGAGAATTCAACAAAGATGGAATCAGAATATGTCAGACTTAGAGAAATGCCAAAGCTCATACAGATGAGTGGCTTGAGCCTTCTTGTAAGGTGCCCCTTGTTAATTTATGCAAAAATGACTGGTCTGACTTCTAACATTATAGACTTGTGATCAAGTTTATATATAGCTGGACTGAAAGATGAAATAATTACTCACTCAATTCAGGTAGTGTAGCAAACCAAGATTAGGTACTGAAATGATAGTAATAGCGTAAATGACGATAGCTGAAACATATGTAACACTTAAAGATTTTCAGTGCAATTGATTGAGTGGAAACTTGTGACTCCTCTGTTATTTTTGCCTTACCCTCCTCCCTCCCATTCCAGGATCCTTTTTTATGTATATGCTTCCGTTACCCTACAAGGCCCTTGAAGACAGATATTGACTTTCTGGGTGTTTCTATGTCTCTATCATTTATCGTATTGCTTGGCATAGAGTAAGTGCTTAATAAATACTTTTTGACTTGACTTTTCAAATATGTCAGCTGATATTCACAACATGATGTTTATGGTGTTATTAATGTTTTTACAGATGAAGAAGCTAATGTCCAAAGATGTTAAGGGATTTTTCTCAGGGTTCCATATCTAGAAAAAAAAGAGTCACAATATTTAAACCCTGGCTTTTCTGACTCTAAATATGACATCCTATACATTACACTATGTCTTTCATAATAAAACTACAACAACAAAAAGAAACTACCACATTTTTGTTTTTGCTGATATCCCTTAGTATACATACTGGCAAGATCACAGATCTAGATGGGTCCTCAGAGGAAATGTATTTCAGCACTTCCATATGAAAATGAAAGGAACTGAGTTGCAGGAAAAAAAAAAGAACTGAGGCATTTTCGTGAATTTCCAAGTTTACACAGGTAAAAATCATCAAAGGTGTAATTCTAATCTAAATCCCATGACTCTGGAGCCAGTGCTTTTCTCATTGTACACTATTATGATCTTGGAATATTAATCTATGTGGAAGCTCCCTACATTAACCCAGGCCATAGTACTTCTATAATTGATAATCTCAGAATTGTGTCTAGACTCAGAAGTAGACACTCACTTTGATTAGATTTTGATATCCTTGTGTTAGATGGATGAATCTGATTAAATATGTAACCGAATTGGTTAGCTATAGAGGACTGAAGGGGGTAAAGATTGATTTATGATTCAATCCAAGAGGATTGAAGCTTATCTTCAATCCAGAAGATAAGTCCCCAAGCAGAGAGAATCATCTCCCTGGAGTTTGGAGTATCAAGATATCTGGATCCTAAGAGTAGGTATACCGGACGAAAAGTAGGTGATTATAGGAGAGATGACAAATCCCTATTCTGTTGAATCTTTGATATCCTGGTGGAAGACAGAAGGAAATAACCCTGATCCAGGACACTCCACATATATGAATTTAATATTATCCATTTTTCAACGTCCACAGCATATTATATTCATGCATGCCACCTTTCCTGTCTCTTTGTATGATTCTTCTACCTTGGGATTATACACAGCGTCTTGTATCTCTCATGATACTTAATAAATTCCGCTCTACAACATTGTTTTGTGATCCTCCATGAAAGCTCCACTCCAATGCCACATGACAGTCTTAATTACTGATTTTTTAAGGGCTTCATCAACATAGTTCAAAGTAGGATACAAATAGAAGAAAAAAGATAGATTAAAATGAATGATGGTTTTGGAGTCATGTGACTTAGATCAATATGCTGGCTTAGCTATTTACTGCTCATGTTACTTTGGACAATTCGCTTTAGTAGGTGCCACTTTGCTCATCTATGAAATAAAGGACAGGTGTTGGATGACCTTTTAGATCTCCTCCAGCTCTAAATCTATGAGATGATTGTTGGAAAGGCTTTAACAATAGAGGCAGAGTGGTGAAGTTGGTACAAATTGAAATGTGGAACCAAAAAGATTTGGATTCAGTTCCAAGGTTAGAGACATTTTATTCTTGTGACATGGGCAAACTCTTTTTCTTGGACCTATTTCCCTATATCTAAAAGAGAGACAACATTACTTACCTTACAAGGTGATTGTAGAGAGCAAATTAGATAATACATATAAAAATCTTCCCAATCATTAAAAGTCTACATGTTTGTAAGCTATTATCCACTATGAACTCTTTGAAAGTGAAATCTACTGAAATTTATTTTATTTTATTTATTATTTTTGATGTTCTGGTGGATGCCAGACATTATCATATTTCATTTATTATATTTTAGATCCCTAGGGCCTTGCATACTTCCTGGAAGATAGAAAGCACTGTTCAGCACTTGAATGCAAGATGGTTAGGATTATATATTAAGAGATAGAAATGACTGTCAAGATTTTCTACCCCAAGTTATTCCTCCTCCCTTCCTACTTGAGAATGGTTCTGCCTCTAGAGTCACCTTTGGCTTCAACTAGCTTGCTTCCAAGATCCATTATACTTTTCCAATCATGCCAACTCATTTGTATGCCCTGACACTTTCAAGTACCCCCAAATAACTTTTATGTAATGTCTTCCCTTAATAAAATATAAGTTCTTCAAGGAAATAAATCAGATATATAGATTGTATTTTTATCCTTAATATTTGTAGCATAGATTTAAGTGTTCCCCCTGTCTTTGTCTATCTGTCTCTTTCTGTGTTTTTGTCAACAATCTGTCTTTATTTCTCTCTCTTCCTCCTTCTCCCTTACTTGTGTCTCTTTTTTCCCATTATTAGTAGTTACATGATTGCTGACATTGTGACTGCTGTTGCTGCTGTTTGTACATCTTATGTTCCTCCTATCTCCTCGTGAGTTTTTATTACATTTGGAGGATAAGGACAATCTTTAGTGATTCTTTGATCTCATACAACAGCAACTTGGAATTGTTTAACACATAGTAGATGCTTACTAAGATTTTACTTCATTGACTTAGAAAGGATACAATGTAGCTAAAGACATGATGAAAATAACCTCATGATGAAGATGCTTCCCTCACTTTTGTTTTTTTGCTTGGCTTTGTCCTGGCATTGGTTCCCCCACTACTTGATCACTTCCTGTGAAAATCCTTATTCTTTCCTATCTATTTCAAACATCTATTCCATTTCCCTACCTTCTCCTATAGCTCCTGCTTGATCAATGCTGATGTGGACTTTGTGCTTTATGATTTGCCCACTGGTATTTTTTTTTGCTTTATCTCTACTACTTGCTAGCCTCTGATTCATCACTGCCCGGACCACTGTATTTTGTTCCCTGCTTATCCAGACCTGGCATTCTGCCTAGGCCCCCAAGTTCTACTGTCCATAGCCAGATATGGCATAGTGTTACCTAGTATTCAATAGCTAGCTGTCTCAATTGAGTGCTATGGCTCTCGTCCTACAACTTCTGGGAAAAAAAAACAACAAAAAAAGATTTATTTGAAGGGCAATTGTGTCCGTTCCACATAAAATTGGGTTTAAAAAGATAATTTGAAGACTATTTATAGGCCCAGCAATACTCCAGAAGAGCAGTCATCTCAATGATAAGAATATTCCCTTCAGTAATGCAGATGGCAGCCCATATGTGCTTGCCTATGCATGAACGTATGAAGTATGAAAGCAAGAAGTCTATGCATGAGTAAAATGGAAAGTAGTCTGGATTTGGAGTCAGAAGATATGGATTCAAATCCTACCTTCGATTCTCTTTATGAATCCTTGAGCAATCCAATAAACCACTTTAGGTCTCCAGGTTCCTTTTTTGTAAGTTTCGTAGAACTAGAATAACCATTTATATAATACATTAAGGTTGGCAAGTGTCTTTTCAAATTTTGCCTCATTTGATTTATATAACACACCTGGGAAGGAGGTACTATTATCATTCTTATTTTGAAAATAGGGAAACTGGGGCAGATGCTATGTAACATTCTCCGAGTCATACACCCATTGTATATCAGATGACAGAGGTAAACTCATCTGCTTTGAATCCAGGTCCAGCACTTTTTCCACTGCATGAACTAGCTGGCTGGAACAAAAAAAAACCCTCAAAAATAATCTGGTCTAACTTTTTCATTTTATAGAAAACTGAGGCCCAAAGAGATTAAGTTATTGATCAAACTTGCACAGTGATGTCAGATGTGGGATTTGAACTCAGGTCCTTTGAATCCAAAGTAAGGTTTCTTTCAGCTCTAACATGGACACTTTTGTCACTGTCTTTGAGAAATCATCAAGAATTATCTTTCAGGTGAAGAATATAAGGATTTGTTGTATTCCTCAACTTTGCTTTGGGAATATTTTTGACAGAGAATGAACTCTAAGCTAAGCTTTAGCAAAAAGAATGAATGGTAAAGATCACTGTGCTATGCAGGTAAATTTTCATTAACAGTAATAAAATATTCTTTCCCAATGCCTTTATTTAATTCAGGGAATTTCACTTTTATGGCTCTAAGAGTCTATCACCAAGAGGAGCAGATGACACATGAGGTCTATTTTTCTACTGAAGAATAAAAAGCCTTGGATCAAAATTCGATGATTATTTTTAATTTTGTTTTTTGTATTAGTAAGTGAACATCACCTGGTATTAATTTGTCTGCTTCAAATTGCCCAGATCAGACAACAGAGAACAGTAAGGGGGAGATCATCACCATTGATTCATGCACAGTGATGCCTCTGGATGGAAATAGCCCTTCAGCAGCACCCAGGAATCTTCAGTTGATTAATTTCTGTCTCACAAAACAAGAATACTTACAGGATTTCTAAACACCAAATCTCTACATCTCAAATGTCAATGCCCTGGGAGACAACAAAAAAAGCGTGAGATAAAAATAATGAAATGGTCAAACGTAAAGGATCTGAAAGCATAAAAAATGGAATGTCAGAGCTAGAAGGGACTTAGAACAAAGATTACATAATATCAAAAATGGCAGTGACCTTCAAACTTAAATAGATCGGACTGTAGAGCACAAAATGCATATATACTGTGACTGATATTCTGAGTCTTTTTCCCAATCTATTCCCCTCAGTCATAAAAATGATACCCTGCCTCACTGTTGTCATTAAGGATGTCCATTTGTGATGAGAGGCCAGTCTAGGAGACGTAGTATGTAACTTTGGAACAGCTGACATAAGAGCCTATTGCAGACCCTTATTAACATGCAACTCATGACCTAGACTGAATTCTAATTAGCTAAGACATGGACAATCATCAAATATCTTTTAAAGCAACTACTGAATAGCAAGACATTGTGATAGGTACTGGGGTTGCAGAGATTAAAAAAATAGGAATCAATGTGAACCCTCAATATTGTAACTGTCTAGTTGTGGCCATCTTAGGAAGATCTAGTTCCTTTGTAGCAGTAAGATTGTGACCTTTCTTTACAATTTATATCTCCGTTAGATATATTTCTATAATGAATAAAGTGTAGGACTTAGAGTCAGGAAAATCTGCATTCAAATCCAGACTCTGAAACTGAGGGAAATGAAAGAGTTGGAGCAAGAAGTGATAGTGAGAATTACACTAACCACACTGACTACATCTTGTGAATCATTTCTGGATCTCAGGTACTTTTCAATTCAGTTATGGGATTAATTCAACTTCTGCTCTATGAGAAAATTATTTTCAATTGTGGGAACTGAGAGAGATGCTTTTTGTGTTGTTTGAGCCTAGCCCTGAATGTCTGCAAAGCTGCTCTACCTTTGTGTCCTTTCCAAAAGACTTTAAGAACCTAGGTTATGCTGACCAGAAACTCAGTAAAACTCTAAGATTTATGGAAGTTTTCTCACAATTGTACAACTCTAGCAATCTATACATCTAATCTGAAAATTGGCCTCGTACTGATCAATCAGTTGTTGTTTCCATGTTCCTTTGATCAGAGACACTTTAGGGGATTGCAACATCTGTTCTTTGTTTTTCTGATTTTAGAGAATTACACCTGTTCACTCTCTCCTTCCCAATTTGGAAAGTCTCTAATCTCTCCTTTAAATAGAAATCAGATTGCCCAATGTTGTATCCTGGTTAATTGTTTCATTTTAATTACTTGTCCTTAGTTGATTGTTTTTAATGAGTAAATAAATATCTTTCTTCCTCTATATTCAGAGTTGAAGGAGGCTACTGGTCCTAATTTGTTGGGCAATTGTTATATACTTGTTTCCTCCATAATTTTATCTTTCACCTGCCACAAAACTTAATGGCTTTATGACCCTGGGAAAGTTAGGCAACCTTTAGACCATATCTACTAAGTCATAAATTTCCTAGTTTAGCACAGTTCCTGACATAAAGTAGACTTTTAAGAAAGGTATGTTCACTTCTCTCTTCATTCTCACTGTAAGTTGTCTATCTAAATTATAAAAGGGAGGGGAAATAAGGTCAATTTTATGAAATATTTCTTTAATATAATTTTCTACAAGGAGCATAAAATGCCTTTTGTTTTAGCCAGTTTAAACATAGTACAAACATTTTTGGCTCGGTAACTGGTGAGGAGAGTACTGTTGTATTGATTTTTAGATGAATCTTAATTTACAGCTTCTTTGTTGACAGATTTCTGTAGCACTGATTATCTAGCTACCTACTTGGCAAAACATATTTCTCATTTCCCTTCTTCGTTTCACTGAGTTATATTTTACCGTAATTAATGGGACCATAAAAATTCCTCAATGAAGAAATCAACTTCTACTTAAAGTTTTCAGGCATGACAAAATGTTGGGAGGGGAAAAGAAAAGAAGAAAGATAATGGAATGATACAACTTTATTGTTAAATGTCAAGATGATGTATTTTCTATATAGTTAGGAACTTATACAATGGACTCCTTTAATTAAAAAAAAAAAAACAAAGCCCAGTAGAACAGGTATAGTATCCAAAGAGCCAACATCCCTGCAGTGGGAGTCAGAAGACAATTCCAACTTGGATTTCCATTACATACTAGCTGTGTGAATGTGAACTAATCAATTGACTTGGCTGAACTTCAGTTTTGTCATCTATAAATTACTTATAATTCTAGCTGCAGTAGTTTAAAAGGTTGTTGTACTAATTAGGTGAGAACCCATTAAAATGTCACTTTAAAGTGGGTTATAATAGCAGCTATGAAAACTTGGAGAAAAAGTCTTCCCTTGTTTCATTATGGGTCACCACTGAACTAAATTAAGCATTAGGACAGTGCATTTATGACTCTATGGGAGGAGGATATTGTGGGTGTTGCTAAAGGACCAAAGAGGGCATGAGTTTCAAGAACTACATGTTTATTGGTTTTTCTAGTGCAATACTGTTTTCCTCCAAATGGTTATAAGGTCATGCTTCTTATATATTTTTTAAAACATCATTAACCTGATGTTCTCAATTTTCTTATTTTAAAAGCCATGTTATTTATAGCTGTGAATGTTAAAATATCAGGATGATGAGGGGTACAAGTTATGAATTCAGTATTTTCTGTGTTATGGGGAAAATGCATATCAAAATTTCAAAAATGTTGCAGGGAACTTGTATGGAAGAAAAAAATCAATTTTAGTTTCAACATAATTATATGTAATTTTCTCCCTGCCAATATAATAATATATTTAAAGCAGGAAATAACCTTAGACATTTCCTGCTGACCTAAGTTGTCTTGTGCTGGCATATTGTTTCACTCAATTCTTTTGTTTATTCTACTGCTCCAGAATTTGTTTATTTTATGGTTGTTTGGTGGGGAATTTGGAAGAGCACAGGCAAGTTCCTGCCTTTACTCTGCTATCTTGGTTCTCCAAGATTCCATTGATTCTTCCTCTCTTTTTTCTAATTTGTTAATTGGAATCCCTTAGAAAGACTCATAGTCCATGGATTTCAGGCATGGGGCAACCTACATTTAACTTCACAATAAACATACAACATGTAAAACAGTCACAAAAATCCATGAAGAAATGCAGAAACATCAATCACACCAATATTGATTTCATTAAACTTATTGGATTTTCCCTGATGTTAAAGACACTTTGAGAACTGCTGAACATTTCTCAGTGACCTCAGATCTGCACACTCCAAAACAAAATGCCTCAAACAGCAGATCTGACAAAGTTTAGGTCTCTCATACCTCATACAAGCTTTGTGATGTAACTATTTTCTTCCAATTTTAGGTCTGTCCTCTTGCTTTTCTAAGAAGTAGACTGTGTTGAGTTGGTCATGGTTTTTATTTTTTATGCTGAACTTCTCAAACATGCAGACAAAAATTTAATAGTTTGTTGTTGCTGTGTTTGCCCTTCATTCTCGAAGAGAACCATAATATCAAGATGATGACATGACTTGCACTTGACCTTGATTTGAGTGAGGGACATTTTGCAGACAAAAATAAAGATTTTCATACACCTAGAAGTTTGGGAAGAGAGGAGAAGATTGTGTGCATGAAACCATTAATCTCCATTACATACCAATATGCTCACTGTTGAAAAAATACCCCATTGGGAGGCTGATGCCTAAATATAATAAGTCTAGGATCCTTAACTTGTGAATTTCCTAACTCAAGATTATCTGCAAACTCATATCCTAGGACAGAAAAAAATATATATTTTTTCTCAATATCTAAAGCTACATGTAATCACATGCAGGTGTACCTTGTGACTGCAGAGACTCTATTCTCTTGTGCACAGAAAAGGAAACAGAAAGGTGTTAGAAGCAAGGAATTTGCTAAACATAAAATCCTTTCTTGGGTCATGTAGGAAGACATATGTCTAGCCCCACAACACAGAAAAGAAAATCGCAAATTGTTTTTTGGGGTAGAGGAATGCTATCAACTAAGACAATTAGAGCAAGTTATTCATGGAGGTGACATTTGAACTGAGCCTTGAAAAGACATAAGGGTTCCCAGAGGTGGAAGTGAGGAAAAAAAGAGCATTCTTCCAATAGCCAAAAATAACTCAACGCAGTGTATTTTTGGAAAAGAAAGAGGACAGACTTGATTTAGACTGTAATAGTCATGTCACATACAGGAATGGAGCCCAAGAGATCTGCACTTGACCAGCGTTGCATAGGAACAGCATGGGGAAAAGCAAAAAGAGAGGAAACGAAACATTGGATATAGGGAAAAGGCACTAGGTCTGTCTGTGGTTGGTGTGTGTGTGTGTGTTTGTATGTATGTATGCATGTATGTATGTATGTATGTTTCTGTTAAAGAATAGAGTGACTACTAATTCAAAAGAAAAATCTTCACAAAATAATGCAGACACATTTTGGTATAGTATAAACTGAAAGATGATAAATGTCAAATTGATAATGTATAATTTGTATACGCTTTGCTTTATGTATGCTTGAAAAAGTTTCATTAGCTGAACTCCAAGCAGATCACTTGTCAACATAAGACACAAGTTTACAATGTATAACAAGTTTATAAATAAATCAATTCAACTAAATCCTATAGGCATATACACATTTATGTAGTGTGCACTCTGTACCATGTTGTACTAAATACCCTGAATGAAGGGGAGAGTACCAAATTTATCCATCCCTATCATGAAGATGCTTATAGCTCATTGGGCCAATACAAAAGGCAAGAACCCAGGAACATAAATTGAGAGCTGAGGAGCATCTGAATGTCCATCTTGTCCAATCCCCCGATTTTATCAATGAAGACACTGAGAATCAGGAAGGGTTAACTGATTGGCCCAAAGTCACGTAGGCAAATATCATTAGAAATGAGATTTGAAGCCAGATTCTGATTCCAGGAGCACAGATTTCACCATTTTTCCATATTACATCTCTTTATCCTTGGTGTAACCTTTACTATTATAAGTGCAATGGTGCTTTACACCTGGCAGTGTCAATTTATTATTATTCCAATGTTGTTGTTGTTTTCTCCCTATTTAGATGATCATTTTCTAATATGCCTTGCTTTTCATGTTCATACCAAATAAACTTGGACCATTTGTTTAATTTTATCACTTCTTCAATTAAATGTAATTTCAAAACCTCCTTTTTGGATGGAGGAAAGATCTCCAATCACAGCACTATTTGGCCCATTGTTCTTATTTCCCCCAAGGATAACTGAATTGGTGTGGAATATAGGTATAGGTTTTCATCACAAGCCCATACAGGAACACTTGTAAGTGGCCTGGAGGGCACAAAGCCAAAGGAGAAGGAGGCAAAGGGGAAATAGGCAGATAAAGACAGCTTCCACATAAAATCATTTACATAAACTATATGCAATGATCATAACAGAGAAAAATGTTTTCCATTTCAAAAACAATGTCAAAACTAGAGACTTTTATCCTGTAGTAAGCAACCATTGTCCCCTACAATCTGTCAGGCTCTAGTAATAACACTGCAGAAAAAAAAATAAAATAAATTACAGCATATGTGCTAGGGATATCAGGCGAACACATTTTTGTTGATTTGTGGGCCGTGTGCCACTATTTCTCCCATGATCCCTTACACTAGAGAAGGTTGCTATGGATTGCCACTCAAGGACAGGACAATCCCCGGATTTAAGGAGGAGGCATCTACCTCATTGTTCTAGTTAATTCACCCTATTATATTCTACTGATATCAGAACCAAGTTTACAATAACTATAGTCAGTAAAATATTCCTAATCCTTATTTTAATCTTGACTCTAAAACATGACATAGCATATGCAAGGTGCAAACCAAAACCAGTAAGATCCCAAATCAGTAGATAATAAACAAGGCACTCAATCTCTCAACTCTGGGTATTTTCTCTATCTTCCACATCTAGAATATTCTCCCTCCTCTGCACTGACTACTGACTTCCTAAGCTTCCTGTAAGTCTCAACTAAAATGCCATCATTTTTTTTCTGGAAGTGCTCACCAACCCCTCTTAATTATGATTCCTTCCCTCTGTTAATTATTTCCTATTTACCATGTAGAGTATATGGGAGTGTTAAGGAGGATTAGTGCTTCTAGTGTAAAGGGCTGCCTAGCAGTTTTCAAGGCTATTCATCCACCTTTGGTGTCCACCTGATTCTCCCAGCTCTCACCTGTAACTCCAAGAGCTGGAGGATGCGCAGTGGCCAAAATCCATTAAATTATCTCAGCAGATAGGCAAAAAAATGTTGAGGGTAACCTGTTGGAAACTCAGGGAGATATCTACCCCAATGCACATGACTCCCCCAGTGGAGAGATTAAAAAAAAATTATTTGTTCTAATGACCA
>CM053769.1:113209004-113225695 GCA_028658325.1 Potorous gilbertii
GGAAACAAGGAACTATAATATATCTACATATATTTATCTCTGTAGGATCTTCATCTATCCATCTATGTGTTACCTTTGTGTGTATTGTGCTAAATTCAGAGTCAGTAAAGATGTTTGAATATTAGCTCTTTTTCTAGTGTAGTCAAACTCTTGTTTGTCCCTCCAAACTCTAAAATTTGATAATTTTGTGATTCCATCAATAGACCCTCACATACCCTCTGTACACTGCACTGCACTCTTTTATGTTCTTTTCTGGCTCTATTCACCACATACTAGGTCTCTACTCATCCCTTGGCTTCCATGATATTATCTTCACATAAACATGTTCTAGCTTTCTCTATCAAAATAAGTCTCCCATGACCATGTTACCCCACAAGCTTTTCCTCTGCCCATTTTATTCCTTATTTCTCATGATTTCTAGAATTCTTAATCTGCACATGTTTACTCCAACACCTCACTAACCACCCATTCTTGAATAGCTTCCATCATGAATTCATCCCCTTCCCTCTAAAATAGTCCACACCTATCTCTGTTAATTGTATTATCTTTGTTTTCTTTCCTCACTCCCTCCTTCACCTTTTGAAGACTTTCTCATTCAGAATCTTACCATTGACCCCTTTATTTACCACATACTTGATATATACTTGGATTCCATAATAGTATTCTTATATTTTATGTGGAGGATAAGATCTTAATCATATTGTCATTAGGGAAAACAATCCATTTTGATGGATATTTCTTGATGATTGTTGTAATTTATATCATTCTCCTTTTCTCTTGTTTCTTCTCACAGCATCAGAAAATTTAAGAAATGGAAGGTAATTTAGAAAATATCCAATCTGCCCTCAATTAAGAAAAAAATATACGGTATCAACAAATACTGATTGTCTTCGTTTGACGACTTCTGCTGGGAATGAATGAAGCCTCCTTCTCACTTCACATTCAACTTTCAGATAATTCTAACTTTTTTGGGAGGCAGGAGTTCTACTTAACAATAAGATTCAGTATGTTTCTAGGAAATTTCCATCAAGTTCATCTAGTTTTGATGTTAAGGTCAAACTAAACAATTCTAATCCATCTTCAAATGACAAGCCTTCAAATCCTTGAAGATAACTATCATGATCCCTGTGAATTTTCTCTTTCTTGAGCTAAAAATCATGAGTTCCTTCAACATGTGTGGCATGACCTCACATTCTTTCACTATTCTTATTTCCTTCTATACACTTTCAGTTCATCAATACCCATTCTACAATAGATAATGTCCATAATTATACAGACTAATCCACATATGGTCCTACCAGGGAACAATATGACCAGCCTTTCATCTTTTATGTTCTAGATATTCTACTTCTCAGTGAAGCATAATTACAGACAGCTTATCTGGCTATCATTTGCCATTCAACAGATTCAACAAACCTTTATTGAGTTCCTACTATGTGCCATTCATTGTTGGCCATGTATGGTAGACTCTACTCTTTGTTAATTCAGATAAATATTTGTTTATTCAGTCTTATGCTACTTTCTCATTTTTTACCAGATTTCAGAAACCTTCAACATTGGTTCAGCAATTACCTCTGCCGAGGATGAAAGCTCTGTGAAGGAAATCGATATTTCCTTTTTATATTTTCATCCTGAACACTTACATACCAGATGAGTTAATAAATGCTTGTTAATTGATTAATTTATGCAGCCATCATTTCATTTTATATCTGGGACTCTAAAATAATACACATTATGAATTAATCTTAACTTTTAATTTAAAAGCATCAAGTCATCAATTATCACCTGTTCTTCATGGTTTTTGCCAAAATCAGAGATAAATTACATAAATTAATCTATAACCATGGGATGTAAAAAAGGTACAAAAATTTGATATCATTCTAATTTAAATTCACACATTATCCAGTATGTCTTTTTGTTATTGTTGTTTTCAGTGTCTCAGATCAGGTTTTTTCTTTCAACCCTAAAGTGAATTTTATCTATTATCTCATTCCTGAGTATTTATTCTGTCATTCTTTGATTTATTAACCAGTTATATGTTGACCACATATAGTGGACACAGTATCATGTCAGGGTCTTGGACATTTATTACTTTCAAGATGTAACATCTTTCTCCAAAAATTCATAAAAAACAAATTGTCTGATAAGGAAGATGCTTAATCTACACAAACATGAAATGCTAAGAATTATTTGACAAGTGGTACAGATATTTCAAAGAGTGGGAAGTAACAGGATAATAGATTTCAAGAAAGAAGGAACTTAAGAGGCTATGTAGGCCTACCCCATCTTTTCATTTTTTGCAGAGGAGAAAAATGAGGTCCATACAGTTCAAATCACTTGTGTAGGCTGATTCTGGAAGTAAGTGAAAGAAGCAGGATTTGAATGAAAGGGCTAAGATTCTAAAGCATTTTCTTTTTCTACTGAACCATGATGCCTCTTGCAATCTCAATCACCGTTCATTGTCAATTAATCAATCAATGAACAAGATTTTGCTATGTATGAGCAATTGTGTTAGAGATAAATAAATCACACAAATATTCTAATTTCAAAGAGTCTGCAATCACTTTCCCTCTCTCTAATCTACACTGAGGAAAATTACCAGATAAATCTTATTCCAATCATTGAACCCCACCAACTTGTGCAGTATTAAATATACAGATAACATGATGAAACAGAGAATGAACTCAATTGTCAGTCAGAAGATAAGGAATCAAACTATGGAATTTCGGGTTATTAGCTATATGAGCTTAAGAAAGTCACTTAAGCTCTTTATATCTCTCTTTCCTCATCTATAAAAAGAGGGGATTGAATTACATGGCCTGCTTTCCTATGTCCTTTCAAATTCTAACCCTATTTTCCTATAAACTTACAACACTGTCCCTTTCACAATCACCCCAATAAGAAACCTTCATTACAAACATATTGATTTCATTATTTTCCTTACAAAATGATTTGTTTATTCCTGTCTTTGTTTCTTGATACCTTTTTTTCCTTTTCTTTATGCCTAGATTGTTATCTCTATTCAAATCTTATCTAATACTGAAGCCCCTAGTCCACTTCCCTTGGTCCCATGACATTTTGTCAACTTCCCTGATCCTTATTGAAGCTCCATTTCTTTACTCTTCTTGAAATTATTCTATATGGCATATTGGTTTTAGTATTTTCTTCCTAGTACTTCAACAATCTGTGATTTCATCAGGTTTAGTGTCCAGAGATGACAACTGTGGCTGAAGTTAGTCATTATGATTTCATGGTGATGTGACTCCGTCCTAAACTGGCTTGGTTTTTAGATGGCAGGTATGTAGTCAGGCTCTGGACAGCCTGTCTATATTTTTTCTACTAGGTTACTCTGCCACCCATGGTTCATGATACCACAGTCATTAATAATGCAGGGATACCTCCCTGCCGCAATGAGGCATCCCAGAAAAACTCCAGTATAAATATTAACTTTTTACTTCCATTCAAATTAGCCAGTTATAGAATGATTAAAATTCAAATGGACTTCTGAAATCTAGATCAATTCCCCATATTTATACATTTATACATGATACAAAGGAAGACTTAATAACCTGCCCAAAGTTAAATGATTTTGGAGTTGAAAGTACATATTCTCCTTACTCAAATTACCATATTGTTTGCACGATAGAGCCAAGATGACAAGAGTGGGGGCAGAGCCAATATGGAAGAGTGAAAACAGGAACTTGCTTGAGCTCTCCATCCAAACCCTCCAAATACCTATAAAAATGACTAAACAATTTCTGGAGCAGCAAAATCCATGGAATGACAGTGTAAACCAAATCTCCAGCCCCAAGACAAAACAAACATAACTCATGGCTGCATGTTCCCCAGAGAAGTCTTGTGTTCTTCATAGAAATTTCAGATTTAGTTATCTTTAGTTTCGATGCTTTCCAAAGTATCCCAGAAAGGATTTAATTCCAAGGGTGTATTAAGACCTATGGATAAAATTTGACCTTAGATTGAAGAGGAAGAAGGTATCTTCATTATGAGCATGCAACTTATATGTATGGCAAAGAGATTGTGAAAGAAGGAGGAAAGTAGACAGCAGATTGAAGGCTAAATAAAGTTAAAAGATGAAAAGTTAAAAGAAATAACATCAAAGAAAAGAGTAGTAAACATGTTTTATAAAGGAAATTTATTTAAATCTACCTGAGAAAGGTGATTGTATTAGATTATGAAAAGTCACCCCTAAATTACAATGTGACAAATGTAAGAACCTCCAAAATTTTCCTGAATAGGAAATTAATAATTGAAAATAAGAAGAGCAGAAATTGGTATTCTGAAGGGAAAAAAAAATCAGTAAGTCCAATAAGAGAATAGAGAATACAATATATTGAGAAAGAGTGGATCCAATATATATTGTGTGGGTTGAAGAAAGGCAAAAGAGACTTTTCTAGTATCCGTCCTCCCCACCTTTCTCCAAAAGAGAATTCCATTTCTACTAGGAGGGGAGGCAGAAAATAGGGGATGGAAGCTCCCTATTCCCTTCTCCCTATTCCACTCTCCTCAGAGAGAAGGGAGTAGAAGTATATCTATCTTTTTCCAGTAAATATTGCTCATCTAGGTGATATAATTGGGCTTCTCAAAATTCTGATCATTTTGTCAATTTGGAGGAAAAGAGGATCCCAGTCTATATCTCTAACACCTGATCCCTTTCCCACAAAAAAAAAAGCAATTCCACAGTGAATATGCATAGAGGATAGCAAAGAAATTCATTTTTACAAATCAATAGTAAAACAATAATCAGAGATAGTAAACATGGGAAAAATATATATATTCATGCATATATAATATACATGTATGTATACAAATGCACATATATACACATACACACATACATGCATGCATACGTACACACATAGAGAGAGAAGAACTGCATAGGAAATTGGCCCTAAAGAGATTCAAATGAAGCCTGGAACTCCCTTTCCTTTCACCAGTTCTACCAAGCTCCTCATTTAAGGCAGGAACTTCAATTCTGATAATAAGGAGAGATTCCTACAACAATGGACTTTGGAAAAATGGGGATACAATGGCATAAAAGATAGGTAATTTCCAAAACAGTAGAATCCCTAGGGAGAAAGTGACAGAATAGAACAAAAGAAATACAGAAACAGAAGGAAAATTAATTGAAAATCAAAAGACAAGAACATTGGATGAACCCAAAAGAACTGGGCCAAACAATGCAGAAAAGAAAGATGGAAAGTGCAAAACTAATCTCAGAATTAGAGAACTTCCCCAAGACATAATGAATACTCCTGTTTCTCTTTCCTAGAGAGAAAGAACAATGACAGAATATAAAAACACTCATGCAATGCGAAGGACTTGCACAACCCAGGACCACTGGAGCACAGACCACAAATACGTTAACAGTTCTTGAAGTTTAACAACCTATTTCAAATGTCTTGTTGCTATTTGGGCTTCTGTGCACTGTCTAGTTATAAATCCTGGTCATGTACCTACCAGTGTCAATCAAGCAACAAGCATTTATTTAGATTCTATGACTGGTGTATCATCAATCCAGTACTAGAAAGAATTTTAAAGTATATTCCATCCAAACTTCTCCTTCTGTAGATGAGGAACCTTACATTCAGAGGTTAAAAGATTTTCTCATTATTGTCCTGATAGTAAAAGAGAGCAGCAGGATTTGATTATGTTTAATTAAACTGCAGAACAAATTCTCTTTCCATTGTATCAAACTGCCTACTATGTGATATATTTTTTCACAGTGCCAGGTGATAGCCAAACAAATGAAAAAGAAGCCTTTCCCAGGAAAACCTAATCACCAAAGATCCTCTCATCATACTACTGAACTCAACCTTGGATCCTCAACACCTTCCAACTATCTCACCCTCCTCTCTACTCTGATGGTAGGACTAGAAGGATGAGCACTATGCTCTACTTCTTGCTGTGCTTTATAGCAGGCAGGACCTGGAGTTTGTAATTTTCCAAAGTTCCTTTTTCAGCTCTACATTGTCTGAACTCCTTCTCATCTTTGTAATACCCTCTTCTTTCCAGTTTCCTTTTCCTTATTAAGAAAATAGAGCTTAAGTGACTTGCCCAGGGTCACACAGGTAGTAAGTGACTGAGTCCAGATTTGATCTGAGGTCTTCCTGACTTTAGGCCCCACACTCTATCCACTGGGCAGCCTACTTCCTTGAGGGTAAGTATAGCATTTTGCTTCTTTGTTTGTATCCTCACTGCTTAGCACAGTGTCTGGTATATAGTAGGAACTTAATTAATGCTTATTGAATTGATAATTGAATTGAGAATTTGGAAAATTCTTATATCTGCCTTCAAGTGCTTAGTAAATATCTATTAAATTGTTGAGTCAGTCTACACGTACCCAAGAGTTTTGGCCAACACTAATTTCATCCCTCTCTCCCTCCCACCCTCCAAGTCCTGCTCACTGGGAGTCTTTTATAATTCCAATGATTTGTTTACCACTATGGCTTCTCAATTTAGACTTTTCACATTTTGTGCTCACCTTGGTTTTCTTAAATTCAGATAACTCTAGGCAAGGGCACACAGTCCTGTTTTTCATTATTAACTTTTGATGAAAAAAAGTCTATTATGAATGAACACAATGTTATTTTATTTTGGAAATGACAAGTTTCAGTTTTTTGTTGTCATCCTTTGTTTCCTTTTGTTCTTCTCTTCTGATTATCTCTTCTGTGTCTGTGGCTGTCTCTTTCTTGCTCTCCTACACAGAGAGCATCTCTCTGTCTCACTATCTCTGTTTTCCTCCATCTCTCTGGCTCTGTATCTTTGCCTCTGTCTTTCTCTTGTTCTTCCAAGCTTCTTGTCAGTAATGTTCTGCTTTTTAATGTGTGATAAAAAAACCAGTGAAATAAAATAACAATATATGAAATATTTCCTGGACTAAGAGTCCTTGTGAAAGATGTGTGAGCTGGAAAGCTGGAAAGCTGGAATGAGAGAGGGGGAGGGGATACAGAGTGGAAGTAAAAAAGACAGTGATTGAAATAGGCAGAGAGAGAGAGAGAGAGAGAGAGAGAGAGAGAGAGAGAGAGATCTAACAATTATAACTATCATATGTCCAAAAAGGCCAGGGTCCTCTGACCTCACTCTTTCCACTAATGACCCTTCTTTTCCTGCCCCATGTCTATTGTGGTGAGGTTCAGTTGTACAGTAGCCTTACTACCTAAAGTAGTATCAGTCTTCTTTTATTATGCTTTGTTCATTTCTACACCTGCCATAGGATCCTGGAAAAATTTGTGCTTAAACCTAAAATTTGGTTCTTGTCTCTAATATCTTTAGAGAGGGAGATATAAAGTTATTCAACGTAAGATGTAAATCTTGTATGGGATAGTAATATATTTCATATCCACATAAATTTTAAACAAAAATAATATTTGCTTGTTTGGAGGTTGATTGATTACTCAAATTATTCCACCATCTATTAAATAAGATGCTAAAACTCAGATTCCTTAATCAAGTGAGAGCACTTGTTTATTGAATCAATCCATTATGTCCTTTCGACAAGCATGGAAAATGTTGATAAACTAGAAGGAAATTGTGCAGGAAATATGTTTGGATTGGCTGATGAAATTTGGCCAAACCCTTCATGTTGTGTATAAAATATCAAGCTACTTTGCACACAATAGGTTTACATTCCTCACTGCAGAGAGGTAAGTGTATTCCAGCTAAACTATGAGAAGAAATATATATATTTTTTAATTTTTGAGAATGAAAAAGCAGAGTTCTGGATTCATCTTCAGTCTTGCTTTCCTATATGCCCCTCCTCAAACAAAGTTGCCCAGATGAGGATCTCAAGAACTTTGAAAGACCAGAAGATATTGAAAATTTCTCATTATCTTACTGGTATCCTGGAAGAGTATTGGAAATAACTCCTGCAATTCTCTTTGCTGGAAACCAAGGCCATTCTGAAAAGAGAAAAAATCTGAAAAGAAGCCAACAGACAAGCTCCATCATTTCTGAGCAGAATACCTCAAAGACAACAACCAAAATCCTTCCAGGAGTTATGCATTACCCTCTTACTATATGGCCTTTCTAAGTCTGAGTTTCCACTGGACGATTCATATGTTTTGAAGAGAGCCTGTCATAGACTTTGTGGAAGAAAATCTTGAAGCAATTGTTCTTGCTATATGATTTTGATCAATATAACTTTCTGATCTACTTAACTCTTTTTTATTGATGTCAACTGATGATCAATGATGGAAGCATGTCAACAAAGCATCATGAGCTACATTAGAAATGAACACACCCCAGAATCTCAGGGTTACAGCATCCTCAGGGGATACAGTGGATGAGCTCTGGGGACCACATCATATGGTCATATAATTATGGATCTAGATGGGGCCTCAGAGATCATCTTGTCCATACCTCACATTTTAAAGACGGTGAAAATAGAAACTAGGGAGAGTAAGCAATTTCCCTATGAATACACAGGTGATGAGCGTGAATGGTAAGATCTGAACCAAGGTCCTCTCATTTCAGAGCCTTGCTCTTTCCACTCTGTTCTTTTTGGGATTCATGTAGAGTAATAACGTGGTTACTGGGAAGACTGAAATGGGATAGTATATATAATGCAATCCACAAATCCTGAAATGCTATACAAACCAGATATTAAGTCACTTTTTTTCTTTTATACTGATATGAAGCTTCCCCTTCAGAGAAATTAAGTGAATTGTCAAATGTCACACAATGAAATTGGAGGTTGAATCTTGCTTCCTCACTCCAAGTCAAGGATTCTTCAAATTTTGTGAACCCACAGGCCATTACTTCCTCACAAAGTTACAGAGGTAACCCCTAAAATTAACTCTTCCACATATAGAACCTACATCTAAATGTAGAAATAAAAGTTGTGAGATAAATATTGACAAGCTACCACTCTACCAATTGGTTTTCCTCCCAACTAACTTTTCTTCATGTCTGTGGCAATGTGGAAATGAATACTCACAATGATACTCCTCAATATTCAATCTATCAGTAAACAAAAATGAAGTCCTTATTATGTAAATATTTATTAATTACTTCCAGACACTGTGGTAAGTACTGGGGACACAGATAAGGTAAAAGAAAGTATCCATCAATCCAGATGTTTACTGTCTAATGGTGAGTAGATCTGCAAACTACTATGATCAAAATGCTATATCCAGGACAAATTGCAGATAATTGACAAAGAGAAGATATTAGAATTAAGGAGAATTGGGAAAGGTTTCCTGTAGAAGGTGGTATTTTAGCTGGGATGTGGTAGAAAGCAGAGAAGCAAGGGGGTAACAAAGGAAAAGGAAGTAACTGAAGTAATGGAGGACAGATAATGAAGATTGGTCAGCATCTAAAGAAGGTTTGTCTGGCTCATGGATCATCATAGAGTGCCACTGTATTGACAAACACATGGAGCGCTGTCTAAAGTTTAAGAAAACTAGAAAAGTGGGAAGCACATTATGAAGGAATTCAAACACTAAACATGGAATTTTACATTTAATCCTGAAAGTGACAGCAAGTCACTAGAGTTAAGTGTGTCTATCAGTGTGAGGGTGTTGATATGGTCAGAAGATAAATTTAATAGCTAAGTGTAGGGGGAACTGAACTGGGGTGGGGTGGGGAATCCTGTGGAAGGGACTTCAATCAGCGGGCTATTATACTGATCCAGATGTGAGGTTATGACCGATTACATAAGGATGGTGGCAGTACCAGAGAGCAGGTGGTATATGTGAGATGTATTGTGATCAAATCAACTAGCCTTGGAAATAGATTGGATACAGGGTGTGGTGAGAAATACTGAGAAACTGAGGATGATACTCAAGTTGTAAAACTTGGTGACTGGGAGAATGTGACACCTTCTACAGTAATAGGGAAAATATACAAAAGGAAGGGCTGAAAGGAAAGAAAATGAATTCCTTTTTGTAACTTAAAATTTCTACAAGTTATTGATAATGCATTTTTCATTTCAATATAATCAAGTGCCTCTAGTTGAATAATATGATTAAAGGTCTTCCCCATTTACTAATGGGTCTGGGAAGATTTATAGGAAAGTACTTTTTGTTAACCATTTGTTAATCAGTCACTTGTTCTCAAGGGTTGTAATGCACTCTGGCTCTGAAAAATGTATAAATACTCTGAGGTGAGGTTTTACTTTGGGGCTTAGGTTTTAGAAGAAGACTTGTGTACCAGATGAGACTCTGGGAAGCTGCTAAGCAGACCCCCAGCTTTGAAAACCTAGATGAAAACCCAGATGCTTCTCTCTCTGGCAACTATGTATGTGTGGTCAGACAGTTTTCTGTTGATATATGATATATATATTAGTGTCAGGCAGCTGGAAGAACTATCTGATCTTTATTTCTCTGTATTTTTTTCTGAAGTTCAGGGTGCTGACTTTTCCCCTTGAACTAAGTGTATGATATATGTGTGATTAAAGTTGCCTTTCCATTTAGAAAAGCAGATTTAAGAACCTGTACAGCATGCCCTCCTCGCTATGTCAAGGTACTTACTCTTACAGATACCTAGTTCAAAATGTCTAAAGGGATTTTGAAGATGTGAAGATGAAAGTCAATATTTAGGTTAGAACTAGATGATTTGATCTGAAATATGGCAATATAGAGATAATTGAATCCATGGCAACTGAGGAGTTTGCCAAATACTTTAGTATAATGGGTAAGGGAATTGATCCCAGGGCAGATTTTTGAGTGACATCTATATTTTACAGGTATGACCTGGGATCAAAATCCTTCAGAAAAGACTTAGAAGTAGTCAGCAGGTAGGTAAGGAGAACCCAAAGGGAATAATGCCCTGAAAACTTAAAGAAAAGACAATATCATGGAGAAAATATCATGGTTAAATGTGAAAGGTCATAGAAAGTGATGAATAAGTGGAATAGATTAGGTAAATATACAATAGTAAGTAATCATGACAATCTAATATTTGGTAAATCCAAAGACTGATTCAAGCTTTTGGGGTAAAACCTCATCATTTGGGGAAAAAATTGCTGGGAAAACCAGAATACAGTTTGATAGAAAGTAGGTATAGATCAACGTCTCAAACTGAATACCTAGATAAAGTCAAACTGGATCAATAATTTAGACATATAGGGTGACATCATAAATAATTTAAGAGAGCATAGAGATATGTAACTATCAGATCTATAGATAAGAAAGAGGGCATGACCAAAGAAGAGAGAGAGAAGATTAGAGGAATTAAAATGGATAAATATGATTATAATAAGTTACAGAGCTTTTGTTCCAACAAAACTAAAGAAAATAAAATTAGAAGGGAAACAGGAAATGGTAAAACAGAGCAAGTTTCTCTGAGAAAAGTGACATTTCTCAAATATGTAAGGGACTGAACCAAATTTATAAAAATAAGAGTCATTCCCCAGTTGAAAAATGATAAAAGGATGTGCACAGGCAGTTTTCACAAGAAGAAATCCCAACTATAGATAGCCACAAAATGTCCTAAGTCATTTGATTAGAAAAATGAATTAAAATAAATCCAACATGCCAACTCAAACCCATTAAATTGACTGACAAGACAGAAAAGGAAAATGGCAAACAGTGGAGGGGTTGTTGAACAAAACGTGAAACTAATGACTGATGGAGTTCTGACCTGATCCAAACATTCCGGAGAACAATTTGGAGTTATGTCCAAAAGGCTATAAACTCTTCATAATTTCTTACCCAGCAATGCCACTACTAGGTTGACATTCCAAAGGGATAAAATAAAGGAGGAGAAGACCTATTTCTGCAAAAAATGTGTAGTAGTTCTTTTAAAAAAAAAATTTATTTATTTTTAGTTTTCACCATTCATTTCCATGAGATTTTGACTTCTAAGTTTTCTCCCCATCTCTCTTCTCCCTCACCCCAAGACAGTATGTGATTTGATACAGACTCTACATATGCATTCATGTTGAACCTATTTTCACATTAGTCTTGCTGCAAAGAAGAATTAGAACCAATGGGAGGAATTGTAAGCCAGAAGAAACAAAAAAAAAAGAAGAAAGAGATAGATCACAAATAATTGAGTTCAATGTGTATTCAGACCGATTTTTTCTGTCATGATTACTTTGGAGTTTTCTTAGATCTTTGCATTGTTAAGAAGAGATAAGTCTATCAAAATTAGTCATTGCACATTGTGACTGTTACGGAATACAGCAATCTCCTGGGTTTGCTCATTTCACTCAGCATTAGCTCATGTAAGTCTTTTCCAGGTTTTTCTGAAGTCTCCTTGCTCACCATTTCTTACAGCACAAATTCTTCTGCCATCCCCACAACTGATGGGCACCCTCTCAATTTCCAGTTCATGGCCACCACAAAAAGAATTGCTATAAATATTTTTGTACATGTGGGCCATTTTCCCATTTGTGTCGTCTCTTTGGGATACAGACCTAGAAGTAACATTGCTGAATCAAAGGTATGAATGATTTCATAGCCTTTTGGAAATAGTTCCAAGTTGCTCTGCATAATGGTTGGAGCAGTTCAAATCTCCAGCATCTGCACTGGCATTTATCATTTTCCTGTTTTGTCTTGTTAGCCAATCTGATAGGTATGATGTGGCACCTCAGACTTGCTTTGATTTGCATATCTCTAATTAATAGTGATTCAGATCATTTTCTCATATGACTATAGACAACTTTAATTTCTTCTTCTGAAAACTGCCTTTTCATATTCTTTGACTACTGTCACTTGTGGAATGACTTCAGTTATTATAAATTTGACTCAGCTCTCTCTTTCTCTATCTGTATATATATATATATACATATGTGTATGTATGTATATGTAGACATGCATATGTCATGTGTAGACATATATACATATGTGTTTGTGTCTATATATATGTATACACATGAAATGAGGCCTTTATCAGAGATTTCAGTTTTTTGCTTCCCTCATAATCTTGGTTACATTGTATAGCAGTTCTTTGTAAAGAGCTGAAAATTAAAGAAATGTCCATCAATTGGTTATTGGCTGAGTAAATTGTGGTACATGATTGCAATACAACATCTTTGTAATACAAGAAATGATACTCAGGATGGTTTCAGAGAGAGAAAATGATTAAGACTTACTCAAAGTAATGCAGAGTGAAGTAAGTAGAACCTTGAGAACATTTAACACAGTAAGGATAATACTAGAAGGATGTTCAACTATGAAAGACTTAGCTACTCTGATGAAAACAATTATCTAAGACATTTCTAAAGGGTCCATGCTGACAAATGCCATCCATTTCAGTAGAGAGATCTCTGAATGAAAAATGAAGCATATCTTTTTTTCCACTTTGTTTTATTGTTTTATTTTGTATTTTCTTTTACAACATGACTAATATAGAAATTAATTCTGCATAGTTTCACATATACAATCAACATCATATTGTCTTATAAAGAGGGAGGGAGAGAATTTGGAATTCTTTTTTAAAATGAGTTTTAAATTTTTAACATGCTTTTGGGAAATATTTAATGAAACAAATAAAAATTGTAGAACAAAGAAATCAATGGAGGTACTAAATAAAGATAGCCTTCTTAAAGAGTTTAGCCACAAGAGGGAAAAGATATGTGGCATGATGCCTAATTGGGGTAATAGATCAAGTTAGGAGTTTTGGGGGATGTGAGAAATGTTTGTAAGCAGTAGAGAAACATGTAGTTAACAGAGGAATATTAAAGATAAGTGAGAGAGTATGGATGAAAAAGAGGGTCATCTGTAAGATAATACAGCATGGCATGGGATTGCCCACTTGTAGATGTAGAAGAATGTGCCCTTACCAAAACAAATTAGAGGAAGGAGTCTTATTTATCTTTACCACTCCATATTTGCCCTGAGGCACTATTTCATCTCTTGGGAGGGAAAATCTTGAGAGCTTGGAGCTTTCTGACCGACTCTGTCATCTTCTCAGAATCCTTTCACATCAGACATTTCTTTTTATACAATTACATTTTATACAATACATTGTTCTAATGCTGATGGGAAAAAACAACTTCACCATTAAGCATCTTTTCTTTCCCTGAGGGACAAAATCTCAGGGAATAGTAAGCTATTTAAAGACAAAGAGGGATTATTAATAAGTAGAGGCATTGGGGGATGTCCTGTTGTAGAAGATACTCTCCTGTTTCAAATTCCTCCCTGTACAGGCAAATTCTTCCTTGTCTACAAATGATCCCATTCAATCCTGTGTGATCTAGTAGTTTACCCCTTCTATCATCCCCACTTTTTCATTTATCTTCATTTATCTTTCTGTCTATTGTCTGCTTCCCTATTACCTACAAACATGTCTGTGTCTCAACCAACTTTAAAATCTCCTCACTTGTCCATGGGTTCCAACTACTTATCATGTCATATATCTGCATTGGACCCTGGTAAGGCAGCACTTAAAATTAAGCATTAAAGAAGATGATGATTCTAATATATGAAGTGCACTAATATGTTTTTATTTGTTGGAAGCATGTATGACAGTGGTTCAAGATCAGGTAGTCTACAGAAACTACAGAAAATGTATCACTAAGTAGATAATGTCTATAGAGATTATGCAACAAATGGTATAAATTGTGTAGCACACTCTTATCAGTTGTAAAAATGTTATGTGTACCAACCTATGAATGGTATATTTGATAATTGATAGTCTAATTGGTTATCAGTCAAGAAATAGTAATAAGTGCTTATGACATGTAAAAATATTGTAGTAAGTGATAAGATTTCAAAGGAAAACAATATATGTGAAAACCAAACCAGACTTGACCCTAAAGCATCTTACATTCTAATAAGGTTGATAGTATGTTCCTGTTGATCCTTCATTTTCAAAGAGGACCAATGACATCACAGAGTGATGGATTTAAGTGAGGCAGAGATATGCACAGTCAGCATCACTCTCCCTTCCTGAGTCATCAAAGTTTAGTGTCAAGACAAAAGTAAAATATAAGTGGTGATGGTCCAGGATGCAAGAGATGACCTTGACATCTTTGATGTCTGACCTCTAAGTACTCTGCAATGCCTATTTCTAAGTACTCCACAGGTGCCTTTAGGGCCATTGAAATAAGTTGTTCTCATCTTCCCATTCCACTGGTGAAAGTCCTTACATGCTTGGAGTAGAAATTCACTTAGCTCACAAGAAGGTTTGAGGCTTGTCAGCATGGGATATTCAGGGAGGACTAGCACCTCTGGTGTAAGTGTTGACTGAGTTCTTTTTAGGGCTGCTTGTCCCTACAAATGTCATCAGGAAACTAACTATCCTGTGAAATTAAATCAACCTTAGTACTCACAGTCAGTGACCTCAGTATCCTCTCTCCCTTTTATTAAAGGGCTAAAAGATGCATATATCTTTTTAAATTATCTATGATTGCTTTTCATTTTATTTATTTTCTCTTTAGAATAAATGCCAGTCAACATATATTTTATTTTTTTACAGTTTTCAATTCATTCATTATTAGTTTTCAACATTCATTTCCATAAATTTAAATTTTCTCCCCCTCCCTCCCCACTCTCTCCCTAAGATGGCATGCAATCTGATACGGGTTCTATATACATATTCCTGTTAAACACATTTTCACATTAGTCATGTTGCATAGAAGAATTATAATGAATTGGTGAAACGTGAGAAAGAAAAAAACAACAAAAGAAAACACAAAAGCAAATATTCTGCATCACTATGCATTCTGACGACTTAGTTCTTTCTCTGGACTTGGATAGCATTTTCTATCATGAGTCCTTTGGGATTATTTTAGGTTCTTGCAATGCAGAGAAGTCTGTCAAAATAAGTTATCACACACTGTGGCTGTTTCTGTGAACAATGTCCTCCTGGTTCTGCTCACTTCACTTACCGTCAGTTCAAATGAGTCTTTCCAGGATTTTCTGAAACCTACCTGTTCCTCATTTCTTATAGCACAATTGTACTCCATTACATTCATATATCACAACTTGTCCAGTCATTCTTCAATTGATGGGCATCCTCTCGATTTCCAGTTCTTCGCCTACCACACAAAAAGAGTTGCTATAAATATTTTTGTACATGAGGGTACCTTTTCCCATTGAAAGATGCTCTTTTAGATACAGTCCTAAAAGCAGTATTGCTAGGTCAAAAGTTATGCACATTTTTATCGCCTTTGGCCATAGTTCCAAATTGCTTTCCAAAAGGATTGGATCAGCTCATGGCTCCACCAACAAATTAGTCTTCCAACTTTCCCACATCTTCTCCAACAATTATTATTTTTCTGTTTTGTCATGATAGCTACTCTGATAGGTATGATGTGGTACCTCAAAGTTGCTTTGATTTGCATCTGTCTAATCAGTAGTGTTTCAGAGCATTTTTTCATATGAATATAGATAGCTTCAATTTCTCCTCAAACTGCCTCTTCATATCCTTTGACCAAATTTATCAATTGGGAAATGACTTGTATTCTTGTAAATTTGAGTCAGTTCTCTATATAATTAAATTGAGGTCTTTATCAGAGACACTAGCTATAAAAGAAAAAGAAATTTCTAGTTTTCTGATTCCCTGCAAGGGCCTTGTTTGTGAAAAAAAAACTTTTCAATTTAATGTAATTAAAATTATCCATTTTGCATTTTATAAGGTTCTCCATCTCTTGTGTTGTCATAAATTTCTCCATTCTCCATAAAACAATACACATATCTTTATTGGGAATATTGTGGAACAATAGCCACAGAGACAGCCTTAGTTCAAGGAAAAACAGAGAATAAGTTCACTTCTGACACGAA
>CM053769.1:113226195-113248876 GCA_028658325.1 Potorous gilbertii
TATAAAATCTTAATTTTAAGGAAGTGATTGTAGAACATTTATAAATAAATAAAATAAAAATTAAAAATTAAAATAAAATGCCCTGGAGAATTGTATGTTTTATTAAAAGAATGATAATCATTTTAAGAAACACTTATCTATACTATAAAATATATAATTTTTCTTACTTTTTGCAGATATGACTATCCTCTTGTGTTTGTCTATTTCTCTTAAGAAAATAAAGCAATTTCTAGTTAGCTGAACTTTGGATAGTCATGACATCAAATTAATTCTCCTCAAATTTGAAAGAAAATGCATTTAAGTTTCTCAGTATTGGTTGCATGGAGCATGTGATAAGATCTTTAAATTATGGGTATTCTCTTTGGACACTTGGGTTCTTTGCCATTCCTTGAGTCAGTTGACACGCAAATTTGGGATTTTGAGAGACTGAAAATCAAGTTCACTTTAGCATGTCACTTTAACATGGTACTTTTGAAGTTTGTGCTATTTTTTAGTTAACATTCACAGCAAGTTTTCCCAAGTTTTTTAATGGAAGAAAAGATGGAGAGCTGTTTCTATAGTATCACATCTCTGTTATTATAGTGAAATATCAGTTGTGATATTATTTATCAACATTGATATTTCAAGGGTTTATACCTGAACAGATTCCATCTGTGGAAATACCTTCTGATTTGTCAATTGGATTAGAAATATCATTTTCTATTAAATGAGAACTATCATTAATTTTATAAATGGAACAATTTCAAAAAAGCAATTTTGAACAATTTCATGATATTTTATTCTGCAACTCAACCAAAATTGGTGTATTACAGGGAGCCATTTTTTAATACTTTGTGTCAGAACTTGTGATACCAAATATGATCTTATCTTATAAGACTTTAAGAACAGTTCTGATTGAGTTATTTTCATTTTCCACTTTTGCAAAAGAAAATCAATTTTTTGGGGGGGGACTTTATTTTTATAACTATTTTCACCGAGATGCAGCATGGTATAGTGGATAAAGAGCTGACTTTCAAGTCAGTAAGATTTATGTTCAAGCTCTGACTCTAATACACATTGGCTGTGTGGCCTTGGGCAATTCACTTAATGTTATGGTGCCCTAAAGCAATGCTCTAAAATTATGATCTGCAGAGAATATAGAAAGCTGCATTGATAGAGGGGATTTTTGCACATGGGAATTTCCTCAAACTAAGAAATCATGGGCTTAGTTCTATTTGTATGCATACTTTCACTAAAAAATAGAAAAGCTGGCCATCGGCAAAGATCTAAGTGAATAACTTGTATTTTATCTTGTATCTAGAACATCATCAGATCTCAAGGGTCCATGTCTTCTATGATAAGGAATAAATATTTTCCCTGAATTCCACCACAAGTTGGAGACCCACAAAAGAGGAGGGCCTTCAACATTCTATAGTGTGTATGTGTGAGTGCGTGCGTGTGTGTGTGTGTGTGTGTGTGTGTGTGTGTGTGTAGTGTAGGAATCAAAGAGTCTAGAATACCAAGGCAAAGGGGATGCCCTGCCCAGGAGGAATCTCACTTAGCATGCCTCTGGGGGTTGCAGCTAAGGGGAAGAAATGCATCATCAGGCAGCTGTCTAGTCTAACTCATTTTTTCTATCTATTTTTCTCCTACTGACAGAGTGAAAGTGCTCTCCCAATGGAAAACTATCCAGTATCCATCCTTCAAGATACTGATTTTATTTTTGTGTACCCTATAAAGGTTATACCAGAAGTGCCTTGGATCAAATTTCCATTTACTGATGATGATGATGATGATGATGACAATGATGTTAGCTGATTCTTATGTGTTATTTTAAGGTTTGCAAAGCATTTCACAGGTATTATCTCACTCTGTCCTCAAAACAATCCTGAGAGGAGGTGTTACTATTCCTATCTTATAATCTAGGAAACTGAGACGCTCAAAGTTTATGAAACTTGCCCAAGGTCACAAAAATAGTAAATTTTTGAGCCTGGGTTTGAACTCAGATCTTCTCAACTGCTCCACTTGTTATCTGGCTATAACTCAGCCTTTTGGTTACCAAACCCTAATTGTGGCCATATATATACGTATTTACCTATCATGACTCAAGGTAGCAAAAGAATCATAAATTCTCTTTAATTTTAAAGTGTTTGCATAAAAGAAAGACTATGAATTTCTCTCATATGGCATGGTAAGAAGACCAGAGTATTTAGAGTAAGAATTACCTTGTCAAATCTAAGCCTCCATTTCCTTATCTCTAAAATAAGAACATTGTGCTACATGACTGTGGCTCTACTCATTCTCGTTATGTTTATTGAAGTTCAGGTAGAAATGGTCCTGAGACAAGTAGCTATTCTACAAAGTTTTGAATAAATTTAATGTGCAGTAATCTAATGTATACACATACATACATATATATGCAATTAAATACAATGTAGTAGTAGTAGTAGTAGTAGTAGTAGCAGTAGTAGTAATAGAAGTAGTAGTAATAGCAATAGTAGTAGTAGTGGTAGATAGTAGTAGTAGTTGTAGTAGTAGTAGTAGCAGTAGTAGTAGTAGTAGGTAGTAGTAGTAGTAGTAGTACTGGCAGTAGTAGTGATAGATAGTAGCAGTAGTAGTAGTACTAACAGTAGTAGTAGATAGTAGTAGTAGTAGATAGTAGTAGTAGTGATAGTTATTGTTGCAGTAGTTATAGTAGTAGAAGAAGAAATGATAAGAACTACATCTGTAATTCACATGTCATAGGTAATTCCCAGGTAATAATACTCCCAGTATAGAAAGAAACAAATACTTACTCTGCAATTTAGAGTCTTAGAGACTTGCCTAGAACAGCGAGGGCAAACTCAACTAGATACAGATCCCACTAAATCTTATAAAAGTATTCCTGTGAGCCCCACATTGTCTCAAAATATAGATGTTAATATCATCTATGTTCTATTAAGTTAAAAATTGTCAGGCTATCCTCAGGAGTGTTGCAGACATCATTGGAGAGCTGTGTACTTAGAGAATTGCATGGGCAAGGACTGTACTCAGTTTTTCTTGGTCAAGACAGTACCTCTCTTTGCCCTATGTCAAACTGTTGCTACATCTTCATCATCATATGCATATGCATATATTTAATACTTCAAGACTAGTGTGTTTTATAAACCAAATATTGAAAGGAAAGTATTTTCATCTCAGCTTAACAAAAATTGAAGTTATATATTCTAAAAAATAATTTCTGAAAAAATCCAACCTGAAAATGAGCAATCTGGTATGTAGACATGACTCATATTCACTCACACTTTTTAAGAACAATGATTTCCCAGGCTGTACATAGTTATGGCATTGTTTCAAGCTTCAAACCATGCATTCAGCCATGACAAATGATTCCCATGTCACTACCCTGACAAGTAACATATCAGATGTAGCTAGGGAGGTGAGATTCTTTTCTGATCTCTCCAGGGTATCAGCTGAACTCATGAAAAACCATATACCTAAAGTCGATCTTTGCAAGCATGACTAAGAAATGTCATCAGTGATCATATCACTTGGTAGTCATATGCTTGCACTCCGAATAGTGAATTCTACTAGTAATCTGTGTATATATGAAAGAATAAGTCCTTGTACGCTCCAGTGAAATGATGTGTCAGTAATCTAAATGATGTTGGCTTATCTTCAATGATGTGAATCCCTATCTGTCCATGCCTGCTCATCTTGTACTAGTATTGTCAGTGACTTTCTATAAATTCACTACGGTGGTTTTCTGTCAGGGATTCTTAAACATTTTGCCATTTGTGACCCCTTTTCATGTTTCGGCAGCATTCACTGGTTCTGTGTGGGCATGATGGTATTCACAGTGCAAAATGTGCATGTTGTGTATGTTAAGAACCAAGGCTGCAGTGAAGTTGCCCAACACAACATGGTCAAACACTGCCAGAAACACCTGATATTCATTATACATTTGATTTTGAATTAAATTTTGGTTGTTTCATGTTCAGAAACCTTTTCCTATTGCCATTTTTTGTGACCTATATGGGTTTAAGACCCACAGTTTAGGAAATGCTGGTCTATGTAATGTTCTAGTTACTCTATTAATATAGACATTTTGACAATATCCATGGAAGAAAATATCTTTCCATTAGTTACTCTTGCCATGTAACTAGCTCATCTTTTTTCGATCATGTGCTTATCTAATACTATCCCTCCTACAAGTGTTTTGGCTTCTTGCCATGTGTTTTGCTCTTTAAGTAGATGCTGGATAATCAGAAATCAGACAAATAGTCAGATTAATTGTTGGTTATGATCAGAAGGGAAATGTCTTCCATATATAGATTGGACAATATGGTTGCTGAGGAACCTCAGAACTGAAATTCTAGGATTCTGTGACTATGTTGTAGATTGTTCATGCTCATTCTCTTCCTCTATTGTCCTTTGGTTGTCCTTTTATTAGGTGCAAAAGTTCAAATGCAATAATAAATGCTTATATCATATTGTGATTTATGGAAGCAATGAATGTGGTATGGGAGTAGAGAGGTGAAATGATACTAAAAACAGATAATTTCTCTCCTTAGTTCTGAGAGAAACAGATACAGAAGCAGAGACAGAGAGAGAAATATTGGTGTTTTCATTTTGATAAATAGCAGGTTGTCCCAACAACAAAATTCTGTCACTCTATAAGCCATGTCTGCCAAGAAGTACCACATTTGACACCTGGCATCAACAGTAACAACAAATTGCTACCAGATTTTATTTACATATAATTGGAACAAATCTGTCCTAACTTGAGGTGACACCAGAGTGACCGCCAAAAAGAACAGGTCCATGGACTGCTTCCCAGACACCTGCAAAATTCTCTCCAAAGCCAGGAAAGATTTCAGTTGGGGATATCTGCCCTTGTCCAGATGACACAGATTGTAAAATCTATTGTATGGTTGAAATTCTTCTCCCAGAAGTAAGAGTAACCAGGGTTAAAACTGTAAGGAGACATACTTAAATGGAAAATAAAAAGTAACTCCACTTGGGCTGAAAACAAAAGCAAAATTTACAGAAAGGTCTTTACGTAGTTCATTTTAAAATAAATATGTTCTCAATTTATTGAGAAATCAGTATGTTTCCAGATCCATTTAGGTTGTGCAATGGAGATGGGAGGGGAAAATGATACTTTGATGACTTTTACACAGAATTTTAAGTGTTTCAGAGAATTTAAGTGACATTCCAGGATCTTTCTTGTAACTTGTGACTAAGGAATGTATTTTGAATTGAACTACTTAGTATAATTCTCAAAATATCCCCATGATGTAACTACAAAGTATTTTATTAACTTCCTTTTACACGGGAGGAAATTGAGACTCAAAAAGTTGATGTGACTTGCCTTTGGTCACACAACTAGTCACTGTTAAATTCAGAACCTGAAACCTGGTCTTTCTTAACACCAGTTGAAGGGCATTTTGCAATAGATGTGTCCCTTCTATATAGGGAGTGGGAAACATAAAGTTGTTAATAGTCTAGCGCTATATCTTGAGGTCCAGTCCTTAAGTTTCATATCATTTCAGTAAAGGAAGTTTAAGTGTAATTCTCATCTACTTATTGAGTTGGACATTGAAACTGGTGAATGCAACTTAGACCTTTGATCCAAGACTATTAATAAGACTTTTAGAGTTAAAAGTGTTAGAAAGAAAAATGCAAATAGCAACTAGAATGATATCAACAATGAAATGGGTAACATTTTGTATTCTTTCACCAAGTAATCAATTCTGTTAGTGTCTAAAGTCTATTTTATTTTGATAAGGATATCTATCAGAAAGTACAGGGAAAGTCCATTACTCTCTGGGCAGATATGGGAATGAGCAGTTTTTTGCAGGAGAAATTCTTTCCATAGTTGAAGAAGTCTTTTTCTTCAGCTCTTGTTTTTCAGTTTCTCTTCTCAGAGACTGTGGGTATTTTTAAGAAATTTCTAATGTAACTCAAATATGCTTTCTGGCTTAAATACTGAGACAGTCAATCATTCTGAGGACTGAGAGAGATGCTTATCCTTTTGAATTTCAAATTGTATGATTCTAATTTGTCCTTCAACCATGATTTTAAAAAAATTTTTAATAGAAAATATAAAAACTTACATGACAGCTTGGTTCACTCCTTTTACTGATGCACTGGGATGTATAGGCATTGCCTTGCCCCTGTCCCAATACCTAACACAACATTTTTGATTATTGCATAGAATTCAGTTGCTAGTTCAGTATTTACCTCCCAATTCTTTCTATCTTTCTCTGTCTCTAAATCTCAATAGGCAGCAGAGCTTTGTAGTTGGAGAGTTGGCTCTACCATATCAGGGATATCTTTAAGTCATATCTCACTCATATATATTACTTACATTCTCAGTGCCTCAGGTAGCTAATTCTATACATTTTCCCCTCACTCGGATCTCTCTATCTTTAATTTATGTGTTCTTTTCTTCCATCAGAAAGTAAGTTGCTTGAGGGCAAGGAATATCTTTCATTGCATTGTCTTTCTCATTATTTAGCACACCTAACACATAACAAAAGCTTAGCTTATGGTTTTTACATCTTTCTATAAATTGCAGATTGGGATAAAAACTCAACTAAAAGATGGAGTTTCTTCAACCAATTTTTCCCTATAGTAATGAAGTCATATATCCTTCACCTTCAAAAGTGCAGAAAACACACACACACACACAGAAAGAGAGAGAGAGAGAGAGACAGAGAGAGAGAGAGACAGAGAGTCAGAAAGGGACATATAAAAAGTGATAGAGATGCAAAGAGGCACACAAAGAGAAACAGAAGCAGAATCATAAAGAAAGGGACAGAGACAAAAAGAAATGAAAAAATGATTACAGGCAAATTTTATGATATCTTTGTATCAGTAAGCACTCCAATATACACAGGGCTGTCTGCTACTCAGGTTCCTATATTAGCATTCATAAAAGAAAAGGCAATTTTTAAGAGGTTATCACTTTAAACAAGCACACGTATCATTCCTTTAACCAAGCACATATATCATTCACCTAGTTCAGGGGAGTCATCACCCTGAACTTCAAAGGAAATACAGAAAAATCAAAGATCAAAAGACAGGACTTCTTCTGCCTGACCATCAACAGACAGGTCCAACTGTCTGACCAGAGAGGGAATCATCAACATCTGGGTTTTCAAGCTGGGGGACTCAGCAGTTTGCCAGAATCCTGCCTGGCCAAACAAAGGCTTCTAGTAATACCCAAAGTGAAATCTCACCCTCCAAGTATTTATACCTTTTTGAGAGCCAGTGGGCATCCCAATTCTTGAGAACCAGTACCTCATTAACAAAAGGTGTTGGCCTTCCTACAAATCTTCCCTAATCAAACTCCCTTTAATGAATAGGCCCATTAATGAATGAGTGAGATGTTTAATCACATTAACAATACAAGTACATAAACTGTTTCTTGTTTAAAAATAAAAACTCTTGTTTCTATACTGTATTCTTAGTAAAGACTCTTGGTTGATAAAGGCAAGATTCAATCAGAGGCATTTGATTATACTAAAATAAAAACAACAAAAGATCCCACTTTGCTTGCCAACAGAAATCTAAAGGTTAAATTATTGATGGATAAATTTAGCTCTCAAAAGAGACCTTATATCTTTGCATGACATGAGATTAGAGCTCATTGGAAGGAATGTTGACAGGTTTTCTGTGATTTAGGCTGCTATAAAATGTCAGGACAGAAAAAAAAGTGACAGGAAGAAAAGATCTAGATACTTATGTTGATAAATCATTTTTCAATCACATCTAACTCTTTGTGGTTCCACTTGGAATTTTCTTGGCAGATACTGGAATGGTTTGCCATTTCCTTCTCCAGTTTATTTTACAGATAAAGAAACTGAGGCAAATAGGATTAAGTGATTTGTCCAAGGTCACACATCTAGTAGGAGTCTGAGGTCATATATGAACTCAGGAAATAAGTTTTAATTGACTTTAGGCCCTTCACTCTATCCAATGTACCACCAAGCTGCTAAAAATTGTCAGTTGAAGTTAGTCATGTTGCCAGGCCTGTATAATGTCTATGTACATGTAACAATGCTCAATTCAAGCACCATTACATTCCCGATTGCTTTCCTGATGTGTCCTCTTATTGGAATGCCATCCTATCTTTTCACCCCTTTCCATGCTCAAATTTATGCATTTGATATTTTCTTGTCTGTGTTCAAGCAGTCTCACCTTTTGGGCAGGGCAGTCTTGTTCTATTATTTGCATCCCCAGCATCTAACACAGTGTTTGGCACATAATTGGCACTTAATAAATGATATTTGAAATGAAATTAATTGCATTGAACATCTGCCCAGTGGCAGGGGCAGAACTATGCTACAGCATGTTAATAACTCCATTATGAGTATAAACCACAACAAAGGCAAGACATCAGGGAGGGATGATTGAATGTCATTTTTGGAGAAGTCAGTGAAGAATGAACCAGGAAAAAGAATTACATCACAATTAGCATAATGGCATATTTTAGGATCCTGATGGAAAAGAAATCAATGTTTAAATAGGTCCTTTTTCACTACATTGCTCTGGGACTCTGGAGTTCTCCAGAGAGTGGTAGAGGAGACCACTGGATCCATCACAGGAATAATTTCAAGTGTTTACATTGAGTACAAGTGTCATCACAGAGTAACTTATCTTTCCTCATTGTTATTTGAAATTCCCAGATCAGTTCCTCTGTAAAAAAATTCTTATATGATTAAAATATAAAGGGAAGAATGAAAAGATTTTTTAAAAATTATTTGAGTAGTTTCCTTGCTCAGGGATTCACAAATACTATAGAGTCAGACCTTATAGTACACCCAGACTGCTTAGTGAAGGTCAAGTTCAAGTCAAACAAGAATTTATTAAGGCTTTACCATATGCCAAGTACTATTTTAAATGTTTTAATGAAAGTATTGATACAACAAGAAGGGTGGTGGGGAGGATGTGTGGTGAAGGGCTCTGAGGTCAATTTTGAGAGTTGGTTGATGGATTTGGAATGTTTAGCAGGGAAGAAGAGTTAAGAAATGAAAGCTGCTTTCAGATCCTTGAAGGTTGTCATGTGGAAGAACAACTATCTTTATTCCTTTTGCCTTGGAGGGCAGATCTAGGAGCAATGCACAGGAAATGGAATGAGACAAAAATCAACTAGGTTTTAAGGAAAAACAGGGACTGAACATTAGATTAGCTAAGTGGTTTAGTGAAGCTAAGTGGATCAGTGAATAGAGCACCAGCCCTGGACTCAGGAGGACCTGAGTTCAAATCCAGCCTCAGACACTTGACACCGTGTGGCTTTAGTCTAGTCACTTAACTCCAATTGTCTTGTCTTTCCCTGCTCCAAAAAAAAGAAAGAAAAAAAATTAGATTAGTCTCTCAAAGTTGAATGAGTGCCCTGTGGAAGGAGTGAGTTTACCCTAAAGAAAGTCTTCAAGCAAAAAATAAATGGCCCAGTATAGGGGACAGTCCTTTTTTAGGCACAAACTAAACCATATGTTTTCTCAGCTCACTTCCAATTGAAATGACGTGATTACTTATAGGTCAGTTTTCTGAGTTTAGACCCATTTTTTTTTCTACCCATCCTCTCAATATTTATATATCCAAATAGATCATATACCTATTATCATTTTATCATATATGTTTGTGGTTGCATAAAAACATACACATATGTATGTGTATATAAATATGTAAATTAATCATTAAACATTCAATAAATGCATACTATGTGACAAGCACTGTGGTAATTGCTAGTGATACAAAAAGAAGGAAAATACAGTCCTTGTCATCAATAAGCTTAGATTTAACAAAGGAGAAAATATACAAACACACATAAAAAGCAAGCTACATACAGGATAAAAAGGAAATAATTATGAGAGGAAAGTACAAGAATTAAGATGTGTTTGGAAAGGCTTCCTTTAGAAAGTGAGATGTTATTTTAGACTTAAAGGAAGTCAGGGAGGTTGCTAGTTAGGGCAGAGGATGGAGAGCATTCCAGGCATGGGGGTCAGACAGAGAGAATGCCTGGAGACAAGAGTTGGAGTATCTTGATCACAGAACAGCCAGAAAGCCACAATGGCTGGATTGAAAAATAAGGGTTGGGGAGGAAGATGTGACACACAATATGCATATATACACATAAATATGCTATATATGTACATATAAATATATACATGTACTCAATAAAAACAAATTGTTGAGTATTTGGAGCAAGGTCACAGGTATGCATGGTTCATTGTAATTCTGGTCTTTCTATTTTGACTAATGCCTGCATGGTGTCCCACAACCCAATGTAGCACTCTTTATTCAATAGATTCTTAATGCATATTGACTTGGGCAGAACAGTTTTTGGTATGACACATCACATTTAGAGGCAGCTGGGTAGTACAGGGATAGAATGATAGACTGAGATTCAAAAAGGCCTGTAGTTGAATCTGGCTTCAGACACTTATTGTTGGACCCTGGGCAAATCGCCTAATCTTTCTCTGCTTCAATTTTATTTTGAATAATAGCACACAGGGTGTATTCTCATATAAATGTATAAGTTCTTAACTTGGGGCCTGTGAACTTTTAATATTTTGATACTAATTTGAATATAATTATTTATTTTCCTAATTCTATGTATTTTATTTATTCATTTAATAACATTATTCTGTAAAGGGGTTCTTTGGACAAAGTAAGCTACAAAAAGTACCCCATGATACACACAGCATAGGAAGAAAACCTGCCCTAAAGCTTAGTACAGAGCTTAGGACATAACACAATAAATATTTTTCAGTAAGCCATTCATCTATGCAAACATATGTGAGGGAAACTTTTCTTAGTTGGACATTGATGAATCCAAACAACGCACATTGAAAGGATGAGGAGAAGGTGCAAGAGGAATCCAAACAAATTCCAGGTCAAAGAAAGAGATGATCCAGATGTTCAGTCAAGATTTACTCTGTCTGAAGGAGTATGAGACTCTGGGAACTCAAAATAAGCCAGCAAGGGGAAGGAGGTTGCGATTGCTGAAATGGCTCTTTCCTTTCTTGTTGGGTTTCCATTGTGAGTAGATTTCATGCTCATTACAGTCACACAATCAGTAGGAACTCTCCTAGAGAATTCCTGTATTTGATGCGGTTCATGGATCATTAAGTATTCTGGGGCTAGCTCTGATTTATGACATCAACCAAGATCACAGTTAAGCTTGTGCTGATAGGGACACACTATTGTATGAATCTCCTTTCACAAAATAAAAATGATAAAGATGGTCAGGGCTCACCTCCTCATAGGATGCTGATGTGATTCAAATGGTTTAGCTGTGAGTAGAATCACCTTTCCTATTTATACAGGATTTTTCTTTCAATTTTTGCTGTTTTCTAGGAAGTGAGAAAAGGTCAAATCCATCACAAACAACTTATTTATGTTGTCAGTCAAAAACCAAGGGCTAAGTAAATGTAGTGCAATACTTGGCTATTATTTTCAGTTCTGATGATTGGTATAGGCAACTGACCAACTTGTAGGCACATGGATAATGGGCAGGTCAAGCTACCAGCCAGAGAACTATCACTCTTTCCTTCCTTGCCAAATCAGAGTGAAACATTTGGAGTGTCTCATTTTGACCCTGGTTATGGGTACTTTTATAGTATTTTCACAGGTATCTAGAGGGGGCAGATAAAGAAATACAATGAAACAACTCTCAGTCTTATACTGAAAGAGGTAAAAATAAAGGAAATGGAAATGGAAAAATAAAATGGAATCAAATGCACAGGCTTTTCAAGAGTAATGTTCAGTTATTAAAAACACATTCATTATAAAAAATAAAATGATCAAAGTATATCACCAGCTCACCACTTGATCTCAGTTTTTCTAAATTAAGTTCTCAGCCTTGTGTAGATAGACAAAATATATTTCTCTGGGAAAGGGATCCTCCACACACAGACTATTTGTAAGTTTTAATTAAAATACAATATTTAATTTTAGAATTTGTGTTGGTCAATGATATTTTATTACATTAAACATTTAGGAATTAAAGTTCACAGGTATACCAAAGACAGCTATTTGGACCCTGAGGAGCAGGCAGCAGAAAGCAAGCAAATAGCTCATGGGGACATTCAGCTCATTTCATGCAGGAAAAATAAGGTGAGCAAGGTGTGTGGCACCAGTCAGCCCAACCTCCCTCAGATTTAGTAATTCAGATTTCATTCAGGACGTATTATGCACTTGGATAGCAATTATTATCTCAACTTAGGACTTATAGCTCCTAAGACAGACTATATCTCTACGCGCACATACTAACATATGAGTATCTATAGTCCTGTATATAACAATAAGCTTACACATCTGCATGTATATTCATATACATACATATGCACACACATAGGTATGCATATGTACTTGCATATCCATGATTCTCTCTCTCTCTTTCTCTTTTTCTCTCTGTCTCTCTCTCTTTCTCTGTCTGTCTGTCTGTCTATCCATCCATATCTCCCTATACTCCATGACTTCACACTCAAATTCAAATGCCATCCTTTTCATGACTTTTACCTTCCTCCAACTTTTTTGCCTTCCCAGTTTTATTGCGCCCTAATCAATTCATCATCCCATTCACAGGAAATGTTCCAAACACTTCCATCCCAGCTTGATCCTCCCACAACTATCCTTTTTTTTTATCGATTGGAAAACTTATCTTATAATTCACTTCTTATCAGATAGTTCCCATCAATTACTTTTTGAAAGTAGGGAGTAAGTCCTAGAGTTGGAGTTGATGAGGGGCCTAAGTAACTTTATATTCTTAATGAAAGTTTATTGATTATTAGTTTATTGTGTAATGTTAGATTATGTAACTTACCTTGTGGTTTCATATGAAGAAACATATTATAAGAACTAATGTTATCCAATCATTGACCTTGACCAGTTAATAATTTTTGATGAATTTCCTATGTGCCAGATGCTTTAACAAAATAGAACTGAATGACCAGCAATAAAGTAGTTTGTTAAGAAGATTACTGTACTTTGTATGAAATTGGTCATATTACCTTAAAGGTAATTTCCAGAATTATAATATGTGATACAGTGATTAGATGAGTCTAAGAGCACTAAATGTTTAACAATATTACAAAAAGCCAGGGTTGCATGGGTCTCCTCCATTTAGGGAGACAAACTGAACCTATGTTATCACAGGCGTTGGGAACTACTAGTAAGGAACTTCTTCTATTAAAGCAGTCAGTTCTTTCTCTAAAAAAGTATATTGCTGAGCCAAGATGCTAGAGTAAACATTATTCACTATAGTTCACCTATATTCACCTCCATAAAATTATAAAATAGTGTCCCAGAACATATCTTGTAAACAGTGAAATATCCATCCCACAGAAAATGGGATGTAACAGCATGGAAGACTTGAAGGATCAGCAAGAATGATCTTTCTCACTCAGATAAAGGAGGATCACATTCCAGGAGAGGAAGCACTTCAGCAAGCCAGTAGAAAATCTCATGCCAGAAAATCATCAGGAGAACCTGAGCACTAGTGTAGCTGAGCATGCAAATGCCAGCACCAGAACTACCCATGTACCTTAGCATAGCCAGGGGAAATGCAGAATCCATCTTGAAGAACCACCACAGCATCTAAGGTTCTAGCACACAAAGCCAGTGACCAGCTTTCCTTGCTCCAGCAAAAAAGCAGTTGGGTCAGCATCCCCTGTACTCTGGCAGAAGAGCACAATTTAAAAAACCACACCATAGGTCAAAAAGATGAGCAAGAAACAAAAGTGAACATTGATCATGGCAAGTTAATATGATGCCAAGGAAGATCAAAGCAAAAGCTCAGAAGAAGATAGTGTTGTCAATATACCAACATCAATAACCTGAAAGAGGAATGTGAATAAGCACAAAAAGCTTTCTTCAAAGATCTCAAAAAGAAATTTAAAAGTCAAATGAGAGAGGTAAAAGAAAAACTGGGAAAATAAATGAGGGGCATGGAAGAGAGTCAACAGCTGGGAAAATGAAGGGAAAAATTGACTGAAGAAAACAATTCCTTTAAAAAATACAAATGGTCAAATGGAAAAAAAATGCACTGAAGAAAACCATTCCTTAAAAAGGGAAATTAGCCAAATGGAAAAAGAAGTTCAAAAGTTATCTTAAGAAAATAACTCCTTAAAAACTAGAATTAGGCAAGTGAAAGCTAATGACTCTATGAGGCATCAAGAATCAATCAAACAAAATCAAAAGAATTAAAAAATAGAAAAAATGTAAACTACCTCATTGGAAAAACAACTTAGCAGAAAAATATACAGGGGAGATATAATATAAGAATTATTGAAGCCATCATCAAAAAAAGAAACATTGTGAACAGCATCTTTCAAGAAATTATCAAGGAAAACTGCCCTGATATTGTAGAAACAGAGAGTAAAATAGGCATGAAAGAAATAAATCCCAAAATGAAAACTCAAAGGAAAATTGTAGCCACATTCCAGAATTAGGTAAAAAAAAATACTGTAAGCATCCAGAATAAAGCCATTTAAATAATTTGGAACTTAAGTCAGGATTATGCAGGATTTAGCATATAATTTTCCCAATAGATGCAGAAAAAGTTTTTTGAGAAAATACAACACCATTATTCTTAAAAACACTAGAGAGCATAGGAATAAATGGAGTTTTCCTTAATATGATAAGTAGCATCTCTCAAAAATCATTAACAAGCATTTCCAATGAGATCAGGGTAAAAGAATGCTGTCTATCATCACCACTGTTATTCAATATTTTACTAGAAATGTTAGCTTTATAATAAGAAAAGAAAAAAATTTAAGGAATAAGGGTAGGTAATGAAGAAACAAAGTTTTGCCTCTTTGCAGATGATATGATGGTATACATAGAGAATCCTAGAGAATGAACTAAACACTACCTGAAATAACTAACAACTTTAGCATAATTGAAGGATATAAAAATATTTATAGCAGTTATTTTTGTGGTGACAAAGAACTAGAAATTGTGTGGATACCCATCAACTGGGAAACAATTTTAGTATATGAATGTAATGGAATATTATTGAGTCATAAGAAATGATGAGCAAACAGACCAGAAAAACCTGGAAAGAATGGAATGGACTAATGCTGAGTACAGTAAGCAGAACCAGAAGAATATTGCGCACAGTAACAGCAATATGGTGCGATGGTCATTGCTCTTAGGAGAAATATAATGGTCTAAGACAATTCTGAAAGATTCATGATGAAAATCCTATCCACATCCAGAGAAAGAACCATGGAGTCTGAATGTAGATCAAAGCATACTATTTTCTCTCTTCTTTTTCTTTTTCATGATTTTTCCCTTCTGTTCTGAGTCTTCATTCACAACATGACTAATATGAAAAAATATTTAATATGATGGTACATGTATAGTCTATGGCTTGTCTTCCTGGAGAGAGAGAGAGAGAACGAAAAATTGGAACTCAAAATTCTTATACAAGTGAATGCTGAAAACTATCTTTATATGTAATTGGAAAAAATAAAACACTATTAAGTGGGAAAATAGTATATTGGTTTAAAAAATTGCCCAATACTTTGAAACATTAGCTGAATCATCTAGGTTATGCAGTAGGAATATATCAAAAGTGGGACTTGCATTCACATATTCCTGGCTTCCAAACAAGCTCTCTCTATACTTTATCACACTTCTCTATCTCTCTTTATATGACTGCTAATTGGGACACATGGTCATACAATTATTTAGTGTACTTAATTACTTGCATTCAGGCAGTGTGATATAGTGGCAAATCTTTATAGTCAAAGGACCTGGCTTCAAATCAGAGCTCTTAAGCACACTACCTGCATGACATCTGGTAAATCACAAACACTCTGGGATTCAGTTTCCTCACATGTAAAATGAGTAGGTTGAACTAGAGCATTGTCAGTCTTCATGGGAGTTCAAAATCTATGATCCTACAACCTTAAGCAGGTTGTTTTACTACAAATATTTCCAGTGCATTGCACTGCCTCTCTGATTTTAAGTAACTAAGACCACAAAAATAATTTAATGATTTAACACCAATGAGATATCAGTAGCATTTGCTATATTCCAGGATAGATTTTCAAAATATAATAAACTCTCTTTCTCAAAGGCAAAAGCAAAATATTTATTTGGAGCATCGGTGTTAGGATACCAGGAGGTAAGATTTGCAAGATACTCATCACCAATCCAGAGAGCACCAACATCTTAAGCATTTTTGTTAGGCCTTCGCACAAACAAGTTCTGCCAGACAAAAGTACTCCCTCTGCCAACTCATGCTCATTTCACTCCCTGACATTCCATTTCAGTCAAAATTCCAATGGGGATGCTCCTCTCACAACGGGCTCCCTGTGATTTAGGCAACATGTGACACAGCATGTATCACAGCTGTGAGCTGGGTGAAAGCTCAAAGCAGGTCACATAGGCCTATTAATGGACTGGGAAGGTCTTCCTATTCCACTAACAATACAAATGACTATATGGTCCAATTTGTGGACATATATGAAGAGAGAGGATAGTGTTAATATAATATCCAGAGTGTGTTCCAAGAACAACTTTCTCTCTGTGTTTGTGTATATGTAAGCATACACACACACACACACACACACACACACACACACATACACACACAGAGAAAGAGAGAGATAAATATGGAAAGATATGTATATGTGTGCATGCATACATATGCGTATATGCATATTTATGTGTATATATGTATACACAAATATGAGTAACACATGTACACATATAAATATTCATATTCACACATGCATATTACCTTATGTATATTTGTACATATCCATATGTGTGTATATTTCTCCATAGTGATACATTCTAATTTTGTTCAATGATCAACTAAAATTAGTTAGGAAGGTTGTGTGGACTAAACCTTAAGACTGAGATATTGATTCTTTGTCATCTTGCATATGAGGAGCAATGACTTTTCAGTCTCTATGTAATATTTTTAGTTCTTCTCTGAAAAGTGATACCTGATTTATTTGGTGCCAATTGTCCCTGAACTAGGTTGCTATAACACTGATGGATGGCCTTTGTTTTTCTCTTGCTCTTAACGGTACCATTTATTTTTGAGGATCTAAAATATTACTCCTATTCTTGTGGTCGTCCTTCATCTTCAAAGAGGATCAAATGACATCACCATTATAAAGTGAAATTTCACTGTGTCCGACTGTGGCTGATCAGACCAATACAAGCTTGGAACGCTCTATCACAGGTTGGGCACAGATATTCCATTTGAATATTTGGGGTGGATATCCCAAATTTGCGCATCCTACATTTACTCTGTGCTATCTCAATTCTGCTTTGCTCTAAGAGTACAACACCTTTTCTTATGTGGGCATGCCATGCTGAGTGGTCCTATGCCAGTGACTCTCATGTTGCAGTCAAATACAAATTTCTTGAGAGAGACCTTGAGAGTGTCCTTGTATTGTTCCTTCTGGCCACCATGTGATTGCCTGCCTCATGCAAGTTCTCCATAAAACAGTCTTTTTGGCAAGCATTCCTTTTGCATTCAAATGACGTGGCTAGTGCATTGAACTTATGCCCTCTGAAGTATAGTTTGAATGCTTGGCAGTTCAGCTTGAGCAAGGACTTCAGTGTCTGGTACCTTATCACGCCAGGTGATCCTCAGAATCTTCCTAAGACAGTTCAAATGGAAACGATTCAGTTTCCTGGCATGGTGCGGGTAGATTGTCCATGTTTCACAAACATATAACAGTGAGGTCAGCACAACAGCTCTGCAGACCTTCAGTTTGGTAGTTAATATAATACCTCTTCTCTCCCAAACCTTTCTTTGGAGTCTCCCAAACACTGAGCTAGCTCTGGCAATGCGTGCATCAACCTCATTGTCAATGTGTATATGCCTGGAAAGTACGCTACCAAGGTAAGTGAATTTATCCACAGCATTCAAAACTTCTCCATTTGTTGTAACCGATGGTTCTACATGGATGGTGTGGTAGTGGTTTAGTGAAACAGGGCTATGTGCTTGCTCCCATGCTTTTTAGCATGATGTTCTCAGCCATGTTGATAAATGCTTTCAATGAGGATAAACATAACATCAAGCTCAACTACCGTACTGATGGTAAATTCTTCAATTTGAAAAGGTTACAAGTCAAGACAAAAGTGGAGGGAGTGTTGGTGCATGATTTTCTGTTTGCAGATGATTGTGCACTCTATGCAACTTCCAAAGCTGAGATACAACAAAGTATGGATAAATACTCTGCTGCCTGTGCTAATTTTGGCCTAATAATTAACACCAAAAAACCCAAACCAAAACAAAATAAAACAAAACAAAACTCCAGTGCATATGGCTCCTGAATGAGTCTTTCTGATTCTAAATTTTCTCATAAACTCTTGGTCTACCTTCCTAATTGTTTATAGGTCATGCTCATGTACATAGCGTCCATAAATACTACAAATTAAACATGTTAAAAACATCTACTACACTTGAAGGATATTTAAATATGAATTCCAAGTTGAAATCTTGTTTTTTCCATGTAATTTTCAATCCATGCTACTGGTTCTGCCCTCTGAAACCACACAGCACAAGTCCTACTTTTTTTTCCATGACAATTTCCTCAAGATCTCTTAAAATTCTACGCTTTTTGCTTAATGAAAAAAGTATATATACATATATATAGATACATATATTCACATGCGCATAAATATATATATGTAAACATATATACGTATGTGTATATATCCACACAAATATATGATTATGTATTTATATGTGCATATATGCATATCTGTATATATAACACATATAAAGCATATGTACACATATAAAACATATGCATATATGCACATGCATGCACACATATACATACACATGTGCACATACACATATATACTATATACACACATATCTACATGTACACAACACACATATGTATATCTACACATATATATACGTATATATGCATACACATCCACGCATGTACACGCACATATGTGAGCATGAAAACACATATATGGATACATGTATAAGCATGTGTATGCATAGATGTATGTTTATGTGTATATTACATGCACATCACATTATATGCATTACATCACATTACATGCATACACATATACATACCTACATGTATATATGTACATATATATATATATATACATGTATACATATATGAAGGAGCTGTAGAAGTACCAGATCTTAAACTGTATTATGAGGCAGAAATTATTAAAACTATCTACTTCTGGTTAAGAAATAGAAATATTGTTCAATGGAACAGAGTAGGCATACAATATGCAAATGCATATTGCAACCTTTTATTTGACAACTGTAATGACTTAAATTTGGGGGTTAAGAGTTCATTAAATCATAAAAATTGTTGGGAAAACTTGAAATCAGTCAGACAAAAATTGGTCTAGATTTATACCTTTCACCAATATAAAGTCAAAATGGATACATGACCTCTATATAGAGAAAGACATTACACGAAAATTTGAATGATATGGGACATATTGCCTGTTAGACTTATGGATAGCTGAACAATTCATGAATAAATAAACAGGGAACAGAGTACACTGCAAAATGGATAATTTTGATTGCATTAAATTTAGTAGGTTTTGTACATATAAAGCAAATGTAACAAAGATCAGGAAGAGCAGAAAATTGAGAATTTTATACACCATTTCTCAGAAAAAAGGTCTCATCTCAAAAACACAAAAAACTTTGTGAAATATGTAAGAATTTCCAATTTAATAAATCAGCAACAGATATGAGCCGGCAGTTTTCTGATGAAGAAATCAAAACAATTTAGTCATCTGGATAAAAAAAGACTGAAGTTATGATTGATTAGAATAATGCAAATTAAAACAACTTTGGGGACTGATTTTCACCTATCAGATTAGCTAAAATGATTGAAGGGAAAAGTGACAAATGTTGGAGGGATGTGGAAAAACTGGGACACTAATTTACTGTTGGTGAAATTATAAATGGGTCCAACCATGTTTTAAAGCAATATAAGATTTTGCCCAAAGAGTTATTTAACTGCTTCTACCCTTTGCCACAGCAATACCACTACCAGATCTATTTTCAAAGATGATTGGGGAAAGGGAGGGAAGCCTATATTTTCAAAACTATTTACATCAGCTGTCTTTGTGGTGGCAAAGAACTAGAAATTGTAGGGATAGCCCCCAATTGGGGAATGGCTAAATATATGGTATGATTATGATCTAATCCTACTGTACTTTAAGAAATGATGGGCACATTGATTGTAGAAAATATTTGATCCTATGAAGGTAGGATTACATGAACTATCCCCTCCTCCATCACCCATTTTACAATTGAAGAAATTAAACCACTGACTTACTGAATATCACAAAGCTAGTAAGTTTCCAAAGCAAGATGTCATCTCAGGTCTTCATAACTCCAGATCTAATAGGCTATGAACTCTTCCTTGTTTCTTCTTTTAATGATAATGTCATCCTAGGAAGTAACAAAAACAAACAAACCAAGTACTGGTGTCAAGATGGAAATTATTCTTCATATTATGCACAAGTCAAAACAGTCCCATCTGAGTAAAGAATTCAACATTATTTAAATTAAAAAACACAATGATTTATGTTCTTCCAACTAGATATTTTCATTCATCTTCTTTGGGTCACATCCACAGTTCTATCATATGTCAATGGAGCAAGCTATGTATTTCTTACTCCTCAGGAGTTCATTCTTTGTAACTTTTCTTCTCCCACTAGTCAGTCATCTCCACATAGAATAACACATGGAAATATTTTGACATTGGATTATATGGAGCAATCAATAATATTCATGGGACATCACCTACTGTGGATCCTCCAAATGAGAGAACTCTCTACTCAATGAAATTTGTCACATTTCCTTCCCTTCCTTCCATCACTCCCTCTCCTACAGTTCTTTTGATGGTTGAATTCTTTGCCAGAATTCGAGACTGTTATGTCCAGATTACTGAAAGCTGGAAAACTATCAAAGACATAATGGCAAGCAGGTGGTGCAGTCAGTAAATTGCTTTGTACCTCTTAAAATGGTAGCAATGAGAGCTTGAAATACAGCTTTGTAAGACATCATATCTTTTTCTTTTCTCTCTGAGAGAAAGAAAAAAAAGATGTGTTTAAAATATTTACTCATTTAAAACTTTTTAAAGGATTACATAGTTTGGTCCTGCTTTAGGAAGAATTATCTGACAGCAACCTGCCGAGAAATGAAACAGAAATTCAAATTGAATGAAAGGAAAATGTGTATGGACAGAATGCTTAGTTCACTCTAGCAAATAGACTTTATAGTTGGGTATGAGTATATTTAGTGGTTTTTAGATGAGCATATAGAGGAGGAGTTGTAATTTCTTTACAAGTTAGATATATTGGACACTTGATACTTGTATGATCTTAGACAAGCCACTGAAACTCTATGAGTCTCAGTTCCCTCATTTATAAAATGGTGTAACTGTAAAAACAAGACGGGTAGAGAGTACTGGGAGGATCAAGAAACACCTCTCGTAAGAAGTACCATTTGATCTGAAATTTTAAAGAAACAAGGCAATCACAGAAGCAAAAGTGATGTGACATCTCTCATACTATTAATGAGAGCCTGTGCAAAGTAGGGAAGAAAGAATAAGGAAATTTTTTTTTTGCTTTGGAAAAACAAGACCAGTTTAACAGAAATAAAAAAAATATAAGAAGTAAAATTAATAATGATAGTTAGGTATGTTGGAGTCAAGTTGGGAAGGACTTTAAGTGCCAAATAGAGAAGTGGTTATTTTAGAATAGAGAGAATAGAAAGCTATTAGAGTTTATCAAGCAGAAGAAAGACTTAAATCATAAATCTGGAAGTAGAAGATGCTTTAGACATCATCTTCTAAGTTCCTTAATCCTCTGATATTTTGTTACTTTTCTGTCTCATAGGCAATACCCTATCACTCTTTGGGTGTCTAATTCCCTCAATTTTAATTGTTTCTATCTCTTCCTCATTAAAAACTTTGCCTTTATTCCATTCCTTTATATGAAGATTCAAACTTCCTTCGACAACTGCTTTGTGTGTAGGCAACTTAGGATGCTTCCTTCATTTTGTACCATTACCCTTTTCAAAGTGCAGCCTTAAGAGTCAGAGAAGGTTCTACCAGATACAGGGCCCATGATTCCACTAACAAATCTACAGTAGAATGGTAGATAATTTGGAATATGTGTAACAAGACCAATTGATGAAAGAAATTTAAAAACCTTGGTTCAACTATCTGAGGTCTCATTAACATAAATTATAGCCAAATGTGATTTTTTGACTTACCAGAAAAAAAATGACTATAATCTTTAATAATTAAAATATTGTTAATTGTTAGATGGACCTATACATGTACACATGTCATGAGATATAACAAAAATGTAGAGCACAGAGGAAAGTTTAAAAATGTGAGCACCTAAAAATACCTAGAGCAGCTAGGTGGCATGGGATAGTGGATAGAGCACTGGGCCAGGGAGATAATAAATAACTGTTTGAATTTGTCAAACAGGAAAATATGGTCAGATCTGGATCATGAATTTAGAAACAGAAGATACTTTTGAGGTCATCTATTCCAGTCTCCTCATTTTCTTTTTTTTTTAATTTATTTTACTTATTTATAAATGTTCTACAATCGCTTCCTTAAAATTAAGATTTTATGCCCCCACACCTTCCCCCCCTACCCCCCTCCCTCCCCATGACAGCATACAATTCTGTATAGGTTCGACATATACTTTCCTA
>CM053769.1:113249376-113265137 GCA_028658325.1 Potorous gilbertii
TATATGTATATGATAACGTGTATATATGGGTGTATGTTTACTTCGTCTCACTGCCCTTCCTTTATCTTCATTTACAAATACAGGAACATTTGCAAATACAGAAACATTTATATAGAAATTGTCTTACTTCAAAAAAAAAAAAAATGAGACGGGAAGGTGACAAATCTTGCCTGTTTCATAGATTTGCCCAAAGTCCATACTGACCAGGGGGTAGATTCAATATTGAAGCCTAGGGCTGTAGAAAAGCACTGGGGATTTTGCCATGACATCTGTTCCTTGCCTAAAATGAAATCAGCGTGCTTAACATGCATTCTGCAAGTAACACCATTTGATAGATTGCAAGCCAGATTATTTTTTTAACTAATTCAAATCATAACAAATGGCAAATTATTATTTCACTTCATCTTGTTTCCCTTTAGCACAGATGTGTCAGAGGGAAAAATGCTCTGCATGAGGCAGATGATTATGGGGAATGCAATTAATACAACAGATTGACTGTGACTTTGTCAAAGGCAAGGTATAGTGGAGAGACAGTAAAGCAGGAGTCGTTCTCTGAAAAATGGGATGATAAACACTTGTCAGTTACTTTTTGTCTTTTATCTTTCACTCTCAAGGGGAAATTTTTAGCATATGAGAAAAATGACTGGGGAGAAATGAAGGATGGCATTATAGCCTAGGATCATGGAAGGGACTTTGGGAGGTATGTAGTGCAACTTTCTCTTCTACAAATGAAGAAAATGATGCTTGGGGGTAGAGTGGACTTTCCCAAGATCACACAAATAGAAAATCTGGAATTCAAATCCTAGTGTCATAGTATTAGAGGTCTAAAGCTGGAAAGGTTCCCACAGACCATAGTCCAACTTTTTGAATTTAGAGATGAGATTATGAAAGCCTAGGGTGTTTCAATCACCTGCCTAAAGTCACCTAAGTTGACAGAAGAGCTGGGATTCAGATAATGGGATAGAAGATCAGAATATGAGATTTCAAAAAAGCCACAGAGGCCATTTTATCTGATGCCTTTACAGATAAGAAAACTAAGACCTAGAGAGGTTAAATTGCCTATCCAAAGGCATACAAGCAGTAGATGTCAGAATCAGGATTTTTACTAAGTGTATTCTTTTTCTTTTGCACAATGCTGCAATGTACAGGATACAAAAGCATCAAGGAGAAAAAAATGAAGAATTAGGGAACAAGGACTCAGCCTGCCCCAACTAAGTGTGTGTTCAAACATCAGCTGAATCTTGAAGTCTGCAAAAAAGACGTTCTTTATTTTTATTTTTCATTCCTATCCATTCCCTCAGTCATGATGATGAAGGACCATTAGTTCCTAACACAGGAGTCTGTTAGCTACCAAAAAACCCCAGCAGCAACCACTCCTTCAACTACAACTCCTTTTATTACAATATCAAATACTTCTATTATATCTCCTTCTAATACAACTACTGCTAATAAAACTCCTTCTATTACTACAACTGTCACTGTCGCTACTGCTACTATTACCACCACCACCACCACCGCCACCACTGCCACCGCCACCACCACCGCCACCACCGCCACCACCACCGCCACCACCGCCACCACCACCGCCACCACCACCACCACCACCACTACTACTACTATCCTTACTCCTCAAGTGGCAACTACTACTGTTACTACTGTTGCTAATACTATTAAAGTTACTATTATGGCTTTGCCTACTGTTATTTCTGTTGCTGCGATCGTCATGCTGGTGTCATTTCTCTCGATATATTGCTATCATCATTCAATATTACAAATATTATTACTATTATTAAAGATACAATTACGATGGCTATTAATTATTACTATTTCTATTACGTCAGTACTATTTCTACTCATAATATCATTACTGCTACCACTTTTCACTATTTTTAATAGTATTTTTATTTTACCTAATTCCGGATAAAATAATTTCTAACAATCATCTTCTAAAATTTTGAATTCCTTCTCTCCCACCTTCCTATCCCTGAGATAGTAAGTATTTTGATGTGTTATACAAGTGGAATTATGTAAAACATATTTTTATATAAGTCACATAAAATATACATATATACACATACACCCATATATATATATATATATATATATATGCATATTTTTCACTTTGTTGTATTTGTGTTTCAAACACAAATACAACAAAGTGAAAAATATTATGCTTTTGAAGTGCATTTAGATTCCATCATTTGTACATCTGGGTGTGGATAGCATTGCTCATCATGACTCCTTTAGAATTAGTTTAGATCTTTGTATTGTTAAGAACAACTAAATCATTCAAACTTGATCATCTTATAAAATTGCTGTTACTGTGTACAGCAATCTCCTGGTTCAGCTCACTTAACTTTGTATCAGTTTGTGTAAGTCTTACCATGGTTCCCTGAAAATATACTGCTCATCATGCCTTATAGCACAATAATATCCTATTACCATCATATACCCCCAACTTGTTCAGTCATTCCCCCATTGATGCACATCTTCTAAATTAACAATTTGTGCCTTTTAAAATTGAGCTCTGTTCCTGGGGTGGAGAGAGCATTCTTCCAAATTTGTGCCAAGGAAACAAGGCCTTGCCCCTGACCTTCTGCTCCCAGGGCTGTGAAGCCTTGCTGCCGACCTGCATAGGGGATGGGGTCTCACTGCTGGCTTCCTGGGTCATGGCCTGCTGCTGGCTTGATCAGGCTTCCTGTACGGACATCATTTCTCTTTTATCCATTTGAGACTGGATTTTTCTGCCAATATTCTAAATTATTTTGGGCTGGAAACTCCTTTTATGCTATAGTTGTTTAAATAGACTTGGGACTTTTCAGCTAAGTTCCTGCCTTACTCTACCATCTTAGCTCTACTATTTTCTTTCACTACTTACTACTATTGCTGTGATTGTGGTGACCACTGTTAATGCTACCACCACTACTGCCAACCTCTTTACTACTGTTTTAATGCTGCCACACTTACTATTATTTTTATTAATGTTGCTTCTTCTCAGATAATATTATTGCTGCTAATATTGCTACTATTGTAGTTATTTATATGTTACTACTTCTTTAATACTTCTGTTTATTTTTCTACTGTTGCTACTATGGCTGCTTTTAGTGTGACTACTAATATGAGCTGTGATTGGTAGATTTTACAGTGACTAACCACTTTACCCATATTATCTCAAGTAAAAAATAGTATGTGGTTTTTTAATGTTTGTGAAATAGACAGATGAGAGACTTGAGCAGGGGGGAAGAGAGAGAGAGGGAGAGGGAGAGAGAATGACATATGCAGAATACTCCATTAGAAAAATGTCTTGGTCAGGTAGCATGAAAGATAATTTGGAGAGTTTATCCTTGAACTTGGATGTGGTTTCCAATGAAGAGAAGAGTAGGGTGATATTATTACTAAGTGATAATGCAATTGCAAGAGATCAATGCATTTTTATTTCACAAAGTTAGTGTTAAATGTCCCCATTAACTATAATATGCAAAGTTAATGCAAACAATGTATTCAGTCTAATTGTAGATGTCTTTTTCTTCATATTCTGACTGGATTACTTTCTGGTTGTGAGGCATTTTCTTCAAAGGTGCAATAAGGTGCATAAAATTAATATCCTGGGAGCTGTTTTTCAACACTTCACCCCAAAGTTCTCTGATTTGAAGAACTGTAACCCCCTCCTGAAGAGTCCTTGAAAGAAGAAAAACAAATTTACACCCAGTGACAGAATGGGGCTTTGAATGAATAACTGATATAGCACCCACACACACACTCACAGTGTTCAATTACTTTTGAAGTAGCTGTTGAATCCATTCTTATTGAATTAGGTTCCCTGGGATTTTAAGCAGTTTACAAGGTATTTTTAAATAATGTTTAAAGTGCACCTATTTGGTGCGACTACAGTTATTTTCCAAGTGCCTATATTTTACCTGCATTTCTGCTCTAATTTCTTTACTTGCATTTCCAAACAGCTGTTACTTCCTCTTTGAATTGCTCTTGTTTTATAATCAACCACTAATGAGCCAAGGAGCTTTCTTCTGCTTCCCCCCAAGCTGTAATAAAGAAGACAGACTTTTTCAAACTTCTATTCACTCCTGCTCCTATTTAAAGAACCAAATCCAAAATAAAAAGGGGTGTCAGAATTTAATTAAGGGAACATTTATTGTGCGCCTACTCTATCCAAGGCATTATGCTATCAATAGACAAATTACTCAGAAAAGGATTTACTGCATCGTTATTAATCAGTCAGTCAGCAAATATCTATTAAGTACCCATCATGTACCAGATACTGTGTTAAGTACTGTTGATGCAAACAAGGTAAAAGACAGTCCATGCTTTCAGATCAAAGTCTTCTGGGAGAGACAATATAAAAAGATATGTAAAAACAAGCTATATATAGGATAAATTGGAGACATTCAACAGAGAGGTGGGCAATAAAATTTTGAATAAAGAGGATAATGCTTCTTTGGAAAGAGGAACTCAAAATCATTCAAGGAAGTCAGGAGACAGAAGTAAAAAGGAAGAGTATTCTAGGCCTGAGGGATAGCCCTGGGTGTATTTTTCAAGAAGCACCAAAGAGGTGAATGTTTTTGCATTGCAGAGTATATGTGAGGAGGGGATGGTTGTAAACTGTATAAAGATAAAAAGGTAGAGAGTTACAGATTATAAAGGAGTCGAAAAGCCTTATGCCAGTAAACACTGTAGATAGAATTGTAAAAAGAGTTCCTGAAATCAAACTCTCCAATTCAAAATACACAACTATCTACAAATAAGAAAACTGCAGAGTAGATGGGGAGGCAGTCTGATGGGGAAAGCACTGCTAATTTAGTGATACTGAGAAAGGCCTTCAGCAAATGGTTTATATTAAAATAATATTTGAAGGAATGTCAGGAACTTGAGAAGTATAAATGAGGAGGAAGACTCTTCAAGATATAGCAGGTAGTCCATGTAATGACCATGAAGATGGAAGATATAGTGTACTGTGCAGTGTACAACAGGGAGCCTAGCATAGCTGGAACATTGATTGGGTCACAGAACAAAATTTAAGAAAATTAGAAAGGTAGGAAGTGCAAATATTATGAAATGCATTGAGAATAGCAAAATAAGAAAAAAAATAAAAAAACAAAAATAAAAATGAGTTTGTGGATGGAAATGACATATTGATCAATCAGTATATATGCAGCCCATGTAGGATTTGAACATCTTTATCTCAACTCCTCTCTTTTAGAAAAGTGAGGGACTATAGAAAGGCTGCACTACTAGCATTGGAGTTCTAGTGGTATTCATGAAGTCAGGGGTGAGTCTCTAATTCTACTGGTTTGAGTCCCCACTGGTGTGTTTTCTCTTGTGCTCACTTATAAAGCATCATTTTAGTCACTGAGACATAAGTTGAAACTAGAAAAGGCCTTTATTAAGATTATTGATCAAGAACAGTTGGTAAAAATCACTCCATCAAAAGATTGTGACACATTCTTCAAAAGGAGATAGAGACTTCAAGGGAAGATGGATTCAGCCTTGCCTAACAGATGGACAAGGTCTATCTTATAGGTCCTCATTCTTAGAAATCCTTTTCTGCTATATTTGTGAATACTCAAGAATTTAATTTAGAAATGGTAAATTCAGTTTATCTTTAGCTAACACTAATAACTAATATTTTACAACACTCACTATGTATGAGGAATAATGCAAAACCAATATAATTCTCATCCCTTTTGATCCTCAAAACAAGCAAGGGCAATGATGCTACTATGATCCCAGGTTTATACATGACTTTTACTGGGACTTATAGCTAATAAGTATTTGCAGTCAGATGTGAACTCAGGTCTTCCTAATTTCAGATCCAGAGCTCTATTCATTGTGCCATCCAGCTTCTTATTTACCAGTGTAGACACATTCATCAACTACCACTATCCTGTTTGAAATTAATCCTAAGATGCTAATGAGAATATTAGAAAAACAAAATGCTCTGGACCATTGGAATTTGCAAGAGTTTCTTCTAGTCAAAGGAGAGGGAGAACAGGAGGTTTCTAAAGGCTGAAGTCTAGCCCTCACTTTCCTTAAAGATATTCCTTCTCAGTGGTTTTAATTAGAATGCTACATTCTCTTTGATTTTTTTTGTCATTTCCATTTCCACTTAACTTGATCCAAGTCCCAGAAGGTGGAATGAAATCCTTCAGTTGCCTGGAACAGCCTTTCTTTGTGCTTTCATTTTACTTCATTCAATGGTTTTCAAAGACTTTTCATCCATCAATTAAGTCATTTTTCACCTAGGAAAATGTCAATGCTAAATTAGGTATGAGATGATGTGATAATTTCAAGGAGGAGAGAAACTAATGAAAAGGAAAACCAGGAAAGATTTTTCCAAGGTAATCTAATGTGATGTTTGAAAGAAGTTTGAAATTCTAAGAGGTGGTGATGAGGATGTCATGCATTCTAGTCAGGAGTAGCTGTTATAAAGTTACAAAGCTATAAGATGGAATGTTGAGTGGATGAGTAGACCTTTTGAATTGTCATATTTTAGAATAACTAATTTAAGCTAAGAATTGCACAAAATAATGGTAAAATGGCTCAAAATATCATAACACCAAATAAGTAAAATAGATGAATGTAAGATAAAATGGAAAAAAGTTAGAAGACTGATTTCAGAGAAGCTTAAAAATTAACCTGAATTTTTTTCTAAAGGAAATCAAAAGAGGCTGAAACCTATTCAGTGGGGAAGAAGGTTATTCAGTCTTATTCTTAAGAAGATTTTGTTAATGATAGAGAAGACGAATTATTTGGAATAGAGACCAGAAGCAGGGAGATAAATGATCGTGCTAGTGCTATGATGCCAATGAAAGAAGTCAAAGGGTTAAAGTAATGATGATGATAGCTAGCATGAATGGAGCACTTTAATGCTTGCCAATTGGGATAGTATCATGATGTTGGAATAGATAGATATGTACTAGAAAATGGCGGATAGAAGTGACTCTGAGAAATTTAATGTTGGTGCCTAACATATCAAAATGTAGAGATTTGTTTACAGATCCTTATTTTAAAGGGATACCTCCTATAGAGCTAGATATGAACTATACCTCTCAAAAGTCTGATTGCTTCTCAGAGACTGGAACAGCCTATTGATGACTGATGATAGAATCCCAGGAGTAAGGATCCCTGTTGGAGGATCCACCCACCTAGTTGTCTTTTAAGAGTGAGTTAAGAAGTTAAATGGATTGGCGAATAGAACCCAGGGCCTAGAGTTAGAACACCTGTATTCAAATCCAGCCTCAGATACTCAGATATAACTAAATGTGTGACACTTGGCAAGTCACTTAACCTATGTCTTGGTCCACTGGAGAAAGACATGGTGAATAACTCCAGTATCTTTGCCCAGAATACCCCATGGAGATTATTGGCATGCTATGGTTCACAGACAGGGTCATATGGAGTCTGAGGCAGCTGAAAAAAACATATTAGATCCTTTTTCTTGGATTTCATTTTTCCCTAGAAGTTCTAAAATTCAGTGAAACAGAGAGAGAGGTAGAGTATTAGTATCTCTCAGCCCTTACCACAAGGAGTAGAAATGGTAACTTATAGTAGAAATACGTGACAGTGAAAGACATTTGATTGCTTGTGTCCTAAAATTTGAGTTCATGGATAGCTCTGTCATGGTTTCCTCAGTCTGCTTCTGTTTCCTTTTTTGAGTGTACATCGAAGGGGACCAAGCAAGAAATCCTGATACTTAATGTTTCCAGTCTTGGGACTACTTTGTCATGGGTTATTAATGCCAGAGTTCTCAAATTCCTGAGTTTGAAAGTCAAGCAGTCCCTGTGGGAGAATATTTACTTAATAGCGCTTCTTGAGGAGATGAGAAATGCCAAATGAGAAACATGAGTTTGGGAGATTAAAACCATAAAAAAATAATGTACCATGGGAGATCTGGACCTTGCCAAGCTGCCATGATATTACTTTGTTTTACTAAGGCACTGCGGGTCTTAGGTAAATGAGAATAATTTGTCCCATGAAAACTTTACTTACCTTTTCAGGTTTATTTAGTGAATATGATAAGATATGTTAGTATTTTAGGGCAGTTAGTTGGCACAGTGTGTAGAGCACCAGGCCTTGAGTTAAGAAGACTCATCTTCATGAGTTCAGATATGCCTTCAGATGGTGTGGGCCTGGACAACTCACTTAAACCTGTTTGCCTCAGTTTCATTATCCATAAAATGATTTAGAGAAGGAAAGGACAAAGCACTCCATTATCTTTGCCAATAAAATTCCAAATAGGGTCACAGTCAGACATGATTGAAAATGACTCAACAACGATTCAGTTTTTTTTTCTTAAAATGTTCATGTGCCTATATATCTTTTTGTTTTATGTATTTTCTGTGGTGGAAAAAAATAAAACTGGTCATGTTCAATGTCTCTAATGAACATTACATCCTTTTTTAGAGGAGATAATTTTACCTACAGATGAATAATTATAGATACACACTTTGCCTAAGTTTTGCTTTAGGTATTTCCATTGAGTTTTGTCCCCATGTGAGAATAAATCCAGAAAGGAAACCTGATCCTCTGGGCTTCAGGACTCTGGAACTGCACACAGTTCATGGCAATACAGTATCGCTGGGTTATGAGTGACAAGAGAAAGGCAAAATTGGTAAGATTTGGCAAGTGGAACCCTCATGGTACAGTGGGAAGTACTATGGATTTGGAGTCAGAGAGCTTGGATTTGAAGTATAGTTTTGCTAGTTCCTTCATGTACGACTTTGGGCAAATGATGTAACATATCTAGGGCTCTGTTTCCCTTTGTAAAATAAGGAAGTTTAACCATCTAACATCTAATATCCCTTCCTTCTGTAAATAATTGATTTTATGATTAGATATATGAGGGATAGGTAAGTTTAAAAATCAGTAGAAACTATATGAGTGCTCCAATTAATAGCAGGATTATCTTCAGAAATAGTGAGATTTTAAGGGGTCTAGTTTCAGGGGGAAAACAAATGAGTTTTATTTTTGACATGCTGAGCTTGAAATCTCTATGTGTGTCTCTTAGATACCCAGCAGATTATTGGAGATGTTACTCCAACGTTGGAGTACATTGGAAATTTAGGACTGGAATTCAGCAGAAAGATTTGACTGAGATAGATGGTAATTTGGGAGTATGTGAGTGTGTGTTCATTACATGTCTCTGTCTACAGACAAACATACATATAGATCTAGCTAATGTATATACTTATGTATTTTCACACATGTTTGTATATATGTATATGTGTATGCATATATGAGTGTATATCTCTGAATATGTATATATGTACATATAGTATACATGTGTGTCCATATGTGTGTATGCTTTAACTTTTCTAGTGATTTGCAAATTGTCTGACATAGAGGAATCCTGATGAGCATTCTCTCCTCTGAATCAAACCATCTCTCTTGGGAAGATCTCTCTTTAACTAAATTGAAAACTTATGGAATGACAGACCAAATAAATGTATATGCATACAATTTGGGCCATTCTTGAGAAGTCTATGTGGATTGAGGGTTGGAGTTGAATGCCACAAGGATTTGTGCTTACATCTAAGCAGCACAGTGTATAGAGTGCTAGGCCTGGCATCAGGAAGACTATCTCCCTTACTTCAGATATGGCCTCAGACACTGACTAACTTTGTTATCCTGGGCAAGTCATTTAATCCAATTTGCTTTAGTTTCTTGTGGGTAAAATGAGCTAGAATGGGAAATGGCGCATCAATTAGTATAAGAAAACCCCAAATGGGGTCGTGATGAATTGGGCTGAACTGAAAATAATTGAACAGTGAAAACAACAATAACCACAAAAGAATTTATAAAGAAGTAAATTTAGAATTACTTTTAGATGGAGTTCAATTTCAGTTGGAATAAATGCGCTTCTCTGAGTTCCTTCTGAATGAAGACCTTTAAGCAATGGCTTGGTGACTTGCATAGACCATGTTTCATGCCTATCTATAGTCCTCCCCCCTCTATTCCCTCTCCCAATTCCTGTCTATTTATCTCTGTCTCTATCTATAGATCTATTTATCCATCCAAATATCTACAACCATCCACCAACCTGTCCATCTTCCTGCTTCCTCGTGCTTAGTTTATGAGTTTCTTGAATACAAGATGCATTTGTTCTCCTTGCTTTGCATCCTCAGAGGTAAGCAGAGGGCCTTACACAGGAATCACTCAATAAATTATGTTTAACTAAATGAACGATGACTCCTTGTCACAGATATTATAGAAGGGATTCTTACTTAGGTATGAATTAGAAAAAATGGTCCTTGAGGTTCCCTCCAACTCCAGTGGATTGAAAAAATAGTTTATTAAAATTATCTGAGATACTGTTGTATGCAACCATAATTTATTCTGTCAATAACGGCCTATGATGTTCAGTGCCCTGTGCTTGGTAATTCAAAGGCAAAGAGAAATGTAATCCCTAACCTCAAGGAACTCACAAACTCATCCTTTATCCTTCATTAATTCTGAGTTTATGGAGTATTTCAAAAGGGTTCTAATGCCAGTCCATCCCTCGTCATTATAACCCCATAGCTGCCATGATTTTTTGTAGGATATGAAATGGATACACCAGGCTTTATCAATTATTGACAATAAATGATTTTAATACTATTGCCAGTGTTATAAGATAAGTAGAACAGAGAATTCATTTGCAAAGCTTAGCAAGGGAAATAAAAACCATTTTCATCCTTTATACGTAGTCACGGACTTTATTAGATAGCATAAATATTCAGTGAACAAGTCATGGGCTGCAGGATGGCTGTGTTCCCCTATATAAAAGCATTCTTGGCTCCATATTTCACTACTTAATTGTAGTTACATTTTATGGAGGGTTCTAGTGGATTATAACAGTTTTATTTATTTTAGGGATCAGTTCCCATTAATGGCAATTATTCATTTTTTTCCACATGCATCCAGGCTGAAGAAGAGGGAAATGGTTCAAAGGAATGTGTCTCTGTGACATTTCCAGAGTTCCTGGGTAGAAGTGAGATGTGCACCATAAACTGGGTGCTATAAAGTCCTGGTATCCATCATACATTCCGTTCCATCCATCTGTAGTCTTCAAGCTGTGACTGATTTTCCAGGGTAGGGAAAGCAGTTCCTCTACAGTTTCCAAGGTTGAGTGAGGCAAAGATAGACGTATAAGCCCAGACAGATGAATGACCAAGTGACTAAGGTGCACATAAATGATAACCAATCCCAGGAATGGGGAACTTCTTAAACTCTTGGTCAAGAAACTATGGATTCTGTTTTTTTTTTTACTAATCATAATAAGCTATCTTTCCTGGGGTAACATGATATACAAAAAGTAAAGGATATTAGAGGTGAAAATACAACCAAAGACATAAAAAGTGCTAAGAGATCTCATGTAGGAGAGATTAGTTCAAATGAGGCACAGATGGTGTTTGCACTGGACTTTGTAAAGTTGAATAATAGCTGTGGCTATAGATATTACATTCCTAGGCAAGAGAACAGAAAGAATTAAAGTCTAAGGCATCAGAGAGTATAATATAAACTCTATGGGGGTGCCTGTAGGCAGTAGGTGCCTGGAGGGATAGCCAAAGTAATATTGCAAAGAGAAAGATGTTATTCATGAAACAGAAGATCCTTGAAGGCTGATTTTATGTATCAATTTAGGTAACTTGTCCTCTGTAAAACATATTCCCATTCTTTAGAATTATTTTTGAAAGATTCTAAAATATATTATTCTATGCGATGGTTATCAAGGATGACACACAAATCACTGATAAATTTAATTTTAGATTTTATCAAGAGAGACCAAAAAAGAGTACTGTGGTGTAGGGAGCAGAGAGCTGGTCTCTGAGTTAACAAAACAGGAGTTTGGCTTAGGTCTCTTGCTGAATCATATTGACTATGCCCATTTTTTTCCAACCCTTAAAGTAAATGCAGAAAATGAAAAGGTACCAGAGTTGTTCAGAAGAAATCAATGTAATTACCCCCTCTCAACCACCTATCAATTATTTATGTAGCATTTCTCATGTGATTGGTACCGGGATAAATGGTAGTAATAGAAAGTAAAGCAGAAAGAAAGTCACTACCCTCAAGAAGCTAATATTGTGATGGGAGATGACAGCCCAGAAAAGACAAGTGAAAGGTATATGGAGTTGGGTAAGGAATCAGAGGAAGAGACCACAGGGGAGGAATGATATTTTAGGATGAGAAGGTTGTAGGGACATGGTAGAGAAAGGAATCAGGAGTTAGAAGCACAACTCAGAGAGGAATGATAGTATGAACATAGTTGGCCTGGATACTTTTCTTTTTCTTTAATATTAATTTACTTCTTTTATTCATTTATCTTTCTATTTATTTATTTATCCTTCTGTCTTCCCTTTTATCTATTGCCTACCTTTTTTTCTCCTTTTCCTCTTCTATTTCCTATAAGGGTAAGATAGATTTCTGTACTAAAGTGAGTGTGTATATTATTGCCTCTGAGCCAAATATGATGAGAGTAAGATTCAAAAGATGCTTGCCTCCTTCCCATTTTTCCTTCTACTGTAATAAGTTTTGGGGTCATTTCATGTGATGTAATTTACCCTTTTCTGTTTCCTCCTTTTCTCTTCACCCAGTAGAATCCTTTCCTTCACCCCCTAAGTAATTATTGTTTTATCATTACATCAAATGCAATTTATATCCATACACTTTATGTATACGCCTTCTAAACATCATAATAACAATACAGTTCCCAAAGTGGTGTAGGGTGTATTCAGGGAGGACAAGTACCTTTGGTATGATGGCTGTCAAGCCTTTTGGGGGCTCTTTCCATCTTTGGTGTCCACTTGTTCCACCTAATTCTCACTTGTGACTCTAAGAAGCTGCAGCTTGCACAGCGGCCATACCCCAGGTAAACTGCTTTGGAGAATGAGTCAAGCCAGGTTGAAGGTAGCTAAGGGGTCTCAAACCCACTGGTGAGTTTGGGGTTGGCTACCCCAAGCATGTGAAGACTTCCTCTGATGGAATGGGCAGATGAGAAAAATGTGTTTCAACAGCCATGAAAGCAGATGAAGCAGGCAATGTGGAGCGTTTAGAGCTTGGTTAGACACCAAAGACACCAAGGTCATCCACTGCATCCTGAGCCATTGCCAGCTGTCTTGACTCTGTCCTGCCATTGGACTATAATGATTCTGGAGGTCAGAGTGAGGCTGATGGCTTTGTGTAACTCTGCCTCACTTAAATCCCATTTATGCACAAATCAAAAGACATCACACACCCATCCCATTTTACTAGTATGTCTCAAAGCCCTGTGGTGACAGACAAGGGATAAAGCAGTAGATGTTGATACACTGAGAGCTGTAGTTACAACACTGCACACAGGCTGCCCAGGTCATAGAGTTTTTTCTCACTGGAAGCAGCAGTGGAACTCAGTAGCCCCTTGGGTTTCTGAGGAGTCTTTTGAGGATCACACTGCTCACCTCCTTGTATGAAGAAGGGGACTAGAAAAGGTGCCCTAAAAATTTTCTGCTTACCCAACCCTGACCTGATTGCCACAGAAGGCAGGAATTCCATTATGTGGTTGAAACATCAAAAAATGTACAAAATGTACAAAAACATCAGCAAAAATGATTCTACTCACCATTGGCACATGCCAGGCACATCCCAGTAGGCCTTCCTAATCCATTCAGGAAAATTGACAGTGGACATGCCAACTTTTTTTTTTCCATTAGGAATTTCAAAGTTCCAAACAAGTGTCCACAAGCTTTTCAGGGAATTCCCCAATAAAATTTCATTGTAGTTCTTATATAGCCAATTATTCTGATCCAGGATATGTTAGCTTCTTTTATTTTTCAATTCTGCTGAGACCTTTTAAATTGCTTTTTGATAATTCATCCAAATTTGTCTTTTCTCTTTTCTATGTGACCCCCCCCCACCAGATAATGATGCAGAATAGCAAAGTTGACTTCATCAGTTGGTTACACTTTTCTTCATCATTTTACTTTGTTAGTCCCTGGTGATTAAAGAGATAAAGTATGCGATGTTTTGTAAAATTTAAGGTGTGTTTTGTGAAAATTTTATTAATTGCATATTGGTGATATCACCATTATCATGATGATCATCGCCATAATCCCCACTAGCATTGGGACCCACTCAGTTAAGACGTGAATACGTTGTGATGGTTTTGAGCAACAAACCTTGGCAGGAAAAAAATTTCTCCTGCCTAAGGAGGGCAAATGTGAACTGAATTTGAACTTTCCCTTGAATCATTTCTGCAATGAATCAGAAGCCTGGAGGTTCAAAGCACAGCCATAATAATAAAGCAGAATGTTCCGATCCCCTTTCTGGGATAAGTCACAAGGCATTCATTAAAAACACTTTCGGGGGAAGAGCCAAGATGGCAGAGTAGAAAGATGCATATACTCTAGTGCTTCCCCCACAGTCCACAAAATACCTGTATAAAATGACTCTCAACAAATTCTAGAGCAGCAGAAGCCACAGAACAACAGAGCAAAAGAGGTTTCCAGCCAAAGGTAACTTGAAAGACCAAAATAAAATGTCTATATCGTGGGATGCTGAGCAGAGCAGAGCCCAGCCCTGGCCATTCAGCAGTGGGAGGAACAGGACTTGAACAGACCTCCTGGGCAGAGTTCCCAGCAGGGAGGGTCCCAGATACATCAACCCACAAGCAACAAAGAAAACTCCAAAGGTGAGTCCGGGAGGGCTTTCTCAGATGGGCTAGAGGGAATGGGGTTCTTCTAGCAATAGCCCCAGGCAATGGCAGAGGTGGTGGTAGCAGACTTCAGGCAGGTACAGTGACCAGGAAACAACCTGGGTCCCTTGCCCAAGCAGCTCAGCTTAAAGCTTCTGGCAGTAGGGAACACCTGACCTAAACCTCAGCCATGAGTGATGACCCTGCCCCAACACAAAGCCCTGGGAAATCAAGCAACTGAATTGAATCTCAGCTTTGAACATGATACTGGGGAGAGGAAGGGCAATAGGACCCTCTTCTTTGCAAAGGATTCAGAAGTCAAGTAAATGTCTAGGAAAATTCCCCAAAAAAGGAAAAAAATAAGACCATAGAAGGTTACTTTCTTGATGAACAGGTGTCTCCTCCTATCCTTTCAGACAAGGAAGAACAAGGCATACTCTTACAAGAAGTCAAGGTGCCTGCCTCCAGGGCCTCCAAAGGGAACTTAAATGGGACTCAAGCAATAGAAGAGCTTGAAAAGTGAGTAAGCAGCTTGCTAAAGGAGAACCAAAAAATGCTGAGAAAAATAATACCTTTAAAAATAAGTTAACTCAATTGGAAAAAGAAGTCCAAAAAGCCAGTGAGAAGGAGAGGAGGCTTTACGAAGCCGAATTAGTGAAATGGAGGTGAAGGTTCAAAAGATCACTGAACAAAATAGTTATTTGAAAGAGAGAACTGAGTTCAGGGAAATGAATGACTATGAGAGAAACCAAGCAGTTAGAAAACAACCAAAATTTTGAAAACATAGAAGATAATGTGAAACATCTCATTGGAAAACAACTGACCTGCAAAACAGATCCAGGAGAGACAATTTAAAAATCATGGGACTACCTTAAAGTCATAATCAAAAAAAGAGCCTAGATATTATCATCCATGAAATTATCAAGGAAAACTGTCCTGATATTCTAGACCCAGAGGGCAAAATCAATATTGAAAGAATGCACTGATTACCTCCTGAAAGAGACCCAAACAGAGAAACTTCTAGAAATACTGTGGCCAAATTTCAGAGTTTACTGCAAGCAGCTAGGAAGAAAACAATTCAAGTATTGTGGAAATACAA
>CM053769.1:113265237-113289027 GCA_028658325.1 Potorous gilbertii
ATGATCATTCAATGATATAGAGGACTTTCAAGCATTCATGATGAAAAGACCAGAACTGAAGATAAAATTTGACTTTCAAACACAAGAATCAAGAGAAGCATGAAAAGGTAAACAGGAAAGAGAAATCATAAAAGACTTTCTAAAGTTGAACTGTTTACATTCCTACATGAAAAGAAAATATTTATGACTCTTGAAACTTTTCTCAGTATTTGGGTGGGTAGGTGAAGGAATAGTACATACACACAAACACACACACACAAACACACACACATACACACACATATACGTACATATAGACATATATATATATATATATATATATATATATATATATATATATATATATATATATATATACAGAGACTACAGGCTGTGTTGAATCAAAAGAGATGATATCCATAAGAAATAAGAAAAATCTTGTTCAATGGAGGAGAAAAAGGAAAAGGGGAGGGGAAAAGTGAAGTTACTCTCTCCACATATAGCTTAAGGAGGGAATAACATGCTCACTAAATTTGGTATGAAAATCTATCTTATACTACAGGAAAGTAGGGTAGTAAGCAACAAGTGGGGTGAGGGGAATGATTAAAGGAAGGGCAATTAGGAGAAGAGAGTAACTAGAAATAAACACTTTTGGGAAGGGACAAGATCAAATGAAGGAATTAAAAAATAAGGGAGGATACAGTAGGATAGAGGGCAATATAGTTAGTATTATACCATAAGATTATTATGGAAATCTTTTGCAAAACATATTTAGTCTGTATTGAATTGTTTGCCTTCTCAGTGGGGATGGGGAGGGAGGGAGGGAGAGAAGTTGGAATTCAAAGTATTAGAAACAAATTTTGAGAATTATTATTGCATATAACTGGGAAATAAGAAACACAGGTAATAGGGTATAGAAATTTATCTTGTCCTATAAGAAAAGAGAGAAGATGGGGATAAGGGAGGGGTGCGGTGTGATAGAAGGGAGGGTACATTGAAGGCAGGGGTAATCAGAATGTAAGGTTATTAGAGGGTGGGGAGGAGAGATGGGGAAAAAAATTGGACATGTTTCAAAGTGATGTAAAAGCAATCAGTATTAAAACAATTGACTGAATTAATTACTGAGACTAAATCAGAGACATCTTTAGTTTGAGGAAAATAATTTTTAGTCTAAATTTTCTAGAGGCAGGTAACCTTGGGTAAAATTTGACATTGATGGAGAAGTTAAGGTTTTAATGGTAAATTTGATTTTATGATTGTTATTTAATCAGGAACTAGAACATGTATAGAAAGGCACGTAAGCCACTTAAGACTTGCCTCAGAAGATGTTCCTGAGCCAACGTGAAATTATAGTCATATCTGAAACCTGGTTATTGGGACTTGCTATTTTAAGATGCTATGGGACTATTAATCGACTGTTCTTCTGAGTCTAACTCCATGTATGGATCGCAGCAAAGGTGGTCTGAGCCTCCAATCCATGATGCCAGTAAGCCTATGAGATGCTGGTATGAACTTCAAAAGGTGATCTCATGGGAAGGGTGGGAGAGTGGCTGTTCGGCCCGGGCTGAGGTAGGATTCTCCTGACTCAATTTCCTCACTGACACCTGGCAGACTTTAAGCCTGACTGAATGCAAGTTGATAATCTACTCCTGCCTGGAACTGACATGAAGTTGGGGAGATATTGTTTCCCTGGAATGTCCCTACTCTTAGTGGCAATTTCCTATAGTCAGAAGGTTTGTAAGCCTAATACCAGATCTATTAAATTTTAGATTATTGGTAGGGGAACATCCGAGGCTAAGTCTAAAATAAAGCTACTAGACATAGGACTTTAGACCAACAAGGGTTCTTTAATTCTTAATAATAGTGTAGAGTCAATTAGGTCAAGGGCTTGTGAAGTTGGCATACATAATTATTATTTGTGTCTCAGTTGGTTAATATTAAAAGAAATTCATTTGTGGTCTACATTGTAAATGCTTTAAAAGAAGTATCACCTGACCAAAAGTTGAAATTCTTTTATGTGATATAAACTGTGTTAAAAATGAAAAATTTAAAAAAAAATTAAAAATAAATAAATAAATATCCTTTTTTGGAACTAGGCATTCAATACAATTAGTAGTGATTTGTGACACCGATCTAATCCAGTTCCCATCCTTGACAGAATCAGTAAACTTGAAGGACTGAGGAAGTGAGCAACATGGCTGTCTAATAACCAAACAAGAATTCCCCTTGAAAACTTAATAGCATATTGTCTACATAGGGAAATTTGATGACAACAAAGTCAGAAGTTCATAATGGAAGTATAACTGAGGGATTATGTCATGTTATAAAAAAAGCATCAGATTGGATTCCATCACTTGATAGTTTGTTTTTTATCTTTCATATGAATTAAGGAGTCACATGAGAAATGAATGAGAAATGAGTTATTCAGTATTTACTATGCACCAAATATTTTACAAAGCATTGAGGGTATAACTATAAAAAGAATTCCCTGCCATCAATGTATTCTTATAGGGAAGACAATGAAAAGAGGATTACAGTATTGGGAGAGGGCACAGTGTTTTGTGAACTTATATGGAATGATTAATTGGGTCATAGGAAAACAGATTAACATACCCTTGAAGTAGGAATAGCAATACTTATCTGACTATAGTTCAAGATGTGGAAATAGATATAGAGAGATGGAGAGAACAGGAGAAAATGACCTAGTAATTAAGCATGGCTGAAACCAGCACAGATATAAAGCCTCAAATGAGTTTAACTATTCTGCACTGGAAATTCAAGCTAGAAGACATAGTCAATCTAACAGAAAGATAAGTATAGGAATTTGTCAGTGAATTGAAAGGAAGACATCATGCCATGGGACTCTTAAATTAGAACAAATCATCACCTTTAGAGTCAAGGAGCCTGAGTTCAAACTTCAGCCCCATCATTTAATACTTCCTTTGACTCTGGCCAAGTCATTTGAACAGTATGCATCTCATTTTCCTCATCTGTGAAATGGGAATAAAAATATGAAACATTTTACTGAGTTTTGTGAACAATTTAAATGTTCAACAAACCTTTTTCAATATGTAGTTTTTCACTCTTTTTTTTAAGTTGTGTCAGACCCTTTGTGACTCTATTTGGAGTTTTCTTGGAAAAGATACTGGAATCTCTAACTGATTTCATAGATGAGGAACTGAGGCAAGTAGGGTTAAGTGACTTGCCCAGGGTCACAAAAGTAGGAACTATCTGAGGCCAAATTTGAATTCAAGAAGATGAGTGGTCCTGACTATGGACCCAACCCTTTATCCACTGTATCATCTAGCTAGAATTATATACCTTTAACCCTTTGCATGTCCTAACTTCAAACGAATTCAAGAGGCAACTCCCAGAGCATGTTGCTTAGCAAAGAGAAACCTACAATGCCACTAAGGTAATGCCTGAGGTAGATCACTTTGCAAAGGATAACTAAGCTCTAAACTCATTTTTTTCTTTCCTGTTCTATTTTCACCACATTTTTATAAATCACAAGTTCAGTGAAGGGAAAGGGAATGATTCAATCAGAAAAAGAGCAAGAATGACCTTGTCCACCCTTGTTGTCATTGAATATTAAAAATGAAGACAGATGAGTACATTGAGTCCTATTTGGGACTTGCTCAGAGAGTAGATAAATCTGTGCACTCCCTGATCACTGACTAGCACAGGTTGATTTCCTTTGTAATACATTCTCAAACAGACAACTCTGAACATCATTCAATTTTGTACCTTAAATGCAAACAGTTTCCCCTTTAAATAGTATTAGAGAAGAAAAGGACAAATACTTGGAAATGATTTAAATGGGCTGACTAATTCCATATTGATGACTATGACAGTGCCTCAGAGCACCATATATCTGGGTGATTTAACTGTTACTCCAAATTAATGAATGAAAAAAGAGCTTTCACAATGAGAACATGCAAGGAAGAAGGACTTTTTAAATAGAAAAGTGTAATCTTTTGTTCTAATACTATCTATGGAAATTAAGGACCAAAATGAGTAGATGGTTCTGTTACCATTTACAGACAGAAGACATTTTCTTTGTATTATTTTTTTCCTCTTAGTTTTTAGGTATCCTCACTGAATAGTTTGAGCTCTAATTAATGTTTGCAAAAAGTCTTTGAGGAGAGAAAGAAGTCATGGAAAGGATAAAGTTGTTTATAATCAGGACATAAGAAAGGGCTTAATGACTCCCAAATTCTTTGGGGAATTATGAAGAGAAAGTCTTGAGAGGGGAAAAAGCCATGGATGGAGAATCAGAACACAAATTATGGAGATTATTTGCTATAGTGTAGAAGGGTAGGTGGAAGGGATGTTCATGCTGTGGAAATCGCATATGATTTTCTAAGAATTAAAAGCTCTTTTGAAAGTAAATTGAAACTTTTTGTTTCAGTTACACTTTTATCTAAGACTCTATACCTTTACTCTCCCCTCCTAGTCAGTGCATCTTTTGTAACTAAGGAAAAAATAGGGGGAAAAAATTATTTACAAAAGGCTTACCAGTACATACAGAATTATACATACTCATATATCTTTTTATTTATACATAGGTGTGTATATATCTTATATTGCCAAACTCCTGAAAAGAAGGAAGTAGGCATATTGTTTTTCATTTCTTCTAGGGCTAAGCATGGTCGCTATAATAATATGCCCAGGCTGGGGGCAATAAAAGCATGCTGTATCACATTGTTCCAAAGGCTTGTGATTGGTCTGTTGTTAGTGTGAGGTGGGACAGAAATGAAAGGCCCCTTTCCAAAGGGTTGTTTGTCTGGTATCTGATTGCAGGGACAGAAACTTTCCAAATCCTAGCTGCTTTCCTCATACCGCAGGAAACATCATAGAGGGAAAGAAATTTGGTGAATGAGCATCCTGCCATCATTATTCAACTCCCATCATCAACCATCCATCAACTGCTACCAACTGGCACAAAAGCACAAATGTCCTGCAAACAACAGCACCCTCCAGATAACTGGCTCTGCTTCTAGCCTGTTTAGCCTTAATGTAGCACATTAATTCCTGGGGGTGTAACCAGACTTTATAAGTGTTATAGTCTGTATCTCATCCACCCATAGCTGCTGAAGACCTGGAAAAGAAAATTCTTATCACCAAAATCCTTGACACTTTCAAGTGGTTCAATATCCAAAGTAAATATGGTTTTCCTTAATAGAAATGACAGTAAATAAGATGTATTACTATATAATTTACTACTACATAAGGGCAGAGGAGCCTTTCCATCAGACATACAGCTAATGCTTCCACTTTGAGTTTTCTTTCCTGTTAGAATATCAGTGACTAGAGAGCAGCACCTCTTTGATTTCCTGTTTTGAAACTTTCATGCTTACCAATGTTTTGCAAATAGAGACACATTATTTCATTCATTTATTCATACAATGACTTCAGTTTCATTTTAAAATTATAGTCCTATATCTACTTATCTATCTATCTATCATCTATCTCCCTATCTACCTACCTATCTATCTATCTGTCTGTCTATCTATCTATAATAAATCATTGTTTTTCTGGTTTTATTTACTTCCCTCTACATCAATGCATATAAGTCCATCCATATTTCCCTGATTTTTCTTTATTTTTTAATATAGACATTTGTCAGATCTTTCTGATTTCAAAGTCTATCTTTCTTTCCTCCTCAATAAATATTTTGTTTGGTTTCTTTGGTTTCCTTGACATTCCTTCTAACCTGACTGATTGTGTCCTTTCTCATTCTTCTTTGCTTCATGCCTTTTTCTAATTTCAAACTCTAAATGTTGTTCAGTTCTCCATGAACCTGGTCTATGCCTTATTCATCTCACCCTTTACAATTTGTCTTGGTAATCGCATTAGATTTTATAGATTCAACAATAAGTATAGTCCAGCGAGAGAACACTAGGCAAAGAGTAAGGAACACTAATGGGTTTTTAATTCAACTAAGTACCTTGGAAATATTGTGACCCTAGATACATCTCATCTTCATTTTTCCCATTTGTGTAAGGCCAAGTAAAGTAGAATCTTTTGCTGTTTTTGTTTCACTAAAAGTGCCTCTGATTGAACAATGTGATTAAAGAAGATCTTCTCCACACATTGATGGGTCAGGCCATTGAGGGAGGTTGATTTGAGGAGTGGTTTTGTAGGAGGGTTCCAAGTACCTTTTCTTTCTTTTTATTGAGTCACTGGGTCAGAAGGTTATGCCCTCTGCACCAAAAAGTGTATAAATACTCTGAGGGTGAGGTTCTACTTCGAGGATGACTGACTGGAAGAGTTTGTTTGGCCTGACCAGGATTCTGGGAAGCCTCAGTGGAGGCCCTCAGCTTTGAAAATCCAGATATTCCTTCTCTGGTAAAGATATATATATGTTAATGGTCAGACATTTTGGAAACATGTCTGTGAATTTTGATTATTCTGTATTTTCTCTGAAGTTCAATGGGCTGACTTTTTCCCCTGAACTAACTGAATGATATATTTGCTTGATTAAAGTGATTGTTAACCCCTCAAAAGTTGTATTTCCTATTGGAGAAGCAGATTAAAGAAGTTGTGATGGCAGGACAGGACTCCCTGTGTATGTTGGGGCACTTACTGATCCAATATGTAAAATATAGACAGTAATAAAACTTATCCAAACAGGGTTATTTTGAAAATCAAATGAGATTAGACACACAAAATAAAAATTCATAGGATCATAGATTTAGATCTTCAGAAACAGTCTAGGGCTAAAAATATCTCTCTCATATTCTGATTAGGTACTTGAGGTCCAAAAAAATTGTCATTTTTTCCAGTATCAAAAAATAGCCACATATGAAGTATATGAAACTTGATGCTTACATCAAAATCTGTGCTCTTTTTGTTATACCATAATTTGTTATACCATAATTTGATGGATTTTTTTTAATGTTACTATTTATCTCTGTGAAAATGTCTCTCAAAACCACAAAACTAGCTTTTATCCCTGACCTAACCCAAATTTTCATATCACCAAATACTTGCTGGACATATAGCTTGAATTTTTGTGGACATCTTAAGAAGGTAAGCCTTCAAATGGCACTCATATTGCCCCCAAATGAATCTATCCTCAAACATCTACATTTCTATCTTCCTTTCATGCACAGTCACCATGTCAGAGATATATTGAATTCATCATTTACCTTGATTCCAACTCTAAATTCTTTCTGTCAGTGACCCCCTTCAATTCTATTAAAGTCATGAGGGGTACTAGATGAAATCACGAAACTTTTCTTAATGAAGTTGCCAAAATTTTATATTACTTAATCTCAAGTGGGTACTTATTGCCATAAGGTAACACTTCTACTCATCCCTATTAAATTCACTATCATACTCTCTGTGCTACCTAATCTGAATAATTTTGTCTTTCTGCAAATATCCATAGTATAAGGTACCACAGTAACTTTTTCCTTTTCTCAGTTGAAGATTTTGTTACATATTTCACCAAAAATTTGAGGCTATGATATCACCATGATCAGTCAAGTTTCAGTGTGTCTGATTGTGGCTGATCAGATCAAGATGAGCTCACAATGCTCTACCACAGATTGGACACAGATAGTCCATGTAAACATTTGGAGTTGATACTTCAAATTTGCATATCCTACATTTCCTTTGTGCTGCTTCAATCGTGCTTTGCTCATAGAGCACAGCAGCCTTTATGTATATAAACACACACACACACATACACATATATACACATATGTGCCCTTTCTGTATGTATATATATATATATATATATATATATATATATATACATACACGTATGTATATGTGTGCATAATATTCACCAATGGATATCAGTCTAGAAACATTAATTGTGTACTATGTGCCAGACATTGTACTAAGAACTGGAATATGAATTCTTTGAACGTAGGGACAAATTTTGTTTTTCTTTCTATGCCCCAAATTGAAAATTGTCCCCGGTATATTGTAAATGCTAGCATCTACTGGGTCTACCTCATATAAAATATTTCATCTTCTACCTCCAAGCTTTTACAGAGGCTGTCTGCCATGCTTGGAAATCACTTTTTGAAAAAATTATCTACTTACCTGTGGCACAATGCCTGAAATATAGATAAGTCTTAGTAAAAACTTATCATTATTGAAATTCCAACCTAATTTAGATAATGTAAATAATACACTTAAACAATAAAAGGATAATTGTGTCCAACTATGAGTTTATGATTATAAGAGTTGTCAGTATTGAGAATTATAGAGTAAAACAGCCAAGGATGACTCCATGAAATGTAGTATCTGAAGGATTGATAAAAAGTAACAAATTGGAAAAGTTAAGCAAAAGCATTTAAGGAATGATGAAAGAAACAGTAGAAAGGTCATTGAAAGGGAATTCTGCATTAAGCAGTATTTTTTGAGTTAGAAAAGCACACAGGGTAACTGGAAGAAAGTGGAAAAGACCAAGCAAAATGCTAGAAAGTATATATTTTGGAGGAGGAAGAAATAATGTTGGTCACATTGGATGGAACCCAATTGTAGAATTCTTGAAAATTAGGGTCCATAACAAATATGATAAGCAATAGGGAGCCATTGATGCTTCTTGAGAATGACAAAAATATTATTTTTGGTAGACTGATCCTCTAATCTTCTCTGCTATCACTGATGATCTAACATTGAAAGCTTCCTTTTTTATCTACACTACTTCCAAATTTTAATGAATTTGTTTGATCTCCTTGAAGATAAGGACTTTCTTTTTGCATAAAAAGAAGTTTTCTTCTGTTTTTGGTCTAAAACTGTGTAAAATTTCAAAGATATCCCTCTAATTTTAATGTTTCAATATTTAAGGGACAAAATTGTTTGTAACAAATCTCTGCTTGCATTGTGTCAAACAATATTCTTATAATTCTACTCAACAATCCCACAATCTTTAAAATTAAAATGTGTCTCTCCATGACTACCAATCTTGGACTCCTTGAAGACAAAAGCTGTTTTCCCTTTTTTATTTGTATCTCCAATGCTTAACATTTTTTTTAGCCCATAGCACGTAAATGGATTTTCTTTATTCATTCAGTCATTTTATTATATTACTTATTAGCTATAATTTTCCCTATACTAAAGAGTCCTAATTTTCTTAACTTCTCCTGCAGTATAACTGTTTTTCATATATTTGGACCTTCCCCTCCTCAAAAAATGGATGTTTATTAGTTCTTTTTTCACCTACAAAAATCTTATTTAAAAACAAAATCAATTTCTAAATTAGCCCCAGCTCATCTGTGATATCATTGAAGGCAATGAGTCTATCAACAACCATTGAAGAAGCATGTGAATTGTGCAAAGAGTTAAGGATACAAAGGCAGAGAAAGGTAAAAATGGTCACTTCAGAGAAACCACAGCATGCAAAGAACTGCATACACTTAAGGGTATGGGGTACACAGCATGCAAAGAACTGCATACACTTAAGATGTATACGTTGGAAATAGAAGGTCATCTCTGAGGGAAATAATTTGTGGTGGTGGTAGGGTAGATTAGAATGACCTCCTCATGAGGTCAAAATATAGCTTCCCCTTAAGGGAAATGAAAGAATTCAAAAAGAAGAGAAAAAAGATCAGAAGATTCCATGCATTCCAACATTCCTTCCAGTGACATAAAGCATCACTTCTCCATGCCTAGAGGTCATCCGATGAGTTAGAATCCTGCCTTACTTTCTTTTTACATAACACAAATACCAGCAGAGCACAGTATCTATCCAATTATTTCTTTCTTTCGCTACATGCCACCTCTTTCCCTAATACACTGCTTTGATGCCATCTTTTATTCTAGTTCTACTTCATAATTCCTTTTATTAAAACAATAACTACAAGATCTTGTAACCTGCTCATATCCATCATGCACCGTTCCATTGCCCTCTGAGTGATACACATTTTCAGTTCTCCTTAGACTACTGTTCTTTGTCTTCTTGTCATAAAGCAAGCAATAAAAAATTTGAAATTTCACATTTTTGGGGTTGTTTTTGCTTTGTTTCCTAACACCATAAAAATTCACCCCAGTGCCAACATCTCAATTGTTTTGCTCAGTTTCAATGAGGAGAAAATGTTTGTAATTTCTTTGAGAGCTAGATTTGTATTTGAATCACAGACACTAGTTTAACAGCCGCACTTTACATGAAACAGTCAAAATATTGTGACAGGCCTTCCATATGGTGCTTTTACTAGGGATGATTACACCATACACAGACCTACCAGCAATAGTTTCCTCTTTTGTTCAGTACTTTAGTACATGCACTAGGAAAATGAGGATATTTGGCATTACCAATTAAGCATGCATTTTGAGTGAAAGGACCTGAATTCAAATTCTGACTATTCTATTTCCTGCCTGTGTGACCATAAGCAAGTCATTTAACTTGTATGAAACTCATACCTTATCTGTAGATTCAAAGGATTGGATTAAATTCTATCTGCTGTCCCTTCTATCTCTAAATTAATGATATTATGAATCTTTTATCTGAGGTCTTCATTGAGAAAACCTAGTGGAAGAATTAATCATTCTTAAACAGAGACCAAGTGGGTAGACACCTATTTTAATTCATAAGATTGTTAAGAAAATTCCTTATCAAAAATCTCTCCTTAATTACCTGAAGTTCCTTTCATGAGATTCACTCTGGTTTTAAAGTATCATCTCCACAACATCTTCTTAATTTGCAAATATGTCCATAAAAAAATGAATGTAAGAGCAGGCTTAGTTATGGCAGATAGCCAGTGAAACAGCATAGACTTGGGAGGTGGAGTTTATTCTATAAGGAACAACAAGAAGTCTATTGTGGCTAGATTACATCCACTCAAAGAGGAATATAGAGAAATAAGACTAAGGAAGGCAGGAAGGGATTGGGTTATGAAGAGCTTTAAATGTCAAGTCTGAGCTTTAAGAAAATCATTTTAGTTGAGTTGAGGATGGATGGGAATAGGCAGAGGGTTAGGGCAGGAGTCCTACTGAGGAACAATGTGAAGCCTGTAGGTAAAATGACCAAAAATATTTCTCTCTTCCTCCAAGTTTTCTAATCTATAAAATGTACTTCAAAGGTGTCAAATCTACAACCTGTTGGTCACATGGCAGCTCGCAACACTCCTGAGTATGGCATGAACCAGAATAAAATGTAATTATGAGATATTTAACAAAATCAGTAAAAATAAGACACAGATACTGCTTTCTTTTTCCAAGTCAGTGAGCATCCACATAGATCCTTATGAGTGGTTTAATAGCCCCTATTGCTCTATTCGATTGATACCACTCTACTAGATGATATCTACCTCTCTTAACAATATTTTTGAATCTGTGAATTATATTTATTGATACAAATTTGAATCTATCATTCTTAATTTTAAGACCTCCAGAGAGGGAGAGGGGAATCTACCCTATCTCAAAACAATCTATTCAGCATGTGGACAGTTCTAATTGTTAGGAAGCTGATATGTTTCTTTGTTATTACTTACCCCTTGACAACTAGCCTAAATTTCCCAGTTTACAACCCCGACACATGAGCCTACATCTACCTTTGGTAACCAAAAACAATAACTCCAGTCTCTCCTCCACAGGATAACACTTCATCATTTTTTTTCCAAAAGAGCTATGACCACCTACCTTAACATTTTGTTCTCCAGATTAAGTATGTCCAGTTTCTTCAATTCTCTGATCCTATCTGTGAAGACTTTCTTGTTGCTTCCTACTCCCCTCTGAACACTTCTAGTCAATTTCTTAGTTATTTTCCAACACAACAAATTAATTTGTTTCCGCTTTTATTTATTTTGTGTCTATTTATCTGTATCCATGTAGATTCCCCCAAGAGAATGCAAGCTTTTCAAAGACAGGTGTTATGAATTCATCTTAACATCCTTAGCTCTGAATAAAGTGATTAGTACCTAGATACTTAATAAATTATTGTTGAATGCTTGTTAATAAGAATAGCCAATTGTATCATGCCTATTATGTGCCAGGAATTATGGTCAACTTTTTACAATTTTTCTCTCATTTGATTCTCAAAACAGCTTAAGACTGCATTACTATTATGTCCTTTCATACATAAGAAAATTGAGGCAAACAGAAGCTAAGTGGTTTGTTACAGAGCTAGTGAGTTTCAGAGGCCAGAGTTGAACACAGGTCTTCCTGGAAGTCTATCCATTTAGTAGTCTCTTCATTACAGTGAGGACTGAGTAAAAACAGTGATCCCCACAACTGTCTTAAAGATGAAGAAATTGAAGTCAGAAAAGTGAAATGATGTGTCTTAGGCCACACAGCTAATGTGAAGAGGGGTTTTAAGACAGGGTTTCTGAACTCATGGGCCATACTCTTTCCTCTGTTAAGAAAGTCTCAGACTTAATGACATCAAAATTATGTATGTATTGGTTTCAAAATAATACCACTAATTTAATTTAGTTTTATTTCTTTGCAATTCTGAATATGGAATGACAATGCTTAGGAGTGAAAATTCCCCCTACCCACATTTTGAAATTATCCTATTAGTTATATGTTAAGGTATGGAATCTGAATTCCATAAGGTATAATCTCTGAATAACCTCTGTATTTCTTTTACTTCTCCCAGACCACCCCTACAAAGACCATTTAGAAATAAGGAGATGTACATCCATCATTCTGTCAGATTTGGTGGTATGCAATTCAAAAGAAGGAGGCATCAATCTTTGTGCATGTCATGAGTAAATTCATAGAAATATGATATGCCTAGCAGGGAAGAAATCTGAGCATCTGCAATGTTTGATTTTGTTTTAAAAATGAAATTGAACTTCATTAGATGTCATTATAGGGTTGGGTGATGTCTAGTGCCCTAAAGAGCTGAGATTTTACTTAAAATATTCTCTCAGTGGAGGAGAGCTAGGAAATTTAGGTAGTACAATGAATAGGGCATTGAGAATTGAGTTAGGAAGATGTGGGTTCATTTCAGCCCTCAGACTTTATTAGCCACATGACCTTAAGCAAATCACTTAATCGGTCTCTACCTCAGTTGCCACATCTGTAAAATAGGAAGAATAATTATGTTTATTTCTCAGGGTCATTTTGAGAATCAATAAAATGTTTTATAAAGTGCTTAGCATAGGATGTGACATGTAATTGATACTGTATAAATACTCAATCCCTTCACCTTTCTTCCCTTCCCATTATTTCTTTGAAGAAACCTTATAAACTTATTTATTATATTATATCAAGAACACAAGTTCACATCATTTTTCCTCACATCTATTGACAAATTGAATTTCTAACAAGTCAAGTCAAACTGAGCATGTATGTATAAACATACACATAAATACATGTATGTGCATATATACAAATATTATTTATGTAAATGTTATATAAATGACCACGGCTGTTGCTGTTTCTAACTCCATTCCTCCCAAGGTCTCCTTGCCACGTTTGGTAGGTTGAGCCTATGCCAGCATTAACATCACACAGAATTGTAAGTTTGTCCTCTTTAGGCACATTGCTGACAAGGGTCTCTGGGTCTTCATAAAAATTTTTCTTTGACCTTATCAGGATTCATCACGTTTGGGAGCACAGACTTTGATGATGGTGGCATGGCATTTTCCTGCAAGTAGCAATCACATTGTCATGATTCTGTCTTTCACTCCTTTTGGCAGGCATACCAACTTGCTGACTAGGTTGTTTTGATTGCAAAACTCATTCCGGGTTCATGGCACTCCCCTTCACTGCCACCACTCCAGAAAAATGTGTATACAAGTCCAACTTCCTTAAGCTGGCCTTCATTTGCCAGCCTTGTTTCACTCAAGGCTGCTATTTGTATGTAATACCTGTTGAGTTCTCTGGCAACAAGAGCAGTTCTTCTTTCAGATCTACTGAATTTTGTGTTGTCTATTAGTGTGCACATGTTCCCTGTGCCAATGGTGAGAGAAATCATCTTTGCAGATGTTTTTATACATTTTGTACATATTTTTGTGTTTTGACCACATGGTGAGATTCCCTATCTGCCATGGTAATCAGGCCAGGGTTGGGTAAGCAGACAATATTTAGGGCACCATTTCTATCCCCCTTCCTCACACTAAGAGGTGATCACTGTGACCCCTAAAAGACTGCTCAGACACCCCGGGCTATGCCGAGTCCCACTGCTGCTTCCAGTGAGAAATGACCCTATTGCCTGGGCCACCTGTGCAGGGTTATGACTACAGCTCCCAGTGTATCTGCACCTGCTGTTTCCTCACTTGTCTGTCACCGCAAGACTTTGAGGTATAATAGTAACATGGTATGGGTATGGGATAGCTTTTGATTCATGCACAAGGTAGATTTAAGTGAGGCAGAGCTGCACGAAGTCGTCAGCCTCACTCTCATAGTCCAGTGGCAGGACAGAGTCAAGATGGCTGGCAATGGCTTAGCATGAAGTGGATGACATTAGTTTCTTTGGTGTCTAACCAAACTCTAAGTGCTCTACATCACCTGCTTCAGCTGTCATCATGGTCATTGGAACAAATTGATCTCATCCACCCATTTCACCAGGGGAAGTCTTCACATGTTTAGGATAGCCACCCTCTAACTCATCAATGGGTTTGATATTCCTTGGTTACCCTCAACCTAGTTTAGCTCATCTACCAAAACTGTTTACTGGAGTGTGACCCCTGTACATGCTACAGATCCTTGAAGCCACAGGTAAGAGTTGGGTGGAACAGAAGGACAACAAAGGTGGAAAGAGCCCCGAAAAGGTCTCAATAGCCATCACACCAAAGGTACTTGTCTTCCATAAATACACCCTACACCCCATAGAAATAAAAAAAAAACACAACATGTTTTTTCATCCATGTTGTCAAATGCTTTTGATTAGGATGAACACAACATCAAGTTCATCTACCATACTGATAGTACGTTCTTCAATCTGAAAAGGTTACAAGCCAAGACCAAAGTACAGGGAGTGTTGGTGCATTATTTTCTGTTTGCAGATGATTGTGCACTCAATGCAGCCTCTGAAGCTGAGATGCTACAAAGTATGGATCAATTTTCTGCTGCCTGTGCTAATTTTGGCCTAATAATTAACACCAAGAAAACACAGGTGCTCCACTACCACACCATCCATATATGGAACCATTGGTTACAACAAATGGAAAAGTTTTGAATGCTGTGGATAAGTTCACTTACCTTGATAGTGTACTTTCCAGGGAGATACACACTAACAATGAGGTTGATGTACGCATTGTCAGAGCTAGCTCAGTGTTTGGGAGGCTCTAAAGAAAAGTTTGGGAGACAAGAGGTATTAGACTGACTACCAAACTAAAGGTATACAGAGCTGTTATGCTGACTTCATCGTTGTATGTCTGCAAACCATGGACAGTTTACTAGTGCCATGCCAGGAACCTGAATAGCTTCCATTTGAACTGTCTTAGGAATATTCTGAAGAACACCTGGCAAGATAAGGTACCAGGCACTGAAGTCCTTGCCCTAGCTGAACTGCTAGGCATTCAAACTATGCTTCAGAGAGCACAACTCCAGTGGACTGACCATGTTCCTCTAATGCAAAATGTATGCTTGCCAAAAAGACTTTTTTATGGAGAATGCACATAGGGCAGGTGATCATATGGTGGTCAGAAGAAGCAACACAAGAACACTCTCAAGAACTTTGTATTTGACTGTGCAACATGGGAGACACTGGCACAGGACCTCTCAGGATGGCATGCCTACGTCAGAAAATGTGCTGTGCTCCATGAAAGAAGCAGAACAGCACAAAGGAAATGCAGGATGTGCAAATTTGGAGTAACCACCCCAAATATTCCCATGGATTATCTTTGCCTAACCTTTGGTAGAGCATTCTGAGCTTTTATTGGTCTGATCAGTCACAATTGGACACACTGAAACTTCACTTTATCTTGGTAATATAACTTTGATCCTCTTCGAGAATGAAGGACACCAACCAACCATATTGTTTATGATGTACTATGTATACACAAAGAGAAAACTCTGTATATGTATGTGTAAACCTCTTTCTGTATCATATTCAATTCAATTCAATTAACATATATTAAGCTCCTACTATGTATTAAACACTGTCGTCAGCCCTGGAGACACAAATAAAAATCAAAGTAATCCCTGACCTCAATGAGCTTATGATCTAATGGGAAAAGAAAGCACATAAAAGGAAGCTTTAAAGAATGGGGAGGTGCCAGTGGGTATTCTGATAGGTGCTATGTTATTTCCTGAAGTCTAACTGACTAGAATAGTTTATGAAAAATGGAGTGGCTATAAGAGATGTGAGACCCTATTTAAAAAATCCTTTAGGAGGATTTTAATGATCCACCCTCTAGCCATCCAACCAGAGTGAAGAGGCAATTGAGGGTAAGTACACAAAATGTAGAGGAGGGGTAGGGAACCTGTGGCTTCAAACCCATATGTAGCCCTCTAGATAATGAAGTGTAGCCCTTTGGCTGAATCAAAATGTCACAGAACAAATAGTTTTATTAAGGAGATTTGCACTATGAAGTTTGGATTCAGTCAAAGGGCTCACTTGAGGACCTAAAGGGCTATATATGTGGCCTTGAGGTTGCAAGTTCCCCAACTTATCTTACTGATGATCAGCTTAAGGAGAGGAGAGTCGGTATGTTTTTCCCTAGAGTTGAATCAACCAGAACAGATGATATAGTAACCAGCCACTCTACAACTTACAGTCTTACTGAGTTGTTTTGACCATCAGAAGTTCTAATTAGAACAGCAGAGCCAAGATGACACAGCAAAAGCAGGAACTTGCTTGAGTTCTCTCCCAAATTCCTCCAAATACCTGTAAAAAACACTCTAAACATACTCTACAGCTATAGACCCAACAAAATGATCAAGTAAAACAAAATTCCTGCCCAAGGTAACCTAAAATGCCAACAGGGAGAGTATATAATGCCAAACAGGAAGCAGAACACAGTTCATCATGATCTACACTAGCATAAATGGGCCAGAGCAGGCCCCAGGGGATTGAATCACTGGCAGCTGTGGCAGTTCCCATACTTCTCAACATACAAACACAAAAAAGGTCAGTGTAAAAATTATATGAGACCTGGGTGAAAGAAGAACCCACTGTCTGGCCAGGGTCCAGCCTGAGACCTGAGGAGGTGAGGATGGTTACAACTACTGTGGTGTCAGTAACAGTGGTAGAGGCAGTAGCAGCAGCAACAGCAACAGCAAGTCTGAGTTGACAGACAATGGAGAATCAAGCAGCTGATACAAAAACTCTGAAGCCTGGAACACTACATTCACCCCACCCCCAACCTCACTGGAAGCAGAGTCCTACCTTGACAAAGAGTTAGAAAGTCAACTATTTGATTGAGAAAATGAATAATCATCTTGAAAAAACTCAGATTATAGAATCTTACTTTGGTGACAAAGAGGATCAAAACATATGCCCAGAAGACAAGAAATCAAAGTTCCTACATCAAAAGCCTCCTAGAAATATATTAATTGGTTGGGGAACATAGAAGAGCTAAAAAAGGATTATGAAAATCAAGTAAGAGACACAGAGGAAAAATTAGGAAGAGAAATGAGAGTAATGCAAAAAAAGTATGAAAAACAGTCAACAACTTGCTGAAGGAGGCCAAAGAAATCCTAACATACTGAAAAAATATTGAAAGAAATACTCGAGAAAATGACACCTTACATACAGACTAACCCAAATAGCCAAACAGTTCCAAAAAGCAGATGAGAAGGAGAACGGGCTAAATGGAAGAGGAGGTTCAAAAGCTCATTGAAGAAAGCAATTCTTTAAAAATTAGGACAGAGAAAAGGGAAGTTAATGAGTTTATGAAAATCAAGAAATTATAAAACAGAACCAAAATAATGAAAAATAAAATAGAAGACAATGTGAAATAGCTTACTGGAAAAATAACTGATCCAGAAAATAGATCCATGAGAGACAATTAAAAAATTGTTGGACTATCTGACTACCATGATAAAAAAAAAGCCTAAATATCTTCTTTCAAGAAATTATCAAGGAACACTGCCCTGATATCCTAAAACTAGAGGGCAAGATGGATATTGAAAGAATTCACAATTACCTCCTGAAAAATTTTCCAAAAGGAAAACTCCTAGGAATATTGTAGTCAAATTCTGGATCAAGGAGAAAATATTGCAAGCAACCAGAAATAAACAATTATAGAAATGCAATTTGTATAACACAAGATCTAGAAGCTTCTACATTAAGGAATTGAATACCTTGGAATATGATATTCCAGAGGTCAGATGAGCAAGGATTAAAACCAAGAATCACTTACTCAGCAAAACTGAGTATAATACTTCAGGGGAAAAAATTGGCCATTCAGCGAAATAGAGGGTTTTCAAGCATTCTTAATGAAAAGACCAGAGCTGAATAGAAAATTTGACTTTCAAACACAAGAATGAAGACAAACATGAAAAGTAAACAGGAAAGAGAAATCATAAGAGACTTATTAAAGTTGAACAATCTATTTTCCAACGTGGAAAGATGATATCGATAACTCATAATACCTTTTTCAGTATTTGGGTAGTTGGAGGAAAGAGCGAGAGGAGCGGAGGACACAGGGTGACTTGAATATAAAGGGATGATATCTAAAATAAAATTAAGGGGTGAGAGAGGAACATTTTGGGAGAAGGAGAAAGGAAAAGATAGAATAGTGTAAATCATCTCACAAAAGAAGCAAGGGAAAGGTTTCACAATGGAGGGGAAAAGGGAGGGAATGAGAAAAAGTGAGTGAACTTTACTCTCATCAGATTTGACTCAAGGAGGGAATAACATACATACTCAATTGGGTAATTCATCCTACCTTAAAGTGTGGAGGGAGGAGATAAGCAGGGGGATGACAGAATGGAGGAGAGCTTGGGGAGGGGGTACTCAGAAGCAAACACTTTGAAAAGGGACAGGATTAAAGTTAAAATTAGAAAAAATGTGTGGGATAGGTTGGAGGGAAATATGGTTGGTCTTTCACAATATGACTATTGTGGAAGTGTTTTGCATAACAACACATGTATTACCAATATTGAATTAATTCCCTTCTCAATGAGGGTGGGTGAGGAGGGAAGAGTGGAAAGAATTTGGAACTCAAAGTTTAAAAACAAATATTAAAAAAATGTTTTCACATGCAACTGAGAAATAAGATATACAGGAAATGGGGTATAGAACTCTATCTTGCCCTTCAAGAAAGAAAAAGGAGAGGGGATAAGGGGAGGGATGGTAAAAAGGTGGGCAGACTGGGGGAAGGGGGTAATCAGAATGCATATCATCTTGGGATGGGGGAGGGGAGAAATGGGGAGAAAATTTGGAACTCAAAATCTTGGGGAAACGAATGTTGAAAACTTAATTAATAAAACAAAGAGAAAGTTTTAAGTAATTTAAGGAATATCATATAACCAGTGCCTAATATATTATTTGAACATAGGTATTCCTGCTCCAAGAATAAGTCTCTAGTCACCAGAGTAGATTTACCTACAACCCAATAAATGGGATGGATACATAACTTGGTTAGAAAACATATAAGAAAGTTAAATTACACATAGATGCATATATAAAAAGGAATTTGATTACACTTACATGGTAGGAAGTCTAGCAGAAAACTGATTTACTCTCACAACTCTTCTTCATTATCACACTGTTCAGTAAAGATTTTCCTAGGACTTAGAAAAAGGAAAGGATTTTTAAACCATCCAGGCGAATCTTTGTATTTGACAGGTAAGAACTGAGCTCCAAGAAAATTCAATGATGTGATCAAGTTAGACAGGTCCTAAGAAGTACAGCTGAGACTTCCAGTGATGAAGGCAAGATGACAGAGTAAATGCACTCTTTTGAGCTCTTCCAACATTTCCCTTCAAGAAACATTAAAATGCTACCTTAATTCAAACTCTGAAGTGACAGAGTCAAAAAGAAGTGAAAGTGACACTTTCCAATCCAAGATATCAGAGATAAGAAAGAGATTTGTGAAATGGGAAACACCATTGTTGGGACTATGTGGTGGTGATCCAAAGCAATAGCAGCTTCAGAAACTTTCAAGCCAGAAACAGCAAGGGGTTCTGGAAAGGAATCAGAAAGAGATTACAAGGTACCCTGTTGCTAGCACGAGAAGGAGGACCAAACACTGTTTAGCAACATTGTTTCCTATATCTACGTCTGGGTAATAATTCAAGGGCACAGAAGGGCACGTCCAGGCAAATGGAAGTGGGAATCCCGGGTGAAAACTATTTGTCTGTTCCATTGATTGCACTTCTACTTCTGAGTCATAGTTTAATGGCAAAAAGGAAAACTTTTAGTAAAGAGAAAGTTAAAGGTGGGGAGGGAATACATCACTCCCAGCCCCTGTAAAAAATGGCTGTAAACAAATTATGGAGCTGCAGAACCCACAGAAAGACAGAGTGAAGCAAATCTCCAACTCAAGACCACCTGGACATGTGATGGGAAATGTTTATTGTTCCAGTCTGGGAGCGAAACATAGTTCACAATGGGCCATGCCATCATATGCCAGTCTGAGCTGGCCTTGGAAGGGTCTGAATTACTGGAAATTGTGGTGTTTTCCACATTTCTCCACTATAAAATGCAGAAAATAACTTTTAAGGACTGTAGAAAATATTATTGGATATATATGAGAGAGTTCCATGGTTTGGCCACAGCCTGAGGGCATCAGAAGGGACAGAGAATTCCACAATAGACACAGCAACAGCAGAGTCAGTAGCAATGGATATTTCTAGAGATCTAGCTCTCCCCCTCCCCACTGGAATAAAGAATTACCTTGTGAAAGAACACAAAAGTCAAGAAATTGGCTGGGGAAATTGAGCAAAAACTGAAAAAAAATAAGAATATCGAATTTTACTTTGGTGACATGGAAGATCAAAACATACAACCAGAGGGAGAAAACAAAGTCAAAGCTACTACATCCAAAGCCTCTAAGACTGTTCATATGGATTAAACTCAGCTCATGGAAGAGTAAAAAAGGATTATGAAAATCAAGTAAGACAAGTAGAGAAAAAATTGGGAAGAGAAATGAGTGATTTAAGAAAATTATTTAAAAAATGAGTCAACAACTATGTAAAGGAGACCCAAGAAAATGCAGAAGAAAATAACACCATAAAAACAGAATCACCAAAAAGGCAATATAGGTCCAAAAATCTGAAGAGTAGAGGAAAGACTTAAAAAGTAGAATTAAATGGAAAAGGAGATCCAAAAGCTCACTGAAGAAAATAATTCCATACAAATTAGAATGGAGAAAATGGAAGCTAATGACTATGAAAAATCAAGAAATTATAAAACAAAACCAAATGAATGAAAAAAAAGAAGACATTATGAAATATCTCATTTAAAAAACTGCCCTTGAAAACAGATCCAAGTAAGACATTTTAAATATTGTTGGACTATCTGATAGCCACAGTAAAAAAAGAAAAGAAAAGAAAAAAAGAAAAAAGAAGAAAAGAGCCTAGACATTATCTTTCAAGAATTTATCAAGGAAAACTGCCCTGATATTTTGGAACTAGAGGGTAAACTAGATATTGAATGAATCCACTGATTACTGCATGAAAGGCATCCAAAAAAGAAAAATTCCTAGGAATATTTTAGTCAAATTCCAGATTTCTCTGGTCAAGGAGAAAATATTGCAAATAGCCATAAGGAAACAATTAGAGTATTGTAGAAGCACAATCAGGACACCATAAGATCTAGCAACTTCTACATTAAGGGATGAGAGGGCTTGGAATATGACATTCCATAGGTCAAAGGAGGTAAGAGTAAAACCAAGAATCACCTACCCAGAAAAACTGAATATATAATGCTTCAGGGAGGAAATGCATATTTAATAAAATAGAGAACATTCAAGAATTTTTGACTGATGAAAAGACCAGAGCTGAATACAAAATTTCACTTTCAAATGCAAGAATCAAGAGAATCATGGAAAAGTAAATAGGAAAAAGAAATTATAAGGGACTTGCTAAAGTTGAACTGTTTGCATTCCTACATGGAAAGATAATATTTGTAGCCCTTGAGAGTTTTTGCACTATTAGGATAGTTGGAGGGATATATAGAAAGAATGTACAGAGATAGTTGAATATAAAGGGATGATATCCAAAAGAATAAAATTAAGGAGTGAGAATGGAACATACCATGAGAAGAAAGATAGGAATAGAATGGTTTAATTATCTCTCTCATAAAAGATGCAAGAAAAATCTTTGACAATGCAGAAGAAGAAGGGAGAGGTAAGAGGGAAAGAGTGAATCTTATTCTGGATTTGTCTTAAGGAGTGCACCCTCATTTCACCATGAAAATCTATCTTACTCTACAGGAAAGTAGGGGGAACAGGATAAGCAAGGAAGGGGAGAAATGATAGAAGGGAAGGCAAATGGGAGGAGATGGTAATTAGAAGTAAACACTTTTGAGGAGGGAAAGGTCAAAGGAGAGAAGAGAATAAATGGGGCAGGACAAGATGGTGAGAAATATAGTCAGTTTTTCACAATATGATAATTAAGGAAGTGCTTTGCATAATTACAAATATATAGCCTAGAATTGTTCACCTGATCAATAGGAATGAGTGGGGAGGGAGGAAGGGAGAGACACAGGAACTCAAAATTTTCAAAATGAATATTAAAAGAAAGTAGCAGCATTGGCCAAAAAAGAAGGGTACAAAAAGCTCAGAGGAGAAAAATCTTTAAAACTGTATTTGAAAAAGTCAAAGTGGGAGGAGGAGCTGAGATGGCAGAGTAGAAAGAGTCACATATGCTGGCTCTGAACCCACAGCCCATGAATTTCCTGTAAAAAGAACTCCCAACAAAATCTGGAGCAGTAGAAGCCACGCAGCAAGGGAGTGAAGGAGATTTTCGTTCCAGAGAGCCCTGAAAAGCCGACCCAAAAAGTGCGTTTGCACTGGACAGGAGCAGAGCCCAGACCTTCCCTGGCTATATGGCACCTAGAGGAGCAGATCTGAGCAGGCTTCAGGGACAGAATCTATGGTGGCCACGAAGGTCACTCCACCTACAGGCACACAGGTCAGTGAGAGAGAATTCTGCGCTGGCTGAGAGGGAAGCAGGGAGTCTCCAAAACTCATGCGTCCTTGAGAGGTGGCAGCAGCATAGGCAGCAGGTGACCAGAGGCTCCCAGAGCAGCCAGGAGCTCAGCAGGAGCTCCATTACTGAAGATCTCAGCATAAACCCCCTGAGGGAAGTGAGATTGGGAGGAGGCCCTGCCCCAACCTGAGAACCTGAATTTAATCTTACCTGGAATAGCAGCCCTGCCCGCCGCTGAAAGCCCTGAGGCTGGGAGCAGCATTTGAATCTCAGACCCCAAGCACTAGCTGGGCAGATCTAGGCAGGGGTGGAGAGGAATCTCAGAAGTCAAGTAATTGTCTGGGAAAATGCCCAGGAAAGGGGAAAAAAAATAAGACCATAGAAGGTTACTTTCTTGGGGATCATATGTTTCCTCCTTTCCTTTCTGATGAGGAAGAACAATGCTTACCATCAGGGAAAGAAAAAGGAGTCAAGGCCTCGGTATCCAAAATATCTGAAATAGATATCCAGTGGGCTCAGACCATGGAAGAACTCAAAAAAAATTTGGAAAATCAAGTTAGACAGGTGGAGGAAAAACTGGGAAGAGAAATGAGAGAGATGCAAGAAAAGCATGAAAAACGGGTCAATACCTTGAAAAAGGAGACCCCCACAAATACTGAAGAAAATAACACCTTGAAAAATAGCCTAACTCAACTGGCAAAAGAGGTTCAAAAAGCCAATGAGGAGAAGAATGCTTTCAAAAGCAGAATTAGCAAGTGGAAAAAGAGATGAAAAAGCTCACTGAAGAAAATAGTTGTTTCAAAATTAGACTGGAACAGATGGAGGCTAATGACTTTCTGAGAAACCAAGAAATCA
>CM053769.1:113289527-113306064 GCA_028658325.1 Potorous gilbertii
CCGACAGGAAATATCTATGGCACCAGGCTGGGAGCCTGTTCAACCTTGGCTGTGCAGTATAGCAGGGACAGGACTGGAGCAGGCTTTAGGGCACCACCAGGAGCAGCTGTGGTTCCCAGATTCCTCAACCCACAAATGCCGGAGACAGTTTCAAAGGTCAGTGAGAAAGCTCTTTCACCTTAGCTCCAGTCACAGGCGGCAGCAGCAGCAGCATCCATTTTTGAGCCCTCAGTCTAAAGACACTGGGGGAATTGAGAGGTTGATCTGAGTCTCAGCCCTGAGGGGTGGTTCTGAGGTAAGGAGGAGCCCTGGCTGATGGAGCTGGTGGAGGCTCTAGAAAGAGAATTCTATTTGAAGATTCTGGGCAGAAAATCCTGGCAGTAGCTCCCAGACAAGAGCACAGGCCAGAAGAGGAATAAATTTCTCTCTCTTGATTGTGCCACCTTGGAGGAACTGAGAACTTACAGGTCCCCAGAGTATACCCTCTTCTTGACAAAGGACTCAAAAGTCAAGTAACTGACTGGGAAAATATCCAAAAAAGGGAAAAAATGAGACTATAGAAGGTTACTTTCTTGGTTAACAGGTATTTTCTTCCATCCTTTCAGATGAGGAAGAGCAATGCATACTATTAGAGGAATATATAAAAGTCCAAAACCTCCTAAATAAATATGCAATGGTATCAAGCCATGGAAGAGCTCAAAAAAGATTTTGAAAATCAAGTAAGAGAGGTGGAGGAAAAATTGGGAAGAGAAATGAGAGCAAAGCAAGAAAATTATGAAAAGCAAGTCAACAACTTGTTAAAGGAGACTCAAAAAAATGCTGAAGAAAAATGAGATTTCAGTAGGAGAACATGAAAGAGTAGAGGACACTGAAGGATTTCCAGAATGGGAGAGTGACAGGGTTGATGGAATATACCAGGATGAGGAGAAATGATAGTAAAATATATGAAATCAGTAAAAATGTCTGAGAAAGGAAAGGACAGCTACTTCTTAGTCCTTACTTTTTGCCATTTTTTTCTTTTCTTGTAACATTAAATGTAAACATTTAAAAATATGTTTTCTGTTAATTTAATAATTAAAGTAATTTATAATTATATTTCTATATAATCATATTATATGTGTACATTACATATATTTAAATTTATTAATTAAAATAAATAAATAATAATAATAATTTAAAATATATATATTTTTTAATTTTTAGTCCCCTGGTTGAATGGGTGGATGAGAACAATTTATTCCAACAGTGGTTGAAGCAGATGATGTGGAGTGCTTAGAACTTGGTTAGGTATTGAAGATGCCAAGGTCATCCACTGAATCCTGAGCCACTGCCAGTCATCTTGATTCTATCCTGCCACTGGACTGTGATGACCTTGGTATCAGACAAGAGGTCCTTACTTGAACTAAACTGCCAAGCATTCAAACTATGCTTCAGATAGAACAACTCTGACAGGTGGCCCCACAAATTTAGAATATCTATCCCAAATGTTCACATGGACTATCTGTGTCCAATCTGTGATAGAACACTTTGAACTCATGTTGGTCTAATCAGTTGCAGTCAGACACATTGAAACTTTACTTTATCATAGTGATGTCATTTTGGTCCTCTTTGAGAACAAAGTGCAACAGTCAGCCCATCCAATATGTATTAGGTGGTACTTCAGAGTTGTTTTAATGCACATTTATATAATTATTAGTGATTTAGAATATTTCATATGAGCACTGATAACTTTGATTTCTTTTTTCTGAAAATTGCCTACTCATATCTTTTGATCATTTATCAGTTAGGGAATTACAATGTATTCTTATAATTTTGACTCACTTCTCTCTATATTTGAGAAATAAGGCCTTTGTTTAGAGACTTTTACTATAAAACAGTTTCCCTCAGTTTTCTCTTTCCCTTCTAATCTTGGCTGCATAGGTTTTAATTGTACAACTACTTTTTAAGTTAATGTAATCAAAATTATCCACTTTATATATTGTTAACATTCCATAGCTTATGGTATTAACCTTTATGTCTAAATCATGAACCCATTTTGATTTTATTTTGGTATATAGAGTGAGATGTTAGACTACACTTAGCTTCTGCAAAACTGTTTTCTAGTTTTTTCAGCAGTTTCCTCAAATAGTGAGTTCTTATCCCAAAAGCTTGGATCTTCGAATTTACCCAACCCCAAGATTGTTATGTTCATTTGCTGTTGTGTGTGTAACCAATTCCACTGTTCTACCATTCTTGGTCACATCCAGTACCATATTCTTTTTATAAGCACTATTTTGTGATATAGTTTGAGATCTCATAAGGCTGAACCATCTTCCTTCACATTTTTTCCACTAATTCCATTGATATTCATGATCTTTGGTTCTTCTGGAGGAATTTTGCTATTTTCTGCCTCTATACATTAGGGTTGTTTTGTGTTTTGTTTTGTTTTGTTTTTGTAGTTTGATTGGTATGGCATGGAACAAGTAAACTATTAATATAGAATCATTGTATTACTTTGTCTCAGTCTACCCATGAGAAATTTTGTTTTCTAATTGTTTAGATCTGACTTTATTTGTGTGAAAAATGCTTTGTAATTGTGTTTATATAGTACCTGACATTGTTTTAGCAGGTATACTCCCAAGTATTTTGTATTATCTGCAGTTATTTTAAATGGAATTTCTCTTTTTATCTCTTGATACTGTGCATTCTTGATAATATACAAAAATTCTGATGATTTCTGTGGGTTTATTTTATGTCCTGAAACTTTACTAATGTCATTTTTCATATATAACACACAGGAGACAGTGGAGTTTTTGAACTCCAGCCTCTAAAAGCTTCACTCGATCTTGTCAGACAGGAAAAACAGAGACAGCTTCAGAGGGATTAATTATCTTACTTTATTCTAGTGTGTTCTAAAGAGGGTTTGTTGATAGTGGAAGAAACTAATTCCACAGTATTCCATAATCACCCTTCTTTCAGGGGCCAGTGAGAATATAATAGGAGATGTAACTCGTACAGGATGCCCTAAGCCTCAGTGGGGGCTGGTTGAGGCAAACAAAAATTTCCCTTAATCTTTAATGGGAGTCAATCAAGATACATAGACCATTATACTGTCATATTCCACTACAGGTTCCCCACTTACTGACTAGTACCCACTTACTTTATAGGACAGAATACAAAAAAGGTATCTTGCCAACATTAAGCTCACAGGTTAACGATAGCATATTGTTATTCAGTGTAAGAATAGTTAGTATCACATTATGTGACCCCTTATCTCATTGTGCAGTCTAAGTAGGACCGTCCATCACTCTGATTCTAGGAATTCCTATCTAAGATTCTTAGAGCTATTCTGGAAGTTATTATCTAACACCTGGAAACTAGAGATTGCCATGACCATGGATTGTTGAAACCATCGCCTAAAAAGAATAACAAATCCTCCTTACTTGAAAGTTGTTCATTTTTTTCAATTAGTTTTTCAGTTGATTCTCTAGTATTCTTTGAATATGCCACCATATCATCTCCAAAGAATGGAATTTTTGGTTTCCTCATGGCTTATTCTAATTACTTCAAATTTATTTTCTTCTCATTGCTATAGCTAGTATTTCTAATACAATATTGAATAGCAGTGGTGATATGAAACATCCTTGTTTCATTCCTAATCTTATTGGGAAGGCTGCTAGCTTATGCTCATTACACTAATATCTGATGATGGTTTTAGATACATAACACTTATCATTTTTAAAGTAAGTTCTATTCATTTCTAAGCCTTCTAGTGTTTTTAGTAAGAATGAGTGCTTTATTTTCTCAAAAGCTCTTTCTGCATCTATTGGGATAATCACATGTTTTCTGTTGGGTTTATTACTGATTTAGACAATTATTCTGATGCTTTTCTTGATTTTGAACCAGTCCTGTATCCCTGGTTTAAATCTGATTCAGTCATATTGTATGCTCTTTGTGACATATCACTATAGTCTTCTCACTGGTATTTTCTTTAAAATTTTTGCAACAATATCCATTAAGGAAATTGGTTTATGGTTTTCTTTCTCAGTTTTTGCTCTTCCTGGTTTAAATATCAGCACCATATTTGTGTTGTCAAAGAAATTTTGTAGAACTTCTTCTTTGCCTATTTTTTAAAAATAGTTTGTAAAATATTGGAATTGATTGTATTTTACATGTTTGGTAGAACTGATTTGTGATTCCATCTAGTGCTAGTGGGGTTTTGTTTCTTTATTTGTTGGTTTTTCCACGTTAGTGAGTTCATTGATGGCTTGTTCAATTTATTTAGCTAACATGGGATTATTTAACCATTCTATATCCTCTTCTGTTAATATGGGCAATTTACATTTTTGTAAATGTTCATCCACTTCACTTAGATTGTCAGATTTATTGTCATGTAGATGGGTACTGATTGCTTTAATTTCATCTTAACTTGAGGTGAGTTTACCCTTTGCATTTTTGATACTGGTAACTTGGTTTATCTTCTTTAAAAAAATCTAATTAATTAATGATTTGTTTAATTTATTGTTTGCCTCTCACACATGAGCATCCAGTTTTTTTTATTAATCAATTGTTTTATTTCACATTTATTAATTGATTTTCATGATTTCCAATTGGTTAATTGTGGATTTTTTTTAAAAAGTGTTAATTTCTTGGGATTCTTTTGTTTATTTCAGATTCAGATCATTGATCTCTTCTTTCCTTGTTTTATTAATGTGATCATTTAAAGATCAAAATTTCCTTTTAAATCCTTTTTTGACTGTGTCCCATATTTTTCTTACATTCTCTCATTGTTATTATTAGATTTAATGAAGCTATTGTTGGTTTGCATGATTTGACCTTTTACCTGCTAATTTTTTTAAGACCAGATTACTTAGTTTCTAATTATTTTTTATCTTTTTATACACAGCCCATAATTAAATGTAATTTTATTACATTGTGATCTGGAAAAGGATGTAATTAATATTTTTTCTACATTTGGTAAGAGGTTTTATAACCTAAAACATGACCAATTTTTGTGGAGGTACCTAAGAAAAGAAACATTTCTCTACATTATCATTTAATTTTCTTCAAAGATTTATCATATCTAAACTTTTCTAAAAATGTGTTGACCTTTCTTGTTTTTATTTTGGTTAGATTTCTCTATTTCTGAGAGTGGAAAGTTGAGGTCCCCCACTAGTATAATTTTACTCTCCATTTCTTCCTGTAATTCATTTAATTTTCCCTTTAAGTATTTGAATGCTATATCATTTCATTTATATATGTTTAGTTTAAGAGAAATACCAGGAGCAGAAAATAGGTCCCTATGCAACATTTATAGATCTGACCAAGGCCTTTGATACTGCTAATCTTAAGGATTTATGGAAAATTACATCAAAATTTGGTTGCCCAGGAAAATTCATCAATATTGTACATCAACTTCATGATGACATATTTGCCTGGGTTCTAGAGAATGGATAATACTCTCATGCCTTCCCAGTCACCAGTGGAGTGAAACAGGCTGTGTGCTTACTCTCATGCATTTTACCATAATCTTTTCAGCCATGTTGACAAATGCTTTCAATGAGGATGAACATAGCATCAAGATCAGCTACTGTACTGATGGTAAGTTCTTCAATCTGAAAAGACTACAAGCCAAGACCAAAGTGTAGTGAATGTTGGTGCATGATTTTCTGTTTGCGGATGATTGTGTACTCAATGCAGCCTCTCAAGCTGAGATGCAACAAAGATTGGATCAATTCTCTACTGCCTGTACTAATTTTGGCCTAATAATTAACATCAAGAAAACACAGGTGCTTCATCAGCCACCACCACACCATCTATACATGGAACCATCAGTTACAACAAATGGAGAAGTTTTGAATGCTGTAGATAAGTTCACTTACTTTGGTAGTCTACTTTTCGAGGGAAGTGTGCATTGAAAATGAGGTTGATGCATGCATTGCCAGAGCTAGCTCGGTATTTGGGAGACTCTAAAGAAAGGTTTGGGAGAGAAGAGGTATTAGACTGACTACCAAACTGAAGGTCTACAGAGCTGTTATGCTGATCTCATTGTTACATGCTTGTAAAACATGGATAGTCTACCTGCACCATGCCAGGAAACTGAATCCCTTCCATTTGAACTGTCTTACGAAGATTCTGAGTATCACCTGGCAGGATAAGGTACTACACACTGAAGTCCTTGCTTGTGCTGAACTGCCAAGTGTTCAAATTATGCTTCAGAGAGCTCAACTCCAATGGCAGGCCACGTTGTTTGAATGCAAAAGGTACCCTTGCCAAAAAGACTATTTTATGGAGAACTTGCATGGGGCAGGGGATCGCATGGTGGCTGGAAGAAGTGATACAAGGATACTTTCAAGGTCTCTCTCAAGAACTTAGGATTTGACTGTGCAATATGGGAGACACTGGGACAGGACCACTCATTATTGTATGCCCACATCAGAAAGGGTGCTGTTCTGTTTGAGCAAAGCAGAATTGAGATAACACAAAATAAATGCAATATGCACAAATTTCAGATATACACACCAAATACTGACATGGACTCTCTGTGCCCAATCTGTGGTAGAGAATTCTGAGCTTGTATTGGTATGATCAGCCACAGTCAGACACACTGAAATTTCAGTTTATTATAGTGATGTCATTTTGGTCCTCTTCAAAGACAAAAGGCAACAACCAACTATTTATGTTTAGTACAGATATAACTTCATTGTTTACTGTACCGTTTGGCTACTGTAGGTTCCCTATAGTAGTTTAGATATATATTTTGCTTTTACTTTGCCTAAAATTATGATTGCTTTTTATTTCAGCTTAAGCCTTATAGATACTGCTCCTCCTTGTTTTTACCCTATGTCTCTTTGCTTTAAGTAACCTTATTTTAAATATCAAATTGTAAGAATCTGGATTTTCATCCACTCTGGTACCCACTTTCTTTACATGGGTGAGTTTTTCACAATTACATTCTGTATCATCAAGGATCCTGAAATGCATAGGAGGTCCTGATGTTCAGGTTCTTTGATCTAATTTTCTAAAAGGAAAGGCAACATTTGAGAACTCGACAATCACTTTGATCAAGCACATATATAATTCATTTAGTTCAAGGATAAAAATTAGCACCCTGAACTTCAGAGAAATCCAAATAAATAGACAAGGTTTCCAATTGTCTGGCAGTAAGCAATATATATACATCACAGATCAACAGGCAGATGACTGTCTGATCATTCATACATTGTTAGCAAAGAGAGAAACACCAACATCTGGTTTTTCAAAGTTGGGGGGCTACTTAGTGGCTGCCCAGAGTCTCATCTGGCCAAACAAACACTTTAAATGAATAAGTCCCAAACTGAAACCTCACCTCAGGGTATTCATATACTTTTCAGAGCCAGAAGGCATCACCATCCTTGAGAGCCAGGGCCTAGTTAACCAAAGGTGTGTGCCTTCCTACAAATCTTCCCTAATCAAATCCTATTCAAAGGGCAGGCCCATTAATGGATGGGAGAGATCTCTAATTTTCTTAGCATTACACATTTACAGTTATGCCTATTAACTTTATTCCAATAAGCACTGCTTTTGTTTCCCCAGCTTATTATTTTCCCCCTTCTTTTACCCTGTCCCTCCTCAAAAGTGTTTTGCCTCTGACTACCTTCTCCCTTGATTAGCCCTTCCTTCAGCGAGCCTGCCCTTATCACTCTCTTCTACTTGCCTATAAGATAAGAAAGATTTATGAAACGAACAGAGGGAGATTGTAATTCCCTCTTCGAGCCAGTTACGATGAGAATAAGGTTCAAGCATTGCTTGCCACCACTGTAATTTCCCCCATCATTATAAAATCTCTTTCTGTGCCTCTTTCTTGTGAGATAATTTACCCCATTTGAGCACCCCGTTTTTTCCTAGTGCATCCTTCTTTCTCACTTTTTAAATTTTGATTTTTTTTTAATATTATCCCAGTATAGTAAATGTGACTTTACCCTTGGTCTATATATGCGCTCCTAAATTCCCTAAAATGAGAAAGCTCTCAGGAGTTACAAGTATGACCTTCTCATGTAGGAATATAAACAATTTAATAATATCAGGTCTCTTATTTCTCTTTCATATTAGTCTATTTATGCTTCTCTTGAGTATTGTATTTGAAAATTAATTGGTCTCTTCAGATCTGGACTTTTTGCCAGGAATTCTTAAATTTCTCTATTTCATTAAATATTCTTTTGCACTCTGAAAGATTGCACTGTTTCTCTGAGTAGGTGATTTTTGGTTGTAACACTGTTTCCTTTTCCTTCCAGAAGGTCATATTTCTATCCTTCCCATTTTTTAATTAAGAAAATGCTAAATCTTGGTTTATATTGACTGTGGCTTCACAATATTTGAATTACATTTTTTTTCCCAAATGCTTATAATATGTTCTCCTTCACCAGGAGTTCTGGAACTTGTCTACAATATATCTGGAAATTTTCATTTTGTGATAATTTTCAGAACATGATCAGTAGACTCGTAAAATTTCTCTTTTATCTACTAGTTCTAGGTTGTCAGAATAGGTTTTCCTTGAAGATATCCAGTCTTTTTTTTTCTTTTATCATGGCTTTCAGATAGTTCAGTAATTCTTAAATTGTTAAATCACCACTCCTTAATCTATTTTTCAGGTCAGCACTTTTCCAAAACAATATTTTGCATTTTCTTCTAATTATTTAATACTTCTAGTTTTATTGTTGTTGTTTTGTTTGGTTTTGGTGTTCCATGGAGTTATTAGTTTCCAGTAGCCAGATTCTAATTTCTAAGACATTATTTTTCCAGAGAAATGTTGTGCCTCCTTTTTCTTTTTATTTGGCCAATTCTATTTATTTTAAGGACTTACTTCCTTCAGTGAATTTTGTACAACTTTTTTGTTCCCCATTTGGTCAATTCTGATTTTTTAAATTTATTTTTTATTCATTTATTTTTAGTTTTCAACATTCATTTCCACAAGATTTTGAGTTTCAAATATTCTCTCCATCTCTCCCCTACCCCTTCCTCAAGATACCATGCATTCTGATTAACCCTTCTCCCAATCTGCCCTTCCCTCTGTCACATCCCTGCTGTCCCTTATCCTCACCTTCTTTATTTTCTTGTAGGGAAAGATCGATTTCTTTACCCCATTACCTGTATTTCTTATTTCCCAGGTGGATGCAAAAGCAATTTTCAAAATTCATACCTAAAACTTTGAATTTCAACTTCTGTCCTTTCCCTCCTCACTCATCCCCACTGAGAAGGCAAACAATTCAATATAGGCTATACATGTGTAGTTATGCAAAACACTTTCATAACAATCATGCTCTGATAGAATAAATATATTTCCCTCCATTCTACCCTGCCTGCCCATTTATTGTATTCTCTCTTTTGACCTTGTCCTTCCCCAAAAGTGTTTACTTCTAATTACTCTCATTTGCCCTTCCTTCTATCATTCCCCTACATCTCACTTGTTCCCCTCTTCCATACTTTCCTGTAGTTGAAGATAGATTTTCAGACGAAATTGAGTGTGCATATTATTCCCTCCTTGAGCCAAATGTGATGAGAATAAGCTTCACTTTTCCCCTCTAATCTTCCTTCTTTTCCCCTCCATTGAAAAAGCTTAATTGCTTACCTCTTTTATGAGATAATTTGTCCCATTCCATTTCTCCCTTTCTCCTCCCAATATATTACTCTCACCCCTAATTTTATTTTTTTAGATATCATCCCTTCCTATTCAGTTCACCCTGTGCCCTCTCTCTCTCTCTCTCTCTCTCTCTCTCTCTCTCTCTCTCTCTCTCTCTGTATATATATATATATATATATATATATATATATATATATATATATATATATATATATATAGTATGTATGTGTATGTGTGTGTCTGTGTGTATGTGTGGGAATGTGTGTATGTGTATATAATTCCCTCCAGCTACCCAATACTGAGAAAATTTTCAAGAATTATAAATATTATCTTTCCATGAAGGAATGTAGACAGTTCAACTCTAGTAAGTCCCTTATGATTTTTCTTTCCTGTTTACCTTTTCATGCTTCTCTTGATTTTTATGTTTGAAAGTCAAATTTTCTATTCAGCTCTGGTCTTTTCATTAAGAATTTTTGAACATCCTCTATTTCATTGAATGATTATTTTTTCTCCTGAAGCATTATGCTCAGTTTTTCTGGGTAGGTGATTCTTGGTTTTTATCTTTGTTCCTTTGACTTCTGGAATACCACATTCCAAGCCCTTCAATCTAGAAGCTGCTAGATCTTGTGTTATGCTAATTGTATTTTCATGATAGATAAATTCTTTCTTTCTGGCTGCTGACAATATTTTCTCCTCAACCTTGGAACTCTGGAATTTGTCTACAATATTCCTAGGAGTTTTTGTTTCAGAATCTCCTTCAGGAGGTGATCAGTGGATTCTTTCAATATATTTTTTACCTTCTGGTTCTAGAAAATCAGGGCAGTTTTCCTTGATAATCTCATGAAAAATGATATCTAGGCTCTGTTTTTCTAATGAGATATTTCATGTTGTTTTCAAATTTTTCATTCTTTTGATTTTGTCTTATACTTTCTTGGTTTCTCATGAAGTCGTTGGCTTCCATCTGCTCCTATCTAATTTTTAAAGAATTATTTTCTTCATTGAGGTTTTGAACTTTTTTTTCATTTGACCAATTCTGCTTTTTAGAGTATTCTTCTCCTCATTGAATTTTTGGATATCTTTTGACAATCGGGCTAGTCTGTTTCTAAAGGTCTTATTTTCTTCAACATTTTTTGTTAGCATGTTTAGCAAGCTATTGGCTTGCTTTTCATGATTTTCTTGCATTGCTTCCTTTTTTCTTCCCAATTTTCCCTCCTTCTCTCTTACTTGGTTTTCAAAATACTTTTTGAGGTCTTCCATGGTCTGAGATCACTGCATATTTATTTTGGGGGTTTTGGATGAAGAAGCCTTGACGTTGATGTCTTTCTCTGTTGGTATGCATTCCATCTGAAAGGATGGAAGAAAATACCTGTTCACCAAAAAAGTAACCTTCTACAGTCTTACTTTTTTTCCCTTTTCTGGACATTTTCCTAGCCAGTTACTTGACTTTTGAGTCCTTTGTCAGGAGGAGGGTATACTCTAGGGACCTGTAAGATCACAGTTCCTCCAAGATGGCATAATTAAGAGAGAGGAATTTACTCCTCTCCTGTCCTGAGCTCTGATCTAAAAGCAACTACAACCTTTTCTGCCATGAATCTGTGAGTAAAATTACCTCTCCAGAGCCTCCACCAACTCCACCAGATCAGAGCTCCTCCTCACCCCAGGACCACCACTCAGGGCTGATATTGAGATCAGCTGCTCAATTCCCCCAGGGTCTTTAGGTAGAAAGCTCCTAAAATCGATATTGTGCTGCAATGACTGTTGCCACCCTGGAGCCACACATGTGAAAGAGCTTTCTCACTGACATTTGTAGCTGCCTTTAGACTTGGAGGGTTGGGTAATCTGGGAACTGTAGCTGCTCCCAGGAATTCCATGCCCGGAAGCTTGCGCTAGTCCTGTCCCTGCCATGTCACGTGAGCCAAGCCAGGGCTGCATTTTGCCTGGTGCAATAGACCTTTTCTCTCAGCCTTCCAGGCTATCTTGAGCTGGAAATCTCTTTCACTCTGTAGTTTTATGGCTTCTGCTGCTCTAGAATTTGTTTAGGGTCATTTTTTTACAGATATTTTATGTGCTATGAAGGGAGAGTTAGAATATATATGTCTTTCTACTCTGCCATCTTGACTCCACTTCCTCACCAACTCTGTTTCTTAAGATGTTCTATTCAGTATATTTTTGTGTTAATGCTACTGTTTGAAATTCTCTTACCACTTGAAATTCTCTTTTACTATTGGAAATTCCCTTGCCATTCTTTTGTAATTTTTTCTTCCCTTTATAAGGAGTTTTCTTTTGTATTTTTATGCCTCCTTTTTCAATATTTTGACTCTTTTTTGGTGATTTCCTTCTATTTATTTTCCCAATTTTTCCTTTAACTCTCTTAATTGATTTTTAAAATTGTTTTTCAGCTCTTCCATGATCTGATACCAGTTATCATTTTTCTTTGAGGCTTTGCCTGTTGCTGCTTTCATTTTGTTGTCTTCTGTATTTTTGTTTTCATCTTACCTGTCACCATATTAATTCTATGACAACGTGTTGTTGTTTCTGATTACTCATTTGCCCAGCCTATTTCTTGACTTTTAAGTTTATGCTGAATTTGTCCTTTGGAACCAGGCTAAAGGAGTTGTTGTTCTAAGCTTCAGGTTTTTCATGCTTCTACTTTTAGAGTTAGTTCTGGGGCTCTTTGTTCTTCTAAGTAAGTGTGATATAAGAAAAGATGTGTTCACTACTCCCCTGGCTTCTTCTATTGTCTGTGAATAACCACAAGTACTCGTTTTTACCCTGGAACTGTGACCATTGTTCCTGCTCCTGTTAGTGCTTCTTTTTGTCCCACTACTATGACATAGAACTATATATGGGCACTGCAACAGAGTCCTGTTCCAAATGACAGCAAAGTATCTACTGTAATGTCCTTCTGACTAGCTGTCTGACCACCTTACCATCTATGGGTTAATTGCTCCAGAAACAAATGTCATCACTAATTCTGTCACCCCCCAAAGTATTGTATTGGTTTACTGGATGCAACCTGTGCTGAGCTGTGTTCCATTCTTGCTTCAATGAGGCAGACCTCTCCTGCCAACTTTTCAGATTTTTTTGGATTGGAAAATTGTTTCACTGCATTCTTTTCTTTGTTCTGCCACATCACAATTCATGTGAAGGTGCTATTTTAATGTTTGGAGATAAATTGAGAAGAGCTAAGGAGAATTTCTGTCTTTATTCCATCATCTTGATTCTGTCCCTGTTAGATCTTCTTTCTCAGACACCCCCAAAAAACCTTGCATTCCAGACAAAATGCTGTTCTGCCTGGCCTATAACCTTCCTGTTCAAAGGAGACAAGATTCATATAGTTCTTCAGCATTGGATCTCTCTATACAGCTCCTTCTGAGGTGGGATGGAGTTCTCTCACTCATGTTTTGTTAATTTAGCAAATATCTAGTCTAGGGTTTTGAAATCAGTTAATAAGATTTATTAATTACCCAGTAGGTACCAGGTATTATTGTAAGGCCTGGCAAGATTTCCCATGTCCCCAGTGAGCTCACAATCTATTGGAAGAGACAGAAGGCAAATAAATATGTACAAGCAAAATATATACATGATAGATAAGAGGAAAAATAAAAGATGGAAGGTGCTAGAATTAAAAGGAGTTGGGAAAGGCTTCCTACTCCTATTTTTTTAAAATCATGAACACCTTTAGCAGTCTTCCAAAGGCTATGCATTCCATTTAAATGCATAAAATACATAATTTTACAAAGAGATATATTGAAATATAGTTACATGCATGTATATATGTACATATAGAATATGTATATATGTACATACATGCAAAAACATATATACTCTAAATCAATTCATTAATTTAGTTTATTCAAGATCATAGACCTCAGGTTAAATTCTTACTGTCCTTGGATTTTATAGCTGCAGATTGTTCCCTAAATTTATCTAAATTTATCATAACATGTGCATATTCTTTTTCTCTTTTTCACTAAGGGATTCTGGTGAAAAAGTTTGAAAAGATCATGACAACATGGTCACCACTTGTGGCTAAGGGAGCAATGATTTATCTGTGTGCTGCAGAAAACACAGTAGATTTATCCTTTTGTGTCACGCTAAAAAGACTTTTTCAGATCCAAGTCTCCTGTTTGCCCGCTATGTCACTCTTTGCCAAGTACACAGACTATTCACATCTGTAAGTACTCATTGGATGTCAGATCCAAAGCTCCTTTCTCTGGGACTCTAACTCTGAGTTAATCTCTGTTTCTCTGCACTGATCTTAATCAGGATCTGAATTTATTTGCAGAGTTCTGAAAATCTCTGGCTGTACTTAATGCTTATGGGCTCAATGCCACCAACTGTTAGTAGTTGTTATAAACCAGGGCTTAGGACAAACAACTTCAACTGAAAATTGAAAAGTTACTACTCTTGATGAGCCTCTAACCACCTGAACTTCATGGTCAGTCTAGCTAAAGATTAAGTATATCCCTGATTTCCTCAACTTCAACTGAGTTTTCCTGCTACAGCCAAGTGATCATTTTGTATCTCCATTTTGGTATTCTTTAGGCTTGATCTTTAGGATATTTAGCTGAAAGTACCGACCGGCTCCCCTCTTATTCAGTTGTTCAGCCTTGTGAATGTGTACTGAGAATGTGTTCCTATAGTAAAAAAGAAATTAATCAAGTCACTCACTCTAATTCCTACATTAAGTTGATAATAATATTAAGAATATATGGTCTTTCAATGATGGTCAAGCACATTAGATATATTATCTTATTTGATTCTCATAGAAAATCTATAAGATAAGTTAGTGATTGCTTTTACAGATAAATAAGTTACTTTTATAGATTACTTTTACAGTAACAATTACATTAACAGAGAAATACAGAGAAATGCTAAATGACTTGCTCAAGACCATATACTTGGTGTCTGTCAGAAGTAGGATTAAAACTCAGTCCTTGACCCAGGTCCATAGAACTACCTACTGTGCTGCAAAGCAGCTAGAAAGGAATCTCTAAATAAATAATTTTGTGATTAATCAGCATGATAGGAAAAAGAAGCAAGTAATGAAGAAAACATTTCCAAAATGAGTTTTTTGGATGGCTGCTTATGGCTCATAAAACCCTCTGGATGTTACAAAATGGGAAATACCACAAATATTCAAATCTCTTACGAGAACAATTCATGGAGAGACAGGAAAAGTGTGACAATGAGACAACTTTACCATTTCCTCCTTTATGTTGGAAATTATCAAAGCATCATGAGCTTTAGAGATGAAAAGGTATATGAAGGCTATATAGGACCTATTCTTAGTAATGTAATATATAATGCACACATTCACACAAAATGTATGTGTGTATGTATACGTATGCATGCATGTATGTATGTACGTATGTATGAATGAGGAAACTGAGACCAAGTTGAGTTAAACAACTTGTTCAGGTAGCATAACTTGTAAAAGAAAGACCTGGAATTCTCTACCAAGTATTACCAAGTTCTATGGTCTGCATTCATTTCACTGCATACCTATTTCTCCTCCATCTCAAAGGGAAATAAAGTAAAAAAGAAACTGGCATCTCTTTTTAGTAGATTTGTATTTGGATGCTGATATTCATGGCCTCATTGCTGCTAAAGACATATTGGGAGATGAATGTAAAATCACTTCTAGACACATCAGATGATCTATGAAACTCATGGACTTTGTATCAAACTAAGATGTTCAAAAGTGACAGGAAGGAAATCTCACAGTGTATGTTTCCATAACTGACTTCCTTTCACCCATTTTATGGAAAGAATTCAAGCACATTTTAATTTTGGGCCTTTTTTCAGATTTTGTCCATCTTTTATGGTTATTATGAGTCAGTGGACTATGATAGACCAGTATTTTATTTGCGTTTCTAATGCGATCTGCATTCCTAAGACTTTTTAAACTTTTGAATGGGGCTGTTGTGGGCTTTAAAATGTTGCTACAAGCCATTTGAGAAATGGATATACTGTAGAATTTCAGTGAGGCAATTTTAAACGATTCCTGGGGTTGGGATTCATGTGAAATGTACATCTTGGGTCCTATTCATTTTAAGTGAGTATGACACAGAAGATCTTATTAAAATGATGTCTAGTCTAGACAGTGATTGATGTTTGGGATGCTTTTTAATGGTTTAATGAGAAAAGAGCATATCTGATATGATTGACTCCTCTCTACGATGGAGATTGTCCAGATTCCTTCAAGGTACAATTCAGGTGCCATTTCCAGCATGAGGCCACCACTTTTTAATGTGTTTTTCCCATTTGAAATGATATTGTCTTACTATGCAGAGTGGAATTGTATCAGTGGATAGAGAAAAGTCTTTGAAGTCAAGAAGAACTAAGTTTGAGATCAACCTCTTGACACATTCGGGAAAAGTGACTTTGGATAGTTAACTTGAAGTTTCACTGATGTAAGTCACTCTCTGAGACTATGATTTTATGGAAGCTGCCATCTGATTTTGTTAGAGGGAATCTTTTTTCTGCTATTTCCTATATCAAAAACTATATTTCCTATATCCAAAAGGTCTACTTCCTATTCTTACTTCTAGCTGCATTGATTTTACTTTTATGTATAAATATTATTATCTGTTCAATAAATTATCTTGTATCTGAGGTTCTCAAGCTGGAGTCTGTGAACTTGTATGATTTTAACAACTATTTTGAGGAGGATTCTGGGAAGATGGTGGAGTAGGTAAGAAAGTTTCAAGCTTTCCAGATTTCCCCAACAAACAAGACAAAGTATTGCCTCAGGGTGAACAAAGAATGCTAAAAATCAACAAGAATTTATCAGGGCAATTTTCCTTGATAATTTCATGAAGGATGATGTCTAGGCTCTTTTTTTGATCATGGCTTTCAAGTAGTCCCATAATTTTTAAATTGTCTCTCCTGGATCTATTTTCCAGGTCAGTTGTTTTTCCAATGAGATATTTC
>CM053769.1:113306564-113324552 GCA_028658325.1 Potorous gilbertii
TCAGTTCCCTCAGGGGGTTTATGCAGAGACCTTTTGTAATGGAGCTGCTGGTGAGCTCCTGCCTGCTCTGGGAGCCTCTGGCTGCCTGCTCTGGGAGCCTCTGGCCTCCACTGCCTGTGCCTCAGCGGCTGCCTCCCAAAGGGGTCCAAGTCCCAGAGATACCCCGCTCCCCTCTCAGCCCGTCTCTCTCACTGACCTGTGCTTCTGTGGGTGGAGGGACCTTCGTGGCCACTGGAGATTACGGTCCCTGAAGCCTGTTTGGATCTGCTCGCTCCTCTCAGTGCCGTGTGGCTGGGGCAGGGCAGGGGAGGGCTCCGCTCGCGTTCGGGGCTGGATGGACCTTTGGGATCAGTTTTTCAGGGCTCTCTGCAATGGAAATCTCCTTCACTGTGTTTCTGTGTGGCTTCCGCTGTTCCAGAATTTGTCAGGAATTCTTTTTAGAGGAAATCCATGGGCTGTGGGTTCAGAGCTAGCAAATGTGAGTCTTTTTACTCCACCATCTTGGCTCCCTAAAAATCAACAAGAATTTGGGGAGAACAGTGATGCTCCCAGGACAAGCAGAGATGATATAAAAAAATTCTCAGGATTGATGTTTGGTTTCTGTGAAGAATAAGCTCCTCCAAACTGGTTCCCTGGAAACAAGATGCTGCAAGCCCTGGGTCTATCTGGATTGGGAAATGGCCTCAGCTCCAATCACAAGAGCTTTCACATCCCTGACACTGTGGAGAGTCAAGGATATGAAGCAGTAAGATTAAGGGAATCTTTGCAGGTAAGGAAAATCACACTCGACTGTGGGGCAGAGTCATGACTGGCTATGGATACTTACAGGATAGCAGAATTCTTAGTTTTAGTTCCAAGCTAGAAGGAGAACTGAAGGATTATCTGGGCACAATCCCCTACACCCCAGGTCTAGACGTCATTATAAAAAAAATTAACTTCTGCAAATTAAAAAAAAATGAATAGGCAAAAGAGAAAGAATCAAACCACAAAAGTTACTATAGGAATAATGAAGACTAGATTTCATCTTCAGAAGAGGATACTGAAGTTACAAAACCATCTCCTGCCTCAAAGAATAACCTCAAATAGTCACCTGCCCAAAAAGAATTCATAGAAGAACTTAAAAGCAACTAAAAATCAAATGAAAGAGATTGAAGATAATTAAAAATATAAGAACAATCCAAGAAAAACAAGGACATTGTGAAAATAAAGTCAACCAACAAGAAAAGGAGATTCAAATCTTAATGAAGAAAATGAAAATTGAAAATTAGAATTGGGAAAAGTGAAAGCAGTGAAGTTATAAGAGAACAAGAAATAATGAAAATATTTCAAGAATTTTGTTTAAAAAAGAAGACAATTTTAAACATCTTATTAAAAAACTGGTCTGGAGAACAGATCAAGAAGAGAAAATATAAGAATAATCAGACTACATAAAAAGCAAGATTAAAAAAGAATCTAAATACAATTATTCAAGAAATAAAGTTCTCTAAGCATTAGAATAAGTGGGGAATGTAGAAATATAAAACATCCAATAGTCACTACATGAAAGAAATTCTATGAGAAAAACCTACAGGAATGTAATAGTTAAATTCTAAAGAGCCCAGCTCAAGTATAAAATATTATGTACAAAAAGAAATTTTATTGTGGTGCCACAATAAAATCACACAAGGCCTAGCAGCAGCTATACTAAAAGATCATAGGTCTTGGAACACTATATATCAAAGAGCAAAAGAATTAGGGTTGAGGTCAAAAATACCATACTTAGCAAAATTAGGCATAATCCCAAATTTAAAAAAAGACATTTAATAAATTATCAGACTTTCAAGATTTTGTTTTTCAAAAAAAAGTAAAACATTTCATTAATATAATTGGTATATAAGATTTGAGATAAATATTGTTGTTCTTTCATTCTTAAAGAGGACCAAAATGATATCACTATGCTATAGTGATATTTCAATGTGTCTGACTGTGGCTGATCACACCAATATGAGCTCAGAGTGCTCTACCACAGATTAGGCACAAATAGTACATGTGAACATTTAGGGTATTTACTCCAAATTTGCACATCCTACATTTACTTTGAGCTGTTTCAGTTTTCCTTTGTTCACAGACACAGCACCTTCTCTGAGGTTGGTATGCCATGCTGATTGGTCCCCTGTCAGTGTCTAGAAAGTAGCACTATCAATTGCAAAGCTATTAAGAGACCTTTTGAGTGTTGTTTTATCACTTCTTATGACCACCATGGGAATGATAATCCTGTGTGAGCTCTCCATAAAAGAGTCTTTTGGAGGGGGAGCCAAAATGGCAGAGTAGAAGGATGGACCTGTAGAAGCTCTTTCCCCACAGCCCATGAAATACCTGTAAAAAAGACACTGAACAAATTCTAGAGTAGCAGAAGCCACAAAATGACAGAGTGAAAGAGATTTCCAGCCTATCATCCTGGAAGGCCTACAGGAAAGATCTATCCCACCTAACTCAGAGTAGAGTGCAGCCCAGTCTTGGCCAAATGGCACGGCACAAACAGGACCAGAGCAGGCTTAAGGGCACCACCAGTAGCAGCTGTGCTTCCCAGATTCCTCACCCCATAAACGCAAAAGACAGCTTCAAAGGTCAATGAGAAAGCTGTTTCACCTGAGTGAGAAAGGAGTAGGGTCCACCCCTAGCCTCAGCCCCAGACAGCCCCAGGCAGAAGCAGCATCCATTTTTGGAGCTTTCAATCTAAAGATCCTGGGGGAATTGAGCAGATGATCTGGATCTCAGCTCTGGGTGGTGGTACTGGGGTGAGGAGGAGCACTGACTGGTGGAGCTGATGGAGGATCTGGAGAGGGAATTCTATGCCCAGATTCTGGGCAGAAAAGCTTGTGGTTGCTCTCAGAACAGAGTGCAGGCCAAGAGAGGAGTAAACTCTTCTCCCAAGATTGTGCCACCTTGGAGAAACTGAGAACTTACAGGTTCCCAGATTATACCCTCCTTTTGACAAAGGACTCAAAAGTCAAGTAACTGGCTGGGAAAATGCCAAAAAAGGGGGGAGAGGGAAATAAATCTATAGTAGGTTACTTCCTTGGTGAACAAGGATTTTCTTCTATCCTTTCAGATGAGGAAGAACAATGCATACCAGCAGAGAAAGACATCAAAGTCAAGGCTTCTTCATCCAAAATACCAAAATAAATATGCAGTGGTCTCAGGTCAGTGAAGCACTCAGAAAGGGTTTTGAAAATCAAGTAATCCAGGTATACAAAAAATTGGGAAGAGAAATGAGAGTGATGCAAGAAGATCATGAAAAGCAAGGCAATAGTTTACTAAATGAGACCCAAAAAAATGCTGAAGAAAATAACACCTTTAAAAATAGACTAACTCAAATAGCAAAAGAGGTCCAAAAAGCCAATGAGGAGAACAATGCTTTAAAAAGTAGAATTAGCCAAATGGAAAAGGAGGTTCAAAAGCTCACTGAAAAAAAATTGTTCTTTAAAATTAGATTGGAGCAGATGGAAGCTAATGACTTTATGAGAAACCAAGAAATTACCAACTAAAACCAAAAGAATGAAAAAATAGAAGACAATGTGGAATGTGTCACTGAAAAAACAACAGACCTGGGAAATAGATCCAGGAGAGACAATTTAAAAATTATTGGTCAATCTGAAAGCCAGGATCAAAAAAGTGCCTAGACATCCTCTTCTATGACATTATCAAGGGAAACTTCCCTGATATTCTAGACCTAGAGGGTAAAATAAATATTGAAAGAATCCACTGATCATCTCCTGAAAAAGATAAAAAAAGAAAACCTCCTAGTAATGTTGTAGCCAAATTTCAGAGTTCCCATGTCAGGGAGAAAATATTACAAGGAGCCAGAAAGAAACCATTCTAGTATTGTGGAAATGCAATCAGGATAATACATGATGTAGCAGCTTCTGCATTAAGGGATTGCAGGGCTTGGAATATGATATTCCAGAAGTCAAAGGAACTGGGATTAAAACCAAGAATCACTTACTCAGCAAAACGAAGTATAATGCTTCAGGAGAGAAATTGTCATTCAATGAAGTAGAGGATGTTCAAAAATTCTTGATGAAAAGAGCAGAGCTGAATAGAAAATTTGACTTTCAAACACAAGACTCAAAGGAAGCATGAAAAGGTAATCAGGAAAGAAAAATCAGAAGGGACTTACTAAAGTTGAACTGATAATATTCCTACATGGAAAGATAATATTTGCAACTCTTGAAACTTTTCTCAATATTTAAGTAATTGGAGGGATTACACACACACACACACACACACACACACACACAGTGTGTGTGTGTGTGTGTGTATGCAGAGGGCACAGGGTGAGTTGAACAAGAAGGGATGATATCCAAAAAAAATAAAATTAAAGAATGAGAAAAGAGGAAGGGAGAAATGGAATGGGGCAAAATTGTCTCTCATAAAAGAGGCAAGAAAAAGATTTTTCAATGGAGGGGTAAAGGGGGTAGGTGAGAGGGAAAAAGGGAAGTTTACTCTCATTACATTTTACTTAAGGAGGGAATAACATGCACAGTCAATTTGGTATGAAAATCTATCTTATTCTACAGGAAAATAGGCGAGAAGGGGATAAGTGGGGTGGGTAATGATAAAACGAAGGGCAAATGGGAGGAGAAAGTAATTAGAAGTAAACACTTTAGGGGAGGGAAAAGGTCTAAGGAAAGAACAGAATGAATAGGGGGAAGGATAGAATGGAGGGAAATATAGTTAATCTTTTACAACATGACTATTGCAGGAGTCTTTAGCAAAACTACACATGTATAGCCTATATTTAATTGCTTGCCAATTGGGGATGGGTGGGGAGGGAGAGAGAGAAGTCAGAACTCAAAGTTTTAGGAACAAATGTTGAGAACTGTTTTTACATGCAATGGGGAAATAAGAAATACAGGTAATGGGATATAGAAAAATATCTTGACCTACAAGAAAAGAGAGAAGATGGGAACAAGGCAAGGAAGAATTGTGATAGAAGAGAGGGCAATTTGGAGGAAGGGGCAATCAGAATGCACAGTGTTTTGGGGTGGGGTAGGGGACAGATGGGGAGATAGAAGAGAGGGCAATTTGGAGGAAGGGGCAATCAGAATGCACAGTGTTTTGGGGTGGGGTAGGGGACAGATGGGGAGAAAATTTGGAACTCAAAATCTTGTGAAATGAATGTTGAAAACTAAAAATAAATAACTAAATTTAAAAAAAACAGTTATTTGAGCAAATGCATGTTTTGCATTCAAACAATATGGTCAGCCTATCAGACTTGGTCTCCTTGAAGCAGAGTTTGAACGCTTGGCAATTTAGTTCAAGTAAGGACCTCAGTATCTGGTACCTTAACCTGCCAGGTGATCTTCAGAGTCTTCCTAGGACAATTCGAATGGAAGTGATTCAGTTTCCTGGCATGGACTGGTAAACTGTCCATGTTTCACAGGCATCCAACAATGAGGTCAACACAGTCTAATACTTCTCTTCCACACTTGCCTTTGGAACCTCCCAAACACTGAAGCTAACTGGAAAAGTGTGTGTGTGTCAACTTTATTATCAATGTGTATATCCTAGGAAAGTACACTACCAAGGAAAGTACACTTACCAAGGTAAGTGAACTTATCCACAGCTTTCAGCTTTTCTCCATTTGCTTTAACTGATGGTTCCACATACTGATGATGTGATGGTGGTTGATGAAGCACTTGTGAGAGAAATAGAAGATACATACCAAAGACTAATTACAAGCAATTCAATAAGGGCAGACTTTTACCTTCCATGTGAGGAAATATAAAACATGTGTCTAAGAGTCTTATCAGTAATTGGATAGTTCATAAGAAAGATTGGGGTAGACCTGAGTATGATGTGATTAAAAAGTAAGAACATTTAGGAATAGGTAAAAAGAGTATTTTATACAAATGAAGTTTGAGAGGAAGAACTGACACAGAGGTATAAAATGGGAAGAGAGAAGTAGTTTGGAACCCTACTTTCATTGAGAATAGGTTTAAGAGGGTAGAAAGTTATAAAGTCTTCTAAATTTAGAAAGACATAAAAAGATAAGGGGATAGGGAAGGAAGAAAGGACAAGGCAATGATTTCTAAAGGGGAGAGCAAGGGATTGGGATAAGGAGGGAAATAGAAGGGTATTGGGATTAATGGGAATGGGAGCATAAGGGAGAGATTCTTGGAGGCGAGATAGGTTAAGTAACGAGAGGGCAAGGTAGAAGGTACAAGGAAAGTAGAAAAGTCAGGAAGTATAGAAAATGAGATACACAAAACATAAAATAACGATTGGGAGTTGAATTCGTAAAAAATTCAGAAAATTAGAAAAAATAGTAGAGCTAATAATGACGATCTCAGACAGAGTGAGTTAGCTTTAATAGGTTAGATTTAATTATAAGAAAAAAGTAGGGAAGCTGTATTATATATCAAACATATTGATCAATACGATTTTAAACTGCTTAAAATAACGACAATATAAAGATGGAATATCACTGTGGTGTAAGAAATTAAATTCGTGAACTTAGAAAAAATAGAACAATTGGATGAATGAAGGAAGAGGATACTTATTCTCAAAAAAAAGGACAGATAAGTATGATATGGCCTGGCATGGATGCATATGTTTATATATGAGTATACTTACAGATATATATGTGTGCATGTAAGTGGTGTATATATGTGCATGTGTAGGTGGGTGCATATGCATGTATAAATATATATAGATTTATATGTGTGTGTCCTGTGTACATATATACATACATACATACGTACATACATATGCTCAATTGTACCTCCTTGGGAGAGGAGGAAGAGAAAAAGGAAGAAGAGCAAAGTAATAAGTGCACAGCAGAGAGCAAAAGAAAACTTGCAGGGAAACAAAGACAGACAGGTCTGAACATAACTCGTAAAAGTTTTCTTGAATGATTATTTATTGCTGTATATTTAGAATCCTCCCTTAAATTCTTAAATTGCATGTGGCAATGTTTTTTTTTTTGGTTGTTGTTTTCTTATTTTTCATTTATTTAAATATTTAATTGTTTAATATTTTTATTTCTCTTTAAAATATTTTGATAGCCATGTTTCAACATAATGGGTTTCTTTTGTAATTCTATGTATTTTATACTTTTTAAAATATTATTCTGAAAAGAAATCCATAGGTTTTACCAGACTTCTAGAAGAGTCAATGACCCTTGAACAAGGTTATGTACATATGTTCCATATATTTTAATACTTTTATATTTATACTTATGCACATATCTATATCTACATCTCTGATTTTGACTATGTATCAACTTATCATCTATGACTAGATTGTAAAATTAATATAGGGTTTGAATGAGAAAGATCTTAAAATCCCATTTATATCCATCTAAATTTATCAATATATAGATACAGATAATTTTAAATATATCAATAGGCAGTGCTATGTCAAATATATATGCAAATCTATCTATAGCTATCTATTCATCCATCCATCCATCTCTCTATCTATCTGTCTGTCTGTCTATCTCTCTATTATCTCTTCACCCTCTCTCTAGGAGAAAATAAGATCCTGGAAGTCAAAGATTGTTTTGTCTCTCATGTCTAGCATATTGCCATATATTTAACAAATATTGATTAAATTAAATTGTTGAAGATTTTTAAAGTGATAGGAGGAAATATCAATCCCCAAATAACTTTAAATCAAGAGCCATTGCAAAATATCCATTTTATTCCTTCAGGAAATAAAAGAAAATAAAATTCTCTGTTCTCAAGTAGCTTATATTCTATGGGAGGAGAACATGAACTTAGAAAACTCACATGTATGTATGCACAAATTATACACACAAAAATGCGTAAATACAAAGTGGCTTATTAGGTCATGGGAAAATCATAAAAAAAATCATGTACTGAGTCCAACCTGAACTGATCTTAGAAGAAAACTAAGATGTATAATGTGAAGCAAGGTTCACTCACTTTGAATGCAATGAAATCATTTAAATGTCTTCATGCTGATGCACAACAGCATAGGTGACAACTTCCAATTTCAGGACAAAAACTTCCTTACTGGGGATCACAGGACTTCTCTGAGCTTCAGCTTCCTCACCTGAAAAATGTTAGGGGTAGGGTAATATAAGACTTAGAATTTAACATAATGTAAATGAAGGTTAGAAATAGCCCTGAAAGCAAATAAGCACATGACTAATGGTTTATGGAAACCTCAGACTAGGAGTCTACAGTCATGAGATTTGCTAATTGGTTTTCTGAAAGATGTTCAATCCTAGAAGGAAGATATAACTAAGTTATTTTTGTCTCCTGGTTAAGGTCTTCCTGCTTCATGAAGTTTCTCCCTTGTTCCCAGTTCACAGATATTTTATCCTTCTCTAGATCCTTTTAAATTATCACTATTAATTCATTCTAAGCCACACAATTGCACACTTTGTTATTTGAAGTGAAGTAGAACTTGAGATTCAATCTGAGATTTTATTGGTGACGAGAAATCTCTGAGAAACAATGTTCTCCACTGATTCAGATTGTCTTAGAAAACATAGGGAGTAACAGAATAGCACAGCAGGGAAAGATTAAGTGACTTGCTTATTATGGTTAAACCATTAGAATGTGACAGAAATGAAATCTGAACCTCATTTTTCTGGAGTCTAAGACCAGCTCTGTGTCCGTGTGGGCACAGGACAAAGGAACTACCTTCCTTTTCTATAAATATAGCAAAAACAACAATAGTATTTATTTTCTTGATATCAATATAAATATATAAACGTAAGTCAAGGTAGTTGCTTCACCATATATTTGTCAATCAACTTTTGGGTGGTAAATGTATGCCACGGTCATCCAAGGTGATCAAGGTCATTAATATCTTGACTTTTTTCTTGCCACTGGACTTTGATGACTTTGGAAGAGAGAGAGACTGATAACACAGTGCAAATGTGCTTCACTTAAAATCCATTCACCTGGGAGTCAAGAAATGACCTGATGACCTCTTTGAAAATGAAGGATGAGTAAAACACATCAATCAACTTTTCAGTAAGTTATGTTAATATACATGTGTGTGAGTATACAACAGGGATTAAATGTTACATATATATAATATATATACACACACATGCACATATATACATGTATGTGTGTATGTTTACAAGTCATCTATGTAAAAAATACAATAAACTTTTGAGAGTTGCTTTGGATTCAGAGGTTGAATGACTTGCTTAGCATCACATCACTGGTTGAGACTCAATCCTATATCTTTATAACTCCAAGCTGTACTTCCTACTAGACCATTAAGAATGGTAAATATGATAAGTTTAATTTGTTCATGGAGCATAATATTGAATAACTTCCAAGACTGTGGTGATAAATAATATCAATTGCTAGTTTCAATATATTTAAGCACAAATACGTCCAAATTATTTGAGTTTAGTGCTGGAAATAAGAAAGTTCTTACAGATATATACATATTTATATATGTAGCATTCATACATTGTACATAATGCCTTATATTTTATGTATACATGTGTGTCTACATTGCATGCACGCATTCTGTTGAAGCAAACAAAAACTCAAGAGTTTCCTATTTCCTTAAGGTTCAAACAACTTATGGTCAAATTTATTGGTTAAGTGTTATAAGCTGCTTATAATATGCTTTACTCAGATTCTCAGACAAACCTATTTCTGTTTTCAACTCAATTTCTATCCTTTTTATCCTTAAATGCTTTATCTTTTCACTGTCTTTTAATTTATATTCTGCCTCAGGTCACTTTAGAAGTAGAGGTTCAAATATTTGCTATTGTTTGAGTGGTTTTTCTCATCAATATGCACTTCTTAAGTGCTCAGCATGTTCAGGCACTATAATAGATACCAGGGTTACAAAGACAAAACTGAAAATAACCTTGACTTCAAGTACCTTACATTCTAAAGAGAGAGATAACATGTACACATGTTAGGAATTATATAGAAAATAAAGTCTTTTATATACATATATGCATATACATACATACACACATATAATATGTATGCATATATATGTATGTTTATATGCACGCACACATGCACACACAAACACTCCTCTGTCTAGTTCATATGAGTTATGTTAGGTTTCTCTGAAACATTCTCCTTCATCAACTTTTATTACATAATAGTATTCTATCAGATTTGTATATAAATCTTATAAACAACTACAATCTTAATCCAAGAGAGGGTATATATAGACTGAGAGGATAGTACTTTGTCTCTTGATTTTATAAAAAATATTGAGTCAATGAATCTGATTTCACAGTAAAAAGGAGGCTATCATTAAGAAATCTCTGAGTTTACTTATCAGGGGAGGATATCAAACCTATTGTACACATCTGTGACTGAGCTTAATCTTGCCATGTTATTGTGTCCTTCTTCTGAATGAATTGAAATGAGTATAGATCCATGTCAGAGGTGGACTTGTGAGAGATGGTTCAAACATTAAACACCTTTTTCAACCTTGGCTTGTGACTATGTGAGGTAGGTGTCCAGGGCTTTAATAAACTAAAAATTCAAGATGAGTAAATAAGGTTACACGATCATTTTTACAAATCTAATTTTACCATTAGGTGGTAATGAGAGAACATTTAATAGCCTATGTGATCCTTTAATAGTACTGTGCAGAACAGTTATAAAGAGGCAAATTTAATTTTAATATAAGAGGGATCAAACTTCTTATCAGAGCTCACCAAAAGGAGATGACCTTGGGATACAATAGGTTCCTTGTCAATGGAGGCTTTTTCAAGCAGAGATAACCATTTGGCAGGGATGTAGTAAAGAGGACTACTGGTGAAGAGTATGTTATACTATGTAACTTCTTAGTGTTCTCTAACCATTGGGATTCTGAGAATTTCTGAATGTGAGAACCAAAAGTAATCAGTGACTTGTCCAAGATTACAACGGCAATTATACTTGGGACTTTTGCTTCCTTCATAAAGTGATATCATCACTGTTATAATTACCAGTTGATAAAGAAATGAGAACTACTATGGGTGGGAAAAGACCAAGATGTCTTAAACTTCATTTATTTCCATTATTTAGAATAGAAATGAGTTCCAAAAGTTCAGAAAACCTTTTCGTTATGACCATTAATCACATACTACTTCTATTATGGTTCTTTAGTTATCTTGCCACACAGCTTCAGTGAATGAAATAAATGAAAGCATGAGTGGATGAATGAAAGAGTATGAAAAATGATTAAACACATATTATGTGTCAGGAATTGTGATGCATCAAGAATACAAATACAAGAGGGAAAGAGAGAGACAGTCCTTGTCCTAAAGGAGCTCACATACTAAAAGAAGGCAACACAAATAGTGAAGTGATGACTAAGATGCTATTGAAAACTGAACCCCAAACTGTAAAAAGTAATTTTTTCTCAAGGCTGTTTTGGACCCATGAAGCATAAGCTTGGCCTGTCCCCATAAATGGAGAATGGTTGAGAAGAACCATAACAGACAAATAAGCTGTCTAAGAGCGCCATGTGATTGCTGTCAGGGGCAATTTTTAATGTTTGGATACTTCTCGCTCTCAGTGTTCAGTGAGCACTCCCTGCTTCAATCATATTCATTTGTGTTTACAAGCCACAAACTCAGTTATTTTCGCTGAAGATAAACTTATATACATATATGCAGGTTTTTTGGGTTTCTTTACTCCTTTATTTCTCTAAAACAACAATTCTCATTTTTTGCTCGTTTTCTGAAGCTATACTATCCATCTACCTACACACATACATGCACATGTGTATGTATTTGAAAAGTGCATGAATAGCTTTAGGAATCCCTCAGTAAAGGGAAAGTTGCAAATTTGAACAGAAAAAATATTTTTTAAATTCTCATTGCTGTTGCCAGGAATGTAGCCTCCAATTTCCCTATAGAATCTCTGTAAGTTTCTAATCTCCCACAATTAAATCTCCTTTTTTACAAGTACCAATATGCAAGTTAATGCAAACTGTTTCTTTTTCAAGGCTATTGCTTTTCTGTTTAATTATAAGTATTGAAATATAATTGATTTTTTCTTTATTTTTGTTGTCTTGCAACACAGAAATACAATATTGCAATTGCATTATGGATTATATGGAATTTTGTGAACTGTTCTATGAATCTACCTACCATTGAAAACATAATTTCCATGGAAAAGTGTTTTCCATCCCTGGAACAATCTATGACAATTTCTTTAGATGTGAAAAGTAATTATCATTTTTATAGGTTACAAAACACTTATTATTACAAACACTGTTTTGTTCCAGGTCCAAGGTTTACCAGCCAATGGGTATAAATGCATGCCTCTAATCCTCTTACCCTCAGTTCCCTCATCTGTAAAGTCAATCATAACATACAATTTAGATATAAATATAGATAAATATAAATGTAGATAGATGTAACTGCAGATATATATATATACTTAGATATGTCATTCATTAAATATTTATTTATAAATATATATAATTGTGTAAATATATATATATATTACATAAACAAATGACTATAATTATAAATAAATTATATTTATTTAGTGATTATGTTGTGCTATCCATTATTCTAGGGACTATAGATAAATTGACAAAAAATAATATTCCTTCTTTCAAAAAGTTTGAATTCTGCTGAGAGAAAAATAACACATACCTAGAAAAGTAGATACAAGACATATACAGACTAAATTCAACAAGGAAATTGAATTGCTCACAAAGATTGCCTTAAGGAAAGTCCCTATGTACTCTGCTATTTAAATATTCAAAATGTGATTGTGTGGCTTTTAGTTGAAGGCCTCTCATGATCAAGACCTGACAAGTGGTATGGAGGACTGAGGTTTAGAATCAGTTGTTCGAACTCTAAAAGTATTCTTTGAAGGAAAGTAATGCCACTTCTATCATCTAGGTCATCTGAATTTCGGCAAAATTAACCGTCTAAATTTGATCATTGTCATGCTATGCTTAGATTTGGTTGGGAAAAGTTCAGGGTAATGGCTCCCATAGAGATGAAAGGTGACTGATCAAAGCCTAATGACAGATTCTGTTATTAAAAGGTAGAAGGAGGTTGAAAGGATGGTATTCAGGCTGTTAGTCTTGGAAAAGTGAGAGAGAGAGAAAAAAAAAAGTGAGAAGGAACAATAAATCATGAAAACTGAGATAGACAATTAAGACAAAATATTGAACCATGGGATCTAGATGGCAAATGCTATGTACCCACTCAAAATCAATTATATAAACACTGTAATATTATCTCCTTGTTTTATTTACTATGTCGCTTTTGCCTGGTCTGATGTTGGCATGATACGATAGGTCAAAGGTTGGATATGACAACACAAAGACTTAGGTTCTGATATCATTTCTGACACTGACCAATTTTGTTTGACCATTGATATATCACTATGAGTCTCAATCTTGTTCTTTATAAAATGGGGATGATACTATGCACTCTATTACAAGCTTGATCCATTCATTGAAAAAGCATCACCTATCTTTAAGGTAACACATTAGGTAGCAGTGAATATAAAGAGGAAAACAAAAGAAATCCTGTCTTCAAAGAGTGGACATTCCATTGGAAGGATGCAATATCTGAACACAGAAGTGAATGCAAAATATATACAAAAATACAAAGTAATTTCTGTGTAAAGTGCACTAACACAGCTGGAGACATCAGGTCTCATTCAATTGATGGTACTTGAGATGGACATCAAAGGAAATTAAGAATTCTTTGAGACAAAAGTGAGGAGAGCATTCTAGTCATGGAGGACAAACTTTGAAATGCTATAGAGATAGGAGAAGGTATATCACATTCAGGAAACAGTAAATAAGCTTTTGAAACATATACAATGATGGAAACAATCAATCAATCAATAAACATTTATTAAACGCCCATTGAATACCAAACCCTGCCCTAAGTGTTGGAAGCTTAGAAAGGTAGGCCGAAGCCTGGTTGTAAATACCCAATAGGGTCGTTGTAACAGTTAAATAAATGGTGTGTATAAATTTATTTGAAATCCTTAAAATGCTGTGAATGTTCTCCAACATCATTATTACCAGAAAAAGCATTCTTTTTTAACCACAAAGTTCTGTCTTTTTCTAGTGCTAAAGAAAAGCTTTTTCAGCCTCAGATGGCTGGAGCAATTGTTTGTATCACTTTCCCCTTAACTGATCCCCAAATCCTAGAGAGAGATGGGTTGGTATAAGAGACAGGAAAATTATAGAAGAATTTCAAAGAACCTTGAAAACATTTTTTTTTAAATTGCTATTACTGTACAGTGGCTATAGAAAAAGTAGTGAAGAAATGCTCCTAAAATGTCACATAAAATAAAAGTATAGACAACAAACCTCTCTGAGACAGGGGTGCATCAAATATTTCATTCTTTTTCTAGTTTGAACTCATTCACTACAATCTGCCCTCAAACTATAGTAGGTCTAAGTTATTTGAAATAAACCACCAAAACCCATCTACTTTAAAATTCTGTCAGGCTCGGAGGGTAACCTTGTTGGGAGGAAATACAGATCCCTTATATACCACCTTGCTCTTTTGTGTCCATTAAAAATGCTTACTGTCTATGTAATCAACCTTTTGAATATAAGGCAATATATCTACTTCATTTATACAATCTACCACTCAACAATGAATTTTTACATCTTAAACATAACACTTTATTGAATAAACTAAGAATTTATATTGTAAATTACATAGTAAATATATATATATATATATATATATATATATATATATATGTATTAGCAATATAAAACATCACAATACATGAATAAAAAACACAGACCATACACTGCCTATGCAAACAATGATAAAAAAAATTCAGTACACACTTACAGAAACTGGTCAGGGAAACATATGAAGGAGGAAAACAAATATGCTTAGAGTAACAAAAAATTCAAGACTGGAGGCTTTTATGTTATTGATTCATCTACAGATATCTGTTACACAAGAAACTATTTTATGGAAATTCATGCTGTCCTTCACTTGGGAAGCTGGGTGGCATAGTAGATAGAGTGCCAGTCCGGGAATCAGGAAGACTCAGGTTCAAATGTGGATGCAGACATTTGCTGGTTATGTGACCCTGGGAAAGTTGCTTAACACTGTTTGCCTCAGTTTCCTTATCTGTAAAATTAACTGGAGAAGGAAATTGCAAGAATTGTCAAGAAAACATCCAATGAGATAATAAAGAATGAGACAAAACACTAAAACAACAACAACAACACTTCTCTTAAAATTCTTTAATTTAATCATCATCCTTGATGTACATTTATGAAACATTTGTTCTTTATGTGACCAACATTTCTTTTTATGCCAGAGAAATGCAAATCTCATCAAAGTAACTATTTTAGACAATACAGGCTAGACAGACAGTTATTCACTTTCTCAACTACTTTGTAGGACAGCAAGAATGGAAAGGGATGTATGGGTGTTCAAAAAAACCAATCCCTGGTGTGAGGGCTGCCAAGGCCTTTTCATAGCTACTTTCCATCTTTTGTCCACTTGACACTCGACTCTCACCTGTGGCTCCAATAAACTGTAGCATTCAGAGCAGTCACACACAGGTAGACCATTTTGCATATGGTCTAAAATAGGTTGAGGACAATCGAGGGCCAACAGAGAGTTAGCAGGATGTCTAATCCAAGCATGTGAAGACTTCCCCAACAGAATAGGCAAGTGTGAACAGTCTCTTTCAATGGCCCATGAAGGTGGCTGAAGTACGCACTGTGGAGCACACATGTCATTCATTCTTGAAGAGGATCAAAATGACATCACCATGATAAAATCAAGTTTCAATGAGTATGACTGTGGCCAATCAGACCAATATGAGCTCAGAATGCTCTACCACAGATTGGACACAGATAATCTAAATGAAATTTCGGGTGTTTGCTCCAAATCTGCACATCCTATGTTTCCTTTTTGCTGTTCAAAATTCTGCTTTACTCATAGAACACATCTTTTCTGATATGGGCATGCCATGCTTAGTGGCCTTTTGCCAGAGTCTCCTGTGTTGCACAATCAAATCCAAAATTATTGAGAGAGCCTTTGAGAGTTTTCCTTGTATCACTTCTGGCCACATGTAATTACCTGTCCCATGCAAGTTCTCCATAAAATAGTCTTTTTGGAAAGTGTACATTTTGCATTTGAACAATAGGTCAGCCCATCCAAGATGCGCTTTATGAAGCATGGTTTGAATAATTGGCTGTTTAGTTCGAGCAAGGATCTCGGTGTCTGGTGTCTTTTCCTTCCAGGTGACCTTCAGAATCTTCCTAAGACAATTCAAATGGAAATGATTCAGTTTCCTGGCATGGTGTTGGTAGATTGTCTGTGTTTCACAGGCATATAGCAATGAGGTCAGCACAATAGCTCTGTAGACCTTCAGTTGGGTAGTCGTTCTAATACCTCTTCTCTCCCAAAGTTTTCTTTGAAGTGTCCCAAGCAGTGAGCTAACTCTGGCAATGCATGCATCTACCTTATTGCCAAGTGCTATGGAGCACTTGAAGTTTGGTTACACATTGAAGACAACAAGACTATCAACTGCATCCTGAGCCCTCACCAGTCATCTTGACTGTTGACTTGCCACTGAATTGCATGACTCTGGAGGAGAAAATTAAGACAAGACAGTGCAATTCTGCCCCATTTAAATCCAATTTATGCACAAGTCAAAAAACACCACCCATACCGTTTTACTATTTCATATATCTTTAAATCCTTTGGCCACAAGCAAATGAGGAGGCAGCAGGTGCAGATGCCCTGGGAACTGTAGTCACCCATCTGCACAGAGAAAGCCCAAACCATAGGACCATATTCTCACAAGACTGATTTGATCAGCCTCCTGAGTGTCTGTCCTTTTTTAAGGACCACAATTCTTACCTCCTTGAATGAGGTAAATTTTTCTACTTCACCTAACCTAACTCTGAACTCCTTGCCTAGGCAAACGGGGAACTTACCCTTCAGTCAAAACACACACACACACACACACACACACAAATGTGTAAAAAACTTTGCAAAGTTTATTGTACTTATCATTAGTACATGGAGTTGCTCAAGTTTATGCACAGCATGAAATCCAGTAGATCTAAAACATGAACATCTCTTGTTCTGAGAGAATTCATCAGGTATCATATTGAAATAGCAGCCCTGAATGAAACTGGCAAATAAAAACCAATTTCCCAAAGTCAGATCTGGATACATGTCTTCCTGAGGTGGATGGGGAGCACCGTGAAACTGGTGTAGTTTCACAATAAAAATGAATCTAGTCAAACACACTTTTATTCCTTCACAAAATAGTAATAGACAGGGTCAAGACAATGTAATTGCCAGTTGGTGATTGTGACTTGCAGGGAAGTACCTGCTGTCATCCTCAGTGCATATGCTCCCACTATGACAAACCCTGATGAGGTCAAAGAAAAATTTTTAGGAAGACCTGGAGACCCATGCCATCAATGTGTCAAAAGAGAAAAAGTTAGTAATTCTGAGTGATTTTTCCCATCAGAGTAGTCACAGATTATCAGACAGTCTTTGGGAGGGATGGAGTAAGAAACAGCAACAGCAGTAATTACTTCCTACTGAAGACTTGCATGTCTTATGATCTGCTCATCATGAACACTGGTCTTCCCTTTACCTAAATGCAATAAAATTTCATTGATGTACCCTTACAGCAAATGCTGGCACTTAACGGACTATGCCATTTTAAGGAGAAAAGACAGACAAAATGTGAGTAGATAAATTAATGAGTATGTATCTCAGGTTGAAATCAATCTATCTCTAGCTTCCTAGTGGAGAAGAGATTTTGAATGCCATTAGGTACCTCTTGTGAGGCCAAGTACCTGGTCTGATTCTATTCCAGCTGATATTTATGAGGCAGGGGGTTTGTTGCTCATAAAAAGTTGACTGAGGGGGGCGGAGCCAAGATGGCGGAGTAGAAAGACTCACCTATGCTAGGTCCGAACCCACAGCCCATAGATTTCCTGTAAAAAGAACTCCTGACAAATTCTGGAGCAGTGGAAGCCGCACAGCAACACAGTGAAGGA
>CM053769.1:113325052-113353911 GCA_028658325.1 Potorous gilbertii
ATTCTTCTCTTCATTGGCTTTTTGAATCTCTTTTGCCAATTGAGTTAGCCTATTTTTCAGTGTTATATTTTTCTGCATTTTTTGGGGTCTCCTTTAGCAAGGTGTTGACCTGCTTTTCATGCTTTTCTTGCATCTCTCTCATTTCTCTTCCCAGTTTTTCCTTCACCTCTCTAACTTGATTTTCAAAATCTTTTTTGAGCTCTCCAATGGCCTGATCCCATTGAATATTTATTTTGGATGTTTGGGAGCCTTGACTTTTATGTGTTTCCCTGATGACAACCATTGTTCTTCCTCATCTGAAAGGATGGGAGGAGATATCTGGTTACCAAGAAAGTAACCTTCTATAGTCTCATTTGTTTTTCCTTTTTGGGGCATTTTCCCAATAAGTTACTTGACTTTTGATCCTTTGTGAAGAGTAGTGTATACTCTGGGGACCTGTAAGATATCAGTTCCTCCAATGTGGCATGATCAAGCACGTACTGGTCTGGACATGGGGAAGGATTTTTGTGCCCAGAATCTTAGCAGCGTTTCCTCCCCACAGGCACCTGACCTCCAGTTCAGCCAAGCTAGCACTGGCAGGGTGGGATTCAGTCAAGCTGCGGGGGCAGGGCCTCCATTCAATTTGAGAGAAAGACCAGCTGTCTCAGGGCGTCTATACAGGGCTGAGGTAAGACTCAGCTCTTCAGTGACCCCAGGGGTTTTTACAATCCAGCTGTGGTCTCAGGCTGCTGTAGGGGCTGCCCTGAGAAATCCTGCCACCTGCCCCATGTGAAGGCCCTTCTCCCTTTCTGGCCAGCTGGATAAATCCCATCACTAACCTTTGGTGCCTGTGGGTTGAGGGATCTTCGGACCCTCTGCTGATGGGATTGGGGATTTCATGACTGGATATTCTGTCCTAGAGGGCTGTTCATGAGCCTTGTGCATTTGGCCAAGTCTGGGCTGGGCTCCTCACTCTAAGCTGCACTCCCGGTCCTGTGCAACTGATGTTTTCTGTGGGTCTTTCAGGTTACCCTGGGCTAGAAATCTCCTCCACTCTGTTGTTCTCCACTTCTGCTGCTCAAAAATTTGTTGAGAGTCCCTCTCTACAGGTGTTTTATGGGCTGTGTGGGGGCAGCCTCTGTATGTGTGTCTTTCTACTCTACCATCTTGTCTCTGCCCCCCCTCATTTAATTCTTGCTACAAGATTTCTCTAGTTTTTTTTCCTCTAAATCTTTCTTCAAATTTCAATGCATCTGTTTAAATCTTCCATCTTCTAGTAGATTGTAAGCTTCTTTAGGAAGAAATGGTAACTTAGCATAGTAGCTTAGTTTGAGCTAAATACACATATTTCTTTTTGTCTTTTTTTTTTTTGATTCATGCATGAATTGGATTTAAGTGAGACAGAGCTGCAGGAAGTTGTCAGCCTCACTCTCTCCTCCAGAGCCATCATAGTCCAGTAGCAGGGCAGAGTTAAGATGGCTGGCAAAGGGTCAGGCTGCAATGGATGACCTTGGCATCTTCAGTGTCTAACCAAGCTCTAAGTGCTCCACACCACCTGCTTCAGCTACCTTCATGGCCATTGGAACAAATTGTTCTCATCTGCCCCTTACACCAGACAAAGTCTTCACATGCTTGGGGTAGACATCCTTCTAACTCACCAGTGAGTTTGAGACCCCTTGGTTACCCTCAGCCTTGTTCAGCCTGCCTGTCAAATTGGTTTACTGGAGTGTAGCCACAGCACATGCTGCAGCTTCTTGGAGCCACAGGTAGGAGTTTGGTGGAACAGGAGGACATGAAAGTTGGAAAGAGCCCTGACAAGTTCTTGACAGCCATCACACCAAGGTACTGGTCCTCCCTGAACACAACCTACACCCCACATGTGATTAATACTTACTGCATTGGAATGTATTGGATTAGATTGGACTGGATTGGAAAGGGTTGGGTTGGATTAAAGAAGGTAATATTGGATTCCCTCTCAGAGTGTTATGGCATTTCACGAATGCTCAGGCAACCTAAAATGGATGACCCCCATATAGTAAATATCAAGGACTTCCTTCTGGGAGAAAATATTTCATGTTGTCCCACCATATAGGTGGGAGAAGCCTCTTTGTATTCACCATGTAGATTGAATAGTCATTCTCTTTAAAACTACTAGACTGGGACAGTCCCTTTCTTTTTCCAGGGGCATCCAAGGGGTAAAGGTATATTCACCTGAAGCATGGGTACTGTGCAATAGGTACGTGGGGGAAAGCATGCCTTTTCCTTCTCACTTTAGACCCTGTGACCCTGAGAAATAAGCTTCTGTTTGGTTTGGTTTTTTGTCTTCTTTTCAGTTCTAGGCATATACAGTAGTTCAGTGCTGGACTTAGGATTTCAAATAATGGTGACCTTGGAGTCAGGATTCCAAACTCTTCTAGTCTGAAAAGCTAGAACTTTATGACACCAACCCCATGTACCTTTGGTCTTAGAACTTGATGGAACTATGTTATATAAGAACTGAATAAGAACCTAATCTGCCTCTTGTCTCCAGAGATGGAGGTAGTGTCAGGTAGGGATTAACCCACAGGTATGCGGTGGTGATGGTATATATTTGTGCTTGTTTTATCTGTAAAGAGAACAGTTAATCTGAATGTTAAGAAATTTAAAAGACCTGGATTGATAGTTATTACTAACAATGGACAACACATTTTCTGAGGAATTGAATCAATAGTAGAGATTATTTATATTCAAAACCCTTAAGAGTATAGACAAAATATTGGGAAGGAATGGAATGAAATATACTTGACACTTAAGCAATTGGGGCTAGATGATAACTAGTAGAATCATAAATATTTCCTTTCTACCTCTTCCCAAGATTCTAAGGCTTTTCTTTCCTCACCTCAAACTGAAGACAACTTTTCTTTTTCTTGTATTACTTGTAAACAAACAAATGAGCAAAAGAGCAAAATCTTAAATATGTCCCTGGATAAAGCAAATATAAAAATCTGACATGATCTTAAGGAGTATAAAGAGAGGATAGATGTCTAGGATGAGGGTGATAGTGAAAATAAAACAATCATACTCAGTCTCACTGGACCACTTGTGTAGTAATGTGTTCAGGCATACATAGACATCACACTTTAGGAAGGACATTGATAAATTGGAAAGAATATAAGAGGGTAAATAAGATAATGATGTGATTAGGGTCTATTCTGTCACAGTTAATTCAACAAATAATTAGTAAGTGCCTATTTATGGGAAATGAAATTTATTGGCTCTAGATATACACAAATAAATTTAATTCACTGCATTTCTCCAACCATTTGATCAGCATATATCCCCTATGAGATATAGTATAGCTAAAAGGAAAAAAAAAATAAAACCTTGTCTTCAAGTAATTAAAATGTTAAGAATATGTAGATATATCACACATAAGTGTATATGTGTATATATATATATATATGACACATGCATAATTCACTTAGCTATACGTACATAGTATACAAACTTATATTTATATTATGTATGTATTTATGTATGCATGTATTTGTGTGTAGATATGTGTGTGTGTATATCTATATTTGTGTGTTTACAAATGCAAAATAATTGATAGGTTAGTGATACCTATGAGATCCAGATAATCCTTGTATAGGTGGGGTAAAAGAGTTGACTCGAAGAAAACAAGGATTCCAAGAGGTCTAAATGAGGAAGAAGAGCATTTTAGAAATAAGTTACATATTCTGCAAAATAATAGAAGGAAATGAAGTGTTGTATATTTAGTACAACCAGTGAAAAGCATTCATGACGTGCTTCTTATGCTCTTGGGTCTGTATTTACCACTGAGGATATAAAAGAGGACAAAAACATCATCTTTGCTATCAGAACGCTCACATTAGAATTAAGGAGTCAACCAAAGATATATATATATATATATATATGACACAGACAATGTGAACGGAATATCATCTGTGAGAGAAGGCACTAGCTGGCAGGAACGTTGGGGAAGTCTGGAAAGGTCTCTTCAAGAAAGTGGCAATTGAGCTGAACATTGCCAGAAGCAAGGGAAGACAAGAGGTAGATGTAAGGAAGAGAACAAGTCAGGAACCAGGTAAAGATTGTGCAAAAGTGTGTAGCTGAGAGATGGAGTATTGGATTTGAGTGACTGCAACTAAGCCAGTGGATCTGAGACTGTCTAGGGGGATTATTGTGAGAAAAAAAATCAAAATTTTAAGAAAATACAAGGTGGTGAAGAGTTTTAAGAGTTAAACAGGTGGGTTTTTGTATTTTTTTATTAGATCCTAGAGATAATAGGGAACCACCAGAGTTGATTGAATATGTGATGACATTCTCAAATCAATCAATGGTCAAAGGAAATGAACAGGCAGTTTTCAGAGGAAGAAATTAAAGATATTTATAGTCATATGAAAAAATTATCTAAATCCCTGTTGTTGAGAGAGATGCAAATCAAAACATCTCTGAAGTACCACATCACACCTATCAGATTGACACACATGACAAAACAGGAGGATGATAAACGTTGAAGAAGATGTGGGAGAATTGGAACACTAATTCGTTATTGGTGGAGCTGTGAACTAATCTAACCATTCTCGAGGTTTGGAACTATGCTCAAAGGGCTATGAAAATATGCATACCATTTGACCCTGTAATATCACTTCTAGGAGTGTATCCCCAAGAGATCATAAAAATGGGAAAGGATCCCACATGTACAAAAATATTTATAGCAGCACTCTTTGTGGTGGCCAAAAACTGGAAATCAAAGTGATGTCCATCAATTGGGGAATGGCTAAATAAATTATGGTATATGAATGTAATGGAAAACTATTGTGCTATAAGAAATGATGGACAGGAAGAGAGGCCTGGAAAGACTTGTGTGATTTAATGCTAAGTGAAAGGAGCAGAACCAGGAGAACTTTGTTCACAGCAATGACCTCAGTGTGTGAGAGTTTTTTCTGGTAGGCTTGAAACTTCATTGCAATGCAAGGGCTTAAAATAAAAATTCCAGTGGTCTTTTAAGGCCAAATGCCTTCCACATCCAGAGAAGGAACTATGGAATTCAATCGCAGAATGTAGCAGATCATTTTCTTTTTTATTATGTTTTGATTTGTTATATGATTTCTCCCATTCATTTCCATTCTTCTATACTGCACGACTATGATGAAAATGTATTAATAGGAATGTATGTATAGATCCTACATAAAATTGTGTGCCATCTTGTGGAGGAGGGAAGTAGGTGGAAGGGAATAAAAAAAAATCTAAGTTGTATGGTAGTGATTGTAGAACACTGAAAATAAACAATATTAATTAAAGAAAGAATATGGAAATGACATGATCCAACTTGTGCTTTAGAAAAATCATTTTGGCAGCTAATCTGAAGATTAATCAGAACAGGGAGAGACTTGAGGTGAGCAGATAAATTGGAAAGATATTGCAATAACCCATGAGATAGGTGAGGAGGGCTTGCAGCAAGGTAGTGAGTATACATGTACAGAGAAGGGGAAATAAAGAAGGCATATTGTGAAAGTAAAAATGACAAAACTCTGAAATAAATTGAATATGTGGGATGAGAACAAGTGGAGAGTGGAGGAAGACACTGAGATTTTGAGCCAAGATGACTCAAAAAAATGATACTACCTTTAGAGTGATCCAGTTTGTTGGGGTTGTAGAATATAATTAATTGGTGGGGAGTATACAAAAGGAAAATGAGAACTAAGATAATTGAGTTAATATGGAGGCAAATTTTAAGGACTTTAAAAGACAAAGAAGATTTTGTTTGATCCAAAAGAAAGCCATTGAAATTTCTTGAGCTAAGGAGTGACACAGTCTTATCTGAGATATACAAATATCAAATTTATATCTGTGTGGCACATGGATTGCTAAATACAAAAACCACTGTCAGAAGCCATCTTTAAAGTGTTTTTCACATTTTATAAATTTTGAGAACTTGCCCTCCATCAACCTTGACTTCAAAGATCACTTCAACCCAAGCTGGAAACATTAAAGTAGGACTTGCATAGACATAGTGCTTCCATATGTCTGAAAAAGTATGGGATACATGTACAAAGGAAAAAAAATGATATGAGCAACTGATACTTTCCAGGACAATTTTTGACCCTGATTACTTCTCTGAGCGCTTAGGAAATTCCTTTTCATTTCACCTTTTTTTAAATAGGCAAGGGACTTTAAAAGTAGTCTCATTTTATTTGTAACCTTGTTTTCTTGCTTTAGATATGAGACCTTCCCCTAAGAAATATGTGAGGCTGGATGAGTTCTGGGACTAAACTGAATGGATCATCCTGTTAACTTATATAAAACAACAGTTCAGATTTTAAAGGAACAACATCCATTTGACACTAGGTAAGTAAAAACAACAACAACAACAAAAATCAAATTCTTTTATCATTCTAAAAATCCAAGTTATTTTAAATCAATATTAGTTGCTGAGGGGTCTGGGAGTGGGGTGAAGATTGCTTGGCAACTAAACCATACTTACTAAAACTGAGATCAGGAAAAGGTACTAATCAACATGGATACATGTCTATTAAAAAGTGAGGGATTTGTTCCTTTACTGATGTTTAGTATATAACCCTTATTGAATCTCTTGGAGAAAACTGTGCCTTTGGAGGGAGACTTTGGATTCCTATGTTTTGGATGACTTCAGTAACAAAGGGACACACTTCTCAAGTGAGATGTATATGGGGGATTCCTTTTAGGACTTTGGTTGGTATAGGTGACAGCTGAGGTTGCTTTGAACACTGACATTCTCTAATTCAATGGTGTGGTGAACAAAACATTGGACTCCTAGTCCCACAGTTGCTTGCTACCTAGAAGACCATAGGAACGTCCCTTAATTTCACTAAAACTTCTTTTCTTTGCAAATAATAGCAAATAATACAAACTTCAGCAAAGAACAAGAATCAACCCAAATAACTATCATATATATGGGCAAAGAAGGTGATATATATGGATTAAAGGCAAAGGTATGACTTTAAGGAGGCATTTATTCATTGAAATCTTTGGCAAAACTGAAAGAAAAAGCATCAGTGCCAAAGCAGAGTTATCTAATATTCAGAGAAGGGAATTTGGGTTCCAGATAGCCTGGAGAATTAACCAAGATGTCAAAGACTAAGGTCTTTGTCTTTGTCCAGGCACACAGCTGACAGCACACAAGTGTAAAAGTTCTGAGTAAACTCAAAAGCCATGTCATCCATCCCATATGGATAAAACAGTGAATTGACTCTCCATCATCCTCCCAAGGGGTGTTCCAGTTTCTGCTCCTAGACCTCCAGTGATGGATACCTTTTGGACAGCTCTAATTATTAGGAAATTTTTATTCATATAAAAAAATTAACTATGTGAACCATCTCTCATTTTAAGTTATTTATTCCTCTGGGACTATGAATTAAAAAAATTACTCTCATCTCGAACATGAGTTTTGGACTAGTGGCTCATTTGATCATTTTAATCTCTAGAACTATGTATGATCTTTTGACATTCTTCTATGTGGGCACCATTGGGACCAGAAGTAGACACTTGTTATGCCAATACCTGGATATGTTTGCCAAATGGGTAATGAAAGGATTTAAAATCCCCTCACTCATAAAATGGGGACATCACAGATCTACCTTGGGATAACAGTCTGGGTATCAGTTTCCTATCCAGACTAGGTAGCATTAAGATGACAGAAAGCAACAATGGATTGGATATCACGATGAAAAAAGAATCAAAGTAGCAAACAAAGCTCCCAGTCCTTTAAGATTTACAAAACCTTTTTTCCTCTCTGATAAAAACCTATCGAGTTAAAAATAATATGTGTATCATCTTCCTCATTTTATAGCTTAAGAATTTAAAAGGTTTGTGTAGGAGGCAGCAGAATAGCAAATGGATGAGTTTAGGAAATATGGTCTTGGGAGTTGAGAGCTTGGTGGGTTATTTTCTCCAAGGTCTGGCATCTTCATGATATCTGGAAAATGCAAAGAGATTAGAAAACTACAGAGAGCCCCTTAAGGCTAAACAAAGTAAGATTTCAATGGTGTCTTGAATAATGACCAAAATTCGAGTAATAAGAGAAGAAATTGTCCTTTTTATGAGATATAATGTAAAGTAATACACAGAAGCTGGATAAAAATATTTCTGGGGTTAAAGGTTAAGCATCCAGAAATCTGACATCATGAGACCTTGACAATCACAGAACAAACATTCATAGAATATATAGCTCTAGTATTCTTTTAATTATTTGTGGAGCAAAGTGGAATGGATTTGTTCTGACTTGATTGATGCTAGGAAAGAATGACTACAAGTTGTCCATCCAATTTGTAAACTGAGAAAAAACTCAACAAACAATTAAATCTCAAGTAATACATAGATTAAATATGAACAACCTCTATTTCTGTTATTAATGTTATTATCACTGATTAGTTTTGAATCTCTCACCAGTTTAAAGCCTTATTTCTCAATTGAAATTTGTGTATACTTAAAGAATTTTTACTTATATTGTCAATGATAATGAGGCTTGTTACAGGTACTATGAATATTCCACATATCATTTAAAATTGAAAAGCGAGTCTAGAAGATTCTGAGTAGTACACATTGAAATTCTTTGCATAGGAAAAAATAATCATTCTTTCCACGGAAAGTTTGATTCTCATGGTTGCTAATAGATGATTTCGAGAAGAGAGAAGTAAAATCAGAATGAGTAAGAAAGAGAGAAGGAATGTGATGCGAAGAAGGGGAACACATGGAAAGAAGACATGTAATTGGCAAACACTAAATGAGAGAAGTCAGATAGAGGGAGGTATCCATTTAATGTAAACATGATATTGAAGGTAACTAATTACGAAATATTTAGTGGAAGTAATACAAGTGATGGGATCTGGAATTTGAAAATTGTTTAGAGATACTTCCTAATAATTTTTCCATTTTCTTCCACCCTATTCACTGGGGAATGCTCTTCACATGGAATGTGTATGTTTTTGTCAATAAATCCATTAGTGCTTCACTTTCCAGATGCCATATTTGACGTCAGCACCAAGATAGAAGATGAAAAAAATATATCTTCTCTCTTCTTTTTTATTTCAGCTTGAACTATATCTGCTGTTTACTTTATTTTGAACAAATGTATGGACAACTAAATGGTGCTACAATGGACAGAACACCTCTAGAGTCAGGAAGACCAAAGTGCAAATATATCCTCAGACACTTACTAGCTGTATGACCGTGGCCAAATCAATTAACTCTGTTTATCTGAGTTTCCTCATCTGTAAAATGACCTGGATAAGGAAATGTCAAATCATTCTACTATCTTTTCCAAGAAAGCCCCAAATGGCATCACCAAGAATAAGCATATATCAACAACAATAACACTAATAGGTATATTCTCTATTAGACAGTAATTTATTAAGCACATTAGGTAAAGAAAAGATTAAAGGAGAAATATTTAAACTACTTTAAAAGACAAATACTGTTTTCAAGAAATTTTTAATGACACTCATTTTCATAAAATTGGACATTTTAGAGCATTAAGGTATGTTGAAATCAGATAATCAACCAGTCATTTAATGAATAAAGATTTATTAAGTCCTCATCATGTGCTAAGTACTACACAAACTACCTGATATAAAAAGAGTAAAACCAAAAATAGTCATTTCCTGCAGTAACTTTACTTTCTGTTGTGTAAAACAATGAATAGGTAAATAACTAGGAAGAGAGATAATATTTTAAAGTAACTGGAAAGTAATCTTAGAAGTGAAGACACTAAAAGCCAGATGTCACTGTTCAGTTGTTTCTCAGTGGTGTTCAATTCTTTATAACCCAATTTGAGGTTTTCTTGGCAAAGACACTGGAATGGTTTGACATTTACTTCTCCAGTTCATTACACAGATAAGGAAACTGAGTCAAACAGGGTTAAGAGACTAACTCAACATCATATAGCTAGTAAATGTCTGAGGCAAGAATTGAAATCCATAAGATGATTTTTCCTGACTTTAAACCCAGAACTCCGTCCACTGTGCCACCTAGCTGGAGGGACTGGGAAATGTCTCCTGCAAAAGGGAGTACTTGATATGCTAAAAGGCTGGTTATGATGGAGGCATTTATTCTAGGTATGTTTGTTTTAAATTGGGAGGCTAGAAGGATGGTGACGCCTTCAACTGAGACAGAAGACTTCAGAAATATTTAGAATATGGAGTGAAAGGGAGATAATGAGTTCTCTTTTGAATATGTTGAGTTAGAAATGAATACAGGATATCCAGTTTAAAGATTCTAGGAGTTAGCTTGTTATTTGTAATTACAGCTCAGAAGAGATCAGAGGGCCGCCTAAATAAATCGGAATCATTTGCATAGAGATGATAATTGAATGCATGGGAGCTGATGAAATCAGATGAAATGAGAGAGTATAGTGAGAAAAGAGATGAATTTCTATGACAGAGCCCTAGGTGACACTTACATTTAATGCATGTGACAGTGATAAAGTTGTAGCAAAAGAGAATGAGAAGAAGGTTTTAGGTGGGATAAAAACCAAGGCCGTACAGAATAATAAAAACCAATAGAGGAAACAATGTTCTGGAGGGGAGGGTGGTCAATAGTGTTATATATCAGTGAGATCTAATAAAAGTCCTGAAAGAGGCCTTTACATATGGTAATTAAGCATATGAATACTGGAAGTTGGATTGTAAAGCTTCCAGGAGAAAGATAAAGAAAAGAAAGTGGGAAAATTGAATGTAGAAAGCTTTCTTAAGGCATTTGACTAGGGAGAGCTTGGGGGTGGAACCAAGATGGCAGACTAACAGCCCCCAAACCCAGCCAAATATTTGTAAAAAAATGACTCAACAAATTCTGGAGCTGCAGAACCCACAGAATGACAGAGTGAAGCAAATCTCCCACATAAGACAGCCTGGAAGGTTGCTGGCAAGTGTCTATCACACCACTCAGGGAGCACAGCTCAGTCCAGCTGGCACAGACAGGATCTTGAACAGGACTTGGGGAGACTGAATCTCTCAAACCTGTGGCAACTTCCAGACTTCAGGACCCCAAAACTCTGAGGATAAATTGGAAGGTCAGGGGGAAAAGCCTGTGGGACCAGTGCAGGAGAGTGGAGTGGTCCTGCCCCAGTGACAGAGTGACTGAGCAGGGAGAAGCATAGGAACCCACAGCAGCAGCAGGGGCAGCTGCAGCCACTGTTTCTGGAATTCTAGGCCCACAGATTGTGGGGAGATCGAGCTGTTGACAGTACACAACCCATACCCATTGGAAGCAGAGAACTACCTTGACAAAGATCTCAAAAGTCAAGTAATTGACCATAAAAACCAAAACTATAAAAGACTACTTTCTTGATAACAGGTATTTTCTTCTATCCTTTTGAATGAAGAACAATAATTCATGCCATCAAAGGAAGACTTAAAAGTCAAGGCTATGCTTCCAAAACTTCCCAAATAAATGTACAATGATCTCAGGCCATGGGTGAGCTCAAAAAGGATTTTGAAAATTAAGAAACAGAGGTGGAGAAAAAATTGGGAAGAGAAATGAGAGCGAAGCAAGAAAATCATGAAAAGTGAGTCAATTGCTTGCTAAAGGAGTCCCAAAAAAATGCTGAAGAAAATAACACCTTTAAAAATAGGGTAATCCAAATGGCAAAAAAGATCCAAAAAGCCAATCAGGAGAAGAATGCTTGAAAAAGCAGAATTAGCCAAATGGAAAAGGAAGTTCAAAACCTTATTCAAGAAAATAGTTCTTTGTAAATTAGAATGGAATAGATGGAAGGTGATGACTTTATGAGAAACCAAGAAATTACAAAACAAAACCAAAAGAATGAAAAAATACAGGATAATGTGAAATATCTCATTGGAAAATCAACTGACCTGGAAAATAGGTACAGGAGAGACAATTTAAGAATTTTAGGACTATGAAAGCCACGATCAAAAAAATTGTCTAGACATCATCTTTCATGAAATTATCAAGAGAAACTGCCCTAATATTCCAGAACCAGAACCAGAAGGTAAAATAAATATTGAAAGAGTCCACCAATAACCTCCTGAAAGAAATCTGATAAGAGACACTCCTAGGCATATCGTAGCCAAATTACATTGTTCTCAAGTCAAAGAGAAAATATTGCAAGCAGCTAGAAAGGAAAAATTCAAATATTGTTGAAATACAATCAGGATAACACAAGATTTACCACTTTCTACATTAAAGAATTCAAGGGTTTAGAATATGATATTCCAGAAGTCAAAGGAACTAGAATTAAAACCAAGAATCACCTACTCAGAAAAATTGAGTATAATACTTCAGGGGAAAAAATGGTCATTCAATAAAATAGAGGACTCCATGCATTCATTATCTTTTAAAATTGAATTATTTTATTTGTTTTCAGTGTTCAATAATCACTTCCATAAATCTTAGATTTTTCTACTCCCTCACTCTTGTACCCTCTTCCCTCCCTGAGATGGTGTATAATCTTATATAGGTTCTGCACTTACTTTCCAATTAAATACATATTGCATAGAAGAATTAAAATGAATGGGACAAACTATAAAACAAAACAAAACATAATACAAAAGAAAATGGTTAGTTTCTATCTGTGATCTAATTGCACAATTCTTTCTCTGGATGTGGGAGGTGTTTTGCCTCAAGAGTCAGTTGGAAATTTTTGTTAGTTATTGCTTATTATCTTAGGGAAAATCCATTTATTCCTATGCTTTCCAGTGTTTTCAACAGGAAGGGTACTATATTTTGTCAAAAGATTTTTCTGCATCTATTGAGATAATCATATAGTTTCTGTTAATTTTGTTGATGATGTGATCAATAATGTTAAGAGTTTTTTCTAATATTGAACCAACCCTGCATTCCTGGCATAAATCCTACCTGATGATAATGTGTTATTCTCATGATAATTTGCTGTATTCTTTTTGCTAATACCTTCTTTAAAATTTTTGCATCTATATTCATTAGAGAAATTGATCTATAATTTTCTTTCTCTGCTTTGACTCTTCCTGGTTTAGGTATCAGAACTATTTTTGTATCATAAGAAGAATTTGGTAGGACTCCTTCTTTGGAAAATTTCCCAAATACTCTATACAGTATTGGAATTAATTTTTCTTTAAGTCTGATAGAATTCATTTGTAAATTCCTCTGACCCTTGAAATTTTTTTCTAGGGAATTCATTTATGGCTTCTTCAATTTCCTTTTCAGAGATGAGGTTATTTAAGTACTCAACTTCCTCCTCTATTAATCTGGGGAATTTATATTTTATGAAATAATCACTCATCTCACTTAGATTGTTGAATTTATGGGTATACAGTTAGGCAAAATAATTTCTAATTACTATTTTAATTTATTCCTCATTGGAGGTTAGTTCACCCTTTTCATTTTTGATATTGGTACTTTGGTCTTCTTTCTTTTTTTAATCAAATTAACAAAATGTTTATCAATTTTATTGTTTTTTCATAAAACCAACTCTGAGTTTTATTTATTAATTCAATGATTTTCTTAATTTCAATTTTATTAATCTCTTCTTTGGTTTTCAGTATTTTGTTGTTTTTCTAGCTTTTTCAGCTTCATGTCTGGTTCATTGATCTCCTCTTTCTCTATTTTGTTCATGTAGGCATTAAAAGGTATAAAACTTCCCCTAAGAACTACTTTTGCAGTATCCCATAAGATTTGGCAGGTTGTCTCATTATTGTCATTCTCTTGAATGAAGTTGTTGATTGTTTCTATAGTTTGTTGTTTAATTCACTCATTCTTTAGGATTAGATTATTTAGTTTCCAATTAGTTTTTGGTTTATATTTCCATGAGCTTTGATTGCGTATAAATTTTATTACATTATGATCTGAGAAGGATGTATTGACTACCTCTGCCTTTCTGCAGCAGATTGTTTTTATGGTCTAGTACATAATCAATTTTTGTATATGTGCCATGTACTGCTGAGACAAAGGTATATTCCTTTCCATCCCAATTCACTTTTCTCCAGACATCTATCACATGTACTTCCTCCAGAGTTCTATTCAGCTCCTTAACTTCTTTCTTGTTTATTCTGAGGTTAGATTTATCAAGTTCAGAGAGTGGGAGATTGAGGTCCTCCACTAGTATAGGTTAGCTGTCTATTCCTGTAATTCCCTTAACTTCACCTCTAAGAATTTGGATCTTATACCACTTGGAGCACAAATATTTAGTAATGAAATTGCTTTGTTTTCTATATTGCCTTTTATCAGGATATAGTTTCCTTCCTTATTTCTTTTGATTAGATCTATTTCTGCTTTTGCTTTGTCTGAAATTAGAATTGCTACCCCTGCTTTTTTTACATCAGCTGAAGTATAAACTATTCTGCTCCCACATTTTATCTTTACCCTGCATTTATGCCCCTGTTCAAATGTGTTTCTTGTAAACAACATATTGTTGGATCATGGTTTTTATTCCATTCTGCTATCCATCTCCTTTTTAGGAGAGTTCATCCCATTCACATTCACAGCTATGATTACTATTTGAGTCTTTCCCTCCATTCCCTTTCCCCTTGTCTATGCTTTCAGTTTCCCTTATCCTTCCCCCTCCACAATGGAGTTTTAATTTTTGATTACTGCCTCTCTCAGTCTTCTCTCACTTTTTTCAGTCCCCCTAACTTCTTATCCCCTTTTCCTTTACTACTTCTTCCCTCCCTTTTATCCTCCCTTCCCTTTTCTTTTCCCATTCCTCTCCTACTGCGTGTAGAGCTAATTGTATTTCTATACTTAACCGAGCTTGTTGTACCTCCTTGAATCCAATCAGATGAGTGTACCTCTCAAATAATGTTCATCTTCCTCCCCTTTTTCCCTCTCCTGTAATATATTTTTGTTCCTCTTCCTATGATGGCATTTATTTTTTTTCTGCCTCCTCCTTTTCACATCTCCCATTACAATTCTTCACACTCTTAAATCACATTTGTTATCATCACATCATTTAATCTATATCCACTCCCTCTGTGTATGTATATCCCTTTTACATTTCATAATAAATATATAATTCTCAAGATTAACAAGTATCATCTTCCCTTATAGGGATGTAAACAGTTTGTCCATATTGTGTAATGAGTGTTTTTTTCCCCTGTTTGCCTTTTTATGCCTTTCTGGAGACTTACATTTGAAGATCAAATTTTCTATTGAGTTCTGGTCTTTTCATCAGGAAGTTCTGGAAGTCCCTTATTTCATTGAATATCCATCTCCTTGCCTAAAATATTAAGCTCAGTTTTTCTGGGTAATTAATCCTTGGTTGTAGTCAGTGCTCCTTTACCCTACAGAATATCATATCCAATTTCTTCATTATTTTAATATAGAAACTTCAAGGTCCTGTGTGATCCTGATTGTAGCTCCTTAATATTTGAATAGTTTCTTTCTTGCTGCCTGCAGTATTTTTTTCTTCATTTGATAGTTCTGGAATTTGGTGATGATATTCCTTGGTCTTTTTTGTTTCGGGTCCCTTTCAGGAGGTGAATGGTGGATTCTTTTGATGACTGTTTTTCCCTCTGGGTTTAGGACTTCTGAACAATTTTCTTTGATGATTTCTTGGATGATATTGTCCAGGTTCTCTTTTTCATCATGGCTTTCTGATAGACCAATAAGCCTTAGGTTTTCTCTCCTGGATCTATTTTCCAGGTCAGTTTTTTTTCCCAATTAGATATTTTACATTTTCTTCTACCTTTTAATACTTTAGATTCTGTTTGACTGATTCTTGATGTCTCATGGTTTCGTTAGCTTCTACTTGTTGCTTCTATTTCTTTTATCAAATTGTTTTCTTCAGTTAACTTTTGCATCTCCTTTTCCATCCATCCAATTGTTTCTTTTAAAGAGTTACTTTCTCCAGTTAGATTTTGTAGTTCCTTTTTCGTTTGTTCAATTATCCTTTTAATTTCTTCTGTGATTCCTTTTTTCATATTTTTAAAGTTATTGGTCAGTTTTTCTTCTGTTTCTCTAATTTGGGTTTTAAAACTCTTCCTGAGCTCTTCCTAGAAGGCTCTTCATGCTTCAGACCATTTATTATTCTCTTCTTAAGTTTCAGATGGGAGTGCAGTCTCAATGTTGACCTCTTTGGTATTTATGTTTTAGTCCTTGTCCCTGTACAATTATTCTATGGTCTTTTTCTTTTCTGCTTTGTTTCTTACTCATGATAATAACCCTTTTTATGACTTTTAAAGTATATCTCTGCATCTGGGGCACAGGGAGCTCTGCTCCATAGTTCTTGTCCCTAAAACTTGAGGTTTTGTGCATTTTGGCCTCTGGTTCTTTCAGTTAGAAGCTAAAATGCTATAGCTTGCCTGATGTTGAGCTGGCTGGAGTTGGAAAGCAGAGACCAGGTAAGGTCTTTTACCTTTTACCAATCACTCCTCCATCTTGGCTTCCATAACCTGAAAAGTTTCAAGCATTCTTGATGAAAAGACCAGAGCTGGATAGAAAATTTGACTTTCAAAGAAAAGGAAAGCATGAAAAGGTAAACTACAAAGAGAAATCAAAAGGGACTTACCAAAGTTGAAATATTTACATTCCTACATGGAAAGATAATATTTGTAACTCTTGAAACTTTTCTCAGTACTTGGGTAGTTGGAGGGATTCAACACACAGACACACAGATACACACACAGAGATACACACACAGACACAGACACACAGAGAGCACAGAATGAGTGGAATAGGAAGGGATAATATCTAAAAAAATTAAGGGGTGAGTGAGGAATATATTGGGAGGAGAAAGGAGGAAATGGAATGGGGCAAATTATCTCTCATAAAAGAGGCAAGAGAAAGCTATTTAAGTGGAGGGGCAAGTGGGGGAGGTGAGAGGGAACAAGTAAATGTTACTCTCATCACATTTGGCTTAAGGAGGGAATAATATGCACATTCAATTTGATATAAAAATCTATTTTTCACTATATAAAAGTAGGAGAGAAGGATCTAGGTGGGGTATGGAGGAATGATAGAATGGAGGGCAAATGGGAGGAGGGGATAATTAGAAGTAAATGCTTTTAAGGGGAGAAAAGGTCTCTCTTCAAATGAGGGGCTGGATAGGATGGAGGGAAATATAGTCTTTCACAACATGACTTTTATGGAAGTTTTTTGCAGAACTGCACATGTATAATTTGTATTGAATTATACCTTCTCAGTGGGAATGGCTAGAGAGGGAAGAGGGGAGAGAAGCTGGAACTCAAAGTTTTAAAAATGACTTTTAAAATTTGTTTTTACATGTAATTGGGAAATAAGACATACAGATAATGGGTTATAGAAATACATTTTGCCCTACAAGAAAATAGAGGAGATGAGAAAAAGGGAAGGGAAGGGTGTGATAGAAGGGAGGAGTAATCAGAATGCATGATATCTTGGATTGGGGGGAGGTGAGAGATGAGGAGAAAATTTGGAACTCAAAATCTTGTAGAAACTAAAAATAAATGAGTATTTTTTAAAAGGAGTTTGGGAAATGAAGTAGAGACAAGGAATAGTAGTTTGAAATCAAGAGAAAATAGAGGTTTTTTGTTTTGGGGGGATTTTTTTTGTCCTGAAGGTGTCTTGAGTGTGTTTACAGGCAGCAAAGATGATTCAGTTGATTGAGAGGGATTGAAGATTAGAGGGAAAATGTAAACGCTTGTGAGGATAATATGTGAAGAAGAAGAAGAGAGTAGGGGAAATGATCAAGTGTTCAGAGAGGTTTTAGTCTTGGTAGGTAGAAAAGTTACCTCTTCATCAGACTGGAGGAAAGGACATTATTGTAGTATGTGAAATCAAAGGGTTGTGAGATGAGAGAGGGTAGAGAAAAATAAGGTCTATAGCACATGTGAAAATGAGTCATCCAGTTTCTATCTGAGTACCTCTAATGAGGAAAGATTCATTGCCTCTTGAGGTAGGTCTTTCCATTTTGGGATACTTTTCATTCTTAGAATGAAAAATTTTTCTTGCCAATTTACTACATTGGCTATTAGATTTTTCCTCTTAAGTCAAGGGGAACAAGTCTGATCCATTTCCATGTGACATTCCTTTAAATAATGTGTTTTCATGCTTCCCTAAATCTTTTATTCTCCAAGGCTAAATATCCCCAGTTTATGAGAGCATCCATTTAAATTTGGAAGGGTTAACCTTTCTTACCTTCATTTTACAGATGAAGTACTGAGGCTTAGAAAGTTTAAGTAAATTGCTCAAAGTCATACAGATTGTAAATCTGAGAACCAGGAGTAAAACTTAGATCCTCTGAACCACAACTCACACCCCCCTCTCCACAATAGCACAACATTTTGCCCACTATGCCATGTTCCCTTCAATTTGTCTTCATATTAATCAATCAGTTAATCAGAAGAGTTTATTAAATACTTAGAATGCACCTTGTATCAGGGAAAACTAATACGTAAATCAAATTTACCTAGTGGCATGCAGTTTACGTTCTAATGGGGGAGACAAGTGATTATTGAAATAACAATACTGAGGACTCTGGCCTGTAGGGACTGAAGGTAAGTTTGTTACATTTTACCCTTCTACCTAGGTTTCCTAGAAACCTTAAGGGGATTGGGAGTGTCTTAACTTTCTTTCAATTTCTCCAGTCCCCTCCTATGGTGTTCTTTCAAATGATGAAAATTGTCTCCTGAACCCCAGATCAAATTAATCACCAGCAGTCATATTAGCTTAAAAATATTCACCTCAAAGACGCAATCACAAATATATAAACTTATTCCATAATATACGGGAGGTATAATCCTTCCCCTCTTCTCCATTTTACCTTAATCTCTGAGGAGGGAAGGGAATTAAGTCGTAGTTTGGCTGAAATGCTATGCAGCCTAGCCCCAAATTTTGTAAACAAAGCCCTGTTTGACTTCATGTTCTAAGAACCCTGACTCATCAGGGTTTCCCTGACAGCCTGACTGGCTTCAATATCTCAGAATCATAGCTTTGAGATCACTATGGCTCAAACTTCTGGTCTGATGGAGATAACTGCCAGGAGATATTTATTTTCCTAGTTAAGTTCATGCCACACACATGAGACAGGAAAAAGCTTGGAATAGAGTATTCTTTGTCTTCCTATGTCCAGTTTTAAGGATTCAGCCTTTCCTGACTATTTCGGCAGTCAATTAAAAGAAGTCATTCTCAACTGTATTATAGAAAATATAATCCAGGGTACTCCCATATTAGGTGATCTGTGTATGCATATGATGAGTTGTATTAAATAATGTATTACATACATACTGACATACATACATACACATGTGTAATATAATAATTATAAAGCAGTTAACTATAAACATTGCAGAGGGAGAGCAGTAGAAATTAAAATTATCAGGAAATCATTCTATGGAAGGAGGGGCTTGCACTATTTGTTGAAAGAAGACAGTGAGTTTGTGAGGCAGAGTATTTTCTAGGGAAAGTACTTCTTAAACTGTGGGTTATGACCCTATATGGGGTCTACAAAAATTTGACCACAGTAAAAGGTTTCTGAACATGCAACGACCCAAAATTAATTCAAAATCAAAGAAATAATAAATCTAAGCTCCTTTTGGCAGCCCTTTATAACGTTGCGTTGGGCAACTTCATTGTAACCTTGGTTCTGAACACAAAGCTTGTCCACATTGCACCGCACATGCCCTTAGGCTACACAACACCAACAAACCTGCCAAAACATGAACAAAGTGTCCCGAGTGAAAGAAATTTTAGAGTCCTGTTCTAGGCATAGTGGGAAGCCAACACAAAGTGATGAAGATGGGAGATAGAGTGTCTTCTGGGAGGGAAAAGAAGAAGGTCAGTGTGCCTACATGACAATACTTAGGAGCAGGAGAAATTTCAATGATGTTGAACCAATTACACAGAACAAGGTTACTAAAAGCTTTAAAGGGTAAACATTTTCTCCCTGTCATAATCCTAGAGTCAATAGGGAAACAGTGGAACCCATCAAGTAGGTATTGTGAGATCTGTGCTCAGCAAAATTATTTGGAAACAATCTAGACCAGTGTTGTCATATTAAAATAGAAGTGGGGGCTGCCCTAATGAGTGAGGGTTCTTAGAACATGAAGTCAAACAGGGTTTTGTTTACAGAATTTGGGGCTAGACTGCATAGGATTTCAGCCAAACTATGACTTTAATTCCCTTCCCTCCTCAGAGATTAAGGTAAAATGGAGAAGAGGGGAAGGATTATGCCTCCCGTATATTATGGGATAAGTTTATATATTTGTGATTGCATCTTTGAGGTGAATATTTTTAAGCTAATATGACTGTTGGTGATTAATTTGATCTGGGGTTCAGGAGACAGTTTTCATCATTTGAAAGAACACCATAGGAGGGGAGTGGAGAAATTGGAAGAAAGTGGAAGGATACATGTGGGACACATATTGACTCAGTTTTAAAATATAATATTTCTACGTTTATAGTACTTTATTTATACGGTTAAATGGAGCAATTGCATTTTAATCTTGTTCAGGATGTAATTGTGAGTATGTGGGTCATATGAGGTCTGGGAACACTTGCTTGAAACCTCCGATATAAAGACTTGGCTGACATGGACCAAGTTTTGGAGCATGGAGATCTATTAGGGGACTTGAAGTAAGTTCATCAGCTTTCAGAGGCCTCAGCTGTGTAAGTGGAGAGGCGAATTTGTGAAGGTAGAAATAGAAAGGTTTGTCAATTTATTAGATATATGGGGTTAGGAAGATTGAAGAATTCAGGATAATAACAAGGTTATGACAAATTATGGTTCTCTCAACAAAAATGGGAAAGTTTGAAGTGGGTATCTTTTAGGGGAAAGAAAATAGTTTTTGTTTTGGATATATAGAATAAGCACCCTGCTATCACAGATTCTTAGCTATGCGTTCATAAAAGGAAAGGCAACTTTTGAGGGGTTAACAATCACTTTAACCAAGCACATGTGTCATTCACCTAGTTCAGAGTCAGTACCCTGAAATTCAAAGAAAATACAGAGACATTAAGAAGTCAACAGAAGTGGCTTCCTTTGTCTGACCATAATTCAACAGACATAATACATCTATCTGACCATAGTTACTAGAAAGGGAAGCACAATCTCTGGGTTCTCAAGTCATGGGGTTCTTTAGTGGCTTCCCAGAGTCTTCCTCTGGCGAATAAAACACTTCCAGTCAGTAAGCTCCAAAATAAAACCTGCACTTCAGAGTCAATACCCTTTTTAGAGCTAGAGGGCATCACATCCCTTGAGAACCAAATGTCATTAACAAAAGGTATGGAACTTCCTACAAATCTTCCCAGGCCTGACAATGGGTGGAAAAGGTCCTCCTTAATCACATTCAAATAGAGGCATCATATTTCTTGGTTATACTAAAACAAAAACAGCAAAAAGTCCTATTTTACTGGCCATTACAAGAGTTTGAAATGTTTCTAGAGAATTCAGTTTGAAATTTGCAAAAGACAATAGTGATCCAGGACTAAAACTTAAGGGACATACTATGGGTAGATATATAGATTTTAGAGTTAATGGCATGACATTTAAACCCATGGAAGATGAAAATGTCTAAAGATAGGGTATATACAAATTAAAACAGGAGACCTGGGATAGAGTCTTTTAGAACACATACATTAGGGAGAATATGATGTGGGTAATGAACTAGAAAAGGAAACTGAGAAAGCATTTAGATTAATCTGAAGATAACTAGGAGAGAGCAATGTCATAAAAAGCTTACAGAGGAGAGAATATCTACTAGGCATGCTTGATCAACAGTGTCTAATGCAACAGGTCAAAAGGACCTATCTGTTGTTTCTCTATTAATACAGATTGATTTTACTCCCACTAAGTCAATCCATGAACTATAAATGTCTACATAAAAATGAAAATACAACTTACATTCCTATTGCAAGCAACGTGTACCAAAAATATACATGCATTATACTTACATTTATTAATATAGCTACATACATACACCATATAGTTGTCTGTTTAAGAGCTCAAACATTATATTTGTGGGGGAGAGAGAGAGAGAGAGAGAGAGAGAGAGAGAGAGAGAGAGAGAGAGAGAGAGAGAGACAAGAAAACAGAGGGAAGACAGAAAAGGGAAAGAAGAGAAAGGGAGAGATCTTTCCTTGACTCTCTCTTATTTCCTCTTGTATTGTGAGCAAACTTCCCTCTGTTCTTTTTACCCAAACTCTACCTATCACACATTATTAGCCCTTACTGTGTGTATGTACGCAAATATGTAACTGCATATTTGCATGCATATATTATACACATGTACTAACATCTGTCCATATGTGCATTTATACATATTTTTTAAATCTGGAGAGAAATATAGAGTAGAAAGACTTCATGAATAGAGAATTGTTTTGTATGTAAGAAAGACATGTATTCAAGTCCTCTGACAAATGGCATTCCTAAAATCATTGACAAGTCACTTAAATACTCAGTGTCTATAAACAATTAAGTTTAAGATGAATTAATGGTCTGCTCTAATTGTAGGTGAGATTTCCAAATAAGGAGTACACCAATAAAGTAATGAAATAATAGTTTTATAACCCCACATCCTAATCTTTATGAAATTAAAAAAAAACTTACATGCATATTCATACAATAGACTCACACCCACAGAATTTGTTAATTTCAGGTCTTAGGAACCCTGGGGACAAATGCCTGCACTAAACTTGCAGAGATGAATCACTTCTTTCACATTTGTTGCATGATGCATCATCTGAAACCTCTTTCGTCAAGTACTATTAAAATATCTCTAAAAGGTTCAGGATTCTCCCTCAGGACTCACAAAAATGCCAACTTAGATGTTCACCTTGACTTGACTTCTTCCAGGTTCAATGATGACAGAATTATATTAGGATATTTCCATTTGATGTCCCACTGAGCAATAGATATTTCACATCATGCTCATTTATACTAAAGAATCTCAGGCTTGAAGGAAGATTGCAAAGGAAGATGGCAAAGGAAGGCACTTCGTTCTATTTGCAAGAGTTGGAGAGGGCCATGTTAATTCAATATACTGATAAATTAAAATGGAATTATTCAGTTCAATATTGAAGAGTAGAAAAGTAAATAAATCAGAAATCAGACAGTTTATCAACATGGACTAGTTATGGATGTATTTAAATTTTACTAGAGATGATGAAAATGAATATTCAAAGTACAGAAGGAAGGGACCAAACTCTACATGGGTTCTTTCATTTTTGGTTCAATGACAGCCCTATACCTGGTTTGGCATCAGTTTGGTTTAAAAAAAAAGAAAAACAAGACTTCATATATTCCCTTGTAGATGGTATCTGAGTGATTTTGAGTGATAAAAAATAAAACAGAAAGGTTTTTTTTTGGACTTTATCATATTTTCAAGGTCTTACTATTTTCATTTCTAGTAAAATAATATAAAAATTAAATATCCAAACCAATCACGATTCCTGAATTAAAAAGGGACTCAGTAATAAGCTAGTCAAACCATGCTTGAACAAGAAGGCCTAGCTAAAAGCTAACGTTTTGATAATGCTTGAACCTTTATAATGCATTTTACATCTATTGTCTCCTTTCATCCTTCCAATAACAATTAAAGATAGAGGCTCTTATTACCCTCAGCCTACATCTGAGAAAACTGAGACAGGCAGTGACTAAGTGACCAAGAAGTGGACTGAAGATCTCCAGTGAAGTGGACCACACTATATGCTGCAGCAGATAAAAGATTTTTTTTTCTTTGCTTCATACGTGATTGAAATAGGTCTATTATTACCTAGTAAATGTATGATTTTTTTTCTTTCTCATTTTTATCTGCATTCTCAGAATTTATATCCTACATTATTCACTTTGCATGTAGATAAGTTTGAAAAGACTCAAAACCTAGGGTCAGCAAACTTTTTCAGGTAGAAATATGCTTTTTTAGGTAGGAATATATTTTTTTACTTTGTCAATATAAAATAGAAGAAAAAGCAAAGAGAGTTCTTCCTTTACAATGTTGACAGAGGCTCCTATCAATGAGTTGAAGAGAAAGAATTATTAATTAAGAATTAATCTCATCAAAGTAAAAAAATATATTGGTCAATGAAGAATGATTATGGGGTGTTGCACTGTTTAATGTATGTTTTTCAGTATTGCCCATGTATTAAAGTACCTCAGCCAAGATGTCTAAATCCATACCTGTAAGGAATTCCCCCTCTAACATATCCAATAAGTGCTTGCTTATCTCCAGGGAGGTGGGTCCCAAAACCTCCCTAGGTCATGGATTTCATCTTTAAAGTCTCAGGTATTAGTAAGACTCAAAGAAGATTTGTTGCTTGCCTTGTTGACTGACTCTTTGAGCCTTAGGCACATAGGATTTTCCTTGACTTTTCTACTGAGTCTTTTAAGTCAGTATTGATGAAAGGGAACTTTTTTTTGCTGTTACTGCTCTTTATAATGTTACTTTGTGTCAGTTTTACATTTATCTTGTACATATATATGGATATGCATATAGCCTAGATATAAATATGCATATATATATATATTCAATATACACAAATAATAGATAAAGTAGGTAAGTAGAGAGATAAAAAAAGGAAGTAGGGAAGGAAGGAAGGAAGACAGGGAGGGAGGGAGGAAAGAAAGAAGGGTAGATTTATTAAGTGTTTACTATGTGTCAGTGGCTATAGTAGGATCTTGACAAACATTTTCTCATTTCTCTTCAAAACAATCCTGGAAGATAGTTTCTGTTTCTAACCTTATTTTATAATTGAAGAAACTGAGGCAAAGAGAGATTTAAGTTACTTTCCCATGGTAATAGAGCTAGTAAGTAAGGGGAAAGAAAGAAAGCACAATTGAGTTAGGCAGTGAGTCCCAAAGGCTTAGTACATTTTCAGCTTTAATGCTTACCTCTGTATATATGTAGATTCCTTAAGGGCCAGGATTGTTTAATTTGTACCTTTGTGTATCCTTCATTTAGCACAATACCTAACATACAGTCACATAATAGTAGACACATTGATTGCTGAAGATATCAGGGAGGCTTTCTGCGTTACTGCATTGTGGCATATAGTCTATGGGCTAAATGATGCTGTTTATAATTTAACCACTTCCCCTTTTAAAACTAGCTGTTCTCACTTAGAGATTCCCATTCCTATCTGCTATAGTTGCAGCTGTAGTTTCCCGGAATTGAGAAAGTGAATTGCCACATTTGAACTGCTGCCTCTATCTTTTTTTTTTCAAAAGCACACAATAATTTATGCATACAAGTGGGTGACATGATTGATGAAGACAGAACTCAATAAGAGATCCCGGAATGAACAAGGAGCTGGAATCTCTGGGCAAGAGGCCATGCATGGGGAAATGGTGGGTTAGGAAATACAGGAAAGAAAGAAAGTTAGCTTCCAGTCAGGAGTAAGTAGCATAGGATTACAGATATAAAGCTAGAAGAAAATGAGAAGCCATCTAGTCCCAACACTTTATTTTTCAGTTGTGAAACTGAGGCCAGAAAGGTTAATTTCCTCCCCACAGTCATGCAAATAGCATCTAACAGAGCTAATAAGCAAATCCAAACTCTCTTACTCTAAATCCAGAACACTTTCTCCTAAAGCACGTTGCCTGACACTATAACTTAGATCCTGGGAGTCAGGCAAATTATAAAATGCCAAGCCTTATGGCACAACTCAATGAGGTAATAGGTCACTGCTGCTACTTTTAATCTTCTAATGGGTATTCCTCCTACCAAGTAGCAAATAAACACCTTTATAAGGAAGTATACAAGGCCTGTTCCCTTCCCAGGGGTAATCATATAAAGCCTAAGCATGGCCCCCAGAGGGTCTGTTATCCAGCCAGGTGAGCATGACCACAATGACACTGTGCCTGAATTATTTGTAAAGTTGACAAAGACCACAAGTTAAGTAAGGGGCTTCATGTTTCCAGTAGTAGGACGAAAAACCCAGGCCAAACCATGCCAAACAACCATAGGAAGGAGCCTTCAGGCTTCACTGGCTTGATCTGGATGGAGGCTTCCATGAGCTCAATTAAAATATGGTCTCTGACATGCAAACTGCTCCTGGGTGTGAAGGCTAGAGAGGCAAGTAGGTCTTAGGAAGTTATAAATAAGGAAATTCATCTGACCAGGTTCATGCCTCAGCCACTACTGCATGCATAATTACGTTGGCTGAGGTTAGACTGAGGTCACTATGATGTGCAGAAGAAAAATCCATGTTGTTCCTCTTGTCTTTCCAGAAAAAATGTAAGTTCCACTGACCCTTCAAGATAAATGAGATAGTTTAGTGATGATGGGTACAGAAAAGGTATTTTGGGGAAGGAAAATATATGCATCAATAATCGAAAGATTTGATTTTGCTACTGTTATGTCTAACAGAAGTAGAAAATCATTTTATGTGCCACATTTACAGACACACATGCATACACGTGTGTATATATACACATATATGTATATACACAAGTATATGTATATAAGTGCATGCACACATATTCATGTGTAAATACATACATACATATACAAAAAAAAAAACACTTTGCAAATAGGATTCGGGTACTTTCCAAGAGAAAATATTCTGCAGTGCAGATGTTAGGAAGTGAATCTCAGTAATGAAGAGTGGTTTTTTCTTTTTGTGTGAATAGTTTAATGTCCTTAAGAGGAAGAGAAGATCTTAAATTGATTTTTAAAAAGTAGAGAAATTGAACATAAAGAAAATTTCAAGGACATCAAATAGATGGAGGATGTGTTGAAGCCTTCAGAGTTGTAGAGCATAATGGTCATTAAGTTAATTGCATATAAATGTTTTATAGGAGACAGAGAGAGAGAGAGAGAGACAGACAGACAGACAGACAGACAGACAGACAGACAGAATGAGAGAAAGTTATGATTGGGGACATATATAGATATGTAGTTTGGATGTTTTAGAGTAAAAGGTAAGGCAGGATGCTTTCCTTTGAGGCCTGATACCTATGGGAAGACATAGAGAGATAGAGACGAGAAGGGAAATCTGAGAAAGAGGGATTGAAAAGCTGCCATCACTGAACTGTGGCAGATAAAAGTTGTTATTTGATAGGTTTCAGTTGGGTGATTTCTGATTGACCAGAGAGAAAATTAACTTCATCGGCCAAGACCACCAATGATAGCTATTGCCTGTCAGTGCCACCTAAGGTGGTGAGAGGCAAAACTTCTCTTAAAAGCTTGTTGCTGCCTGCTGCCACTGCTTGATGGGAAAACAATCGGACGTGGCTTTGCAGGGGTTTGGTAATCTGTTCAGCCAGCTTAGAGCACTGACATACTGAACTGGGCTGCTGTGAGCTCCATTCTTGGTTGTTCTCTGTGCTAGAAGATAATCAAAATGACATCACTGTAAGGGTCAAGATGTAGTGTGTCCTACTGTGACTGATCAGATCCGTATGAGCTCAGAAGGCTCTACCATAGGTCCGACACAAATCGTCCATATGAACAATTGGAGTGGAAATGGCTAAATTTGCACATCTCATGTTTCTTTTGAGCTACAGCATTTCTGCTTTGCTCATAAAGCATAGTGCCTTCTTTGATGAGAGTACATCATGCTGGCTGGTCCTGTACCAGTGTATCTCATGTCTCCCAATTGAACTCAAAGTTCACAGAGACCTTTAGAATATCCTGTATTTCTTCTTTTGACCTTTGCGTGAGCACCTGTCTTATGTGAGTTCTCGATAAAATAATATGTTAGGCAAGTGTATAATTGTCATTTGAACAAAGTGGCTAGCCCATCAAAGTTATGCTCTCTGCAGTACAGTTTGAATGCTCAGCAGCAGTTCTGCTCAAGAAAGGACTTCAGCGTCTGGTACCTTATCTTGCTGGATGATCTTTAGAACCTTCTAAGATAATTCAGATGGAAGTGATTCAGTATCCTATATTTCCCAATCTTCATAGGCATACAGAAAATGAGGTCAATGCAATGGCTCTCTAGACCCTCAGGTTGTTAGACAGATGAATACCTCTTCCTTCCCACACTTTCCTTTGGACCCTCTCCAAAACTGAGCTAGCTCTGGCAATGTGTACATCACACTCTTCATCTATATGTATATCCCTGGAAAGTATACTGCCAAGATAAGCGAACTTATCCACATCATTTGACATTTCTCTATTTTCTGTAACTGACAGTTCACGTATGAATGGTATGGTGCTGACTGGTGGAGAACCTCTGTTTTCTTAGTGTTATTGTCAGGCCAAAATTAGTACAAGTGACAGGGGATCTACTCATACTGTGTTCCCTTTTAGTCTCGAAGGCTGAATTTAGTGCACAGTCATCTGCAAACAAAACATCTGCAACAACTCTCCCTCCACTTTAGTCTTGACTTTCATCCTTTTTGAGGTAATAATTTACCATCAGTTCAGTAGCTGACCTTGAGGCCATTTTCATTTTCATTGAAAGAATCTGACAATATCATTGAAAACATCATGTTAAAAAGCATGCGTGCAAGGAGATAAGCGTTCTGTGTTCCATTAGTGAATGGGAAAGTGCAAGAATATGATCCATTATCCAGAACCTAGGTAAGCATGCCATTATGGTGCTGGCAAAAGTACTGATAAACTTCTCCAGGTGACCATATTTCAGCATGACTTTTCACAAGCCCTCCTGACTGACAATATAAAAGGTCAGATCAATAAACATTGTATACAGACCTTTGTCCTGCTCCTGTCATTTCTCCTCTGGTTTTGGGGTGGCAAATATCATATTGCCTTTTCCTTGGATTTTTTGTGAAGCCAGACTGGTCCTGGGGTAGATGACCATCTTCTAAATGAAGGATCAACCTATTAGGGAGGACTCTGACAAGAATATTGCCAATAACAGCTAAGACAGACAGCTGACCCACATACTTTAATTGTCCTAGGACCAGCTATTTACCTTTCCTTCATATTAGTGGACAGTGAAGGCACCTTTTAACTTCTGGGTGATAAACTCCTCTTGTCATATAACCTGGAAGATTTCAGTCAACTTTTTTTTTTTTTTTTTTTTTT
>CM053769.1:113354411-113369691 GCA_028658325.1 Potorous gilbertii
AAAAAATCTAGCCCATAAACCCCAAGAAATCTTACAAGGTTCGCATAATCAAAATTTACGGTTTTTTTTAAGCTGAGTATCCACAGCTAAAACCATTTCACTTGAAAATCAAGACATCATCTTACTATGCCATTGGTCCTCTTCAAGATGAAAGAACAAGCAACGATACAAACAGGAGTATCACATCCAAAGAGTGACATTCTTCTTAACTGTGCTGTGTTTTAGTTGTTCCCTTGAATATTTCCTCAATTCCTTGTTCTGGAGATAGTTGCACTTAAAAAAATCATCATAGTGTGAAGGGTAGAATGTTGGACTTGGAGTACTGGAGACTGAAATTTATTAACTACATGCAAGATCAAATCTCTGTCTTTGAGCCTTACTTTCTTCATTTTTGTAATGGGAAAAATGATACTTGTAGCAACTAACTCACAGAATTACTATGAGGTTTAAATGAGAGAATGTATGCAAAATGTGTCACAAATATTAAGGGGCTGAATAAATATTAGATTTTATGATACATTTGACTTTCCACAGTAATTTCATAACTTCTTTCTCTTTCAGTTCCTCCAAAAAAAGACATTCTTTTGGATATTTTTCAACGTGAGATTCACTCCCCAACCTAATTTTTCAAGACCGTAAGTGAATCATTCATCTTACAAGCTATATAAGATTCATATCTTGAAATGAAAAGAACCTTAAAAGTCATCCAGTCCAATTTCCCAATTTAGGTCCATAAAAGTTAAGTTACTTGCCCAAGATCACATAGAGTAAATGTAAGACCTATGACTTAAATCCTGGACTTCTCTCTAAATTGAAAATTGAAAATTCTTTTCATTTTATCATGCTGCTTCCTTATATTTACTTTCCAAAAACAAGAGCCTTTTCCCCTTTTCTTAACTAGGTTTTGCAGCAACCCTAAATTGTTAAGAATATTGAATCACAATTTGCACTCAACTGTGATATTAGCCCATCATAAAAATCTTTCTTTTTCTGCTGACATATTAATAATATTCCTTTAATGCCTGTAAATTACTATGTCAAAACTAATATTCACCAATGGATGACTGACATGTTACCATCACTATCTTCAACTTCCAATATACCTTTTATTCCTTCTTTAGTTGTTCCTTAGTTAGCCTCTGTTCACTAATTAATTTTCTTGTTAATGTTTGCCTAGTAATTTTTGTAATCCACCCATCTCCTTTTTTTGCCTTCTTTTTTAAAATTTTAAATGTGTTCTCAGTTCCCTACAATCACTTCCATATATCTTAGATTTTTTTCCCCTCCCTCCCCCTCCTTACCCCTCCCTGCTTGCTCACTCTCTGAGATGGCATGCAATCTTATATAGGTTCTACACATCCTTACTAAATATATTTTTACTTTAGTCATGTTGTGTAGAAGAATTAAAATGAATGGAAGAAGTCATAAAACGAAACAAAACATAACACAAGAGAAAATGGTCTGCTAATCCCATGGTTCTTTCTCTGGATGTGGAAGACATTTTTCCTCAAGAGTCCATTGGAAATAATTTAGGTCCTTGCATTGCTGTGAAGGACTAAGTCTACCAGAAAAATTCCTCACACACTATGGTTGTTGTTGTGCATAGAATTCTCCTGGTTCTGCTCCTTTCACTCAGTATCAGTTAATATAAATTCTTCCAGGCCTCTCTGAAGTCTTCCTGTTCATCATTTCTTAGAGTACAATTAAGTTACTTACTCAGTGCCATACCAATCAAACTATCAGATAATTATTCTCTAGAACTAGAAAAATAATATTAAAGTTCATCTGGAAGAACAAAAGGTCCAGAATATCAAGAGAACTAACGAAAAGAAATGCTAAAGTGGCCTAGCCCTACCAGATCTCAAATTGTATTATAAAGCAGCAATCATCAAAACCACTTGGTACTGGCTAAGAAACAAAGTGGTAGAACAGTGTTAGGTACTCAAGGCAAAAGAGTCAATGAATATAGCAATTTACTGTTTGATTAACACAAGGACTCTAGCTTCTGAGGTAAGAGCTCACTAACTGACAAAAATTTCTGGGAAAACAGGATAGCAGTGTGGCAGAAACTGGCCATAGACCAATGCCTGACACTATACACAAGAATAAAGTCCAAATGGATACATGATCTAGGTATAAAGACTGATACTATAAACAAATTAGGGGAGCAAGGAATAGTGTATTTCTCAGATTTATGGAGAATGGAGAAATTTTTGACCAAACAAGAGATAGAGAACATCAGAAAATACAAAATAGATCATTTTGATTACATTAAATTGAAAAGTTTTTGCAAAAACAAGCCTGGTGCAACCAAGCTTAGGAGGGAAGCAGAAACCTGGGAGAGAATTTTTGTAACTAGTGTCTGTAATAAGTCTTCATTTTGAAAATATGTAAGAGAACTGAGTCAAATGTACAAGAATATAAGTAATTCCCCAATTGACAAATGGTCAAAGAATATGAACAGGCAGTTTTGAGAGGAAGAAATTAAAGCTATCTATAGTCATGAAAAATGCTCTCAATTACTACTGATTAGGAAGATACAAATCAAAACAACTTTGAGATACCACATCACACCTATCAGATTGGCTAACATGACAAAACAGGAAAATGATAAATGTCGGAGAAGATATTGGAGAGTTGGAACACTAATTCATTGTTCATAGAGTTGTGAGGTGATCCAACTATTCTGGAAAGCTATTTGGAACTATGCCCAAAGGGTATAAAAATGTTCACACCTTTTGACCAAACAGTATCACTTTTAGGACTATTATCACAAAGGGATCATAAAAACAGGAAAGGGTCCCACATGTACATAAATATTTATAGCAGCTCTTTTTGTGGTAGCCAAAAACTGGAAATCAAGGGGATGCCCATCAGTTGGGGAATGCCTGAACAAGTTGTGGTATATGAATGTAGTGGAATACTATTGAGCTTTCTCCCCCTTCTTGTCAAATACTCTTCCTACTCAATTTCCTTCCACTATATCTATGTACCCACATACATCTGACAAATATAGTACTCTTGCTCCCCTAATTTGTTTATAGTATCAGTCTTTATACCTAGATCATGTATCCATTTGGACTTTATTCTTGTGTACAGTGTCAGGCATTGGTCTATGCTCAGTTTCTGCCACACTGTTATCCAGTTTTCCCAGCAATTTTTGTCAACTAGTGAGTTGTTACCCCAGAAACTGGGATCCTTGGGTTAATCAAACAGTGGACTGCTATGTGAGACTTGCTGTGCCAAGTGCTCTGAATCACATCTTTATTTCCAATTATTTAATTTTTCAATGCTGCCTAGTCTATGAAATGTAATATGCTATTTTCTTATATTCGTGATAGTATGACCTCCTTTTCCAAGGGAAAGGATTTATTCCACACATTAAGTATTTCGTAGTAAATAGTCATGTGGCTTCTTCTCCATATGAAAATTTCATCTATCACCTATAAGCATTATGGTTGCAACTAAAAAAAGTCATGTGTGTGTTTGTGATGACAATTTTGGTTATTCATAAAGGCTACTTGATTCTAAACATTTTCTCTCACAATCAGCTCCAAAGAGATAGAAAATCAATTTAGTAATATTCTGAAAACAACAAAGAGATATTGCTAACAGACCTTCCCCTTTGCTGTAGCCTCAAAAGTAGCATCTTACACAAATTATCTAATAGATCAGTCTACTTACAGTTGTGAATATTTAATTCATAAATGCAGTTTATAACCAATTTATAACTGCCCATACTACTTGACTCTTGCCTATGTCTTCTCATAATTTCATTGCATTGCATCTACCTTATGTGTTTATTGTATTCCTTATTTTCTCTTGATATTGTGAGTATACAAATTGAATACATGAACTGTTCTCCCCAGGTTACCACATCTCCTTTTTTGACTTTTTTTTTTAAATTTGATGACAACCTTTTCCTGGCTTCTTCTTTGTAATTTCTCATTTGTAATATTTGGCAGTCAACTCATATCCATCATGTACCTTTCCATTGCCCTCTAGGCAATACTCATTTTTGTTCTTTAGAGATTATAACGTTTCATGTCTTACAGTCTTAAAAGAACAATGGGAGTGTATCAGTATTAAAAAGATGACTCTTTGTTTCAGAGGAAAATTTGGGTTCATTAAAAGAGCTTTGTAATTTCCCAAAGGAAATCCTGCCCACTCTCTTCATCCTATTTAATACAAAGCTCAACTTATTGTTAATTTGTGAGATAGACTAAACCTAGAAGGATCTCCATAATTTATTAAGCTAACAGCTCTAACTAAACTCTGTGGGGAACAAGTTTTCTGTGCATGAATAACTTGAGTCCCATTTCTGTTCTGTATACAATCAATCAATTAATAAATTTTCCATAACTGCCTTCTCTGTGTCAGCCACTGTGTTAAACATGGCATATAAAAAGACAGTAATGACACTGCCCTTTTTGCTTTAAGGGCATCTAAAAAAAAGGACATGGAATTCTTATAGGTGAGACTATATGCAGATAACTAGATGATAGATAGGTTGATAGATAGACAGATAGAAGACACAGAAAGCAGATGCAAAATAACATTGTTTCTTAAAATCAGAAGCATTTTTTTTGTTTTCCACAAGCTTAGCATAATGCCAGCTGCACAGTTACCAGTTAATAAATGCTGACTTTTCAGATGGATGAATGGGGTGATGAAAGGACAACAGCAACTGGCAAGATAAGGAAAATCTTTTGTACTAGGTGAGTTTTGAATTGAATTTTGAAGGAAACTGAAGATTCCAATAGATAGAGATTAAGAAGGAGAAACTTCGAAGTGTGGAGGATTGCCATTCAATTTGAAATTCTTTTTATTTGACTTACAAACAGGATTTAGTGACTTGCCCAAAGTCACACAGCTAGTAAGTGTCTGAGACCAGACTTGAATTTAAAGATGAGTCTTCTTGATATCAGAGCTAGACCTTTATTCACTGTGCCACCTAGCTGCCCTTATAAGTCAAAGTTTACACATGCATAAAATGGGGACACTGGATTTGAATTCGGTTCTTCCTGAATTGAGGCCTGGCATTTCAAGCACTGAACGACTTAGCTGCCCAACTGTGCAAAATAGCTACTAATAACTGCTTTAATTTCATCTTCATTGGTGCTAATTTACCCTTTTTATATTTAATGAGCTGTAGAAGAAAATGACAAAACAGTGCAATATTTTTGCCAATAAAATGTCAAATGGGGTCATGAAGAATCGGACATATGTTAAATGACAGAACAACACCATTTTACCCGATTGTATGCCAATAAACCTGACAATCAAAATTGAATGAATATTTACAAAAAAATATAAATTGTCTGAATCTACAAAAGAGGAAACAGAATATTTAAATAAACCTATCTTATAAAAACAAGTTGAACAAGCCAAAAATGAGCTCCCTAAGAAAAAAATCTCTAGGGAAAGATCGTTTAACAAGTGCATTCTATCAAACTTGTAAAGAAAAACTTCTAGTACTATATAAAGCATTCGGAAAAATAGATAAAGAAGGAGTTCTATCAAATTTTTATGATAGCATGAACATGGTACAGATACTTTAACCAAGAAGATCAAAAACAAAGAATGAAACATATAGACCAGTTTCCTAATGAACATTGATGCAAAGTTTTTAAATAAAATACTAATAAGGAAATTACAGCAATATGTCACAAAGAGAATACACTATGACCACGCGGGATATATACCAGGAATACAAGGCTGATTTAGCATTAGGAAAACTGTCAACTTAATTGACCGTATCAATAATAAAATCAACAAATATCATATGATAACCTTGACAGATGCAGAAAAAATTATTTGGAAAAAAAACACTAGAAAGCACAGTAGTAAATGGAGCTTTACTTAAAATCAGTAGTATCTATTTACAACCATTAGCAAGCATTAGCTATAATGGTGATAAGTTACAAGCCTTCCCAATAAGATCAGGGGTGAAGCAATGATGTCCATTATCTCCGGTGTTATTCATTTTTGCCCAAGTAATAATTACCCTGAGAGACTGGCCACATTGTCTGAATACAAAGCATATACTTGCCAAAAAGACTCATTTATGGAGAACTCTCATAGGGCAAGTGATCACGTGGTGGTCAGAAAAGGCCATAAAAGGGCACTCTCAAAGTCTCTCAAAAATTTGGAATTGATTATGTGACCTGAGTGACACTGGCACAGGGTTGCTCAGCATAGCACACCCACATCAGAAAAGGTGTTGCACTCTATGAGCAAAGCAGAATTAAAGAGTTCAAAGGAAACCAGATGTACAAATTTAGAGTATCCACCCCAAATGGAAATATCTGTGCCCAATCTGTGGTAGAGAATTTTGAGCTCATATGGTCTGATCAGGCACAGTCAGACACATTGAAACTTGGCTTTATCATAGTGATGATGAGAGCAATGGACAGCAACAAATCAACCAGTAGTGATAACTATAGCTATGAAAAAGAAAAATAAATAAATAAATTGAAGGAATTAGAGTAGTCAGTGAGGAAGCAAAACTATCACTTATTGTAGATGTTATGATGGTGTACTTAAAGAATCACAGAGAATCAGCTGAAAAACTACTTAAAATAATTAACAACTTCAGTAAACTCAGAGAATATAAAATAAACTCACACAAAATCATCAGTTTCTCTGTATTAATAACAAAGTCCAACAGGAAGAGATAGAAAGATAAATTACATTTAAAACAACTACAGGCAGTATAAAATACTCGGAAGTGACTCTCTCAAGGCAAATCCAATAATTTTGTGAACATAATTACATAATACTATTCACACTAATAAATTCAGGGATAAACAATTAGAGAATTATTAATTATTCATTGCTTGACCAAATCAATGGAATAAAAATGACAATTCCATCTTAATTATTTTACTTATTTAATGCTGTACAAATAAAATCACTAAAAAAATGAGCTCAAAAATAAGAAAATGAAGAAAAACATAAAAAATATCAAAAGAATAAATGACAAAATGCAAAATGTGACTTAGTAGTAGCAAATTTCAAACTTTTACAAAGCCACAATCATCAAAACAATCTGGTACTGACAAATAGAGTGGTAGATCAGTGAAATAGATTAGCTACATAATATACAGTAGAACAAGACCATAATAATCCGGCATTTGAGAAACCCACAGATTCAAGATTTGGTAGTAAGAGATCACTATTTGACAAAAAATTCTGGGAAAACTGGAATGCAGTTTGGAAAAAAATACATGTATACAAACATTACACATTATTTACTGAAATAAAGTAAAAATGAATATGTGGTTTAGATATAAAGAGTAAATCAAAATTTTCCCTATCAGACTTATGGATAAGTGAAAAAATGATGACTAAACAAGAGATAGAGAATACTATGGGATGTCAAAATGGATTATTTTGATTACATCAAACTATTTTTTTCTTTGATTAAAGCAAAACCAATGTAACCCAAAATTAGACAGACAACAGGAAATTGAGTGGGGGCAATTTATATAGCTAGTTTCTCTAAGAAAAGCCTCATTTCACTAATATATATTTATAACTGGGTCAAATTGAGAAGAATGAGTATCCTGCCCCAATTGATAAATGGTCAAAGGAGATAAACAGGAAGTTTTCAGAAAAAGAAATCCAAGCTATTTCTAGTCATATGAAAAGTGATCAAAATATCTATTGATTAGAGGAATGCAAATTAAAACAGCCATGAGGCCCCATCTCACACAGGTGAAATTTGGCCAATATGACAAGGAAAATAATAGGTATTGGAGGGATATGGGAAAATTGGAACACTAATGCACCCTTGATGGAGTTGAGAACTAATCATTCTAGAGAAAAATTTAGAGTTATGCCTAAAAGGCTAAAAAACTTATTGACCCAGAAATAATATTAGTAGGTTCGTATCCCAAAGAGATCAAACAAAACTGACCTATATGTTTATGAAAATATTTATAGCAATTGTTTTTTGGCTATAGAGATTTTAAAATTGAGGTGATATCGATCAATTGGGAAATGGCTAAACAAGATGTGGTACATGTGGTGATAGAAACTGTTGTGCTATAAGAAATGATTTGCAGGATCTTTTCAGAAAAATCTTGGAACTCATGCAGAGCAAAGTGAACAGAATCAGGAGAACACTATACAAAGTAAAAGCAATATTTTAAGGATGATCAACTATTTTTCATTAAAAAAATCTGTTTTATTTATTAGTGTGATGGCAATCAAAGTAGGATCCTTTGTTGTTTTTGTTTTAGTATAATCAAGTACCTCTGATTGAATCTTGCCTTTATCAATCAGGAGTCTACAAGGAGAAAAACACAGAAAGAAGAGTTTGTGTTTGTTTTTTTAAACTAGAAACAATATATGTATTTGTATTGTTTATGTGATTAAAGATCTTTCTCACCCTTTGATGGACCTGCCCGTTGTGGAAAGTTTGATTAGAAGAGTTGCTGTGTAGGAGGGAGGGTCCCATTTACATTTTTTTTCTATTGAGGCACTGGGTCAAAGGGTTGTAATGCACTCTATCTCTAAAAAAGGTATAAATACTCTGAGTTGAAGCTTTACTTTGGGGCTTAGTTTTTGTGTGAAGGTTTGAGTGCCAGATGAGGACTCTGGAAAGCTGCTAAGGAGCCCCAGGTTTAAGAAAAACAGATGGCATGCTTTCCTCTCTGGCAATGATGGTCAGATAGCTGTACCTGTCTGCTGAATTATGGACAGACAAAGGAAGCAATGTCTATTGATTACTTTGGGGTTTACTGTCTGGAAATGTTTGTTTGGCCAGAAGAGGACTCTGGGAAGCCACTAAGGAGGCCTTCAGCTTTGAAAACCCAGATGTAGTTCTTCCCTCCCTGGTAACTGTAGTCAGACAGTTGGGATCCAATTGTCTATTGCATTCAGGCAGAGGAAAGCCATGTCTGTTGATCTTTTGATTTCTCCGTATTTTCTTTGAAATTCAGGGTGCTGACTCCTTGAACTAACTGAATGATATATGTACTTGTTTAAAGGAATGGCATATATGCTTGATTAAAGTGATTGTTTAAACCCCTTGAAAGTTGTTTTCCTTTCATGAATGCAGATTTAAGAACCTGTGATAGCAGCTCCCCTTGCATACCAGGACACTTACTGCTACAATTACTTCAATAGTTTCCTTACTTTCAGTTTTGTCAATGTCTCCTTCACTTTTAGTATTTATAATTTGCTATTTAATTGGGGATTTCTAATTTGTTATCTTTTCTAGAATTTTTTACTTGTATGACAATTCATTGATTTCCTCTTTCTCAGTTTTATTTATATAAGCTTGTAGAGATGTAAAATTTCCCCTAAGAATTGCATTGACTGCACCCCCAAAGTTTTAGTATGTTGTCTCAATATTGTCATTCTCTTGGATGAAGATATTTATTGTTTGTAACATTTGTTGAATGGCCCACTCATTCTTTAGGATTAGATTATTTAGTTGTCAAATAATTTTTCCTCTATTTTTCCATAACCCTTAAAGATTAGAATGAAGCAGATGGAAGCTAATGACTTCATGAGTCTTTTGGAGTTGTTTTGGATACTCTCATTGCTGAGAAGAGTTAAGTCTATCATAGTTAGCCATCTCACAATGTTTCTGTTGCAGTGTGCAATTTTCTCTTCATTCTATTTACTACACTCAGCATCAGTTCATCTAAGTCTTTCCAGGTTTTTCTGAAGTCCATTTGCTCATCCTTTCTTATGGAACAATAGTGTTCCATTCCATTCATGTACCACAAATTGTTCAGCCATTTCCCAATTGATGGATAATTTCTTGGCCACCACAAAAAGAACTGCTATAAAGATTTTTGTATATATGGGTCCTTTCCCCATTTTTATGATTTCTGTGGGTATATCCTTAGAAATGGTATTGCTACATCAAAGGGATTACACAATTTTATAGCCCTTTGGGCATAGTTTCAAATTGCTTTCTAGAATACTTGGAGCAATATAAAACTCCACCAACAATACAAAAATGTTTCAGTTTTCCCACATCTTCTCCATCATTCATAATTTTCCTCTTTTGTCATGTTAGCCAATCTGATAGATGTGATATGATATTTCAGAGTTGTTTTGATTTGCATTTTTCTAACCAATAGTAATTCAAAGCATATTTTTCATATGACTATAGCTTGCTTTTATTTCTTCCTCTGAAAACTGTTCATATCCTTTGACCATTTATCAATTGGGAAATGACTTGTATTCTTGTAAATTTAACTCAGTTATCTATGTATTTTAGAAATGAAGATTTTATCAGAGACACTGGTTGTAAAAAAGAATGTTTTCCAACTTTCTACTTCCTTTCCAATCTTGGTTGTGTTGGCTTTGAGCAAAATTTTTTCAATTTAGAGTAATCAAAATCATCCATTTTTTATTTCATAATGTCCTCTAACTCATTTGTACATAAATTATTCCATTCACCAAAACGCTGACAAGAAAACTGTCTCTTGTTCTCCTAGTTTGTTTATAGTGTTTGCTTTTATATCTAAATCATATACGCATTTTGAATTTATCTTGGTATATGATGTCCAGAGCTTAATTTTAAAAGTCAGGAAACAGACAAACAAGATGAGCAAGAAGCAAAAATGAACACTGACCGAAAACTGCTTCTATGGGGACACAGGAAGAACTATCCCAAGCTTCTTTTGCTGTGGTCTGGTAGCCTGGTCACTAGCTTCATGTTATGGGCCCTTAGGTGCTGGCAGCTAGAGGCTGTAGGAGTCTGGTAGCTTACCTGCTACTGAACTGGGGTCCCAGTGGGGGTGTCTGGCATCTGCTGAGGATAGATGTTGTTTTCCGCATTTTCACAGGGCTATCCAGAAGCACAGGCAGGTTCTGGCTGGTGAAGGATGCCTGTCTGTTCTAGCTTGCACTGAAATACATGGAGATCTAACTGATGGAAGATGCCTACCCACTCAGGGCTGCACCAGCCCATAGTGATTCTCTGAGCTGGAGTTGAACTGTTGTCCTGGCTATGCTACAGTAACTGTGACATTACCCTGTGGCTCAGATTCTCCTGCTGGTTCGTTAATGTGGGGCAGGGTGTTGACTTGTTGGGAAGCCTTCCATCTTAGTCCGTGCTTCCCTTTGACCTGAGTGAGATGGACTTTTCTTGGTAATACTCTAAGTTTCCCTTAGGGCTAAAAGACTCCTCCACCATCTCTTTTTACTGACTCTGCTATTCCAGCATTTTTCCTGCATGTTATTTTCTGGTTTTTCAGAGTTCAATAAGGGATACAGAGCAATTTGCTGCTTAATCTGCCATCTTAGCTCCCAGAAGAGGTGATTCAAAATAATGCATGTATTATTTATCTAAGCAATAACTGCCATGGCATTCATAGCTTAAGGACCAAGTATATTACATTTCACCCATCATCTTGGATTCTCTTGTATCATCAAGGAATTTGGGCTTGACTAGGTTCTTTTTCAATGGATTCACCTCCATGAGTTGTTTTTGTCTCAGTTGTGAGAGTGGGACCCCTACACCCCAGATCCACTTAATTACTAACAGTCTGCTTAGCACATATGAAGTATTTACTTCAAAAAGATAATTACAAATATAGAAACTTACATAGTAATGGTAGATTTCAATAAATTTTCAAAAAAGTTTCTTCTAGATTTATCTCTCTCTTTCCATGTGTTAATCTCACTATTTTTGTCTTTCTGTATTCTGATTTGTCTTTGAATCTCTCATTCTATGTCTCTCTTTCTATGTCTTTTTTTGTCCCTCTATCTCTCTATATTTTCTGTCTTTTTCTGTCTTTCCTAATGAAAGAAAGACCCCCCCCCATTGCTTTAGGGATACAAAAAAAGAAAAAAAATAACAAAAAATAGGCTCTATCTCCATTTCATTTTAATAGGAGTTTAAACCAACAAAACATACAAGATGCATACAGAATAGATGAGTAGATGAAAGGAGAAGATGACACAAGCTCATTATAGGACTGTGAAAAGTGCCCTGGTAAGTTTCAAAACAAATAATTTTAGGAGTCAGAGAGTATGGAAGAGATCATTTATTGCATGAGGGACAACTAATGTAAACACATAGGGATTTGAAGTAGAGTGCTTTGTACAATGAACAGAGAGGAATAAAATGTGTCTAGATAATAGAATTTATGGTGCAGATTTCAAGAAGTGTGAAATGGTAGGATGGGGCCAGTCTCTAAAGAGTTTTCAGTTCTAATAATGAAGTTCATATTTAATCCTTGCAGAAAAAAGAGAACCATTTAAATTTATTGAGCATTCAGCTGACATATTCAGACTTACTCTTAAGCAAAATTACTTTGCTAACTGTTTGGAACATGTTTTGCATTTCAGAGAGATTTGATGCCAATTAGGAAGTTATTGAAATGGCTCAGGAGAGAGGTGAGGAGGGATAAGGAGAATGTCTGGGCAAGTCAAGAGAAGGTAAAGTATATAAAAGATGTTGGAAAAAAAAGGAATGGCATGATTTGAAAACTATATAGGATGAGAGACAGAGAGAAGTCAAGGATGACATTGATGTATGAATATGTGAATTATTAGAAGGATGGTAGAAATCTGGATAGTAGTATGGGATTTTTTTATGTATATGTGTGGAAGGAAAGATACTTAGTCCTGATTTCAATAAGTTGAATTATATGTCTATAGGACATTTAATTTGAAATAACAAATATAGAGTTGGTGATACATGACTGCATATTGATCAGGAAACTACACCTGAATAAATAGATATGGGAATCATCCTAGAAAAAATAAATCATTTTAGAGTTAGTAATTTCACACCATATTTTAAAGAACTTGTTAAAAATCAAAAGTATCCTTGGGTAGAATGGGTAGAATAGAAAGTAGTGGGCCTCAGTGGACTTCTTCCATTGAAGTAACGATAACTAATTGATTTATGTTCATTAGAATGGATTTGACTGGGGGAAGGACCAATATATGGTTTGCATTAGAGGACCACTCAAATTTTTCTGCCTCTGATTTTCTATGATATCTCTCAATTAAATTTATGAATCTTTTATTTTAATTTCTTCACCCTCTATGCACTTCCTTTCCAAGTCCAGAATTAATTCTCCATAGTCCTCTACTACTTTCAGATCTTAACCTAAGTCCCTATTCTGCCTTGAAGCCTTTCTTATCATTTCCAACTGAAGATGTTCTGTCATGAAACCAATAATGAAGGATTTTCCCAAAACTTCTAGTCATTTTTCTTATTCACTTTCATATCATAGCTATTATATGTATGTATCTCTATCTGTTTCCCGTAACACTCTCAGAATCTTGAGGGTCAGACATGTGATCATATAAGCCTTCACACTTTCAGAGTTATTTTAAAATAGCATGTACTTAACAAATGTTTAATTAGATCTTCCATCTAGAATTGATTTATATCTCTCAGCTCCACAGCTATTGAATGCCTTCTTGAAGAAACCCTAAAGAATTCTTTATCTGACATGTGAAGTAACATAGTACATATATAGTTACATATTGTTAGTAGTGCTTATCTCCAAACTAGACTGTAAAATACCAAAGGGCAAAGACCATGCCTTAGAGTTTTTTCTATTCTTGCCACAGTACATGACGTATAGTAAATGTGACTAAATATTTGTGGCAGAAGGCAGAAAAAGGAGAAGGGAAGGAAAAGGAAGGAAGGAAGAAAAGAAGGAAGGAAGGAAGGAAGAAAGGAAGGAACAAAGAATCAAAGGAGGGAATAAAAGGAGAGGGAGAAAAGAAAACTCCTTAGTTCAGTCAATCGGGAAAAGTTGTTGGCCTCACTTACCTACCTTATAGTTTGAAATACAAAATTTTATATCATTAAAAGGAATATATTTTTAAAACCAAAAAGCTCATTACACTGTCCCAAATACTTTCTTTTCATGATTCTTTATTTTAATAAGGGGGTGGGAAACCACAAAATCCACCATCCAGCAGATTCAGCCGCTAACAATAACAACATTTATGTTATTATCTACTTCATTACCATCTTCATAAAAGCTTTAAACCACTGATTATTCAACATCTGTCAAAGTCTTAATTACTGCCCAACACCTCACTTGTCTAATCTACCCTGATTATGAAATGTGAGATGCAGTATTTATTTTATTTTTAAAAATGCTTTTTGTGTAGTTCTTGTATAACTAATTAACATTCTTTGATGCATTTTTGTCCTCTAAATAATAATGAAATTAATCTCTCTTTCCCTAACATGTATTCCCTACTCCCTTCTCTCCTCCCTTTCTTTCTGTTTTTCCTTCTATCCTCCTTCAATCCCTTTCTTCCTCCCTCTTTCTTTCCTACTTGAATCTTTGATGCTCTGTGCTATTATTGTCAATGATAATTTAATAAATGTTTATTAAGTATTTACTATGTTCCTGGTACTGTGTAAGTTCTGTGGATATAAATTTTTAAAATGGAAATAAAGTTCTTTCCTATTTTCAATGAACTCTTATTACAGAAGACAATACATACAAAAAGGAAACTGCAAAGAGTGGGAACAGTGGTACCTGTTTAAGGGGAATGGTGGATAGTGGAAAGGAGAACAGTCAGATGAAAACTGAGGAATTATTTGTGTTGAGTCCCTTCTTCGTAGTTCATATCTCTGTCCCCTAATCAGATGAGCAGATGGTGGTGAGGTGAAAATATTGATACCCATTGCTTTTGCAGGATATTGAGGTTTTTCCTAACCATTAATTTACTGGGATATTGTTGCCAAGTCAGAGAAAACTCAATTTACTGAATCCAGGTGGGAAATGATTTTGAGGAAGTGTTGGTATAAGAACCATCCTCCAATGACAGAGAGGTAATTCTTTTTTAACTTGCCTTCGTACTTGCCAGAGACATTGAAAAATTGAAGGATAAGACTTGATCTCAGCCCTTTCTGGAAAGCCCCATATGTTTTATGACATATTAATTTTATTTTTCTCCATGAATTTGGTTGTTTTACTTGTCTTTTATTTTGGAGATGTGTATTTGTGTTTGAAGGAAGAGAGAAAAAAAGAAATAGAGAAAGAGACAGAAAGATAGAGACAGAGACAAAGACAGAGAGACAGAGATACAGAGACAGACAGAGACATGGAGACTGAAATAGAGAAAGCTAATTAAAAGGGAGAAAGAAAGAATGAACAATTTTTAGAAATGTAAAATCCATCACAAATAAGGAAAATGAGGTTGCGAGATGTTAAATAATTTGCTTACGGTGATACAGCTAGTAAATATCAGAGGCAGGATTTGGGCTACTCTTGGTTGCTCTTGATTACAATCAAGCATTTCTCCTCAAATATCTGAACAAAAAATG
>CM053769.1:113370191-113396378 GCA_028658325.1 Potorous gilbertii
TTCTCAACCTTGTGTAGGAACTAGTGGAGCCCTGTGACTGTCACCTGACAGCCTTCTCCCTCACCATGGGATCAGCCCAACTCCTCTTTAATTTGTATACTTCACTGACAGCATATTTTGCTTATTTTCTTCTGAGCTCTTGGTTATATGATGTAGCCCGCTCACACCCATTATGCCGCTCTTCATTACCCTTTGTATGACATTCATTTTTGTTTTTTTCATAAACTGTCTTATTAGTCCATGACTTGCTGACATACAGCAACTCAGTTAGAATATCAGTATTTTAAATGTGGGTCATTTTTTTTTCATGGACAGCTTAGGGATATTCAAGGAGATTTTCAATTTCCTGAAAGCAACCCAACACTTCTCATTAAAATTTGCATACTGCTTTATGGCTTACAGTACCCCTTATATGCATTTTCTCACTCAGTCTTCACCATCAGACTGCAAAGGAGTCTGGCAAGATATGATCATCCCCACTTTACAGAAAAGGAAATAGAAGTTTAGAGTTTGTGAGAAGTGTCAGAGTCATGTTTAGAAACATACTTTCCTGACTTCTAAACCTTTCTTTTTTCCAAAGTACCACATGGCTTTTCCCCTAAAGCTTCTGTATGAGCATCAAGTGGCCTGAGGCATTCTGTGGCTACTGGACACACACTAAAAATATTAATGATAACACTAGGCAAGGCAAGTCAGCAAACTTAAAAAAATTAAATATCTACTTTATACTAGGCAATGTACTCAGTTCCAAAGATACAAAGGAAAACAAGCTGTCAAAAAGCTCATTTTGTAAAAGAAGAAAGAATATGTAAACAACTATGTCCAAACAAGATCTGTAAAATATAAACTGGAGAAAATCTAAGAGGAAAGAGACCTGGATTAAAGAGGAACAAGAAAAACTTCTTGCACGAGATAAGATTTTAGTGGGGACATACATGAAGGAAGGTAGACAAAGAAGAGGGTGGAAATGAAGAGGAAGAGAATTTCAGCAACCAGAGATAGCCAGGGAAAATGCACAGGGGGTATTTAATGGGTATTTAATCCAAGGACCAGCAGGGAGAGCATAGTCACTGGGTTGTAGAGTAGGGGAAAATAAGTAAGAAGCATGAAAAGACAGAAAGGGCTCAGGATATGAAGGATTGTAAATACCAAACGAGATTTATAACAGAAAGAGTCAGAATAAACAAAACAAACTGATTCTGTACCTTGGGATCTTGGCAATGTAGAGAAGAAAGTTTAATCATTTTCAACAGATAAGCTATCTGGTAAAGTTGTTGACCTTGGGTAAAACTTTTTCTCCTCTTTATTTCTCATTCCTTACATTGGTAAAGTTATTCCTTCCACTTTGTTGGTGTTAGGGAGGTGGCATGCCTGTGATCTGGAAAATCTGCATAAATACTTTTGGCCTTCCCTTCATGGTAGAAAAGAAGATTGAGTTTTGATTTGTTTTTTATTTCCCTTTATGGAGTGTTTACGGTAACATCATAAAATCTGAGTAAAGAATTTGGTCATAGGTTCTGTTACCTGCTGGCTTAGTATGTCATCTGTGACTTCACAAAAAAAGATTCCCATTTAATTTCTTATGCCACTTGTGATATATCAAAACTGCAGTGGAAAAAAATTGTAAAATGAAAATGAGTGATGAGGAGATTGGGCTAGATAATCTTCAAGGTTATTTCTCGATTTGTCTTTCTCTATTTCCCCAAGTATCTGTTGAGATTCTCCAAGACAGAAGGATGCTATCTTTTCTTGGCATTATGTAATTATACCCCCCATTGACTTCTCAAAGGTTTAAGTGCTCAATTTGCAAAAAATTGAATACTCACAAGTTTATTAACTGCACTATGAAACTTTAGTCTGTTCTTTCATTACAAAGAAGTGTACTCATATGTTTTATAGTCTCCTAATATTCACTTTCTCCCTTTATTTTCAGTCATCTCTAGGATCTCTTTCAGCAAGTATTGGATTAAGCTCCTCAAAGATAGACCCAGAAAAGCTGAACCTTTCACCAGTGCCATTATGGAAGTCTCTAACTCAAAGTTATTCATAGCTAACATTATATAGTTCTTACCGCATGCCGAACACTGAGCTTCATAACTGTTATCTCAGCTGATCCTCAAAAGAACCCTAAGAGTTGGCTGTCATTATGATCTTCACTTTATAGATGAGGAAACTGAGACAAATAAGGGTTAAGTCACTTGTCCAGTGTCACAGCTGAGGCTGGATTAGAATTCAGGTCTTCCCAATGTCAGGTTCAGTACTCTATTCAATGGACCACCTACTTGTCCACTTCCTATCACTCTTATTTGCAATGTAATTGTCATTGTTGTTCATCCTTTGATTTTAAAGAGAACTAATGTCATCATGGGGCGATGTCTTGACTTGAATATAAATTGTATTTAATTGAAGCAGTTACACAAAATCTTTAGCTTCACTCTCTCTTCCAGAGTCTTCAAATTCCAGTAAAGAAGAAAGTCAAGGCCACTGGTAATGGCCTAGAATATAGTGGATGACTTTGGCATCTTTGCCATCTGATTGAGCTCTAAGTGCCCCACCACATCTGTTTCAGTTGCCTTCATGGTCAATGGAACAAATTGTCCTCTTTCACCCATTCCATCTTGGGAAGTCTTCACATGCTTGGGGTCAATATACCCCAGACTCGCCAATGGGTTCAAAGCTATTGGTTACCCTCAACCTGGTTTAACTCATTTTCCAAGACAGTTTTAATTGGGGATGTCTCCTGCACAAGAAGCTACAGGTTCTTGGAGGTGCAGGTGAGAGTTGGGTGGCAGGTGGATACCAAAGGTGGATGAGTAACCCTGAAAAGCAGTCAGGCAACCCTTACAACAGAAGTGTTAGTCCTCCCTGAATGTTTCATATACTATGACTTATGACTCCGTGATGATTATTAGCTATAAGATGTGGGGAAAGCAGTATGGCACAATGGGAAGTATACCAATCCTAGAGTCAAACAGTCTGTATTCAAACCTCTCTTCTGATACTAAATAGTTGTTTGAACTTGGAAAAGTCACTTCATTTCCATCTGCCTCAGCTTCCTTAGCTTTAAAAATGATCTTCCCCCCAAAAATAAAAACCTTGAATCTCTAGTGAGTCTAGTGAAATGTTCTGACCTAGGCACTTTCTTCCAGATATGTTCTGATGGCAGGGGTACTTTCTGCCATGGCTCCCTTAATTTTTCCAGGTGCTTATAATTTCTAAGTGGCCATAATCAGGAATAATTGATTTACTTTTTTTATCTTTTGAATATCAAATAATATGTCTTTATATGTTGTTGACTAGCATGATGGTAACAGATAGTTTAACTATGACAGAGACCCTATGTGCATTATATGCTAACATTGACTTATGGAATCTTTTCTGCTGATATAAGTCAAAAAGGAAGGAAGAAACTGAGGAAGGAAGGAAAGAAGGAAAGGAAGGAGAGAGAAAGGGAGGGAAACATAATACTTGCTATGTACTTACTCTCTGCAGGAATCATACTAAATACCAGAGAAACACACATTAAAGAAACAATCACTGTCCTCAGAGAGCTTACATTCTAATAAAGAAAGATAGAATTCATTAGGGGATACATCATCAGGTAATAGTTTTTGTAAGGGACCTCATAGGAATAGTGAATGAATAACATAGAGCAATTGAATGATAAAATTAATTAGATTATTTTTCCCTCCAAGAATTAGAGGGAAAGGGAGAAGGGGAGGGAGGTGGTAGAGTAGTGTTCTAATGTCTTTCTATCTCAGAAATATCAGCTTATTATTATTACTTTAATAATATTTCTTAAAGAGGTACCTACGTAATTTATATTCTTCTTAAGTATCCAGGTCAAGTGTCCTCAATATACAGCATTTTCTTGAATATTGCCCCTTCCTTTACCCGGTACTTTACATACACACACATACACACACACACACACATCTTGCTAGATATAGATAGGTAGATAGATGATAGATAGAGATAGATAGATGTAGACATAAATAAAGTATAGAGTATACATATACATGAAAGTTAAGTTAAGGTAATATATTTATAAAACAAGATAACATAAATGTGTGCATGCACACATACATATACATACACATATGTTGACTCTTATGATGTTTTTCTCCTTGAGGGGAAGGATTGTTTCATTGTTTTTTACTTTGCATGCTCAGCAACTAATAAATGCCCTGACATAACAGAAACTTGATAAATGTCTGTTGATTGATTGATTATTTAACAGACTGTACTAAGAGAAGTAAAAGCTGTTGAATTTAAAGGCAAAGGATGTGGTTCCATGTACTAGCTTTGTCACTTCAGTAGCTCTATGGATTTGGACTAGAAACCTCCCATCTTTAGATCTCACATTCTTTTTCTATAAACTTGATTGGACTAGATAACTGTCAATATCTTCCTCTGTTATAAAATTTTAATTCTATGATAATTTCCAAACAAACTAATATGGTGGTATTGAGTCCTTCATAAGATACTGAAAAGTTACCAATGCTCATTTCTTTTTGTCAAAATCAATAAGTATTTATTTATTTATATGTCAGGCACTGTAATTATGGCTAATGATGTGAGAAAAAATAAACAGTAGCCCCTACCTTTCTGGAGTTTTCCTTGTCATGGGATTATGAAACATGCCTACATCAGAGTATGTCAAGTGGATCCAGTGCAAATTGAAGGTAACTTGAGATGGTTAGACAGCATGGTATCAAAAGTTACAAGAACTAAGAAAGATCTCATGTACTACATCGTACTTCAGTTGAGTCTTCAAGGAAAACAGTGACTCTGAGGGTTAGAGATGGCGAAGGAGTATATTTCAAACGTAGGGAATCTTCAATGCAAAGGTTCATAAGTGAGAGGTGTAGTATCTCATGCAAGGAAGAGCAATAGGCCTTTTCTACTGGCTAGAGAGCAAAGTAAAGTATAAAATATAAGAAGGTTGGAAAGGAAGATAGTGGTTATTCTGTAAACTAATGAATAAATCATAAATTCATTTATTCAGCAAGGGTATCAAGTACTTTGCTAAGTCATGGGGATAGAAAAAAGTCCTTGCCCTTAAGAAAATCACAGTATAATTGGGTGAAACAACACATTAAAAAGGAAGCTTAGTTTCAGAGGAAAGAAAGGAAAGACTGAAAGTCCAAAGATACAGTCCCAGGGGGGATGATGAGACCTGCTTCCCTTAGGCTATGTTAATAGATAGATTACAGTGTCAGTGGTGCAGAAGAAACAGACACAAAGCAGAAAGAAAATCCCAGTGGTTCTCCATCTCACAGGGAGAAGTGGAGTTGGTAACATATTCTATATAAACTATATCTGTCAAGTAGCAGGTATTTGTTCTGTAGATATCAAGGATGTGGGAAGATGAAGGAGAGGATAAGTACCTCTCTTGGTTTCCAGTCTCCTGAGAGTCAAGGTTGAAAATATTTAAATGGAAAGAACTCATAATTTTATATTTTATCTTAGAGGCAAGTAGGAAGCATTGGATTTTAATGAATAGTGTATGAGAGGTAGGATTGGCACTGGTAAACCTAAGTCTATGAAAATCACTGTGGCAGGAAAGTGAAAGATAAATTGGAATGGGGAGAGATTTTAAACAAAATGAACAATTAGAAAACTATGACAATAGTCTATGTGACAAGCAATTAAGGTTCTGAATCATGAAGGCAACTGTGTGAGCAATAGTACATAGGTGTGAGATATCTTAGAGAATGAAATTACAATATTTGGCAATGTTTTGATATGTAGTTAGTGGTTGAAAGTGAGAAGGCAAAGACACTGAAATTGGCAAACTTGGGTGACTGAGAGAACAGTAGTCCCTTAGAAAGTAATATGGAAGTTTGGGAATAGGGACGATTATGAGATAATTAGTTAGATTTTGTATATGCTGAGTTTCAGATTCCTATGAAATATCCAGTTCAAAATGATCAAAAGTAAGTTTGTGATACTGGCCTCAAGATCGGAAGAGAGCCTACAGATGTTTTCTACAATATAGTGATAGTGGCCTCTTTGCTGTTCCACAAACAAGAAACACCGTCCCCCAATTTCAAGCATTATCTTTTCTATCATGGCTGAAATGTTCACCTTCTTCATTTCTATCTTTTGGTTTCCCTGATTTCCCTCAATGTCCAGCCAAAATATTGGCTTCTACAGAAATCCTATGCAGAACCTCTTTAATTCTATTGCCTACCTTGTATCGATTATTTCACATTTATCCTGTATAAAGCATGTTTGTGCACAGTTATTTGCGTGTTGTCTCCCCCATTAAAGTTAAAGCTCCTTGAAATGAGGGACCGTCTTTCACCTTTTTTTTTTCATTATTATTACTTGGCATAGTGCCTTGAAGATGTTGTTATTCAGTTGTTCAGTCATGGCCAACTCTTCATGACCCCTGTGATCGTAGGATGCCAATTCTTTTTATGAGTTTTTCTTGGCAGTTACTGAAGTTATTTTCTATTTCTTCCTTAACAAAATGTTAAGTGACTTGCCCAAGTCACACAGCTAGTAAGTATTTGAGGTCAGCTTTGAACTCAATTGAGTCTTCTTGACTTTAGGCTCAGTGTTCTATGTACTAAGTCACCTAACTTCCAGTAGTAGGTGGTTGATAAAGTTTGATTGATTTGATTAACTGACCATATAGATCAGGGAATGATAAACATAGAAAGCATAATTGAATGTATAATAAATAATGAGATCACCAAGTGAATTAGAATAGAAAGGAGCATAAGGCCCAAGAGAGAACCTTGGAAGATATTCACAGTCCGTGGCCATGATATGGATAAAGGGAACTGATAGAGTATAGTCGGAGAAGCAGGAGGAAGAACCAGAGACAACAGTCAAAAGAAGACAGAAAATAGTCTCCAAAAAAGGTGCTCAACAACATCAGTGTTTCAGAGAGGTTAAGAAAGTTGAGAATGAAGAAGATACTTTTAGGTTTCTTCATTAAGAGATTCTTTATTCCTTTTCCTTCTCTTCCCTCTTTTCTACTCTTCTGTCTTTATGTCTGCATATCACCAGTACCTGTGATTTCAATGAAATAAGAAGTTTTCAATCAGGAAGCTCATTCAACCAATATTTGAAGGGTTGTATTAGGTACCGTGATGTTGGGCAGCAAGGTGATGCAGTGGGTAGAGTACCAAAATTAGAGTCAGGAAGACTCCTCATCTTCCTGATTTCAAATTTGGCTTCAGACACTTACTAGCTGTGAGATCTTGAGCTAGTCACTTAACCATATTTGCCTCAAGTTTCCCCATCTGTAAAATTGAACTGAGAAGAGTATGGCAAACCACTCCAGTAACTCTGCCAAGAAAATCCCAAATGGGGTCACGAAGAGTCAGATATGACTGAAATGAATGAACATGAAAAAACTGTTATGTTAAATTTTTTGCCTGGGTTCACATTACCAGTATTTGTCAGAGGTGGGAAATAGTCCAAGATCATGCTCTCTATAAAGTAGGCCTCCCCTCCTAATGCATAATCATAAACTGACCCAATATCTAGTGATCTTTCTACTATGCTTCACTGCCTTTCATGGGATTCACTAATTCTCTTATGCCTACTGGATAGCTTACCTATTCATCAGCACTAGTCAAGCCTGTGGCTTATATACATCAAATAAATCTGTGACCATTACATCTGATGCTGACTCAGTCACTCATGGGCATTGGTATGTCCTGTAAACAGGGTCCATTAGTAGAAACGCCTGCAAGTAACCTTGTTTCTGAAGTGACAAACTGGATATCTGGAAGATGTGAATTTAAATCCTCCCTCAGATATTTATTGTCTATATGACCTTGAGAAAGTCGTTTGTCTTCTTGGTGTCTCAGTTTCCTCATCTCTAAAATTATGGGATTGAAAAAAATTTCTCCACAAGTCAGTGCTTGCTCTAACTCTATGATATATGAAAAAAGTTGTAAATTGAGTATAGATAGTGTCCACTAATTTTTGGATATGAGAAGAGCCTCTGATGAATCTCAGAGGAATCAGAGTTCATTTAGTACACACCCCTGTGCATCTGATACATGAGCAAATTGAGATTTACAAAGAGGAAAGGTCCTACTCAAGTTCATTCAAGAATAAGTAAAAAACAAAACCCAGATTGAATCAAAACCATGGTCTGCCCATTCTGGGACACCACACTGTCCTTCCCGCACTGTTCCTTGCTCACAGAAGGAAGAGAAATGATATAATTGGGCTGTTTTCTTGGTGAACATTTATCTGCACCAGGCAAGGCATTTGCTGATGGCCTACTTAGGAAGATACCACAGCAAAAGCCAAGTACATTGCCCCTGGCCAAAGTGCAAGCCAGTGCGTCCCTTTGCAGGGGAAGAAAAATGAGTTGTCTTCCAGGGAATGTTCCCACACGAGATATCAGAATGTAAATCATCAGTAGGCAGTGATTATGCAGTGCTTTATAGCAGCTTCTTAGGAAAAAATGGCAAGTGCATATCTCACTCTGAAATGATATGCCTGCATGCCATCTCCCCTGGCATAGAAACCTATCAGGGAATCATAATGCCAATTGTCAGAGGGAAATTGGAATGGCCATAAACAATAACTGCAGCTCAATTTCTTTACTATGTATCTGCAGACTAGATGGGACTAGATGTCTATTTCAGTACTGTCAAATGAGAGAATTCAGAAAATCTCTCCTTTCCCCAAACAGCTCCCCCATCTGCTTACATTGGTGTCTGAAGTGAACACAGTTAGATTCATCTGTCTTGACATATGTGATTGATACAGCTTTAGGAACAGAGGTAGGGTCTAGATATGATATGTCATTAAATATGAAAATTATTATAGATAAATACTGCTTGTATATTTGCAAAACACTTTATATATGTTATGTTATTTGGTTATAAATGATAACATCTTCAAGTGGGTGCAATTTTTCCTGTTTTGCACATGAGAAAACTGAAGTTGAAAGCAATTAAGTGACTTACCTAAGGACACACAGCCATTAAATACTGGAGGCACAATTTGAACCCAGGCCTTTTTGGATTTGATGATGACTTTTTATTCATTAACAGTGGGTTTCTCTTTTTAATTCAAAATGTATGCTTTATTTTTTTTTAATTTAAATAAATGTAATAACCCAAGAGGGATATGAATACTTGTGAGTTTTGATGAGTTGGAGAAGTAGTCAAGGAGAGATTTAAGGTGAATTTGAAAGTGAAATAACTATGAAATTTTCTATGGGGAATTATGGAAAAGACAAACGTTGAACTTGAGCAGAGGAAATTTGGAATGACTTGAGAAGTGGAAGGAGAAAGATTCAACATGAAAGAAATAAAAAGGAACAAATTGAAGGTGATGGATTCACAGAAATGGAAAAGAATCTCAAGAGAAAGAGATGGAGAAGTGGAATGACTTAAAAAGAAACAGGAGCAAGAGATAATTAAAATTAGGAAGAAGAGGAGAAGAGTTAAATTGGATATAATAATTGTAAAGTGTTCAGTATTGTGCATGGCACAGATTAAGTACTGCATATGTGTAGTCATGATGACAAGGAGGAGAAAGTAATTTGTACAGTAGTATAGTGAAGTAAAACAAGGAAAAGAGTAGGTTTTATGATTTTGTGAAAATGATCATCTAAACATGGAAATATGTTTTGCTGAACTTCCTATGAAAAATTGATTTTATATTTTTTGCCTTCTCAATAGAAGGGAAAGGGGTTGAAGAAAGAGAATTTTGGAACTGAAAATTCTTTTTAAAAAGGAATATTACATGCTATTGTTAAATAGTTTCAAGAAAAGTCATACTAGTTAGTTGCATGTGATTTTAAAAGAGTAGACTGAGAAAATCATCTTACTTTGAAGACTGTGATGAGTCATCCTGTCAGGCCACCTTTGGTTACTGGGTAAAACAAGGACATATAGCCTCTTTAGGGGAGATGGAAATTGCTTTGGAGTAAAAAAAGAGTAGATAAGGATGAGACTTTTCAACTTCACAATTTTGTCTAGAGCTTAGTTGACTCATCCTTTATTTTTCTAACTACTGTCTTAAAAAAATGATATTCATTGCCCAATATATCCCTTCACTTTACCCTGCTTGCTAATCCATTCCACCTTAAACATCTTTAAGTTTAAAATAAAATTAAAAGCAATTCATCCAAAATTGATAAATATATTCACTATGATCAGCAGTATATGCAATGTTTTACAAGCATTCTTCTTCACCTCTGCAATGAAGGGAAGGATAACTAGTTTCTCCAGTCTTCCCAAGAACCAGGCTGGGTCATTAAAATTGTGCAACATTGATATTGTTGGTGTTGTTTTAATTTACATTGTCTTAGTCACTATGTATATTATGTTCTTGCGTAAGTCATTTGATCTCGCTTCACACATTTTCTATGTTCTTTTGAAATATCCATATTTATCATTGCTTATAACATATTGATATCCTATTAAAATAATGTGTCATTCCTTTTTATCCAATATTTTCTCTGTAAAGTTAGTTCACCTACTGAAGCACAACTAGAAAGACAGCTTGGGATGAGTGATAGAGAGCTATCCTTGGAAACAAGAACTTAGAATCAAAATTGATATATTTTCTCTGTTACCTACTAGTTGAGTCATGCTTGGTAAGACCCATAACCTCTCAGTGACTCTCTGAGACTATGAGTTGCTGTGAAGATCGCGACTGCAATTAGCTGATGGATTTTTCTCGTCTGGGAGTTCTCTATATAAATGTAATCAAAAGTTCAGTTCTGATAGTATCTTGAAGTGATCCTTGGGAGGACAACACACTTGATAATTTATTTATAAAAATGGATTACTCAAAGGGAAATTATATTATCTAGAACAGAAAGATATATTACTAATCATCATGTCTGCTTTATTCATTTTTACAGATGATGAAACTGAGGCATAGAGAGAGGAGGTATCATCCCTAAGAAGTCTAGCTTAAAACACAGATCCTCTGACTCAAAACCAATGATAAAGTGTGGTAAAACACCAGTGAAAAATCCTTATCTTCTCTTAATAATCCTTTTCCCTTTCTACTTCACCTAAAAGGTGATAAAATGCCTCATTCTTGCCCTTGGTTCATAGTTGACTGATTCCTACTAAACTATGAACTTACAAGAATAATGCAAAATGCTAAGACTTAATATGTTTAACCTTCCAAAAGGTACTTTTTCCTTTAAAGTGAAAGGATTGGAGACAGAAAATCCTTCAAAAGTCAACTAAGTAATGATAATGGAAAAGAAAGCCCAACAGTCTATAAAGAACTAACATTTTGGAATGATCCCTAGAGGCTCTCAAAAGCAATCTTCTGATCCTGAACTATTTTAGAGAGCCAAGGTTGGAAACTGGTATCTAACTCTAGCTCAGTTGTCAAGTGAGTTACATGACCTTCTTTCTACTACTTCTATGTACTATGAAAACTTCTGTTTAATATTCAATTCATCAGGATTGTTGTAAGAAATTTAAATATTAACATTAACAATTCTTCTCATTTTATTTAATAATGGCTACCATTTATGTGCTACATCTATTATTTGCCAGGCACTGTGCAAAATCCTTTACAAATATCTTAGTTGATCCTCACAACCCTTGAAGATAGGTGTTATTTTTATTCCCATTTAACAGGTAAAGAAATACAGACAGATGTTAAATGGGCAAAATACAGTCCACTGCATTTTGAAATAGCCTAATTTATCTGCCTGGATGCTTGTCAAGAACCTATGAGGCATGCATCATTGTAATGAAGAGCCTGAGAGTCTCATGTTTACCATTAGTTAATAGTAGAATTAGGACTTGAATCCTAGAACCAAAGTTTTAGTTTCCTCCTTTTCTACAATACCAGAAAATCTTATATGTCTAATTGCTTGAGTATATTAACATCTTTCACATAGATTGATTACTTTCACTCCATTATTAAAAAGCTTAAAATCTTATCAATTTTGGGTACTTTTTTTCTTTATATAACTTTGATTCCTGTCTATAAGAATAAAACAATGATGAGTATATGACATTTTTAACAGACCTATCCTGACTGTTGCTTCATTAATTTTCTTCCTAGAGACATGAGAGGCAGTGTGGCATAATAAAGAGGGCACTGGCCAAAGAGCAAGAAACAACAAAGTCCAAGGCCTTGCTCTGATACACAGTCCTGTCCTTGGACAGGCACCACAAACTCTCAGTGTTCAGGCAATTATCAAAGACTGCAAATTCTGACCAAGATGACAATCACCTCTTGTAGAAGAAGGTTCTTCACTACAACAATAAAATATTGGTTGCAATTCCTATCTCTATACTACTTACCAAGGTTCCATTTAGTTTTAGTTTTCATGGACAAGTCCTGACTTGAATCTGGTAGGGGATCCAGTTCTCGGAAGAAAAAACTCATGGATCTTTCTTAAGGTAAAAACAGGGTTTTGAAAAAAAATGCAACTAAGAAATTGGAAGCTATAAACACATAGCTTAAAATTTCCTAAAAAATCAGTAGGATTTGTAGAAGAGATAGCTAGAGATATGCAGATTTTAAAGAGAAAAATAAAGAATTAAAAAATTATTCTTAACAATGAGATAGAAATCAGTCATAAAATTTCCCATCCTAACCTTCAAAATATGCTTCAGTGTTTCTTCAAAATCCACCCTCTTTTCTCCCATGGTTCCCATCCTTTTCTGTCCAATCTCTTTGCCTGCACTCCTAATCTGTCCCACTTTGACACATTCCCTTGTTAATATTTCAATATCCCTGAAGGGAAAAAAACACAACATATGCATAAATACATACATATATATATATATGCATATATTATACATACATACACACAAGCATGCTCTTTTTGTTTTCTCATTCTGATCAGCTCTTGTAAGTTTCCTATCTCTTTTTCTCCATATCTTTCTCTACAAGGTAATTGGCCAGTTACTGGCAATTTAAAATTAAATTATAACACAGTCCCTGCCAACCAAGAGCTTACACTCTAATATGAAGATGAGACATGTAATAATAAAACTTCTATTCTTATTTAAGACTTAGAAAACACTGTCTTATCTCACACTATTATTGACAACTCCATGTGGCAGTTAAGTTCTTAGTAACTGCCAAAGCACCTTACACAAATCAAGGACATAAGAATCTATTAAGCACCTACTATGTGTCAGGTATTGTGCTAAGCACTTTATAAATAAATATCATTATCATCATCGCTATCCCCTTTTTACATTTGAAGAAACTGAGTTAGCCAGAGGTTAAGTGACATGTCTAGGATTACATGGATAATAAGTGTTTGAGGTCAAATTTAAACTCAGGTTTTCCTGGCTCCATGCCTACTACTCTCTCCACTGTGCAACCTAGGATCCACAACTGTGATTTCATCTCACTCTCTCTCTGTGTTGCCATCTTCTCCATTTGATCTCAGGGAAGTTGTTCTCTTTTTCCATTCCCAAGTAATGGATTTGTTAAAGCCTATCATACTTGCTCATTGGCATATGGAGAACTCAGAGCAGCTTGGTCTCCATGGGAGGCAGAAGATCAGGTAGGAAACTCTAGCAAAGAGAAAAAAAAATTTTGCCCAGTAAGGAGGGCAATGAGTTAAAAGGAAATAAAAATTGTCTGAAGCATTTCTCAAGTATTCAGAGGGTGATATTAGAACAAGTGCAGTTCAGAGTAACATTCAAGTTCCGGGGATCTTTCTGATTCTATTTCAGCAGGACGTGATTATAGAATGTTTGGAGGTTAGAGAATAAACATGTTGAACAATTCAGCCAGGGGCAGTCTGATTACTAAAGGGAAGCAAGGATGTACAATAGAGATAAAGGGGAAAAAATCCTCAAGTGGCGATACTTTACAAATAGGCATGCCATCTTCTCTTTTTTGGGAGGATATAAGCCTATTTTCCAGGAAAGAATATTTCTGACTTTGACACCGATAGGGAAAGAAGATAGTCTAGAATCATGTCATGGAAACTGATTTTATTTACATGGCATGGAAATTGATTTTATTTACTTTTATGCAATTGTATGGAAAGACAATGCCTGATGAATGTAAATGGAGCTCTCTAGTTCTCTGTGTGCAGGGAAAAACAGTTACCTGGGCAGTTAAAAAATATTCTCCAGCTTGGTATTCTTTCTTTTGCAATTGCATTCTTTGACTATTTCTGGGAAACAACCCCAAGCAAAATTGACTCCAAACCCAAAAGCTGAAGGAATGTGAGGTATGTATTGTTTAATGAAAACCAGAAAAAAATAAAACTATGAAAATGGAAAATCTAAGGTTTATTCCTAAGGAGTCAATATATCATAAAATTTTTGTACTCTTAAAAGCTTTTCTCAAAGGGCAACAGTAACATCTTTTTAATGCCAGTTTTTCATTATCAGTATGAATATTACCAAATCCAAGGATATTTCTTTTTTTTTCCAATTTTTCCTGACTGATATTGCAGCAAATACTACTAGTATCTCCTTCTTGGAAACCATTGATTTCTACCAATTATCTTCAATCTCTCTGACACTTTTACCTATGTAACTTGTTTTCATTCCTCTTCCTATACCACAAAGGTATGTGTTTCTGAAGGTTCTGAATTCTATTTTTCTTTTTAAAAATTTCCTAATAGCTAATTAATAATAGCTAACAATCACAGACTGTCTTTAGATTTTCAAGGTACTTTATGTATCTTCTCTCAATAGATACTCATAAGTTTTCAAGATGAGCACTATCAATATCCTCATTTTACAGAGAAGTTAACTGAGGATGGCAGAAGTTAAATGACTTCCTTGACATCACACAACTGATAAATGGATAAGACAGATTTTGACATTAAGTTTTCCTATCCAAGTTGAATGCTGTATTCATGGTACCACCTAGTTGCCCTTAATGGTTACCATTTATACAGCACTTCAAAGTTTTATCAATAAACTCTGACTATGTTTTTCCTCTCTTTCCAACAAGTTCAATTCAATAAGGAAAGGAACGTTTTTCATGCATGAAGTACTGTACTAAGTGCTTTTTCAAAAATTATAAAAATAACTTACATTCTACTCCTGTGTCCTATTTTCCCCCTATTCTCTTTAATATTCTTCACATTTTGGCACAGTGGGTAGAGTGCCGAACTTGATGTCAGGAAAATCTGAGTTCAAATTTTGCCTTAAAAACTTATTACCTGGGTGAACTAGCTCAATTTGTTACCTGTGCAATGAAGGGATTAAACCCAATTTCTGAGTTTCTGACTAAATCTATACTGTTATGATTTATGTCATTTAATTTATATAATTCTCATTATTTAATTTATATATAATTTATTCAATTTATATAATTTAAATTTTTATAGTACTTTTTGCATCCATTATTGCATTTGATCCATATACTAAGTGTTGTATTTAGAATAGGGGCCAGGAGTTGGAACAGTGGAGTGCTGTAGCTAATTTTAATTAGTTTTGCCATGGAAGAGGCCATTGTTATATTTTCAGCATGGGCATTTACACTGCAGAAATGAAAACACAAAATAGAACTTCATAAATATTTTATGGATTATCTAGACTTAATAAAATAATAATGGAAATTAATCTAAAAGTGAATGCATGTGCATAGAACCACTTCCAAGTCAGTTAAATATTTAGAAGCACACACCTTTCTTAATCTATAAATATTACTGGAAGGCAACAGGAATGCAATAGAAGGTTCAAGAAATGACATCATCAGGACACTGGAAACCTAGTAACTGTAGGCAAACAACAACAGTAGTAGCAACAATTAATGACAATAAAACCAACAAAACTAATTCATTTTTACGTAGAGCTATAAGGTCTACAAATTGCTTTATATCCATTATCCCATTTGAGGATCAAAATGCCCCTAATATAGAGTCATTTTTAAAGCTGGAAGAGGTGTCAGTATTTTTGTAGATTCTACCCGATCATTGTGAAGTTGAAGTATAGAAGGTTAAGGAACATGCCCATGGTCACTAGGTACAAAATGTATCAGTAAGCACCCCACCAAACACAGGTGGGGTCTGCTATCACAGGTTCTTAGATCTGCAATCATAAAAATGAAAGGAAACTTTCAGGGATTAACAATCACTTTAATTAAGCATGTGTATCATTCCTTTAATCAAGCACATATATCACTCATGTAATTCAAGGGAGTCAGCACCCTGAACTTCAGAGAAAATACAAAGAAATTAAAAGATCAACGGATATGACTTCCTCTGTCTGAACTCAACAGACAGTTGGATCCCAACTCTCTGACCGTAGTTACCAGAGAGGGAAGCACAGACATCTGAGTTTTCAAAAGAGTCCTCATCTGGCCAAAGAAACACTTCACTAAGACCAATGTAATCAAGAGACATAGCTTCCTCTGCCTGACCATAATTCAACAGACAGGTACAGCTGTCTGACCATAGTTACCAAAGAGAGAAGCACTAACATCTGAATTTTCAAAGCTGGGGGGGCGCTCCTTAAAGTTGCTTCCCAGCATCCTCATCTGGCAGTCAAACCTTCTTAAAAAAAAAAAAAAACTAAGCCCCAAAGTAAAACCTCACCTTCAGAGTATTTATACACTTTTTAGAGCCAGAGGGTGTAGCCCTCTGACCCAGTGTCTGAATATAAAAAAACAAAAGATACTTGGGACCCTCCTACAAAACAACTTCCCTAATCAAGCTTCCCACAATGGGCAAGACTATCAATGGATGAGAAAGATCTTCTTTAATCACGTTATTCAATCAGAGGCACTTTTAGTAAAACAAATACAGAAAAGGATTCTAATTTGATTGCCATCATAGAAAGTAGCAGGGCTGGTACTTGAGCTACAATCTCAGGAATCTAAGTTTATCACAATTTCCATTGGATCATGCTGCCTCTAGCTATTCCCTAAATGATTTTTTTCCTGCTTTATTCCTCTACATTTCTCTGCTTATTCTCCAAAGACATTCCTTGTCTATCACCATAATTATTTCTTTGCTAATTCTTCTACCTGGAATGGTTCCCATCATTGTAATTTTCATTATTAACCTCTTGATCCTTCAAAGCACAGCTCAACTGCTGTCCCTTTTATAAATCCTTCACTCTTAAAATACTTAATAAAATCCCAGAGTTAATTCTTATTATTTGATGAATCCCTTTTAACTGTCCAGCTCTAGAATCAGATGAATGTTTCCAGGTTTCTCCAGTTTCATGAACTTTAGTAAATATCTAGCTTAATGCAAATATTATATAGTTAAGGAAGAGATACAAAGGGAGTGAATGATTTTGAAAATTTCTAATTCAATGCCAATTTATTTTTAGATAAGGAAGAGAAGGCATAGAGTAAATTATTTCCTTGAGGTATATTTAAGGGAATAAATAGACTAGTTTCCAGGACTTCTGACTTTCAGACTACAGTCCTTTCTAAGCAACTTGCTTGAAGAAAAAAATAATAGCAAGGAGTATGGAGACATGTAACACCAAAAATCAAATCCCCTATCTGATACTTACTTGCTGGAAGACCATGGACAAATGATTTAATCTCACAGAGCTTCTTTTCATTCTATGTAAAATAGTGATAACAATCCTCAGAATGCCTTCATCATGAGGCATCTTATGTATTGATTAGAGAATAAAGAATGTCAATGTGTGATGCAAATGTCAAATTGTATCACACTACCATCATACAGAAGCAATGAAATCAGCAGGGGAGGTGAGGGCATTGAACATTTAAATTATGTCAGTGAGTTGTGTAAATAGAGAAGTCAACATAGAGACAAACTTGGTTCTTCAAATTCTTAAGAAGTTTATAGTTGACAAGATGGTGATCTGCATAATTTCTGTACCTTCCTTTATCCCTACAAACACACACACACACACACACACACACACACTTGATCAAAGTTATTGAAATGATGAAATTAAAATTACTATTACTATTATTTTTTCTCCACATCTCCATGAACTACACGGATCATTGCCTCAATTTTTTACATTGTTTTGCTTATAGATAGGGGTTTGTTGAACATTGAATAATCCAGACCCACTAGGTTCATTTCTTTACTCCACCTAACAGAGTCACAGACAGAACTGATACCAGAGAATACTTCTTGAATATCAATGTTATAACTTTCTCAAGGGTAAGATGCAAATGTAGAGAATGAGAGGGCTGAGTTTTGCATTTTGATCTCTAATTAAAATGGAAACGCATTAAATCACACGTAACTGAGCATCTCCCTCATGACCAGGCATCTGAAGAATGTAGATAGTTTAAAACAAGATTCCTGTCCCATAGTATTGCACTGTTTTACAGCCACCAAACAACTTTTCTCAATCAGTCATTTCAGATAAAAGCATATAAATGAGTTTTAAGTCCTCTAGTTTTTGGCCAAATAACATATAGCTATTCTCAAAAACAGTTTGAGTGGGAAATCAGCAATTTAGAAAGAAGGAATGACAATTCATGTGCTTTGGATTTTTAACAGTTACACAGACAGTGTGTTTTAAATAAGATCTATGTCCAAATACCTGCCAGTTCAAAGATTTTGAGCCAAAAGGAAGCTTATAGGTCACTGAGTCCAACTCCCTCATTTTACAGAAAAGAGAACTGAGAATAAGAGTTGAAGTGACTTACGTAAGGCCATGAAATCATAGCAACTATTATATATGTGAACTATAAGGTGTACAAGATGCTTGGCATATTATTTCATTTCAGTTCTCATAACAACCCTATGGGACAGGTGGCATTGTTATCATCCCAATTTTAAATATGACAAATTGGGACTGAGAAAATGGGATGAGCAGCTCGTCAGAATCTAAGGGAAGATTTGAATTTCTGCCATTGACCTAGGTTTCTTATTATCTTTCTTCCTAGCACAGCACCTATGGGTGATTAGTAAATCTTTACTGAAATACTCACTGAATTCGTGGGTTGCTAGCATGGACAGGAAAGGGATGAGAAAAGTCTGGAGCTTCTTTGTTACTATGTGTGGAAAGCAAATTGAAGTCAGGTGTTCCTGATCCTCTGTCCAGAATTCTATTATTTACACCACCCAACCTACTTCATCAGAAAGTAAGTTCACTGAGGAGTAAGAATTATTTTCATTCTTTGTACTTTTACCCACAATGCCTAACACAGTGTCTGACATGTAGATAATTTTAATAAACACTTTTCATTGATTCACACAATTTGCCCTTTTAATATAGGTAACAATTCATCTACACCTCGCCATTCCACATAACTCTCATTAAGTTTTTTATCCATTGTACTGAATTCTTAAGTATTCCAATGATGATTGATGGATTTTTATTGCCTATCCTCACCCTTGCCATGTGTTATTTTCTTTTTGCTTATGGAAGAAGAATAAGAAAAAGATCTGCTCAACATGTCTTTACTGAATCCTTACTTGGCTTCTCCTATATAATAGTGGTTTTGGCAGTGGCAACCTGCTTGTCTCCAGCATACAACTCTCCATTGAGTTTTGTGTGATCTCAAGTTAATTTTTCATAGATACCATTGTTTCATGACAAAAAGCTAGTTTACTATTCATGAAAGAAAATGAGCAATACAGGAGAATAGACAACAATGAAAAATATTTATACAAATTTACTTTAAAACATTTTTATTTCATTAACAAATTGAATTCCAATCAATTCAGATAGAGTTTATTTTAATTAATCCACCTTTCCCCTTATTTTTATTCATTCTCCTTTGTTATCATTTTATTCTTTCTAATTACCTTGCAATATGAAATACTCATGGCTCTCCATTGCATTTGGAAGACAGCTTTCTTGAAATATAAACCCAGGATATATTCTTTCCTATATCATCATGTAAGACATCTCCCCCAACTATGTGAAGACTTCTCCTAGCAGAATGGGTAGACAAAAACAATTTATTGCAATTGACATGAAGGGGATTGAAGCAAATGCTCTGGAGAGCTTAGAGGTTGGTCAGACATTGAAGATGCCAATGTCATCCATTTCATCCTGGGCTGTCATCAGTCATTCCATTTTTTGCTTTGCCACTGACCTTCAATTACTCTTGAAGAGAGAGGGGGGGAGCCAAATTTGTGCAACTGTGCCTCACTTAAATCCAGTTTATCTGCAGGTCAAGACATTCCTCATCATCCACTATTTTGCCATAAAATCATAATTTCATTGGTCCTCTTTGAAAATAGCAATAATAATGTCCTCAATCTCAAAAGATTAGGAATGTTGTGGAATGTTCCTTGGTTCATAGAATCATAATAGAGAGGTGAAAGGGATCATTGGAATCACATAGTTCAAAAGTCTTATTTTACATGTAAGAAAACTGAAGTTTATTAAAATTAAATGATTACCTAAGACCATGAATTTAGTAAGCCCTAGACTTAGAAATGGCACCCAGGTTACTTAAATAATTCGCTCTTACTCTACTGATGATGAAATTATTAAAAACGTGTTGACATTTCATTTAAAACTAAAATTGTACCATCTTTATTAGATAGATGGCATATAAGATATCCTCTGAGTACATGTGTGGATGTATATTACATCTTTTCAGAATATTTTCAAGGATAGTTGTCTCAAAAAAAAAAACCCTACCAAGACTGATTGGATTTAAACCAGCATCTCCCATTCCCATCACCATACATATACAAACACACACACACACACCCACTTATGCATTTTCTCTCAGGAGATTTGGTCTGTTTTTGTTTTTATGCAAATGAATCTGAGGAGAAAAATTAAAAATAATCTTTAAATGGAACTACTTCCATTTATTATGATCCACCTCAATCCCTTGTTTACATTTTTTTTGTTTTAAATCAGCACCTAATAAATTGATCATTTTCAGATGTCTAGTATATAAGAAGACTGTATGTGAAATGACAAATATAGATTATTGTCTCATCTTGGAAAAAAAGTATAATTCAATCCTTTGTTCCAAATCCAGATCAAAATAAAGGAACAAGGGATAGACTACCTCTATAGGTGGGGGAAGGAGAATTAATGACCAAACAAGAAATAGAGAGCATTACAAAATGTGGAAAATAATAACCTTGATCATACTAAATTGAGATGTTTTCATACAAACAAAACCAAGGCAAACAAGATTAGAAGGAAAACAAATCTGGGAGACATTTTTACAGCAAGTTTTTCTAATAAAAGCCTCATTTATCAAATATATAGAGAACTGAGTCAAATTTATGAGAATGCAAGTCATTCCCCATTGATAAATGGTCAAAGGATATGAGCAGGCAGTTTTCAGATGAAGAAATCAAGGAAACTAAAGGCATATGAAGAAGATCTCTAAATCACTATTGATTAGATTAAATGCAAATTAAAACACTTTCAAATACTATCTCACACCAACCAGATTGACTAATATGACAAAAAAAGAGAAATGATAAATGTTGCAGAGCATGTGAGGAAATTAGGATATTTATGCATTGTTTGTGGAGTTGTGAACTGATCCAACCACTCTGGAGAGTAATTCAGAACCATGCCCAAAGGTTCTGCATACTCTTTTATTCAGCAATAGCAAAGACATCATATAAAAGGGGAAAGGACCTACTCTTGGAAAACTATAGTAGCCCCTTTCATGGTGCAAAATATTGGAAGTTGAAGGGATATTCTTCAATTGGGGAATATCTGAGCAAGCTGTGCAATATAAATGTAATGGAATACTATTATGCAATAAGAAATAATGAACAAGCAAATTTCAGAAAAACATAGAAAGATTTGTATAAACCCATGCAAAGTAAAATGAGCAGAATGGGGAAAAGATTATACATAATATTACCAACATCATTTAATGATGACCTATGAAGGTGTCAACTCTTCTCAGCAACACAGTGATCTAAGACAAGTATAAAGGACTCAAGAAGGAAAATGCTATCCATATCCAAACAAAGAGCTGATGGTCTCTAAATGCAGATCACAACATTATTTTCATTTACTTTATTCTTTCTCATGGTGATTTCTTTTTTATCTGTTTCTTCTTCACAACTATGATAAACAAGGGAATATGTTTTACATGACAGTACATGTATAAATTATATCAATCTGCCTACCATTTTCAAAGCAGGTTAGGGAGGGAGTGAGATTTGGAACTCAAAATCTTGTGAAAAATGAATGCTAAAGGATTCCTTAATATGTCATTGGGGGAAAATAAAATACTATTTAAATTTCAAAAAAGAGATATCATATAGAACTTTCCATGGGTGGAATTATTGCTAGTTATGGTTCTACTTATTTTAATAATAATTGTGTGAAAGTAATCAAATTAACTGAGTAATTGCTTGCATCCTTCCTTGATTTCAAAAATATGTAGATGAAAGAGATATAAACAAGAGTATCACCAAGCCTTAAGGGAACAACATGATGCTGTAAAAGAAGAGTGGCTCTGGAGACAGAAGAGCTCAGTTCAAATCCTCTAACACATATAACCTGTGACCTCAGACTAGTCACTTAACCTGCATGTTTTCAATTTTCTCATAAGTAAAACCAAGAAATTGTCCTGGGTAAAATCTTAGGTCACCTCTAGATTTATGATTCATCTCTTTCAAGCTTTTTATTTTAACGGTATAAATTGACATCTAAAAAGGCTAAAACAAGTGTTTCTCATAAACAATAGCTGCTGGAAGAGTCAAGACTGGAATTCAGATCCATTAACTTTCAGTCAAATGACACAAAGGGTCTTGATAGCTCTAGGGGGGAAAAGCATCACAGTATCCTAGAATCTCATACTTGTAAGGACCCTAGAAATAATGAAATTTCAAATTGACTAAAATTCTTCCTCACTGAATGTCATCTCTAACAAGTGGATATCTTGTTTTTGTAGTTTGGTAGGCAAATGGCAGGCAAACATTTGTTGGGTGTATTATACTAGGGGTGAAGGGGGCATTTAGTTGGAATAGATGACAGGTCAGTTCCCTTCCACCTCGGAAATCCTTTTATCCTGAGCAGGTCATCTGTGAAGTAGAACACACTGCTTCCCTTGTTAGCTTATTCCTCTTGAGGTTAAATGATAGGAAAATCTTCCTTATGTTAAGCTGAAATTCAGCTCTCTAATGCAACAAATTTTCCCCCTTGACATAGATTGCATATCATAGAATCATAGAATAGAGCCAGAAATGACCTCAAATATCCTCATTTTACAAATGATGAAACTGAGGCACAGATTTAGTAAGTTGGCCAAAGTCAAACGTTCCTGTAATCATCTGGAGAATTCCAATTTCAGACATAAATGTATATGTTTTGTGAAGAAGAAAAAAAATATCCTTTAATGTCTTTCCAAATCTAGGCTAGTCCCTGCAGTCTTCACAAGGCTTTCCAAAACACAAAAATACACAGGTACTGCCACCTCTGAGACTGTATTTCTCCTTTATCTAAAGGAAAATTGATGGTAATCCCTCAAAAGCATTCCAATCATTAGATGTAAAACACATTTTAAATTATAGAAGCTAAGAGGCCAATCCACCCATCTCTAGTCCCTTTTAGGCCATAATTATCTCCAAGGTGCACTTAGTCTAATTGATTTCTAAGTGATTCAGCTGAATTTGCTCTCAGAGTTGCTTGGTGATCCTCCCTAGAGATGCACATTTTATTTATAGAAGAGGGTAACACTAATTTATGAAAGGAAAGTACCTGGACAAATCATGCCATCATGAGGCTGATGAGGACTCCAAAGGCCTTTCAATTTAACCCAATGAACATAATATTAGAAACTGGAGAAAGTGATATGAATAACATAAGTGGACAAATGTATATATATGAGACTTGATATATTCATGAAACTTGCTTTTGGAGACATTCATAATATATTTATTAGATTTTGTATTGGGGACACAAAAATTATGTGTGTAAAATTATGTGTATATTTATGTGTGCATATATATACATACATACACATATACATATACATACATATGTACCTATACGTAATGTGCACATATATGCATGCATAAATGTTCTGTATTTTTGCACGCACACATATGTAAATATAATATACATATACACACATACATATCTCACTACCTTCAAAGAGTTTACATTTTATTGGAAGATACATTATGTGTTCATGTATACAAAATAATATATTTCAAGGGCAATTGAGACTGATGATTTCCCAAGGTAATGTGGGAAGGTTTTAGTCTAAAAGAAAAGTAGTGAAGCTAAGAGGTCAATATGATGAGAAATATGAATGGATGGAGATGGAAAATAGTGTGTTGAATTCAGGGAATGGATATTACTTCTGTTTGGAAGGAATATACTAATGTCAAGAGCAACAATGAAAGAAATACTCAAAAAGCAGGTTCAAATTAGATTGTGGATAGATTAAAATTCTAGGCTGAATAGTTGGCATTTTTATCCTTAGAAGAACAGAGAGCATCAGACAGTTTTGGATCTGGTGAGTGATGTCAAGACTGTCTAAGGAAGATGATTTTGGAAGGCATGGTGAATGGTTCAGGAAGGAGGAAAACTGGTAGCAGGAAAATCAATTAAGACACTTTCATCTCAGGAAACATTTACCAGGAAAAAGGAATAGCCATTCCTGTCACCTGTTGACAAATTACCAACACCCTGAAAGAAGAAGCAGTATGTGACAAATGAGTCAATTGATTGCCAATATCTTAATATTAAAGATACTATCAAGTGCTTATTGAAAACTAGCTTTGTTGTTGTTATTAAGTCATTTCAGTCACATCCAACTCCTTGGGATTTCAGTTAGGATTTTCTTGTCAAAGATACTAGAATGGTTCATCATTTCCTTCTCCAGCTCATGTTACAGATAAGGAACTGAGGCCAACAGATTTATGTGACTTGTCCAGGATCATACTCCTAAGTAGCTGTCTGAGGCTGGATTTGAATTCACAAACATGAATGTTCCTGACTTCATTCACAGCACCCTATCCATGTGCCAACTACATTCAAATTCATATTAAATTAAAAAATATGGACACAGTCCAGGACTCTACTTCCAACAATAGCAGTTTCCCCCAGACTAATAGTCCTTCTTCAAATCTGGCTCCCATACTCGTTATTGAGAAGATCAATCCCTTTAGAGAATAGGCCTGTCTTTCTGCTACCATAAATACTAACCAATGATCAATCACCACCAATGGCCAGATAAGAGCAAGAACCTTGAAGAATGAGGAATCTCATCCTCCTCCCAAAAGAAACAATAGTCCTACTTCAAGCTTGTCCCTTGTTAAAAAACATCCCAGGAAACAAATCCTATGAAGATAATATCTGGCAACTTCCTCTGTCCTTGATATATTCCCTGGATTCTTAGCAACAATGGATATTATAGAACCATGAAAGAAAATCACTAAGCCCAAAATTCTTATTACTGTCAAATGGTTAAAAGTCAGAAATACATATGATATTAGGAGTAGAAATTATATTAAAGAAGACGCATCGCCATCTGAAATCTCCTAAATATACTTCCTCTTCTATTAAAATGTGAGATCATTAAGAACAGGGACTGTATCACTTTTCTATATGCAACAACTATGCTCCTTAAAAAGTACAGATATGTTGAATTATTAGATTTAACTCATTCATCTCATAAAGCTCATCAGTTAAGAATGTTCCTTGATTGAGCTTATAATTAGAGGGACATAGAGGCATAAGTTTACAATGAGAAGGGAAATTAGAGGTTATCAAAGTCCAACCACCTCATTTCACAATTGAGGAAACCTAGGCACAGAGAGGTAAAGTGATTTCATCAAGGTCAGATATTAAATCTCAAAAATCATGAATTAGATCTTAGGTCCTATGATTCCAAGTTAAATCCAAGCAAGGACTGAGGGATCTATTGGTTGACCCAAGAAGAGTTGATCTATCTCTCTATCTACCTATCTATTAATTTTATGTTCTCTAAAGTAGGAAATTCTTGTACTTCTGGCACTGATTAACTTTGTCATGGATATGCAACAGGTTTTCTTTTGTTTTAAGTAAAAAGAGTTTGCTAACTCTTACTTCATAGGTATAAAGTTTTGTCTTACCCTCCTCCCAAAGTTGAGCAGGATAGAAAAAAAGTGCCTAGAATCTAGGTAGCAAGAATAATTTGTTAAAAGGTAGACAAGTATTGGATAGAATGATGGACTTGATATCAGGAAGATTGGAATTTAAATCTTGTCTCTCATAATAGCTTCATGAACCTTTGGAAAAACATAACAACCCAGGGTCAGTTTCCTCATCTTTAAAATGAGGATACTAATACCACCTACCTCACAGGGACATTGAAAGGATAAAATTTAAATATAAATTTTATAATCTTTAA
>CM053769.1:113396878-113428446 GCA_028658325.1 Potorous gilbertii
TTATACCCTTAGGATATGCACTGATGCTACAACTAAAAATACAAGAGTAATGCAGAACCTGTTCTGAAAGATCTCACATTCTAAAGGGGAAAACAATATGTTTATATATACATATATATATATATGTATGTATGTATATATACATACATATATATATATATATGTATGTATATATACATACATACATATATATATATATATATATGTATGTATATGGAATGTTTTGACTTAAGCCCAATGAAAAGAATCCACAGGGATACACGGAATGGAAGGATAGTACAAATGATAATCTCTCATCTTTGGTGTCATTCCTTCTTATGAAATCACATCAGCTTCTGGTTTCCAAACATCTGACAGTGTCAGTATCTAAGATAGCAAGAACTTTATGGGTCTTTAGCAACTGTGGCTTTGGCACCTGTGGCAGGAGCAGTTGTCTGGCCACATCACAGTAGGGAAGAATTCTTAGGGTGATGGATATGGGAACTGTACTGAAAACATTGGTGTTTCCAAGACTCTCTAAGGGTTCATAGTCCTGGGATTTTCCACTGGAGTTTGAGGAGAGATGATGGTCAAGGTGGTTGACTTATCTAACACATGCTTGCTTCTGTCTCTTCCTGGAGATATTTTACTACTTCCACTAGCTAACCTATCCCTGCAGTGTGTGTGTGTGTGTGTGTGTGTGTGTGTGTGGCACTTGATTGGCAGAGGGTACAAATTATTGGCCTCTTCTCAACCAGAATTTTTTTTGTCTATTTTGTTTGTTTGTTTTTCCTACATAATAGCTGTTAAGGTACTTTGTAGGCAACTCTTGGGAATTTAGATGAAGATTTTCTCTCTTTCGTTTTTCAACTAGAGAAACTAATGGCTGGAGTCCTCATCTGATTTGGTACATTTCCTCTTTAAAGAAAAAATGCTTTAGAATCTCTTTTCTAGCTGACAATCCAGACCCTTCAACTTTAGTTGTTTTGGTCAGGTATGTAAGTCTTTTTTGAAATACACAATTACAAGATTAGAACAAAACCTTAGACAGTTCACTACACAAAAGAAGAAGAATCTTCCAGTTCCAAATCATTACCTGTTCTGTTTGTTGGTAGGTGTGATGGATTTTTATGTTTAACTCATTTTGCATGCAATTCCACAGTGCTACATTTTGCTACAATGTGCTACAAAAGGATGATCAAGAAGGCTGAGGTTTTCCCAAGATCACTTGGATAATCAAAGTCAGAGATGAGTTCGAATCCAAGTTCTCTGACTTGGACTGATGATCTTTCTTCTCTAACACAATGCCTCTCCATAAATCTACACAGACCAGTGAGTAAGAAGAGTGTCATTTCTACAAAATAATACACAGTAATTTAAAATAAAGGAGAAAGAAATGCAAAACACCTCAATATTGCTGCCAAGAAAATCCTGAAAGGGGTCAGAGAGTCAGACCTGACTGAACCACAAAAATTTGAAATAATGTTAGAAAGAAAGAGTAGTAGCAAGAAATACTTCACACAGGAGCTGCTACTTAGTGATGCTATCAAGGAATGTTAGGATTCTTAGAGACAGAGGTAAGGAGAAAGAACATCTCTAGTGTGTGGAACAGCTTTTGTGAAGATATAACTTTTGTGAATGGAAGTTTGTAGATGGAGTGTGATATAGAATGTTAACTCCTTGACGTCAAAAGCATGTCTTAGTTTTGTATATGACTCCCAGCACTTAGCATAGTGCCTGATACTTAATAAGCATTAAATGAATGTTGACGATTGATAGATGAGGCAGAGATATTAGGGATGTTTTACTGGGATGCAAGGTATATAAAAGGGAGTAAATATGAAATTTCACAAAAGTATATTCTATTAGAATGGGGCTTCCATCTCTCCCTCACCAGCAGCATGCACAGGCTTATAAAATGTGCACATGCCTACATGTATATACCCTTGTTCATACACATGCGCACACACACATACACAAACAAATGTAATTCAGAGTTTGCATCTCTAACTTACTTTGAATGTGAGTTATTCTGCTCTGGAACATAAGGATTTCAACTAGAATTAATAACTGAGAGGAAAAAAATTCAGTTCCTTGACCTTTCTGTCCAGCTGCCGGTCCTAGCAACTTAGAACAAACCATAGTATTTATTTATTGATTCAGGTCAAATCAAATTTAAATATTAATCATAATCATTTTGTGAGGGAAAGTTGCTTATTAAGAGTCCTTTGTGATTATCATTAATTTATTACTAAACTTTTTTCCTTGTTAGGTCAGGGGTTTCTGGTTTTTTGTTATGAGTGATAATGAAATTAATTTGATCTGACAATGGCTCAAAGAAAAATTTAAATATTTTAAGAGAAGTGGGTCTAAAATAAGGAAAGAAAACAATCCTCATCTGCGGTAATTTCTTGCTTGGTTGAACAACAATTTTCTTCAGAAACACTGTGCTGCTAATCTGGCATATTGCCAGGAGAGTTCATTTTTAAGGGGAGGAAGTCTCACCAGAATTCATATTTCAAGATATTTCCAGTGTATTTGTTTTTGAATAACAAACATTTATTACACACCTAGAAGCAGTATGGTGAATTGGATATGAAACGTGACTTGGAGTCAGAAGTCCATGGATTCATATTTTGGAGCTGACTACTCAATGAGTGGTTTTGGGCAAATCACAAGAGGGTTACCTGGTCAGGGAAATTCTGAGGATTTATATACTAAATTACATCTAGACTGCAGTCTGGGTTGGTGAGAAGTACTTCCCAACAGGGATGTAATGGGGCATCTTAGGTTTTTCGGATGGTTCGTTGTTGTCCTTCGTTTTTGAAGAGGACCAAAATGACATCACCAAGATAAAGTGAAGTTTCAGTGTGCCCGATTGTGACTGATCAGACCAACACAAGCTCAGAATGCTCTACCACAGGTTGGGCACAGATAGTCCGTGTGAATATTTGGGGTGGATATCCCAAATTTTCACATCTTACATTTACTTTGTGCTATCTCAATTCTGCTTTGTTCAAAGAACACAGCACACCGTCTAATGTACGCACACCACACTGTCTAATGTACGCACACCACACTGAGCAGTCTTGTGCCAGTGTCTCCCATGTTGCACAGTCAAATCCAAAGTTCTTGAGAGAGATCTTGATTGTATCCTTGTATTATTTCTTCTGACCACCATGTGATCGCCTGCCCTATGTGAGTTCTCCACAAAATAGTCTTTTTGGCAAGTATACATTTTGTGTTTGTTTGAATACTTGGCAGTTCAGCTCGAGCAAAGACCTCAGTGTCTGGTACCTTATTCTTCCAGGTAATCCTCAGAATTTTCCTAAGACTGTACAAATAGAAATGATTCCATTTCCTAGCATGGAGCAGATAGACTGTCCATGTTTCACAGGCATGCAACAATGAGGTCAGCACAATGGCTCTATAGACCTGTATAGACTACCAGTTTGGTAGTCAGCCTAATACCTCCTCTCTCCCAAACTTTTCTTCGGAGCCTCCCAAACACTGACCTAGCTTTGGCAATGCGTGACGCATCAACCTCTTTGTCAATGTGTACATCCCTTGAAAGTACAATACCAAGGTAACTGAACTTATCTATAACATTCAAAAATTCTTCATTTGTTATAACCAATAGTTCCATGTTTGGATGGTGTGATGGTGGCTGATGAAGCACCTGTGTTTTCCAAGTGTTAATTATTAGATGAAAATTAGTGCAGGCAGCAGAGAATTGATCCATACTTTATTGCATCTCAGCTTCAGAGGCTGCATTGAGGGCATAATCATCTGCAAACAGAAAATCATGCCCCAACACTCCCTCCACTTTGGTCTTGGCTTGTAGCCTTTTCAAATTGAAGAACTTACCATCAGTACAGTATTTGACCTTGATGCTGCATTCATATTCACTGAAAGCATTTGACAATATCACTTAAAACATCACCTGGGAGGAAGCATACAGCACGGTTTCACTCCATTGGTGACCGAGAAGGCACGAGAGCATTGTCCACTATGCAGAACCCAGGCAAACATGCCACTATGAAATTGATACACAATACTAACGAACCTCTCCAGGCAATATGGAAAAATATGCCAAAAGATCCTTCTGATATACCAGTGTTAATTACCTATTATGTGAAAGGTTCCTTGCTAGCTTCTAGGGGCATATAGAATAGAAACAAGGCCAATATCTCTCTCCAAAAGAGCTAACCACCTAGTAGATATGGGGACCAAATTCCACATAGAAATTTCTAGTTGAATTTAGAATGTGGTAAGTGCCTAAGATCAGTAGTAAATATTATTAGATCACATGAGGGAGGAATCTTTGCAGCTTGGGTTGGGAAGAATTGAGAGAATAGGGAAGAAAATGTAACATTTGATCTGGGTCTTGAAAAACAGGTATCCTGTTAACATTGTGCTATTTTGTCAACTGTCTTTCAAGGTCTTCTCCTTAGACCCTCAGCTGCTCTCATGTAAGTGTTCAAACGCTTGGAGGAATGTTGTCTTCTTTCAGATCTCAAACTTCTTCCCTTCATCACTGAACTTAAATGGACTTCAGAACTCATCCAGTATTCATATTATTGATATTTCATATTATTGAGTAGTCAAATTCAACGGTCTTTTCTCCATCCTTATCCTTCTTGACATTCCTGTAGACTTGGACAATGTCAATCACTAACTTCTCCTGGTTACTCTCTTCTTTTCAAGTTTTCATCACACTGTTTTCTCCTGATTTTCCTACCTCACTCTTCCTCATAAGTGTTGTTTTTGTTATTGTCGTTGTCATTGTGTTTTTCTGGATGTTGTTGTTGTCACAACTTTATCAAGGTCACTCTCATTAACCTTAGATGTTTCTCACAGTTCTACTCTGATCTCTCTTCTCTTTCCTCAATCTCACTGTATCTCATTAGTCACTATGAGTACAATTATATCTCTGCAGATGACTGACAGATCTATATATATAGCTTCAATCTCATGAAATGATGATTCACATGTATCTCAAGCTTAACTTGTACAACAAAAAACAAACAAAAAAAAAACCAATGAATTCTCTTTCACCAAAAATTACCTTATTCAATAATTTATCACTCCTCTGATAGGACTATCAAATTCCCAGTCACTCATGATTAAAATCTCAGGGCCATATTTCATCCTCACCCACATTTATCTCATATATCCTGTCGTTAATCAGATCTTATCTTTCTCACACTTTATATCTTGTTTCATATACATTCTCAATCTTCTACATATGCAAGAAAAACTCTATTGCATTCTTACGTCTCATCTCATTTCTATAGCTTACTATTGGTCTCCTTGCCTCTATTCTCTCGTAACTCCAATTCATCATCCAATTAAATGTCAAATATCACATTATCTCCCTGTCCATTCAGGACCTCTCTATTACCTTCAGGACCAAACAAAATTGGTTTTCTTTTCTTTTTATATTTGAAGCCCTTCAAAACATGACAACTTCCTACATTTCTATTCTTCCAAATTATTTCACTCCACATTCTATGACCAGCCACACTTACATCCTGGTTCTTCTTCTTACATGACACTCTGTTTTCCAGTTCCATGCTTTTGTATTGCTTATCCCCTATGCTAGCCACTCTAATGTTCTCCTTCCTCAATGTCCTTTACTTTCAACAAAGAAAACTTAAATCTTATCTTCTACCAGAACTCCTAACTGTCTCAGATGCATTGGCCTTCCCCTCTGAGATTACCTTCCTTCTCCACTGTATAGATCTTGAATATTATTATTACTTATTTGTGTGTTTTCTCTCCCATTAGAAATGAAGTTCCTTAATAGTAAGGGTATATTTTGTTTTGTTTCCATAATATTCTTTGTATTCTCATTACTTAGTGTGGTACCTGGAATATATGGTAAGCTCTTAGTAATTTCTTGTGGGCCAAGAAGAGGAAATTGAAGCCCAGAGTTTAGGTGACTGTGTTAGGTGATCAGGTAGTAAATTAAAGAAGCAGAATTTGAACCCAGGTCGTTTGACTCTCATGTCAACATTCTTTTACTCACTGTTACCTTTTTAGATACTGGATAAATGTTTTTTCATGAACCCAAAATCTCTCTAACATGTCTCTTGATCACCTCTCCATTTATTTTGTAGTAGCATCAAGACAAAGCATCACATATCTATAATTTCCACAATATAAAAATTTCCTCCAATTATGAAGAAACCAGCCTGTTTTTAATATAGTAGGTAAGCATAAAAGAATGGACTGAGTTCGCAGAGGTTAAGTGATTTGCCTATGGTCATAGAGTTAGTAGTGAAATTTCAAATTGTTCCATAATACACTATACTGTCTCTCTAAATATATTATAATTTTTTGAATGTTAGAAAAAGACTAATTTGTGGTAAAAACATTACTCTATTTCTCTCGAGTGTTATCCTGAATTATAATTGACAAATACACCTTTCACAATGATATCCCATAGACACCGCAACATCATCAGACCCAAACTGAATTCATTTATCTCTCACTATCCTTTCTTAACTTTCTTCTTGTTGTCAAGATTATCACTTTCCTTCCAATCATCAAGATTTGCCATCTTGAGTTCATCCTCTACTAATTCATCCTTCCTAGTTCTAATTCACATTTCTCGTCCGAGTTTTGTCAATTCTGCCTTTATAGAATACCTCATCTCCATCTTCTAGATTATTACTAATTGTATATTTTATCTATAATTTATCCTCCATTGGAATGTTCCCCTCCCATTGGTGGAGAGGAATCTTCATTGGCTTCCAGTTACTTCTATGACAAATCATACATTGTAAAGTTCTAAATTTCAAATTAAAATCATTCACCTTTTAGTTCTGACCTATATTTCCAGGTTGATTGAACATCAATCTACATCTCAGCAACATTAGGCCAATTTATATTGTTCCATGTTTTTATTACCTCTCATTCCTCTGTCCCTTGTCAGATGGGGAAACTGAGATCTGAGGTGATAAAGTCATTTGTCTAATTCAAACAGGTAGGAAATATCAATGAAATCTGAACTGAGTACCTCGACTCCAGAGACTTTGCTTTTTCTCTTGTACCACATTGCCTCATTTTCTGTTACCATTCTCTGTGTCTCTCAGAAATGTACCAACCTCACCTTTGCCTTTTACAATTATTAACTTCTTTCAAAGTTTTGTTCTACTACTACCTTCTCCATGAATCTGTTTCTGTGTGTGTGTGTGTGTGTGTGTGTGTGTGTGTGCGCACGTGTATAGTTTGGGTCTTAATCTATGTTTGCCAAGAAGAATGTTGATAAGTAAGCTTGCAGGTCAGGCATGAATAGTTCATTTGTGTGATGAATGAAAGATAAGTGGACTTTTAAAGTGATGGATTGTTTTTCTTCGACCCTGAAGGAAAGTGAAAAATAATTCTGAGATTTTGTCTGTGATGACACATTTCCTAAGTTCCCAAGTGAAAGCTCTAAGAAGTTTGTTTGTTTTGGCCTTCAGTGTAGAGAAAAGATGGATTAAAAGATTCAGATGCAGAAATTAGGAAATCTAGAAAGACGGGGCAGACATGTTTAAAAGGGGATTTTTAATAGAGAAGTAGCTGCATGGAATCATGTCACTTTCATCTTGATCATTGGGTTAAGGGGTGACAGAAGTGTTATTTTCTGTGGGATGACATGATACTTGGTACATAGGCAGGTGCTTAATAAATTTTTTTGACTAATTGACTGAAAAAGCTGGTGAAATGTTTCAATTTCTTGCCCTCTGCTTCAATCTCCATCTGAGAGCTATAGGTATGGTCAGTCAACTTCTATTTTGTTCTTTAATTTTCTGATTTAATCTATGTCTTTAACAGCACTGTCCCTGGACAAATACAATAACTAATGTAGAATTAATTATTACTGTTTTGCAATGTATCTGTGTGTATGTGTGTATAAATGTGAATGTGTATAGGTGTGTGTGTGTGTGTCTAGACACATTTGTGAGAGAAAAGAAGAGGGGCAAAGAGAGATACAGACACAGAAACAAGAATAAGATAGAAAAGAAGGCGGAAGAGAGGAAGAAAAAGAAAGAAGGAGAAGGAAAAAAGGAGGAAGGGAGCGAAGGAACAAATAGAGAAAAAGTGACTAAGTGGGATAGACAAGATTAAGAATAGATCAGGGAATTAAAAAGCTGTTAGGAAAGTAACAATTTTATTGTCATCCAAGAGCTTCACAAGCAAAAGGTGAAAAGAAAACCTCATGGTTATGATTTTCTTGTGATACTGGATAAACTTCCAAAAATTAAACTGACTCAAGGTTTTCCTTTACCCTGGGCTTTCAGTATGAGCTTTTTGTTGTAGCCAGAGTCAAGTAGTTCAGACACTTGTCCCTCAGACAAATATCCAAGCTCCAAGGGAAAGACGAGTAATTGAAGTAGGACTTTGACCTAATCCAGCTCATCCTCTTCCATGTCACGATCCACGTCTTTCTATTGGTAATAATGGTCTACATGAAATAGGTCACTCCCATTGTATCCAGAGGGAGGAGGCACTAAAATTTCTCTTACTTATGGTTCCATTTTCTCTCCTTAAATCTCACAAATTTGGCATACAGAAATTCTTTCTGGTTACATGTATGCATGTTTTTTTTTCTTTTTCCCCAGAGAAAAGGTAAGTTTTCTAGGGGCAAAGGACACTTCATTTTATTTATTGATTAGTAAGGACTTTCATTCTTTCCTATCTCATAGCAAGCATTATTTACTCTAAAAGGCATTTCCTGACATCCCTACATGTTAAAGATTTCCTCTCTCATGTGAATTTGCTTTATACATTCTTTCTTGCATACATGTTCATCCCCATGGAAAAACTTAAGCTTCTTGAAGGTAAGAATTCCTTTCATTTTCAAATCTTTTCTTGACTTCATTAAATAGTCCTATTCAATGAATGGATGTTGCCTCACTCTAAATGAGTACTTGAAACGACCTTGGCCTAAAGGCCCCAAGGTTTCCCAGTGCATCCTGGGCCATCTCCAGTCATCCTGAGGAATATCACGTCACTAGATTCAGATGGCTCTGGAGGAGAAGTGAGGCTGGTGACCTGCACAGCCCTCCTTTACTCAGAGCAAAATCAAGTGCCAGTCATGTCATCATTTTTCTGATGGCGTGGTCCTCTTCAGCTACAAAGGACAAATACAATGATCCTGTAGTTACTTCACTCTAGCTGCTGCCTTGGACACTGTGATCTCTTAAGAAAAAGTTGTGCAACTGAATTAAGCAAGGGAATATCTAGGGTAATGATTAATCCCTTAAAAGTAGCTAGCAGTTTATTGTGAGAATGTGCATTTATAAACCTTACCTCAGCTGATTTTCTCACTAAGGGGGAGGGATCAGAAATTCAATTATTAGTTCATTTTAAAGATCAGAAAATGAGGCTCATCATGGTGAAGAGATTTTCCCTGGGACCTACAGTCCTTTAAAGATCAAAGCTTGAAGGAAGACAATCTCTGTCCAAAACCACTTCTTCCCTTAAACATGACCCATTGTCTCCAGAAAAAATCCCATTTACCACTGATTTTGATTGAATTTTACTATTAATTTTGGAAATATGTTTTTTGGAGGAAGGGAAAAATATTTGTCCCTCAAATGCCACAAATCTCTGCTTCAAGAAAGCACACAACCTTTCTTCATCACATATTTAAGGGAAAACCAATAATTTTCTAATGAAATATTAATGACAGTTCTCCAAATAATCCCTAAAAAATTAATACCAAGAAGTTCAGATTATTTTTATTTTTGACATGGTAGCTTAAAATACTGCAGAAACAAAGAGGGGGTCAATTCACTGAACAATAGTTTAAAGTTCCTTCCTCTTCTTGCCAATATTCCCCAGTATAAGAAGAGGCTACGATCTGACAGCTTAGAGATTTATTTTTACTGATTCTCTGTGGAAACTGTTTTCCTTTGTGGGGAAAATACAGGATAATCCAGGGTGCATACGGGAAAAAATATTGACTTTCATTGGATACCGAGATTTACAGAATCATTGAAGTATTGAATCACAGCTAATGAACTTGTAATGAATAAACTCAGGAATAGGAGTAGAAATTGTAGCAGTGGATTTTACATTTTTTCTTTGACTTTCTGGATGTACTCTCTCATTATCTATTATACTGAGGTCCCTGACCTCAGCTGATCATTTAGTAAAAGGAAAAAACAATAACTAATACTTAGATAGCTCTTACCAGGTGCCAGGCAGTGGGTTAAGAGCTTTTACAATGATTAGCTTATATGATACTCACAGTGATGGTAGGTGGTAAATATTACTATGTTCATCTCCATTTTACAGATGAAGAAACTGATCCAGAGAGAAGTTAAGTGATTTGCTCTGGTTTAATTCAAGTTAAGTACTTCCTGACTCCAGGTCCACAGCATCATCAAGCTGCTTCCTAATAAATTTATTAAATACTTCCTATGAGCCAGGTGCTATACTAAGTCCTGAGAATACAAATACAAGCAAAAAGAAATAGCGTTTCTGTTCTCAAGGAGCTCAAGTTCTAATGGGGAAAGAGAATAAATTTTTAAAAGGAATACAAAGAAGAGAAAGAAGTTATTTATAAGGGTATTGTTGCAAATACTGGAGAGTCAGAAATGAAGAATAGTAAATGAGGTCTTCATTATACTGGAGAGTTAAGGAGACAAGGAGTGTAGGAGCAGAGAAATCTTCCAGAGTGAAAAGAAAGTTGGAAAATAGCAAAGTCTGATGAATCAGAAGCAGGGGTGAGAGAGGATTTGAAGATGGCTGGCCTAGACCTTTGTTCAAAATGAAGGTTACAGAAGGAGTTCACCAAATGAAGAAGGCCACAAGAACAGAAGGATGTCCCAAGGGGAAAAGAATACAAATGGTGATGCTTCAACTGAGACTTGGAGAAAACCCAGAAGAGAAGAGTCAGAAATGAGAGTAGAGACAATTCTAGGCATGGGAGACTTCCAGTAAAAATGCATGGTCCAGAGATGGAGCATCTTATGAGAAGGACAGGAATGAGATCAGTACAAGCATCTCAGAAGAGGAGGCCAGTATCCAGTACACACTGAATCATAGAGGACATGGAAGATAAGACTTTTTTTCCAGGAAAACTGCACAGGTAAGAAGGGGGTGGGGGGTAAATGGATTTAAAAGTCAAATAGAAATCCTATACTTGATCCTGGAGGCAAGAGGGAATTTTGGAGTTGATTATGTGTGGGGAAGGGGCAAGGAAGAGGGATATATTCAAATCTATAATTTAGAAAGATCAATTTGACAGCTGCATGGTAGCTGGTAATAAAATATTCTGTGCAAGGAGACTAGCTAGCAGGCTTTTGCATGTAGGCCTGAGATAATTAGGGCAGTAACAAACTGGTAGTAGGGGTTGGAACAGGTAGGGAAATTAATACTTCTATAGCAATACAATGCTCCGGGTACTCTAATAAGCACTTTTTAAAAAATATCTCATTTGGTTCTCACAACAGCCCTACAAGTCTGGCACTATTACCCCCATTTTACAAATGATAAAACTGGAGTAAACAGGGACTGATTTGCCAAGAATCATAGTTATTAAATATCTGTGGTCAAATTTAAACTTATGTCTTCCTAACTCCAGGTTCAGTGTCTATTGCCTATGCTACCAGATGTATGTTGGAGAATGAGAAGAAAGAAGGGGTGTAGAAAATAGACATTAGAATTGCATAAATTGCTGGAAGTGAAAACTGAGTGGATTGGGGAAATAAAATACACCTAGACTATGAGCCTGGGCCACTGGGAAGATGGCTGTATCCCCAAAAGAATTATATTCATGAGGAAGAGAGAGAGGTTTGGAGGAAATGATAATAAATTCAGTTTCAGAAAAAAAAGAATGCTAAATGTTTATGAGCTATCCAGTTTGAGATTGTCCAAAAGGCTCTATGATATGTAAGACTGGAGGTCAGAAGAGAGGTTAAGATTGGACAAATATGTCTGATAATCATCTTCTTAGAAATGATCATTGAATCTATTGAAGATAATTACATCATCAAGTGAAATGTGATAGAGGAAGAAGGACCTGAGCAGAATGCTGGGGTTTACCTTCCTGGATGTCATCTGGATGAAATTTCAGTAAAGGAGATTTAAATGGAGATGTCAATTGGAAAGAATACTGGGTGAGATGAACAGGATGACTTCAGGGAGGCCTGGAAGGAATTATATGAACTGATGCTGAGTGAAAGGAGCAGAACTAGGAGAACTTTGTACACAGTAACAGCCACAGTGTGTGAGGATTAGCCCTTCACAGCAATGCAAGGACCTAAAACATTCCCAAAGGACTCTTGAGGCAAAATGTTATCCACGGTCAGAGAAAGTACTATGGAATTGGAGCGCAGAATGAAGCAGAATATTTTCTCGTTTTTTGTTTTGTTTTTTTCTCATGATTTCTCCCATTCATTTTAATTCTTCTATGCAACATGACTAATATGAAAATGAACTTAATAAGAATGTATGTATAAAAACAATATAAGATTGCCTACTGTCTTGGAGAGGGAGAGGGAGGGAGGGAGAGAAAATCTAAGACTTATGGAAGTGACTGTAGAAAACTGAAAACATATAAATTAATTTTAACATATAACTAAATGAGATCAGTTTTATGAAAATATGGAACAAAGACTGTATCAAGGAGAAGCAGGTGTTTGAGAGTTTAAAATGCTGCTGAGAAGTAAAGAAAGACTGAGAAAAACCTATTTTATTTGGCAGCTGAGATCACTGATAACTTTGGAAAGGACAGTTTCAAATAACTGATGAGGTCAGAAGCTAGACTGTTAAAAAGATGATAGGAAAAGGAGTCACTAATTTTAGACATTCTTAATAAAGAAGCATAACCATGAAAGGGAAGAGAAAGATAAGATAAAGGAAAAAAGGATGGATGGAACAAGAGATGATATTTTAAAGATGGGGGGGTAACATGAGCATGTTTTTGACTATAGGACAGCAGCCAGTAGAAAGGGGGATATTACAGATAAGTGAGAGAACTGTTTGAGCTTGATACATTGAGCCTAACAAGAAAGAAAGATTTTCTCCACTACCCTTTGGGATCAAGTTTATTATTTTTATAATAACACAGTGTTCAGTTTCATTTTGTTTTGTTATTTCTGTTCACATTGCAGGTGTTGTGTATTTTGTTTTGATCAATTCATATAACAACTCAATTACTTCTAAGAATTCTTCCTATTCATTATTTCTTTCTATGCCATAATATTATGTTCCATTCATGTACCACAATTGCTTTAAATATTTCCCAGTTGACAGCGATCTTTTCTTTCATTTCTTTTTTAATGAAAAAATATTCTATGATTTTCCTATATTAGGGATTCTTCTTTATGATTTCTCTTCCAAGAAGCATATATGTATGAGTGGAGTCTCTGGACTTTATGAGAACGGCATTTTATTTGCATTTTTTTTACAAGTCATTTAAAATAGCTTTCTAGAAGATTGGTCTAATTCTTTGAATGACTAAAAGTTTATTTGGATATCTGTCTTTCCATAGTTCCTGAGCACTGCCATCCTTTTTGTCATTTTCTTCACTGTTCTACATCTGAGATAAACAATATAATTTATTTTAATTGTGTTTTTTACTATTAAACAAATCTTTCATATACTTGTTAATAACCTGACATTCTTTTGAGAACCACTTGTTGACATTCATGGAAAAGAATATATGCATGAGTGTGTTTGTGTATGTGTGTTCTTTGGGGAATAGCTCTTAATGGAAGTTTCTCATGTACCAATAAATTTCATATTACCACCTCATCAAAGATATTTGCTGCTAAAATTTGGTGTTATTTTTCAATCAATTTCCCCTACTCTTATCTGAGCTCCATTGATTTTGTTTCTGCTGAAGATTTTCTTAAAATTTATGTAATCAAAATTGTCTATTTTCTCTTTTGAGAACGTGTTTTTTTCTTATTTAGTTAAAAATTCTTCTTTTACTTATGAAATGTATTTTATTACATATATACACTTATTCAAATACATGTGTATATGTATAATTACAAATATATACATAGATAATTTATATGCATATGTACCTAAGTGTGTATACTTCTAAATATAGACATACATCTATATCTGTTAGATATTTATATGGATTTGATATCAGGTGTTTACTAAACATATCTATATCTCTATATACACATATACATGCATGTGTGTAAAATATCCATATGTGTATATATAATGACATATATTCAGTTTATATGTCCACTTTAAGTTAATTGTACTGCATCTATATTAATGGTCTTACTATATTAGAAGAGGGACTCAGTGATAGAAATTATGATTGGCATGATCTGTAGACTAAGGAGTCAATAACCCCTCCTTCCCCAAAAGAATATATTATCACCTGACTCCTTACTAAGGTGATTATGGAAGATTTACTGATGTCTTAATAATAATTCTCAACAGTAAATTAACCACTGAACCATAAATATGAAGCCACAAGACACGTCAGCGGTCAATTAGTCCCAACTACTCATTTTACAGATGAAGAAATCACAAGGAAAAAAATGACCAAGTCAAGGTTATATATTCAAAAGCTGTGAGAGGGAGCGTGTGAACTCAGGTCCTCTGATAACAAAGCCAGGGATGTTTCTATGGTACCACATTCTCACTTACATGAGTTCAACTTATTGCCATGAGTTATCTGCCCATAAAAGGAAAATGCGATGATTGTTCGAATAGCTAGTCATTACATTAATACTATTTATTTTTTACCATAGTAAAACAGAACCCTGGATATGTTCAAATAAAACTATTATCCAGTTGTAATACTTGGAAGCCTGGAATTGATTTTGATATTGAAAGACTATAAAGATTCAGTATAACCAAGAAAAGGGCATATTTATTTTAATAAGTAAAAGAGAAACTTCATTCAAAAATCCCTGTTCTTTTCTGGAAGAACCACTCTGTTGGAAGAATTTTCTGAAAACAGAAGGTGCTACCTTACAAGGCAACCAAACATTCAGATCAAGTGCTTACTAAGACCTGTGCTTCAGAGTAGGTATAAAAAAGACCAAATAAAAATAAAAACCCTACACAAAATGAGCTTGCATTCAATCAGGACAGAAGAATATACATACATCTATTGGTATATTCAAGATACAATGCATATTCAAGATAATGTTAGGAAACACTAGCAGATACTACATGCATTTCTGTCCATTAGAGGTTTTCAAAATGACTAACTACTTGTCAGGGATACTAAAGAAGAGACTCCATAGCCACCTGAATATCAAATGAAATTGTCTCTTAGACTCCTACAAATATAATATGTTCAGATGCTTAGTAGAAAAAGTCTCCAGTGGATCTTATTGGCCCCATACACAACATACTTGCAACACCTTTTAAAAAAACTTTTTCTGTTTCCTTGAGTTTTCCATTCCACATGACTGATTCAGTCTTAAATCAGGAATAAATAAGCATTGAGTTTCATGTGCCTTAAGTTTCAGCTAGTTCAATTTCTTGTTTCCAAGGTAGCATGGCAGAAGAAGACAAGACAGGCATCTGAGTTGGTATCTTAGTAACCATCTCAATCCAACAGAAATTGATGAAAATGTGCATGGAACATCAGAAGGAAAGAACTTGCTACCTCCCCCACCATGGCAACATGTTTTCTTTGTACCCTTCACACTTTCTCAGCTGCCAGGCTGATTTAAAGTCAATATTGCATTGAGCAATTTGCCAATGAGGAGACTGGGGGTGCCAACTTGCAGCTCAGAGTGGATTTTTATGAGTCCGTTATAAACCTCTTGAAAATATAGGAAATGCTGACAAACCCTTGAATGCAGCAGCAATAAAAGCACTATTCTTGGAATTTATGCACTTCCAAATGTTTTACAGCCCATACAAACAGCAGAAGAAAGCTTGGCAAAGAGGCTCAGGGATAGGGACACTTCTTGGGAACATTAAGAAAAGGTGAGCAGCAAAGATGGGTTGGGATTGATTTTTAAAACATTAGAGAAATGAGATCCCACTGGAAAAGACAGTTGGCCAAAGCTTGCTTTATTTTACTTCCTCCATTTCATAGATTTTGTTTTAGTTTTTGGTATTGTTGTTGAAATGGGTGGTCATTGGTAAAGGGCTCTGTAGTACTACAAGGAAATTCCCTCAAGGATGTTGGAGTCTGGGTCAGTCCAACTGGAATCAGAAGACACTGGAGAACCCAAGGTCTGTCTTGTAAAACGAAAGAAGCTCTTTTTCTTTGGTATGAATATTGGCCCAAACCTAAGGTTAAAGAAGAAAAAACTGCTGTAAATCAACAAATTCAACTGAACAAGCATTTATTCAGAACTTGTTTTACTTAGCTCTGTCCAAGGTCCCAGGAGCTGTAGAGATAAGAGATGATGACTGTCTTTCAGGGTGTCAGAATGCTTTGACTCTATGCTCTCCTCTCCTCTTGAATCTCTTGCTCCCATGCTCCATTGTCAATCATGCCTTGCCATACTCTAACCCTGGAATATCACCATAACACTCTTCCTCTGTTCCTATGTTTCTATATCTAAGTGGAGCTGAAGGAAAGCATGAAGCTGAAATGTTTGGTTCTACGCAAATTGATGCTATCTAAACTCAACCGGACTCACCAAAATCAATCAAGCATTTATTAAGCGTTGGCTATGTGCCAGAAGCTGAGCTAAGTTCTGGGTGCATGAAGGGTATAGAATAGCTCCTGCCCCAAGGAACTTATGATCTAATGAGACCAACAACATGTAACAAAGTGTATACATGTAGAATATATACAATATAAATGGAAGGTAAAATCATAAGGAAGATATTAGCATCTGGGAGAGTCAGGCAAGATAATCCTTTTATTTACTGCAAATTATGCCTTTATTCTACTCATTCCAGTAGTAATTCCAAATCTTCTCTCCTCAAATCTCCCAGAATACCCCCTCTTATTACCCTCTCAACCAAAGCTCTCAGTTTATAATTGGACAAGTAAATCCAGATAATTCGCTAGTAATTCACTCTTCTCTCAAACTCAATATTGTCTTCAAATTTTCACTCTCATTCATCCCATCTATCTAATTGCTCTTTGAAATTCTTAGTTTCCTTCAAGATTCAGTTAAAGTCATTCTGTATGAGTTCTTTCTACTCTATTCCCTTTCCCACAAAATTATCTCATATTGACTATATCTGTCTTGCACAGAAGCCTGCTTTCTCTGTCATTACAGTGCAAAATCTTTGAGGATAGACACTAGTGTGCTTCTTCTTTTCTTTGTATCTTCAGTGCCCAGAAAATTATCTGGAACATAGTAAACACTTAATAAATGCTCATTGTGGGGGGTGGCAGAGCCAAGATGGCAGAGTAGAAGTAGGAACCTGCTAGATCTCTCCTCACCAAACCCCTCAAAAATCCTGCAAAATGATCCTAAACAAATTCTAGAGCAGCATAAGCCACAAAATGGCAGAATGAAGCAAATTTCCAGCCCAAGATAATCTGGAAAATCAACAGTAAATGTCTATAGCACAAGGGTGGGACCAGAGAGCAGTTTGGTGGGGGACTGGTACTGACAGCTGCAGCAGACCTTAAGGGACTGAATCACTGGGGGCTTCTGTGGTTTCCATACTTCTCAACCCATAAACACCAAAGACAGCTTCAAAGGTCAGTGAGAAAGGTCTGGCACCTGAATAAGAGGTGAGCATGGTCCAGATCCAGACCCAGACTCAGCCCCAGCCCCAGTTCAGCTGCAGCCACTACTGAAACAGAGGTTGCTTCTGGAGTCCTGAACTTAGCAAAGAGCTCAAAAGCAAAGTACTTGGCAACAAAAGGAGCAAATGGGGAAAAAAGAAATAGACTATAGATTCTTACATTCCCAGTGAAGAGGTATTTTCTTGTGTCATTGGTGATGGGGAATATCAAAACATACAATCAGAAGAAGGCAGCAAAGCCAAAGATCCTTCATCCAAAGTCCACAGGAAAAAATATGAATTGGTCTCACATCATGGAAAATCTGAAAAAGGATTTTGAAAATCAAATAAGAGAAAAAAAATGGAAAAAAAATGGGAAGAGAAATGAGAGTGATGCAAGAAAATCATGAAAAATGAGTCAACATCTTGCTAACAGAAACACCAACAAAAAAAAACCTGAAGAAAATGACACCTTTACAATTATACTAACCCAATTGTAAAAAAGGTCCAAAAAGACTATGAGGAGAACACTTTAAAAACTTGAATGGACCAAATGGAAAAAGAAGTCTAAAAGCTTACTGAAGAAAACAATTTATTGAAAATTGGAATGGAGCAAATGGAATCTACTGATTTTACTAGAAATTAAGAAATTATAAAACAAAACCAAAAGAATGAAAAAATAGAAGACAAGGTGAAGTATCTCATTGGGAGAACAACTGATTGGGAAAATGGATCCAAGAGGGATAATCTAAAAAACTATTGGACTACCTGAAAACCATGATCAAAAAAAGAGCTTAGACTTCCTCTCTAAAGAAATTATAAAGGAAAACTGCCCTGATATTCTAGAAACAGAGGGTAAAATAGAAATGGAAAGAATTAATTGATCACCTCCTGAAAGAGACCTCAAGATGAAACCTCCTAGGAATATTGTAGCTAAATTTCAGAGTTCCTAGGTCAATTAGAAAATATAAGCAACTGGAAAGAAACAATTTGAGTATTGTCAGAACAATAAGGATAAACCAAGATTTAGCAGGTTCTACATTAAGGGGGCTAGCAATGTGATATTCTAGAGGTCAAAGGAGTTAGGATTAAAACCAAGAATCACGTACCCAGCAAAACTGAGTATAACACATCAGAGGAAAAGATGATCATTCAATGAAATGGAGGACTTCTAACGATTCTTATTGACAAGACCACAGCTGAATAGAAAATCTGACTTTCAAATACAAGAATCAAGAGAAGCAGGAAAAGGTAAACAGGAAAGAGAAACAATAAGGAACTTATTAAAGTTGAACTGTTTACATTCCTACATGGAAAGATAATATTTGTAAGTCATGAGACCTTTCTCTGTAATAGAATAGTTGTAAGGAATTTATGTATATATGTGTGTGTACACATATGTGTGTATATGTATATGTGTATTAGTATGTATATATGTGCATGTATACTTATCTAATATATCCTATCTGGAGAGACAGAGAGACAGAGGGCATAGGATAAACTGAATATGAAGGGATGATATCTAAAAAAGAAAATTAAGTGTTGAGATGAATGTACTAGGAGAAAGAGAAAGGCAGAGAGAATATAGAAAAATCATCTCACATAAAAGAGGCAAGAAAAAGTTTTTATAGTGGAAGGGAAGAAGGAGAAGATCAGAGGCAATAAGTGAGCCTTACTTTCATAGGATTTGGCAACAAGAGGGAATAACATGCACATCTAAATTTACCTTACTCTACAGGAAAGCAGGGTAGAAGGGGATAAGAGAGAGGGGACAGCACAAGGCAAGACAGATTAGGGTAAGGGGTAATCAGAAGCAAACAATTTGGCAGAATGACAGGTTAAAGAAGAGAACAGAATAAATGGAAGGTGGGACAGTATATAGTCTTTCACAACATAACTGTTATGAAAGTGTTTTGCAAGACTACACATGTATAACCTTTATCAAATTGCTTGCCTTCTCAATGGAGGTGAGCAGGGAGGGAATGCAGAACTCAAAACTTTAAAAATGAATGTTAGTAATTGTTTTTACATGAAACTAGGAAATATGACATATAGGCAATGGAGTATAGAAATCTATCTTATTCTACAGGCAAATAGAAGGGAAGAGAATAAAGGTGTGGGATTATAGAAAGGAGGGAAGATTGGAGGAGAAAATATACTCTGTCTTGGGGTGGGAGTAGGGGGAAGATGGAGAGAAAATTTGAAATTCAAAATATTGTGGAAGTGAATATTGATAATTGAATATATTTATGTCTATATAAATACATATATAATTTAATAAATGTTTGCCAGAAAAAAATAAATGTTCATTGATTATCAGTGCATTGAAGAATCATGGCAACTCTTTGAACTTTTGAATTTAACTCTAATAAATATACATTAAAATTCATCTATACAAGTGACTATACTGGGTGTTTCAGGAAATAGAAAATATGGACAAAATCTTTGCACTAGAAAGCCATAATGTCTAAGGTAACACAAAAACTCCATGTATAGTTATAATGCCAAATAATACATTTAATCTTATTAGTTACAGAACGGAGACATTAGTAAGATCTAAACAGTAAAACCATTTGATACTGGGAGTATCAGGGAAATTTTCACAAAGGAGGGGGTGTTTTAATTGGGCTTCAGAGGATATTAATAATGCAACACACAAAAAGATGGAGGGTAGTAATTTTAACCCTCTTTTCTAGAAGATAATGAACAGAGAACAACCAGAAGTTGTTATTGTTCCCCATCTAGTAAGTAAGTGTCAGTCGGATTAAAACAGAGCTTTTCTGATTCAGAAACACAGGTTCAAAGAGTTTAAAGATACTTCAGAGGTCATTAAGTCCAACTCATCCATTAAAAAGCACATCTGAACCACACAACATTTTTGGTCTATTCCAAGTTTAGTGTCCTTTTTAATATACATAGTGGGAGAAGAATGATTGTATATTACACTGACAAATGTAAAACAAATTTGTCAAGTTGAAGCATACCTTGTTTCATCTTACTAAAGAAAGAAACATCTCTCTAAGCCTGGTGTCCAGGAACATTATGGAAAGTAAAAGGAATTTATTCACCACAACTCAAATAGCAAATAGGTCTGGATGAAGTATAAACAGAGCTTTTCAAAAGAAAGACTTGATTTAAGGGACTTATTGTACGGTAGATGAACATGCCTATTACTCTGACTCACAAAAGAACTGAAACAATACTGACTCTGTAAGTTCTCTCACAAAGGATGTGCATATATATCCTTGTTTATAAAAAAGAAAAATAGCACCTGTTATTCAGGAAGGTTTATTAGATGGTAGAGAGTTCAGCTGATAGTGTAACAGAGAAGGAAGTCAACACAACTGATGACACAAGCTGATCATCATAGATGATATTTTTCAATATGTGGGAAAGTAGCAGAGAGGTAGATAGATCTCTGTATTTCTTTCTACCCTGCGTTCACTCTTCTATAAATGCTTGCTATTTATAAGAAGGCGACTTTTTGTTGTTGTTTAACTTGGTATTCTTTTTAGAAATCTAGAAAATTAATAGGTAAGTAGACAGATAATACATATGTGAATAAATAAATATATTTCTACCAAGAGAGACAGAAATAGAAACAGAGATGGAGAGGCAGAGTCAGAGAAAATGTTTTATTACTCATCAATTTTATGACAGGTACTGTACTAATCTTGGAGTAGAAGTACAAGGTACCAAGACAGTGCCTGCCTTCGAGGAAATTATATTCTTATAATATAATAGGAAAAAAGGAGAATATATAAAGACAAACAAGAAAAGTGTGGATGGGAATAAATAATATGACAATTTATGGGAATAATGTAAAGACCTGACTCTAGAAAAGTTAAGATTAAACCTAAACTGTCAGAGCCTGATAGTTAAAAAAAAAACTGCTGTTGGATAGATGGAGATGACGTAGTTGGAGTGGAGGGAGAATGTGATGAATCATGCTGTGAAGTGAATGATATTATTATAATGTTTGGGATTTTTCTGGTTAGAAGAGTTGAAACAGGTGTGTCTTGAACTATAATTTTCAAAATATTGGGACCCAAAGTAAAACTAGAATGTGAAGGTAGTCGATAGGACTCCATGTTTGAGTGGATGACCAGCATATACATATAACATAGGAGGCATGCACCTAATGTTTATTTGTATTTAATTTTAATTTGTGTAAAGGATGACATCCTTTTGCTCTCATTAATTTTACAGTTTAGAAAACTGAGTCACCTAAATGGAGGCTGACTTGTTCAAGATCACATAAAAAGTTGATAACTGAGTTGGCATTGAAATCTAAATATTCACACTCATATTTATATAACATATTTATATTTGTTTTTGGTAGTATGTGGTTTACAGAATCTATGAGTTTGAGGAGGTTTAAAAAAGTCGAGGACAAACCCAAAAGCCAAAGATGGTCCACAGAAATGTTGCCTGTCTTTTGTTCCCCTGGCTTTTTGTAACATGACTTGCCCAATGCTCACTGTGCTTCCTTTGATTGTCTCCTTGCTTTCACCTCTACTGTGCAGATACCTCCTAGTTTCTGTGAAATTTGCTGTGTGCTTCCTAGAAGTAAGAAACAACAAAGGTCAAAGATGAAAAAAGAATTTGTGAGTTATTGTTATTCCTCCACTACCCACTACCTTCCCCTCCTCAAATCTCGTCTTATTGGTTTGCACATGAGAAGATCAGGTGATATCTGTGTTTTTAGTGTGTACCTAATGTGTTTATGTTAGTGTGCAAATATCCTTGATTTTTCTAACTTTGGTGAATGAAGTAAGGATTCCCTTGATATTTTTCTGGTATGATTTTAAAAAAGTTCAGAATGAAAATAAACACTAGGAGGGACAGAACTAACTCTCTGGATGTTTCCTTCTAAAGCTTGTCCATGTAACATCATCACAAAGTTCTCAAAATAATGCTCCATGTCAGTAGGGATTCATGCAGTAAGCCAAGAGCAATGAGTTCCCCTAAACATAGCAGAACTCAAAAATCAAGTGGCTGAATTTCTTACAAGGGATGAAACTATAAAGAAATAGTTTCCAGAGAGAGATAATTAATAGGTATGACATTGAAATAAGGATTCAAAATGATTGGAAACTAAAACTGAAAATGTTCTCTTCTTTCCTCAGGTCTAAAAGAACCCCATTGTATTTCTTCTGGTAACAGTGAAAATTATACATGTACATGCATGCATATGTACACACACACACACACACACACACACACACACACACATATATATATATGTTTGAATATATATGCATACATACAAACACACATTGCCCAGAACATAAACATGCATGCACACATACAAGAATGTTTATTTACATGACTATGAGCACCATAATATAGGGAATACAGAAATGGACTAAAAATTAGGAAGATTTGAATTCAGATCCTGTCTCTGATGTAATAGCCCTGTGACTCTGGTAAGTTTTCTTTTCTATGCTCCAGGAAAGGCTCTAAGCCATTAAACAGCAGAGAAAGCACTGAATTGTATTGGTAGTTGGAGTTTCCCTGTCTGGATTCTGTATATCAATATCCAAGGTTGGATATAGACTTGAGACTTTGGGATACATAAACTTTGGATATAGACTTGGATAAGTTTGGTGCAATTCCATATATATCTATATATGTGTGTATACATATAGATGCATATAAACATATTTATATCTATATACGCATGCATATATACATAAGTTTATGAAAAGTAGACATTTGTTATATGTACATATATACATACACTGTTGTATGTGTGTATGAGCATATATACATATACTTCAGTGGAGCTCTTCAGCCCAACTACCCCTACTCCTCCTTTGTGATTTCTGTCCATGTGCTCCCATAATTCTTCCAAAGAAAACCTACCCAATGAGTACATTCCTCTATTTAAAAAGAAAAATTATATGAGCCCCTATAGAGTACCAAAACTATCCATATATTCTTCCTCATCCTTGCTAAAAGAATACTCCCACCACATTTTCTAATCATAACTTTGCTGAATATCTTATGCTATTGCTTGTATGTAATTTATTATGACCAATATTCTGTAACTTATTTACCCTAGCCAAATATTTCATTATTTCCCATGTATCTTCCCATTGATCCATTGCCAGGAAAGTGAATGGAAAAATTATAAGTATGGACCACCTGCAATATTGTCTCTTGAAAAATTATAAAGTTGCCTGATTTGCCATCATAGAACAACCTCAGGAAAATATTTTTTTTTAAATGCATTTTTTCCTCTTTGAGGATACCTTGCAGTAATTTAAAGTTCTGCATGATCTCCCAAATGCAATTAAGCCCACACTTCCTTGTTTTCACTCTGGGACCAAACAATTGTAAGGTTGCAATGTTTCCCCTTCACTGAGTGGAGCATACTACCCGGAACACAGTAGGACATTAACAAATGCTATTTGCCTGACTGATTGTTGGATCTTCTCCAGGTTCTTCTCTTTTTAAAAAATAAATACAAAAAGGTCAACACGAATTGTAAACCAGAAACAAACAGTATGATGTCCACTAAAGAAAGGTGATACAGTATAGCACTGAAGAAAACATAATGGTAAGCCTAAAGAAGTTCATATGGTTAGAGAATTTAGAGTCAAAAGTCACCTCTGAATCCAGACTATTCAATTTAATTATGAGAAAACCTAAGTCAAGCAATATGAACAATTTGTTCAAGCTTGTACAGGCAGCAAGTGGAAGAGGGTCATTTTAAATCTAGGCATTGTGGCTCTAATCTCCTGCTTTTTCCCCTCTATCTTTGCCTGCCCACCTTCAGAACCTCATTCAGTTTCCTTATTTTTTTTTAAAATAAGGACAACCAATTTCAGTCATATATTTCACTGTGATGTTGTGAGGAAAGTACTTTGTAAACACAAAATGCTAATTAAAATGGATCATCGAGTATATAATTACTGAAGGAAAGTAGAATGAAGAAGGAATGTGAGTAACATGGAGTTAACTTGTAAAGATTACCCATTTTGAATCAATCTTAAGGGAATTTAAGTGTGCTGAATTTTAGATGGATCTAAATCCAGACTTCCCCAGAGCACTTAGAAGGCCCCAGAGCTAGTACTTCAAAGGAACTGAAAACTGAAACAAATCTCTGAATCACAGCATGGAAACGTGATGGGAATGGGGCCAGCATGCAATGAGAATGGAAGAAGCTTAGAAAATCCATTTGGCCTTGAAGTTACGCTGTGTTGGATGTTGAGAAGGTCTAACATTGTTAGTATTTTCAGGTACAGAAAAATTACGTTCTTGTAAACTGGAAAATCAGCATCGATACACAAACTAAGACCTTAACATTAGATCTGGTCCCATGGGAATAAGGACTCAAACTACAGAAAATTTTGATTAAAACATCCAGGTTGTGCAGTGGATAAATGTGCTGGATTCCTCCTTCAGTGACTAACTAGTTAGGCAGATCATTTAACTGTTATTTGCCTCAATTGAATCATATGTAAAGTGAGAATATTATAAACACCTCATATGGTTCTTAGGATCAAGTGAGACATTTACAAAATATTTGGCAAAACTTAAAGATCTCTCTAATTACTTTGTTGTGGTTTCAGTCATGTCTGATTCTTCATACATCATTTGAGGTTTCCTTGGCAAAGAAACCCCAGCTCATTTTACAGATGAGGAAACTGAGGCAGAAAGGGTTAAGTGTCCTACCCAAAGTCAAACAGCCAGTCAGTGTCTCAGGTCAAATTCAAACTCAGGAAAATGAGTCTTCCTGACACCAGGCCTGCCACTCTATCCACTGTACCACCTAGCTGTTCTTGCTAGGAATACTGGTTATTATTAAGTAGACAACAAAACTTCCACAATCCAATATCCTTCATTGTCCCAAGTCTGCTGCCGGATTTGTAAGACTTGTAATTTCTGAGATTGTAAAGATTTTAAAGATTGATTTGGAATATCTGTAAGACATTTAATTGTAACTGCCATTTAGATGGAGCATGACTGATAATCTATGTACAACTAAGAGCAGTGAAGAAGATTCTTCATGTATTTGGGATACCCGTAATTGTTGTCATTTTTGGAAATTGTTAATTTCCAAAGAGGATCAATGACATCATGGTGGATATCTTGACTTACACATGAATTGTATTTAAGTCAGGCAGAGTTTCACAAGGTTTTCAGCCTCATTTTCTCTGCCAAAATCAGCAAGGTCCAGTGGCAAGACAAAAGTCAAGACAGCTGGCAATGTATTAGATGACCTTGGCATCTTTGATTCTTGACCCAGCTCTAAGAACTCCACAGCATCTGCCTCAGCCACATTTATGTTCACAGAAAAAAATTATGGAGGGAAACAAGTCCAAGAGAAATTCAATGTACTGTTCAGAATCACACAGCTAGATTCTATAAAAAGAAACTTGCAATATGTGTGTCATTAGGTGTCCCAGCCAGACTTCTTTTCCATGTGGCACAATGTCAATCTCAGTAATTATTTTGCATATGTACTATATTGGAAAATCAAGGCTTAAATGCATCTAATCTGTTGAGATTATTTTTGTGAGATTATAGAAATTATCATCTCCTGTGTTACTGAGAGGCATTCAGTGGATTTGTAACTGAAGAATTGTACCTCAAAGACTTTTGATCAGTGGATCAGCAGCTATCAGGGAGATGGATGAGGTTTCTAGAGCAAGAGGCAGAGAAATACGACTTCGATGGGTCCTTGATCATTCAATACTGGATATTCCAACATTTATATCTGAGAAGTAATTCTATAGAAAATGGGGATTTTTCAAAGATAGAATAGAAAGTTTTATTTGTGTCTTCTTTACTCTTTCAAAAGAACAATTGGTGACTCTCCTGTAGTATGAGCTTGCCCAAATGAATAGTCCTCTTTAAACATAAAATACTTGGTGGATTGCTAGGAATGTCATTTAACAGTGAATATTTTACTTATTTTTGACACCTTTATTGATATTAGTCAACTACTCTCTGGGAGCAGAAATGGGAACAGAACAAAAACTAAAATTGGAGAAACCTGGAGAATATATGGGAGCTAGAATAGTGTTGGTGCACACTAGGCAGTAAAAAAAACCAATGTTTGGGAACCTGTTTCTTCCTTTCTAAAATGGAGAATCATATAAGTGACTTATTTACAGTATTGCTCTGTAAATCCACTGGAATAACATATGGGAAATGTATTGCAAATCATAAAGTGATACATTAATGTTGTTACCACCATTGATAATAGTGATGATGGTGACCATGATGAAAACGATGATGAGAAATGAGCTGGGATAACACAGAGAGCAGCAAAGACTAGACTGGTCCCAGTAATGACCATTCTAGGAGAAAAAGGAGAATACATAACACTAATTGTTGAAATGTCCTTTAAGAGATACTGATAGCCTAGTTTTATACCATAGAGAGAGATTCCCAGTGAGGGAAGGATGAAGACAGAAGGGGTAACTGAGGCTTCTCCACATTCTGGGCTTAAGATGGTTGGAGTTCCTGAGATTGTGTCCTTCTAGGTATTGTATGTCCTATTAATTGTGGATCAGAAAGCTGTGTGGAATGTTTCACTGAGACACAGAACATATCTACTGATGTGTAGTTTACTGACATAGAGGTGAACCTATCTTCATATACTTCTTGTGCAATGATGAAACAATGAGCACAAAGTATACAGAAGTCATGTGTAAACATAGTGTAGGAACCCTGGCAGTCCGAAGAAAAAGAGTGCTGATTGGAGATCTAGTGGTTAATGACAACTTAAGGTAACAATTCTTACCCCTACCTCCACCCTAGGTATAGTGTCCTCAAAGGAGTATTTCATCAGATAAGTTGTGTAACTAAAATAAAAAAAGATTAACTTCACCCTAAACAGTTTTCTGGCCAAGTTGCTAAATGTCATCTTAGGTATCATCTTAGACATATAGTTTTTAAGTTGCTAAAGCCAGAGATAGAAATATCCATTGTATTTTTTTTCATTAGTTTGGGTTCAAATACATCCTTTCTCCCTATCAAATTAAACTTTGTATTATACTTACCTGTGTAAATGTCTTAGTAGTCTGCTCTCATGTATTTTCCCTCAGATCAGGGAGTTTATTGTTTTACATATCTGTGTTTAAAGAATGTAGCCCAATATCTTATGGGCCTGTAGATTGGGGAAAAGGACTGGACCTATGATTTAATTGATGTAGGTAACAAAATGTTACTTAAAATACTGCATTCAGTATGTTTTTTTTTTAATTTAGATCAATGAGTAACTTAATGAAATCCAACCTATAGCCCTCTACTTCCTACTTCCTTTGCATTAGCTACAGAAGTCTGAATGTCGCCTGGTTTAGTGTTTCTCGGGTGCGAGGGGAGAGGATGTTTTCAGGACTCTTCACTTCTCCCTTCTAGGCCCTTAGTGGAAGGAAAGATTCTAGGTACTTAGTTGGTGTGTGATTATGACTGCTCTAAACATGTCATAATGCACCAAGATGAAAATATACTGAGGTTTGTAGGGAATTTAGAAATTGATTTTAGTCCCTTTATTTTCTAGAAAAAGACAGTCCTAGAGAGGTGAAATGATTTATATAAGGTCACACTGGCATTAAGTAGCAGATTTCAAATTCTCGCCTAGGTCCTCTGCCTCTGAATCCATGTTTCTTCTGAATACTCCCCACTGTCCTTTTCACAGCAGCTCTGTGGCACTTATTTCCTTAGCAACAGACTAATGAGGACATTATTGATCAGACATCCAAGGGACTCATAAAAGACCATGACCACAAATTGTGAAGCAAAAGTGAAAGCAAGCTAAATGACTGTTGTCCTTGGATCAGAAATTTTGATTGGTCTGTATCTGCCTCACCTCTTAACCTTAAGCACTGTCCTGTTCCTAAAGGTACCATGCTATGAAGTTGTTGCCAAGGTATTTGAATAAACTCTAGTAAATCAAAGCAATGAGTGAGTTTCCGATTTAAAAGCTGTAATTTTCAGAACGATCAGCTCACAAGGTGGAAAAGATTTCTGATTTGGGGTGGGGGGAACCTCTCTGAGATCCATAAGCCTGTTGTCCTTCTGGATAAAGGTGTCTATTCCCCTAATGTCCAACAACAAATCTTCCTGTTGGAATCTTCTACATCCAGGTCCAAAGTTCTTATAGGAGCCAGTCCCTGGTATCTCCATGATCCCAGTATCTGAGATAGGGATTAAATTAGAAGCACTTTAGGAAATTCCACCCCTTCCCTAAAACCTAGAGCTTTTGCCACCATCATGGGAGCCCTGGCATGGATGTGAACAGAATACACCATGACAAGTGAAAAGAGTACAAGCTGAGAGATCAAAGCCAAAGGTTCCCTTACATTCATTGCTGCTCTACCTCCCCATCTTCCTTTTATGGCCTTAAAACTTCCAACTTAGTCCTGGTGATCCCATTCCAGAGAGAGAAAATTGGAGATTTTCCTCCATTATGCCAGGCTTCTATTTGTTTTTGTATTGTTTTGTGTTTTTCCCCTTTTTACCCCTCAGGTCTTTGAAGGTAAGCTTTTTGCCATCCATTAGCTAAAAGGAAGACCAATACTTTTGAGGAAACTGTGGTGTCTGATTCTGTGTTCTAAGACTGCTATAATGACCTAAGTCATAATGTAGAGATCTCTTGATCATAGGACATCCACTCCCTCACTACTATTACTGCTACTGCTGCTACCACTACTACTATTACTACTGCAACTACTATGTATTAATAGTAACTAGCCTTTACACAACACTTTGCAAAGCACTTTACATTAGCTCCTTTGATCCTCTGAAACATACTATAATTATCTCCATTTTATAGATGAGGAAACTAAGGCTTAAAATTATTGAGTGACTTGCCCAGGATCACACAACCAGTAAAAGTGTCTATGGTAGGATCCGATGCCTGATTTTCCTGACTTTAAGTTCAACACTAAAACCCATTTGAATACCTAGCTGCCTTTACCATTGCCTACATATTTTTTCTAGATCAAAAAGATGTCTTTTGTTTTTACATCACTTGCGTTCTCTAATGTGCTCCCCTTTCTTTCCCAGAGTTATCCCTTATAACAGATAACGAAACATAAACAAAAACCAAGCAAATAGAATTCAAGTCAGTAAAATTGATTGAGACAAAAATTCTGCTGGTTTATGTTGTGCTCTACACCCAAAGTCTCCTTCTTTGAAGAAAAGGTAGGATGCTGCCTTTCCATATTTCCTTTTGAGAATCAAGTTTGAGTATAATTATTTTTGCCACATTCACTTTGGTGATTTTATCAATTCTTTTGTATTTTACTAAAGTTTTTAAAAATATTGTGGCAAAAAATCAGTATCAACTGGTTGACACACAAACAAAACACAAGGCATGTGGTGTTTTAATTAGTGAGTTATCGAGAAAACAAGAATAATTAGCATAACATATATATATGTATATGCACATATGTATATATGTATATGCATTTGTGTGTATGTATATACATATATGTATATATGTGTATACATATATGTATGTGTGTGTATATATGTATACACACACACACACACACACACACACACACACATATATATATATATATATATATATATATATATATATATATATACATATATGGTATTGTCTGGAAAGGAAGTGCCCACAGTAAGCAACTGTGTGATTTACAAAGATAGTACAAGGAACCCTGCATTCAAATCCTGCCTAAGACTTCTCCTAATTGTGTAACCTTGAGAAAGTATCTCCACTTCTCTGTTCCTCAGATTCCACATCAAAAATGATGGAGTTGGAATTAATGACTCCTCAGGTCTCCTCCAATCCTAAGGCTAGAATCCTATGAAGCTATGATCAAGTGTGGAAAAAGTCAGAATTGTGGGAAGTCTAGAAAAGTTGAGAAAGCAGTGGCAAATGAATAAATGCACCAAAATTAGAATGAGTTTTATCTTAGAGCCCACTTTATTCAACTCTTCATTTTATTAAGATGTAGAAAGCAAGATTCCAATAGATTGTATGGTTTTGGAATATAGTATTTATAAATGAAAAAGCTTTTAGACGTCTAGTTCGGCTTCCTTGTTACATAAATGAAGAAAATGAGAACCAGATAGATTAAGTGGCTTACTCCCAGTTGCACAGTTAGGAAATGGTAAAGTCAGGATATGAAGCCAATGTCTTCTGATCCTAAATTCCAGACTTTTCAGGATATTATATTTTTCCTTTTATATATGAATATGGGCCACTAAAATGGCATTAGTTTTAGATCACCTTAAAACTCTGTTGATAGATTAATACACTTCCAAGGAAATTCCAGTAGTTACCAACTTAGAAAAATGTTTAGTATTTCATTTAACTATTGTACCATGATAGTTAGGAAGCAGGAAAAAACCCCTATCTATAGCCTAAAAAGTGATGGAAGGACTTACGAGGTTAAAGAAAGATTAATACAGGAACAGATGCTGTGTCAGCAATGCAAGATTTGATGGTGTATGGGTTTCACCCACATCCAGTGAGTTCAGGTGATCTTATTAAAGTAAGTATCTTGGGAGGGTCAGCCAGGCTCTCAGCTTCTCAAGCACAGCCAAGTTTCAAGTTTCCAGTTCCTATATTAAAATGGGAGGACAAATGTAACAAAGAATGAGCTTTGGCAAAGAGCAGGCTAGTGAGGCCATCCCATTTCATTGCTGAGACAGTGGGGGCACTTTTGCTCATTTACTTACTGGCACAATTAATAGACACCCTGACTATTCAGTCCCATAGTAGATTATTAATGACTCTAGAAAAGGAATGGAACTAGGGACTAGCTTTCCCTGAAGTCATTAAAATGCCAGGGTAGGCAATCTACAAGTCCCCCCTCTGTAATTAAGATGGTGATCTTATCGGGTTTTGTAATGTATCTCTCATTTAGACCACTCTCCTCCTAATGAATCGATGATAAGGGCTCAATTCCAGATTAAGAAATCTAAAGCTTGAAGTTGAATCTGGCTTCTGGAATAAT